>CAXIVR010000009.1:32726637-33926637 GCA_964035755.1 Teleogryllus oceanicus | reverse complement strand
CTCAAAAAGAATGAAAGGGGTGATTGGAAAAATCATATTATCAATATAATAACAACCCTATTATTTATATCACTTATTGGAATAATTACAATTCTAAAATTAGTTATAAAAACGGTCCTAATGAAGGTTTTTTCAAAGCCCTTCATCAGTAAACAAATGCACATTTGCATCATTCCTGTTTTTTTACATCAAAACTTCGGTAATCGCTTATTAATTTAAATATATAGTGCAATTATCATGTCTCTCACTTTCAATATCCCAGTTTATCCATTGCGTTGTAGGAGACAGCTGGAGTGTACTTTAATCGCGGTGCGCCCCGTGGGAGGTGAAGCTCTAGACAGATGACGTGAGTGACAGCGTAATAGGTGGTGGCGCCCTCCTGGAAATAGTCCCGACGAGCGCGTCGAGTACGCGTGCCAGAATAGCGTTCATTCATTAGCGCTGGAAATAGGCCCACGCGACCGGCTTACCTCGATTTTATTCTCGAAATTTACACTTGCTCGTCTTGGAGTAAGCAACAGGTGTCGCTCAAGGTCCTTCGAGAATAACGTTTAATCAGTTATCACATAACATTGCGACAACTTACGATTACACTTGAAACTCATCCATTATAAGCAGTGATGTAATTGTGATTTTTTTCTGTATATAATACCTCCAGCCGACTTATTCCCTTACAAACAATTTTTCATTTACACTGAAATTAAAATTTACTTTCATTTACTTATTTATATTAAATTGGCTTTTGATAGTATAGAAATATAGTAAAACTATTTTTGTGAATGGGTCGGCAACTTCGGAGTTGGACGGCTGAAGTTTCTTGAGGCACTTCCGCTCCAATTGGCTGTACCATTGGTTACAAGAAAATAGTGCATTGTATATTAATTCTGTTCTTCACCGTGTGAACGCAAATTTCTTTCTAGGGAATTAGCTGAGACTTTAAATATTTTTCAAGCATACAATGACATTTTGGTCTCGCTTAAACTTACTTCTATTTGTAATCAAATAAAATTTCATTCCTGTAGAATAAGGCCAATTAACAAAAAAACTTAAATTTTCTTTTTTCCCAATCATGAAGATTGCAAGAAACATGTTTATTATCTCTAAACGCGGTCTGTCTCAGGATTCCATGCAATATGGAAACTTCTGTATCAGGACAGACTTTATCCTAAAGATTTTGAATGGCCTACACTTACTGCTGTGTTTTATAATGTCAAATAGTGTTAAGCAGTTACTACGATACAATGCTACAATGTACTCTATTTCAACACAATAAAAATCAGTTTATTTACTGAAGAAAATTCATTTCTTCTAAGACATAAGACAATACATTGCCTGTACACTTTTGTATCTAATGTCTGTATGCTTTGGGTAGATCCAATTAAGTCGCTGACAATTGGGGGAGGGGGTAGACGACAGACTCCAGTGCAGTTGTTTCCATACAATTTCATATATACATTTTTGAATATCCTTGTTTTATATTTATAACTTCCATTATTGTATTAATCCTAAGTGATGGTTTTGTTTTCAAATGCTTCTCGGAGGTTTACAAAATAAATAATTCCTGATAAAATGGAAATTCCAACATTCTCTTAATTCCAGGACTACCCACAAACACGTTGAAATATGATTTTAGTATCAGTAGTTGTAGATAACAATTGTGCATTCATAGCAACAGAGTGAATGTTGAACTAATTCTTCAGAAAGAGATAAGAAAATGCCGCGGAAAAGGCCGGAAGTACAAAAATAGTTTTCAATTTATACCTTTTCCGTGCCTTAAAAATAGGACAGACTTGCAGGTGTATTGCTAAATTATGTAAAATTAAATACAATTACATTTTTCTTTCAGTTATATTGCATTTTATTCTGAAGTATATCGTTGGGCCCCTTCTCTCACTGATGTTCTCTGGGTGCATGAATGGCATCGGTATGCACCAGTAAATAGTCAAATTTATTGTTTATTTATGTTCTGTTTTTCTTTGTAAACAAATTTAATTATTGTCTTGGAATAATAAACAATTTGCACATTTCTAATGTTTCATGGTTTTGAAGAAATGTGTCTTAATACATGTTTTACTTACCCAACTTTTTCGTGCATTTTGCACCTGGACCATTCATAATGTATCAGGAGTTAATTAGACAAAATATGCTTCAAATTGTATAAAGGGTTTATTTTCGAAGTTGCATTGTCTTCTCCGAGGACACTTGTATTACGTCTTCAAAGTTTTATTAATTAAAGTTAGAAATGTGACAGGATTTTACTTTTCCCTAAAAGTTTTACAGCCATGGCATGGAAGACAGATCTCTCAAAATCACACATTAATCTTGTATAGCCATCGAAGTTGCGCACATCCTCGCCGTTTCAAAACTCTGCCTTAAGAAAATGCATTACCTCAATTCATCATTGTCTTACCTGAATGTTTCAGAATAATTTTGAATATTTTATGTATTCTAAGACGTCGTCATTCTGATGTCTTTTACATTTTTGAGGGAGACACCTCAAATAACACAATTGAACATTTCCATATCTAAAATAAATATAAGTTGAGTGTGGCACTAAGAGTGAAAAGTTTGTACTTTTTACTTAAATATGTGTTCAGACATTTACGCGAGAGGCGTATGCGAGACAAATAATGATGTATCGCAATCGACGTTGCATACATCCTGAAAATTTCACAAGCCGAACTTCAAAATTTAAAAAGTTGACGTCGTAAGAGTTTAACACAAGTTAAGTTAAAGCGTTTGAAAATATCATAATCGAAAAAGCACTTGCGGCTGCCGTGGCTCTCCTACAGCACCGCCCAGTGCTTTGCCTCGTGGCTAATGGAAGCGTACTGGAGGCGAGCACCATTAGTCATAGCTGCCGGAGAGTCTTCGGGCACTTCCCTTAATGGCAACGTATTGCTCTTTGATGCGCACCTGCCTTTTCCTTTTCGTTCCTTCCCGCTTTCGCTTCGTGCTTTTTTGCCTCTGGTTGTCTCTTCCTTACATGCAGTGGGACCTCGCTTCTTGTAGGGTTTCATTGCTTATATAATTCGTATTATATTTTCTTCTGCTTCTTTTGTTGTAATATGATCCGTCAATATATTTGTCAGATGTTTGTAATGTGTCGTATCATGAAAAGTAATTTATTAATGATCTTGGCAATGCAAATACAAGTAAAGTATTTTTCTGTATATTACATACATGAACTTTGTGGAAAGGCTTTTTGGCATTGCTTTCTGCGTATTAGTTTCTCTTATTAGCACTTTTGTAATAATTTTTGTCTGATATTTTTTCGTGAAGGCAAATGATAAACTTATTTAAAATAACTTGTAAAATGGAAATTTACTTAGGCCCATGCATGGGGGACACCGCTAGATAGCCTGCCTATCGAGCCACAATGCCAAATACATACATGCACAAAGGAGTACTTTTTACACGAACACAAATAGCTTCGTGATCTTACAACTAAGTGAGAAAGTCAGAAATATAACGTAAATGTGTAAGTGAAAGGATAAATTCACGAAGTATACTAAAATAATATGTGTTCTCAAAAAACCAAGAAGTAGTTTATGGAATACTTAACCGTGAGGGAAAAGGTTCATATAAGAAGAAAATAATACTCATTAAACTGATTAAAATAGATTAGTTCCATTACATTTATCTATCATAACACAAAGTTTTCTTTCTGTTTCAGTACATACTACAGTGAAATAATGTAAGAGTTGAATTCAATTTCATATTCAGTGAGATCATATTCGTCAACACAAAGAATGATGAAAGTGGTATATATAATTCGTTTATTTTGCAGTCACAAAATACAAACGGCATGCTAGCGGCAGCCGGCCTGGGGAGGGTCAAAAGCACCTGACAAAGAATGATAGAGAATATTGGGGAATAATTTTTGTTTCGTTTCTTATGAAGCACTTAGCTTTAAATAATACGTTCCATATTTTCCTTGGCCTTTTTTCCGCTTAAAAACAATACAAAGATAAGAACGGTGGAGTTTGTCTCGACTACAAATCATCTACATGTTAACTTTCGACCCAGCGCGACAGACGATTTCGATAAACCAATTCTCAAGGCAATTTGCACGTAAGTTCACTTTTAAAAAACAAAATCTAATGACCGACGCGAGTGGCACAAATGCTCGCTTGTTTTCGCTCTCAGCCTCCCCCTAACCCGCGGGCGCTCAGCCGCCGCCCGCCCCCCCCCCGCCCCCGCCCCCCCCGGCCTTGCCCCGTCCCTACCCCCGCCCCCGCCCGCTGGGCTATCGATTAGCCATCCGTCATCGCTCCCGTGCGTCGCTCGTTACCGCAAACAGCCCTTGTAATTAATCCCTGGAATCCGAGCCGCTCCGACACCCCCTCATTATGGTCGCAATTGCAGCGGTCCACCGCCCACCCGCCCCCCGCCCCCACCCCGCCGCTGACGAGTGCGCCTATTCGCGGCGTCTTCGCAGCGCCCCACGCGTGCAGGCCGCCCAGCACCAGGAATAGAGGGCGGCCGGTGAGAATAGGTCCGTTTACAGGCGCCAACTGTGTCTGAATGGCGAACGAATGGTGTGAAGGATAATGAATGAATGGTGAGTAATAAATGTATGGGTGAAGAATGAATGAATGAAGAATGAAGGCGAGTCACAAATGAATTAATGTTGAGGCTAATGAATGAATAAATGATCAGCAACAAATGATGAATGGTGGATTATAATTTATTGATTTTTTGACTAACTATAAATTCATGATTTCCAACTTGAATTGATTATGCCATTGTACCCATAGTTTGGTACGAAGCCGACCATAATACTAAGAATTAATTTTTTTGCAGAGGAGAATCTACTAAGACATGCGATGCATACCATGTTCGAAGTTCAAAAACCCATTTTATGGCGTCAGTACATCAATTTCTCAGTCCGCTATCCTTGCGGAAAAGTGATAACGATAAAGCTACGTACCAATAATCCAAAGCAATTTATTATATTCGATAAAGATAGAACTGTTTGCTGTTTGAAATCTCGTCAAATCGTGACAGAGTTATCAAACCGACGCGTGAAATTGCAAAAGTTTTCAAGCTTAGTAAGGATTTGAGGATTAGCTTCTTAAAGAATTTATTAAAGATATCACTTTCGTAAAGCTGTACACACACAACGGAGATAAGAGATTCAATTGAGTTGAAAAAAGTAATTTTGATGACTGATGTTTAATACTTACTAGATAACTATCAGGTTCTGCCATTCAAATGCAGTTCTGCCTCGAAAACGTGATAATGAAAAAAATTGAAAAGGCAATATCCTATAGAATGTTACGCTCGAACTCGACCAACTTTTGTTGTAAAAATAATATTACATTAGCGCTTCCGTGCAAGAACTCTTGCATGTTAAAACCCATTCTCTTCCCTATTTTTCCATTTCCATATTAAGCCTGTAATCACTTCTTCCCTATGTCTCCTTCAAATTGATAACAATACAATACACCCTTGTCAATAGAAACTGTTCTTATTTAACGTAATCACCAAGCAAAGAGGTACACCCAAGTAATTCAGTCGCGTGGAATATCAAATAATTAGTTTAATTTCTAGTACAGGTGCAGATTCAACAGTCTCTGAACAGGTGGGGTAGCATTGAGGAGCGTCGACTGAGCAAAATTTAATAAAATGTTCAAGATGATTTCATCCCGTAGACTACGTTGTAAGAAATGTTTCTTTGAGACGTTTCTTTGGCCTAAAAATTATGTTTTAAGGCCCTAAAACTCTTCGTTTAGGAGTTATTTAATGATATAGATGATAAAAAAATCGCCAGTGTTGCGGGTTGCACCTGACACGAATATGTATATGCTTTTTTAAAACAAATCCTTCATTCTGCCACCGGGCATCACCTGCCTAATTGTAGAATAAATTTCTATCTGTATTTTTAAAGTCAAAGTGTAATTCGCCCGTCTCCATGAAATTCTCTCTCTTTCGTGACCTTCTATATGAAAATTGGCTGTGTGTGAGAGCCGCAACAGGTACGTACACTACTGAAATAATACAGGAGACGATTATGTTGAATGTAATGTCTGTTTTCACGGTACACTTTCCATCCAATATCACTTTTGCCAAAACATTTTACCAGAACATTCCTTGTAGTACGCAGTTACAACTCAAAACTTGAAGCCATTATGAATTCCTTTCCACGCTTGTGGTTAGGTTAGGTTAGTATTTACCGCTGATATTACTATAGTCTGTTTTGTATTGCAAAATCCAAACATATGTATTTTACCCATTCTACCCAGTATTTGTGAATCTCATAATTCCAATTTCAAGAAATTTAAAAACAATAAATTTCGAACCAAACACGAAACCACGTGGGATCAGAACATACTAAAACTAATTTCGCAAAACCAGTGTTACGTTCAGTTTTATCTTCACTCCATTCAAATTCCGCATACTATGAGGGAAATACCTTCGTTTTTTCTGCCAATATTTGTACATCAACTTAGACGAACGTCATACTTGGGTCAATACATTAAAAAATCCCGTGTAAAACAGAATTAGAAGATAGATTCCCCAAAATAACATTCTCCTGATCCATAATTCGTGTTGCTTCCAAGGCATCAAGCCACAACGAAAGCTGTAAAAATAGTTTTATTAATGAGGTTTATTGGGAAACAGAACGATTTTTTCATTAAATATTTGCTGAAACAAAAAATATTAGAAATTATTACGCTTTTGGTTTCGATTTATGAAAGATCTTCATAATTGCGAGCAACATGCTTTTTCAGAGTCGACATTTTGAAAAGAGGCGAAGTGTAAATAACAGATGTCTTTATTTTTAGACGTTTTATCAAACAAATATAAAAATTAAAATATTATATTCTTGCTTGATCGAATACTTCTAACAGAAAATGGATAACTTTCTGTAACTTCAAAAGTAGGTCCGAGAAGTCTCAAACAAATAATAGTTAAGAAAAAACAAAAGATAGTTACACATTTAGCAAATATTTACTTCAAAGAAATAAGTAAGAAAAAAGGTACAGTCAATCCTCTCTGAACGACAACCCCTATTAAACCAATTCTGTTTTCTCGCATGTTTGATCTTTGTGAGTGACACCCAAATTTTCAAGCATTGAAACAAGCGTGGAAATCCCTCGATAGACGTCAGGTCGAACGAGAAGAAATATATTTTTTAATCTTCTAATGTGGCTGTGAATATGTAAGTGACCTTAATTCTTTGAATTAGCAGACCCTTTCTTATTTTACATAACTGGATAACATCTGACACGATAGAATATCAATGTCGGAAAGGAGGATTATCGATTTTCCCCCTAAAACGAGTTTGTACAGCAATCGGGACCTGAACTAACACCTGCCGCTTGATGTTTGGTTTAGTTATGCAAAGAAGTGCGAGAAAAGCGAGTTTTTGTGCTCCAAAAATAAAGAATGTGTCATGCATTCCCAAACGGCATTCAGTTGTCACTAGAAAAAGAAGGTTCGTTACCGTTAGGCAACCGATGGTAGAGAGACTAAAACTGAAAAACGTTTAGGACCAAAAGAAGGATATATTTGTGTTTAAATTGCATCCAGGTATTATCTATATCGGTAAATTAATTTACCGCCAAATTTTTTTTAAAAAAAAGCATAATAAAACTTCTCCCATATGTTTTGTTTTTCATAATTCGTGCACATATAATATTAGTCGTCAATGTTTATCAGTCATATTTATTAGGGTAAAATGGGCACTCTCTGTACCACAAATTTCTAGTAATATTAGACGCTTTGGAAAACAGAAAAAACATTCCCTGTATTAAGAAAGCACACCTCTAAATAAACTTTTTTTCCAAGGAAACAGCAGTATCTGCTTACTAGATGTCTCACAGCATTTAGTTTCCTAAGATAATTTCAATGCGTCCAATATTTTTTTTTAAATTTATTTTACATCAGCCTGTAAATTTACTTGTGTAGTTTGTCGGTTAGATAGAGAAAGTTTTGCAATAATAACGCATGATAATGCAACTGAGATCCTATGAAAATGGCGATTGAAGTGATGAGGTGGACATCTATTGGGTGGATAATGCTGAACATCTAGGAAAACTGGGTTGTTGCGGGGAGTAGGGTTTAAAGAGGGAGCTGTTCCGAGATCAATCGATCCCTAAGGAAGGATTCGTGAATTTTGGGAAAGAGTGAGCAAATTTTCCTGGAGGAACAGATATTTTTGGGGTAAATGATAGTCTGCGTGAGAAGGTAGAAAGTATTTCGTAGATGAATGAGTCTATTATAACTAAATGAATATTCATAGATGCCGAGCTCTATGAATTTTGTAGATACCATACAAACCAGCGTGCATTGGTTATTCTTCTGAAGAATTTATTTGGGAATGCGAGAAGGTGACGGAGGTTGGTTGGAGATATTGTGTATCAGATTGAGGAAATGTAAGTAAGCGTTGAGGAATGACGGTTTTATTTCGTATGTGGGGTAATGGAGTTTGTTAGTTTTAGTGAGAGTTTAAATGGATGAAATTGTGTCAGTGTGATGTTGTAGGGAGTCGAGATGAATTCGTTTGCCTTGTGCTTAAATCGGATGTGCATTGTAAGACGTCGGTCGAGCCGGTCATTCAGTTATTTAATGGATTTCCAGGTTAGCTGCCAAGGAATTGTGTTTGAGAGCGTTAACGGAGTCAGAGAATTTTATCGACGTAATGTGAAGATGGCTGTTTATATTTTTAAGGGTCTTTGATGAATGCGCCATTGGGTACAATTTCTAGGATTGAGAAGTCATATTTTCAGTTGGAGGCAGCGAAGTCCATGTCACGAGAAAAGGAAAACAAAACAGTATAATTGACGAAGAGGGACTTTTCTGATAGGAGAGGTGTGGGAATACCTGATAGGTACACATTAAATAAAGTTGTTTCTAGAACGCTTCCTTGTATTACGCCAGATTGTAAGGTAGAGGATTCACTGAATTTTCAGTTTGAAGTCACTTTTAATTCACTGAGTCATTTTCATTCTATCAGTAAACAAAGTATGGAATACATTATAGAAGAAATTAGGGTACACCTAAATGAATGAAATAGTGTAAATCATCTTTGTCAACTTAAGAGAACCGTCTTTCGACGGCTTTGCCGTCAAAATCACTCTAGAAATGTAAAAAATATACATTAAACATATTAAAAATAATTAAAATGAACATAAATCAAATAATATAATTAATACAATTAATGAAATTAATATATGTACATTTAAAAATTGTTTTCCAATAATAACTAGTGGTGATACGGAATGGCACAGACATTCTCGTTGTAATGTTTTCTAATCGCCTTGGGGTGAACTATCTTTACGCTCTTGCCCCATCCTATTGCCATCTGCCATCTATCGCCACCCAAAGTAAATTTTTTTAAAAAAAATCTCCACTTTTCGGTTTCCTAACAGTAGAACCGAAATATTACTTTAAGAATATTAAATAAAGAGTAAAACATCGTCCTAAATGGAAATTCTTACCGAATTAAATTTAACCGTTACGGTAAATGTGAAATTTGAAGCTCTTTTCACAAGAATCTATTGAGTGTACGAAAGACTTCATTTGAAGTCATTGGAAGCACTTTTACTCACAAATGCAATAACATGTACAAAGTGTTGAAAATGTGCATTTTAACGGCGTGTGAGATATTTAAAAAATATTGCCCTTGTGTAATTTTTTAAAAACAAAAAAACGCACCAAAGTGAACTTTAATCAAATCAAACAGTGCAATTAAAACTATCCGCTGGAAGAGATTGAAGAAAAAATGTGGAGCGACTTTGGAGTAAACGGCGTTTGATAGTTTCTGAAAATGCGGAAATTTGAGCTCATTTTCACAGAAAACATTTTTGTCATTTCTGAAAAAAACATATGCACAGAGTAATGTGGCGTTTATGTAATCTTATAGGGTACATGTACCACTATCACTAAGAAAAGTTTAAAGAAAAAAGTTTGAGTAGTTTCTGAGAAAATCTTGTTTTTCTTATTTTTTAGATTGCACATATTGCACTCAATATTGCTCGAAAACGACTAAAATTTGCAAAAAACGTCTACATGATTTTATTAAAAGATATTATTATGAGCAACAAATTTCATTCGAAGGATAATATCTGTCTTCAATTTTATAGTTGTAGGTAGACTTGTAGAAGAAGAAATTGGAAAAACAAGTTGTCATTACAAATTTAACAATCAAATCAAAATTAATTATTCCTTCCTCATTGGTTTCCCTCCCCTCCCTTGGCCGTTGAATATTACATGTTCTGTCTTGTAACCGTCTCGAGTATTCAAGGAGACGGTAACAGAAATGAAGGAACTGCGAGCCGAAGTATGCACGCTTACTATACTAATAATGTATATTATGTAAATATTCTAGTATAGTAATATTCCAACTATATTTTATAAGGTAAGCTTCTGTCAACAGATTTTTATTGTATTAAAAATGTATGTATTAAAAATTATGCACTATAAATTGTTAAAATATACAAATATACATACAAATATACAAAATATACAAATACACAATATAAAAAACAGGTCTGAAGATGGCTATAAGGTGTTGCCGAAACGTCATTGAAAAATTCTCTATGTAACAATATACGCTATAATAAATTACTCTTTAATGTCAAAAATAAAAAGGGGATTTGGTTCTGGTAATATTATCAAAATCCAACAACAAAATCGTAACGTGGTTTAAAACATGATGCCTTGATTGTTTGCTTTAAACCCTCTTTATTCAAGATAAACGCCCTCTCAGTGAGCTTCCTTAATTCACGGGAAGACTCCTTCGTCATCGTGATTCGTGGAATCTTCTGGAGTAGGATGTAATGGCGCGCGCCTTGTAAGAGGATGAAGCGGCAGTGGAAAGGTCTCTTCAATGGGGAGCCTCTGGATCGACTCGGGACGCCCTCTGTGTCTGCTTTGATCATCGGATTGGAGTCGGAGGGCGTGTTTTCATTTCGGGACTGTTCCTTCCGGCGAAATGGAGTGCCAATGCAAAAGGTTTTTTAGAGCATTGCGATGACTTCTCGTTCTTTTGCGGCAGGAAAAGATCAACAAGAGAACGCATTTTTATTTACTATTGGAACGGAACGTGGATGCATTTGCCGTACCCGGGCGCGTCAACTACTTTGGTCGTTAGTCCCATGAGTGGAGTGCATGCCCTGTTATTCTAGCTCTGAGATAGTGATGTCGTTCTCCCGCAGGAACGTTATTGATTTTTTCGTGATTCCGGGCGCATCAACTGCTTTGGTCAATAGTCTCGTTAGTGTAGTGGATGCGTTTTCTCTGGAGGTGGCGGTGATCTTCCCTCGCTGGATGGAGCGATCCGGCGCCGACTTACCGTCGGCTAATGGGGTCTCCCCCTATCCAGGACTCTCCCACATGCGGGGCACCGCCCCAGCCAGGACAAGCTCTAAGCTCCTGACCGGTCTCCCGGAATATGTGGTAGTGTAGTGCAGGTTAGTGTGTGTGTGTGTAAGGGGAGAGGATAGGACAAGGAACAGGAAGGACAGATCGCGCGCGGTCCGTGGCCCGTTTGTTAGGGTACTGCACCGGCATTCGCCTGGTGTTGATCGGAGGAACGACGGAAAACCACCGATCAGAGCTGCCGACACCTAGAATTCTCCTCCAGACAGCGACTGAATTCGACCTAGCTGAAAAGCCAGTGTCGAAAATCCTGCCGCCGTCAGGACTCGAACCTAGGACCTTCCGGTCAGAGGCGCTGCAGTGACATCAGTTGATGCACTGAGCTACCTCTCCCGGTGGTACCCCAGTCGGGCAAGCTGTAATCTCTGACTTGTCTCCCGACATGTCGAAGATGGATAACTAAAGATGGATGAGTGTATGGTCAATGAGTCGAATGTCATAAATCATTTTTGTGCATATTCATATATTCCCCGATTGGCACCAACATAACCACGGGCTCCGTGATATTGTATCTGATACTTGCATCGTTCCCTAACACCACTTTATGTTGCATTGTGTAGCGTTAGGCGGTGACCTCGCAGTCCTAATAAAGCTTAGCCTTTCCCAACACCTACTGAAACACACGTGGCATAGAAAAGGAGGTATTCTTATGCGATAGAAATGACATCTTCGTATTCCTACTTCAATTGCATTTCCTTACCAACCTTCTTGTTGGGCGGTGCGATGAAGTTCTCTCTTTCATGCCTGCGTATCTCTGCGCCTGCGAGTAAAGAAATTCCCAGTTATATAATTCATATTGCATATAAAAAATTTTCCTATTCGAACACTAATGTAATATCTACAAAACCACAGTCTGAGAGGAGGAGCAAAAAATGTACATATTTATAATTGCCACTTCTACCCTGCACTAACATTCTGTAAAACAATGAGCTACTTTAAAATCGTTGGACTACGTTGTTCGATTTCTGTATATATTTATAAAAGGGAGAATAACATTCATCAAACTGCCTCCATTGACCACATTTTTCACTTGCCACTGTTGCTTCTAAAGTCAGGACTTTGTAACATTCAATGTGATCAGTGTTTTCGAGTAACCACACCCTAAAATATTCATTTAATTATATAAATTATTTATTTGACTATGTAATTATTCAACTTCAACACAACAACCTCATTGTTGTGGTGATATATTATCAAACATTATCAATTATTATCATATATTATCAATTACGCTACTCAAATAACAGATGCATCAGTGTAGGCGAAGAAACTTCTAATGAAACAAAGTTTCAAACACACTGATCGATACATCACTGTTCCTTTAAAGCAGAATGCCAAAGAGCTGGAAGTTAAACAATGTCTATATTTTACCAGTCTGTGTTCACTGGTGCACATACGTCCTTTCAACCATTTTTGTAGTTGCATCCTTATTTTTCCAGTTGGAAGTTATGTTCTTCAAAGAATAACATTTACGAACAATATTCAAAATAAATCATTATCTTGTTTCCAATCGAATCAGATTTGTTCATTACTGAGCAGTGTAGAATTCAGAAAAATAATATATTAAACTAATACGTCAACTTTAATTTCAAGCGCTATAAAAATCACAGTCTTCTTCACTACTCAGTAAGAACACTCTTACTGGAAGTCATTGCTTGGAAGTACCGTGTGAAACATAAAATACGAAATGTGCTCGACGACCTTAATTGCACTGCTACGCCAAAGCTACGCGACGGCACTGAGTTGCTAGGAACTTCGCACCAGCTACGGCGGTGAGTATCACAGATTGTGACATGAACTGTGCACCAATCGCGCGTCTGAGCGACTCGAGACAAATCTTGGGTTTTTTTATTCATTTATTTAACATAGATGGTGAATACATAGCTCAGTTGATATAACTCAACATATGTTTGATGGCTTAATACTAACTTAAATTAAAACTTAAAACTAATACAAGGGTTGAGGTTACCCATGGGGCTCCTCTAGTCGGGATCTAGATCAGAGACGTTTTTGAGAAAAATGTGGAATGGAAACTTATTTTGTATTCGTGCTGTATGTGATGGGTTTGTGAGTCTGTGCACTGATAATGAAGGGATTTGGGATATGTTTGAGAAAATTGGTGGTTGATATGTGATGTGATGGTCTATAGTCTCTAGGTCGAATTCATTATGTAACTGTTTGTTGGTGACAGACCAGGGAGCGTTTGAGATAATACTGAGAAATTGGTTTTGTATTATTTGTAATTTCCTTTGGTTGGTTTTTGCTGCATTTAACCATATTGGGCAGGCGTATAGTAGCAAGGGTCCTATTATTGTTTTAAATACTAATAATGCTGAATGATATGATAATGGGCTGGATATGTGATTAATGGCTTTAGTTGTATTAATTTGATTTTGGCATGAATGATTTTGGCATCTATATGCTGCTTCCAATTGAGTTTTGTGACCATGTTCACTCCTAAGTATTTGATTGGTGTATTAAGAGGGAGCCAGTTGACGAGTGTATTATTTAGCATGAGTGGTCGCGGGGGTGAGTGTCGACGGAGTGTGAAGATCTTGGCGGCCGTTTGGTTGGGTTGAGTTGGATTTTATATTTTGAAGCCCAGCTGTCTACTAGGTTAAGCTACAATTGAACTTTGTTGCTGCAATCAGTAAGTGAAAGACCGGAGTTATAGAAGGCTGCATCATCAGCGACAAATCTTGGTCTGACGGTATCTGTAACCGTCCTTGCAATGTTCGTGGAAGTAGCAGAAGATAAATGTTCGCAGAAGAAGAGGAAATAAAGAAGAAATTATATTTATAGATACTGTGTATTATATGTGTATTATAGATGTATATGTGTGTATTATAGATACTGTGGCGTCATACGGGTGTAATCAGTACACAGACGAGAGTGGGTTGTAATAACAGCAGGTTTATTCACAATTTAGACCGTAGTCACAAATAACCAATGCACTGTATACAATTAACTAACTAAATGCGAGGACCCCACTGCTAGGAGAGATATTTACAATGGCTACCACACCGCAACATACTACCTAATGTTTCGCCATGCGTAGTACCGCCTGCCCTGAGTGCGACTACATGTCTCACTAGTCAGGACAATAACTGCCGGCTCCTTGCGCCGCCTGCACGTTCGCGCCTCTCACGAACGACCTACGCTGCTGCCTCCAGGATCACAAAGAAGGAAAAGCTATTGTTCTCACGGCCCTTAAATAGCCCTCGCAACGCTGCCCGCCGCCTCCATTGCCTCCGCCCTAGCGATGCGCACACCCTGTCAAAAAAACCCCGTGCGTCATCGCGTCTGCCTTTGTCTACTCATCCGGTGCACACCGTGCCGCGTGCCCACGCTGGTGTTAGCGACACGACGCTACAATACCAAGAACACGTTACTAATAGATGATCGGGAAAAGGGAAACGCATTTAATGGGTACTTCAGTCCCGTTTTTAAATCAAAATCTCACCACACTCAGATATCGAGGGATGCTGTACCAAATCAGTTTAATATATACGCAAATACATTGAGAAAACGAATAAAATCTTTGAAAATTGGAAAGTCGCGAGGTCCAGATGTCATGTCAACTGACATCATTAAACTCTGTGGAGAGGCAATACTACCATATCTAACAAGATAATTCCAAATTTAGATCAACACTTCAAGCGTGCCCGACGATCGAAAGGTAGCTACCGGTGTTCCGATTTTCAAGAGTGGTGACAGAACCTTTTTAGCCAATTACAGACCGGTAAGTCTCACGTCAGTGGAATACTTGATAACAAGCTATATTAGACAACAATGGGAAAAAGTATGACTATTTCAAGGACAGCGTGGTTTTAGGAATCGTTTCTCTTGCGAGAGTCAGATAGTATCACTGTTTCAGGATATAGCAGATGAAGTTGATGAGAGTGGGAGGGTGGACGCCGTCATAATAGATTTTGCAAAGGCATTTGATGTTTTCCGACACGATAAACTGATTCATAAATTCATACAATCTAGTATCGACACCTGAGTTGTGGCGTGGATTGATGAGATTCTTCGAGATAGGAAACAGAAAGTCCGAGTTGGACAACAATTTTCCACTTTAGCAAAGGTAACTTCAGGAATACCTCAAGGAAGCGTTATTGGACCTCCCCTGTTTCTCGCGTTAGTAAATGACCTGACAGACAATTTATATTCAAAGATACGAGTATTTGCAGATTATTGTATAATATAGCGAGTTATTCAATCAAAAGAATGCGAGCATATTCTGCAGGGTGATCTAGATAGATTACAGTTATGGGCGGAAAAAAATAGCATGACAATAAATAGTTCAAAAAGCAAAACCATCACCTTTGGTAGGGGCCGTAAATATAGTGAAACTCACTATCGTTTAGGCAATAAAAATGTTCAAAAAGTCTTGTCTTGTAAGTACTTGTGAATAATTTTTGATAGCAAACTGAGTTGGGAAAATCAGGTAAACTGTGTCTTAGGGAACGCCTGGAAGTCCTTGAATTTTACTATGCGAATACTAAAAAAGAATACTGCGAAAGCGAGAGAATTAGCTTACTTATCTCTAGTTCGTCCATTAATGGAATACGGAGTGGTTTGTCGGAACCCTTATATAAATTCACAAAAGGAATATTTGAATAGAGTACAGAGAAGAGAGTATATATTTACTTTCCAAATCAATAGGAATAATGTATAATGGGAGTCTAGAAATCTGGAGGGTTAAGGCAAGACTGTTACTGTACAAAGCGTGTGCCGGTTATCCAGCTTGAAAATATATCTACATCCGACTCGGTAGACTCTCGTACTTTAGTTTAGGGGATCACAAGCATAAAATTCAGTTTAGACCACAGAGGACAGATATTGGCAAATTTTCCTTTACAAATAGAACAATAACGGCCTGGAATAAGTTGCCTGCGACAGTCTTGGAACCCTTTACTGTAGGTGTTTAAAGTTTTAAAAGAAAATTAACTAATGATATTTGTAAATTCATTAATTTGGTAAGTTAGGCTTATTATAACAGTTATTATTTTATTATTATTGTTATCGCTATTTTTATTATTAGTATTGTGATAATTACTACTAAATGTGTTGCTTTATTAAATATATAATAATATTCAAGTAGTATTATATTGAATTGTGATGACGTGCTCTGAAGGTAGTGGAATAGAGAAGTAGAAAGATAAGTGTAGTGCAAATATGAAGCGAAGTGAAGTGAAGTGTAATTAAAAAGTCATGTATTTAATAGTTTAAAATAATTGTGCAGATCAGCCATAAAATGTAGAGTTAATTCTATTATTGTTATTATTGCTCTTAATGTTAGCATTTTTTCACATTCTAATTATTGACTTAAAATAATTTAAAGTTAAATTCATGTATATCTCTTAATGTAATATATAAATTGTAGTGTTCTGCCACCAGGTTGTAAAAATCTTCCTGCAGAAACAATATCTCTCTCTCTCTCTCTCTCTCTCTTTCTCTCTCTCTCTCCTCCCCTCTCTCTATCTATCTACCTATCTCTCTCTCTCTCTATCTATCTATCCACAACACCCTGCCGCGCCAGTGTGAGAGGAATAACGTGTGTATATATATAATATCGAATTTTAAAGGCGCGGTGACGCTTCAACCTGCGTGTTCAGCAATACAGCGAGGCTCGCTTACGGGAAGTGACGGCCTATACGCGACGACTCGCTTTGGCCTCTACGTGTACTTTCAGTCTGACCAACCGTGGATTCCAATGAATTGCCCTTTTTTAGTTTTATTAATCCTTGTTCGGTCTGTATGGCCTTTCAAGGTTTGGATTAATACATAATAACATTTCCATACAAAGTGTTGATAACATACATTTTCACACATTTTTAGCTTACTATTAAATATTAAGTAACTGTAGCGCGGATCGTGGCCAGTCGAACAGAACGTCGCTCCATCTTACACCTGCGTCAGAGAAACTGCAGAAGCCGCCGACCCGAGCAATCTGCACACGAATTCGCTTCCAGCAGGCATCACAAATCACCTGTGTTGCAGGCATCAAGTAAATTTCTCTCATCTTCCTGGGATCGAACTGGCAACCACCCAAACATTGAGTGCCTGACCCGAAAAGGGCTCTGTTTACCTTTGCCTATATCGATGTTGGTACTTTTCTTTCGCACCGACGATATGTATATTTCTCGCTTCACCGAATTCAGTTCTCCGTCGCGCTTACATTCACCTCACAGACACGTGTGCCGGCGCCAAATCCTGCAGAATATGAAAGACCTCAGTACGCAGCTGCTTCTGAGGCTCCGGGAAGCGGGTGAGCTCTTTGACGTGGCGCGCGGGGATCGCCCAGGGCGAAAGCATTCACTGCCGGCGGAGGCCGCTCCACACCACGCTCCATATACGCTCCGTCCCGCCTCTCCCCGCCTCGGCCCGTTCCTCGCCGTCAGCGCCGCCCCGCCCGCCGAGCCGTCCGCGCCGAGGACGGGCGTCCCAAGGGAGACCCTTGAGATACGCCGCCTCCGCTGCTCCTTCGTCGCTCGCCCTCAGGCCCCCGACTTAACTCGCCCCGTTCGATGTATCTTCTACAGAACCAAATACGGGAGTGTGAGATTCTGATGTTTTGTCATCTTTCGATTCCAAATGTCTTAATTTTTTTGAAATTCAAATACCAAAAAATTTCTATCTACTCGAACCCTTTTATATTCTTACAATATTATTATTATTATTATTATTATTATTATTATTATTATTATTATTATTATTATTATTATTATTATTATTATTATGAAAACGACGGCGCTGACCAACAAGTGACCAGGCGGGATTTCCCACTTCAGATATCTGCACCTACGGAACACCACTCCAGCCGGAACGGACTTATCTGACAAAGTACGTATGAAGTAGTAGTCCATGCGTGTCTTTAAATGACGGGGTTCCTTGGGAAAAGGAAAAATAAGGAAACATCCTGCGCGTTTGTTAGAGTACTGCCAAAGTGTTCACAGTGTTCATCAAGTATTCTTAAGAGAAATCATGTAAAACATTAGCATCAATTTTTTATCGGAATCGTAAACATGCATTAAATTGCTTCTGAATTAAAGGGCAAGTGTTCTTTTGATTTTTTTTCTTATTTAAGGTTGCTTTTGAACTACTAAGTTCATACAGTGACCACTGTAACGTTGCTTTCGTAACTTTGGGGATCGCAGTAACGGTAACGGAACTCTCATACTCGTATATGGACGTACACAATCATCCATGCCGCGGGTGGGTTTCGAACCCGCGACCCATCAGGCATGAGGCAGCTAAGGCCATCCAGCCTTAGCGACCTCCCGGCTATCCAGGCCGGCTCTTAAAATTCATACAATCGTAAATATTTCATTAATCTTTTCTCTTGCAATTAGTATCCACTGAGAAAAGAGCGGATGATTTTGTTTTGTTTTGTTTTTAAAATTTAGTGACAATGATATATTTATTTTAATTCACGTTGACATGTGCAATGTGTTGTGTTGTGCATCACGTGACAAGACAAACCTCATACAAAAGCGAAATAACTCATTAACATCAATGCAGGGTTTATTCTCCATTACGAGATAATGCAATCGTGTTAATGGACTCTGTTCTCTGGATTATAATTGTGAAAGTGAATGTGCATTAAAATTTATAAAATTGTGGTAAAATCAGAATAAAATTGTACCGTACTCAACAATGTTGCACATCCCGCAGAATCAGTGGCGGCTCGCGGTCATACTATTAGTGTGTGCAACGCCTCTCTTCTCTCTCCCTCCCTCTCTCTATCTCTCCCTCCCTCCCCCCTCTCTATCTCTCCCTCCCTCTCCCTCCCCCTCTCTCTCTCCCTCTCTCTCTCCTCCCTCCTCTTCTCTCCCTCCCTCTATCTCTCCCTCCCTCTCTCTCCCCACCTCTCTCTCCCCCACCCTCTCTCTCCCTCCCTCCTCTCTCTCCCTCCCTCTCTCTCTCCCTCCCTCTCCTCCCTCCCTCCTCTCTCTCTCCCTCCCTCTCTCTCTCCTCCCTCCCTCTCTCTCTCCTCCCTCTCTCTCTCTCTCCCTCCCTCTCTCTCTCCCTCTCTCTCTCCCTCCCTCTCTCTCTCCACACACACACTCACACATGCCCATACATACAGGCATACATTACAAGCATACACATATATTCATTAACATAAATAATGACAATTTGTAACAATGCATCTTATGAAGTTTGATAACATGCTGAATAGTTCCTTTTATCACCAACAATGTTTGACCGCATTTCTTTTCACAACATTCGTTTCGACTTCGCTCGGCAAGGACCCCTCCGAAATATTTACTACTTGTGTCGTGTTACCACATGATTCGGCACTTCCAGAACGTTTTTGAAAGGGTGTTACGCAATACATTGATTCGGAACTATTTTACTCGCACATTTGCTAAGGAGTATTAAAGTGAAATATATTGCTTGCTGATATTATTGTTAGAATTGTTTATTCTTTCTTAAATGTATATACCTCACTTTTCACATTTTTAATCTTAATATTTTACGCTCTATGAACAAATTTACAAGACAATTCTGCGAAACGTGGATCAATTTGTTCTCATTAAAATACAGATGGTATTTGTTGACGGGGTGCGACCAATTAGGTGGGAGACATTAGCGTGTTGGGAGCATCTTGGGTCCCTTTCGCTGGTTGCAAGATGTTGGGAAGTTGAGAAAGTTTAGCCGTTTCGTTCTGGCGTCTTGAACTCCTCCGTTCTCAGTGGGCTCGCGGATTGGCGTCGCTCGAGGGGGGGGCGTCGAGGAGGGGGGACATGACGGGGAGGGGCGAGTGGGTGGAGGGAGGGGATGGTCGGGGAGGGGTGAGGCTAAGAGAACCGGGAGATAGAACAGGACAGATACAGGCCTTGAACACAGTGGTATAAGGACCTACGAGCGAGCGCTGCGAGCGATGTAATTATTTTAACTATCTGACATTTGAATTGGATTTCAGGGTGAAGAAATAGGAATTATAAAATATGTCAAAGTTCAAATATGTTATCAGTGTTTGCAGAAATGGTTTTAACAAGTCAAATAAATACAATTTTAACAAAACAGTTACTACGACATGCGATATAAGATATTTTTTAAATTGTATTAAATTTACTTCACCTCAACCATTCGATCTCGAATTTTCAGTTCTAAAATCCATGTTGAAAGTTCTGAGCTGCAACCAACAAACACACATCAGTATTGAGGTCTTGTTATAAACTGACCCAAAAGTGGTCAAGACTAGGGGAGAGTGAGTGAATGAATGGATGACGGATGGATACAGGTGTATCACACATAATGTGGTCACATTAGAAGGTACTGAGCTGAACCTTGGTAATTAGGAATCAGATCCAGTAGCGTGCGCTGTTCCGGTAATTATTAACATTTTATTTTAGGATGTCCTTTACGAGAGACCTCGCGGTTTAGCTCATTAGTCAGCGTGCATGCTTTCCATGACGCGACTCTGGGTTCGATTCTCGGTCGAGCAAGATTATAATGTTCGTTTTCCTTGCAATGTCCCTGTATATGTTGCTGTGTGACGATGAGAAAACTCACTGCTCAGGTTGAGAAGACCAGAATAGGGCGTGGGTATTTTTTTGTGCTAACCACACGTTCTCCTTAATTCATGGCCATGAAGCCGGAACGCTGGTAGTAGGCCATCGCCCGAACGCGATTGTCGCGCCAAGTACAGACAGACTTTATGTGGAGCCCGTATACAAATTTCATTTTTTTTCTGAAATATGACTGCAATTTTTTTCTTCAAATTATTTTTGTTGAAATAAAGGAAATTACGGTACTAAGTATTTTGTAGTTTGTAGTTTCATTAAAACTTTATATCTTTAAGTGATGTAGAATTATTTTTTTAGCTCTAAGTATTTATTGAGTAATAACACTAATAGTAGGTAAAGATTTGCAATACCACCTATTCCCACAATTTTTCATCATAAGTACTGCATAACGAAAATTAAAATCACAGTTACTCACATGCGCATGAATATATTATTTTTCCAAAATGAAATATAGTGAAGAATATTCATAAATGGAACATAAATAATTTGCGTGCGACTAATCTAGTTAATACGGCTGAGATTAGCAACTGAGTTTCCCGTCGTCTTATGCCACTTTTCAAACACTTTGAACCACTGTGCGTAAGCGAGAGGACACGGGGTGAGGGGTGGGGACGAGGAAGGATACGGGGTGGGGAGGAGGAAGGAGAAGGGTGGGGAGGTGGGAGAGGAGAGCGCAAGCGTCACGCCCAGAGGATGAGAACGGGGATGAGGATGAGGCGGCAGCAGCAGCCGGCCGGCGAATTATGTTCCTCATTCCTCGTCGGAATTAAATTCTCTCATTCTCCGCTTCGCCACTTTATTTGTCACGTCCGCCCGCCGTCCACGTGAGAGCTCATCGTTTGCCTTAAATCAGAGGTTCCCTACGAGTCCTCGTCCGCGCCGTCCACCCACGCCCGGCCAGGCCTAGTTCCCAGGGGTTCTCTCGGATGACCTCCAGCGGCTACTGTTATCACAGTGGAGTGAAAGAATTAATTCTCGTACTCGTACTAAGCAACAACACGAAATTAAATTGATTTACGCTCTGACTGATTGATTTTTTCGTGTTTCCGGGCGCGTCAACGGCTTTGGTCATTAGTCCCGTAAGTGTAGTGCATGTTTTCCTCGGAAGATGGCGGTGATCTTCCCCCGCTCGATGGCGAGATCCGGCACCGACTTACCGTCCGCTAGCGGGGTTTCCCCTAACCAGGACTCTCCCACCAGCGAGGCACCGCCCCAGCCGGGACAAGCTCTAAGTTCTCTACCGGTCTCCTGGAATATATGGTAGTGTAGTGCATGTTAGTGTAAGGGGAGAGGTTAGGACAAGGAAGAGGAAGAGCAGATCACGCGCTGTCCGTGGCCCGTTTGTTAGGGTACTGCTCCGGCATTCGCCAGATTGATTGGAGAAATCACGGAAAACTACCGATCAGAGCAGCCGGCCGCTAGAATTCTCCTCCAGACAGCAACTGAATTCCACCTAGCTGAAAAGCTGGTGTCGAAAATCCTACCGCCGTCAGGACTCGAACCTAGGACCTCCCGGTCAGAGGCGCTACAGTGAAATCAGTTGGCTTTTACGCTCTGGATAATACAAAGAAGAGAAATTATTTGTAATTACTATTTTGTTTTAAATTGATCGAAATACAAAGTGTATCATTAATTTAAAAAATGTTATAAAAAAAACATTTTTCAGAAATTGTCTATTAAAGAACAACGTAAGAAAATATGAAATATGTTAGTGCAACAAAAACAAAAATTCATTCCAACTTTACTTTATTTATTACTTTTTGATAACTCGTCCTTTGCTTTGCCATAATTCTCATTGCACTTTCTTTTTATCATCGTGGAAGAATAATGGAAGCGGAAACAATATATTTCTAATGTTTTGTTAGATATTATGTATTTACTTCGTAAGTTAACTTAAGTTTTGATAATGTGATGAAGTTCTTTTCAATAAAAGCTCATTACGAAAAAACTTATACATGCCAAGAGACGGAACACCCGATTCTACTGAAAGTTGCATTAATACATTAAAAAATACAGAGGGTAAATATGAAAGAGCGTTTCAAGAGAAGCATTTCCCTCATTAGGAAAAGAGTAAAGAATCGCATTTTTAAAAGAAACTCAACATTTAAGCCTTTGGTATTTATGGCCAAAAATTGCTTTCAGTGAGTGGGCAATTGTTCCGTTTCGTATCACACTTATCTTTCAGTCTCGTTTTCTTTCAGTACGATAATTCCGAGGGAAGAAATGTTGCGAATAAAATACGCAATTACGTCCAATACAAAGCGCCCGCGATATCAGCAACCATTTGTTATGCTTTGTGGCTTTCACGCGGCGTAAATCTTAATTCCCGCCCATTTGCGAGCCGATATTTCGCTAACAATACGTCCCGAAATATTATCTCGCCATCAATATTCTTGTCCATATTTATTCTGGAAGCAGCCGTTCGGGAAGTCTGCGGGAAATATCGCTGAGGAAGGTTTCGGCGGGAGCAGCGATCGGCAGTCAAAACGCACCACATTGCGTTTCTGCCTCCGACAGCATGTCAGCACATCTATCAAAGTCTCCCGGAGCCAAGATCTGCCTCCTGCCTCTCCCGCCCGCGCTCAGCTTTGGCCCTGTTTGCAGCGCTCGCGGCGGTGGCGCGGCGCGGCTCGCGCTCCGCTGCAGTTTCTCTGCCTGAGGCGCCACGCCCCCCGGCGCCAAGGGAACCTCTCGGCCATGCCCTTCTATTCCTCCCACCGTCCTGTCCTTTCACCGTCCTGTCCTTCCACCGTCCTGTCCTTACACCGTCCTGTCCTTACACCGTCCTGTCCTAACACCGTCCTGTCCTTACATCGTCCTGTCCGCTCACTATCCTGCCCTTCTTTCGCCCAGCCTTCCCGATCTCCTGTTTCCTACGCCCCTCCCCCGTCGCCTTGTTCCACCCATCCACCCTCCCGCCCTCTTGTTGCACAATCCTCCCCCGCTCTCCTGCCCTTCCCACTTCTTCTAAGATCCTAGTGCTGGCACGCTGTCATAGCCATTTGGCCCTGTACTCTCTTTGCCCCTCCTCCGCGTCCCTTTCCACCTACTCGCGTCGCTACGGAAAATATCATATAAGGCACTTTATTGATTTATTTTAAGTCAAAAAACAGTTCAAACTGCGTATGACGTGCTATGGGGAAAAATGAATTGTGTGCACATTTTCAAAATTCTATGATCACTACACTAAGTCATATACTACTTAAATTTTGAAAAAAAATGTAATAAAATCTATTTTCAAGGATAAAAAGGCAATAAGTTTTGGCTCTTATCCATGTTGTCCTTTGGAATAATACTTCCTGCCACGACAACATGGAAACGATAATTTGAATAATTGTATTTCCCACTGAATTCTAGAAGACGTGCACAGAAAATGGAGTTACATTCATGTCCAGAAGCAAAACAAGGGACCATCTCAGCATTCGCTCAATGGATCAGGGAAACTGGACAAAAAACCTGATCGAGATGGGGGTCATTGACCCGGAGGCTGCAATACAATACTTGTTACAGGTTACACTTCACATCCATTCTCGCCCTTCTTGCTCTTCGGTGGCGGCAAGCGATTTGTGCACTATGGTCTATTTTCAGGATCATTTGAATTTTTTTCAATTTCCCATTACATGTCGACAAGGATCATGATTCAGTTCCGAGCAAGCTATGAGAAAAATTTGCCGGAAAATCAAGGTTTAACATTACTTTTGACATCTGGTGGTGGTAAAATGAAAGCTTATTAGTTGATTTATCTTCAATTAACTTAGATTATAAATGACATTTGATAATCTAAATTTAACAAAGTATACTTAGCTGTTCTGCATCAGCAAGCGCGCGCGCCCACACACACACACACAAATTGAATTGCGCATGTGCGAGAAGTAACTTAGTAAATAAATAAATAAATGTCTTGATTGGTGGCGAGGCTCAGGCCATTTAGCCTGCTCTTCCGCCTGACCACTTTCAGAATTTATATTACAATAGTACATAATAAAGGGAGTCATTCAATGAAAAATACGTACGCAATTTGGATGAAGATTTTCACATGGATGACAGGAGTGAAAGCAAGCGATTTGATAGCAAATCGGAAAAGAATTGGGATGAATGGAACGGTAGAGAGAAATTAAAGAAGAAAAAAAGAAAGAAAAGTAGAAAAAGAATCAGTGAAATGTTAATAAGTTCTGTTAATTGGTTCATTGAGGCTTAGTGGTAGAGGGTCGCCCTGCTTTGTACTGGGTTTCATGCGCTGACTTCGACGCCCACGTGCGGAGAATAACTGAGCTACGTGAAAACCGCTCCTCACACGGGCAATGTAAGTAACTCCACGCCGTTCCAACTGAGCGCTAACGTCCGCTTATTGACTTATTGATGTAGAAGAAGAATATAGCATTAAATTCCAAAATTCCCAGGCAGAAAACACTTCGAAGATCGCGCCGACTCTCCCAGTAATGACTGCTGTCCGGAGTCTCCCAATCAGCTGGGAACCTAACCAAACGACTGCAAGACCTTATCCATACATTGGGGACATTCTGATGATATGGACTCTTTTTATGTGCATTGATAAAAGAATAAGAAAATAAATTACAGCTACAACAGAAAATGTTCAGTTACACTGATAATCCAGAAATATATTTCAGAAAATAATTTTTGATTATTCGTCTGATTTCACACATTTACAACACATTGTTTTAGTATATTTTTAATAATTTTGTGATGAAATGAAGTTTATTTCTAAGAAATAAACGTTCTTCAAAAATTGTTTATCAATGGCGGTCAATAAGCACTCTTTTCTTTGGACTCCGTCGTTTATTATCGCAATACATTACGGATCCAATGTAAAGCCGTCTCTCGTTTGGAATGCGAAAGAGAGAGGCACCATCTTTCGCTTGATTGGTTGACCGACAGTCAACCAATCAGCCTCCTAGGCCACTGCCACCGCCGTCACCTGCACCTCCTCGGCCGCCCTCTCCAGTAGCACTACCTTCCCCATCACTGCGACTGTCACCACCTCTGTCGTTGCTACGACCTTCCCCCCTCCCTGCTCATCTCCATCTCGGCCACCAATGCCGAGACGCCCTTCTTTTAGAGACGCCTCCTCCACTGCACCGTTTTCACCTCCGTCACCATCTCCTTCACCTCATCCATCCCCGCCACCACTTCCGTGTCTACCGCCGCCTACACTGCCATTTTCACCTCTGTGGCCAACTCCACCTCCTCTGCCGCCTACCTCTCCCGCCGCATTAAACCATCTCCAGCGACGTTTCATTTGCTGTAGCCACCTCCTTTTGCGCCGTGTTCACTTCCACCGCCATCTCCCTCCCGCCTCCACCTCTGACACCACTTTCGTTTGAGTCTCCACTTCCACCTCAGTTGCCTCCGCCCCCCCGCACCTTTTCCCCCCCCCCCCTTCCGCTGTTTACTCCTCCTATCCATCTCCATCTCCGCATTTCCTTCACTACCGCCTCCAACTCTGCCATCATTTCCGTGTCCGCCGCCGTCTCGGTCCCGCTTCCCCTCTGATATCCATTCCGCCTCCGCTGCCACCACTCCCCCCCATCGCCCAGTTGCAATTTGGCTAATTGCCCCGCCGCTTCCAGCGTTCTCAATATCTTAATGCTCTTGCGGTCAGTCGAACGCCCACGGCACCGCCCCGCTCTCCTCATCCCGCCTTCCCGCATCACGCCCCCGCCCACCACCGCAAACAAAGCCGGCGAATGAACTACGACGGTATTTGTTGTCCGTCGAGAGGAATTCATTTCACGAACCAAATGGACAATATCGCTTTCGGCAATAGTCGTGTTCTCCTTTAATATCTTCCTTCTAACTCAGAAAACCAAGCTGTCACAGGTCTGTTTCCATGTTTTAGATGCCAATTTGATACGGCACAATTTCCCTCCAGTGTTTGCTTCAATATGAACAAAAACGTGCAGTGTTTACATTTTATTGTTTTCAGGGTTGGGCAGTATTTAAATACTTGTATTTGAGAAGTTTCTTTTCTAGTTAAAAAAGGACTGTTAGCTTACCACGTATAAAAACAATGCTTCTATTCCTCTAACTGTATCTGAGAACGGTGTTGAAAAATTTCTCATCTCTGTAATGCACTCTGGCGCCATACCCTGAAGTAAAATCTTTGTGCCTGTTTGATAGAAACCAACATGCGAGTACTAGTGTAAAGAACGGTGTTCTTACATTCTGGATCGAAGTGATATTTTTTCTATAATATGGATGTGTTTAATATTTCAGATGTTGTGTTTATGCGTTACTCTTTGTTACTGTGCGAAAACGTAAATATTACAAGATGTAAAAAACTAAATAATGCAGGCGTTGGACTTAGTTCAACGCGCGGGTACTCGTGCTACGAATGGCCTTGCGAGTGACGAAAATATAAAAGTTTCAATATGGGTTGTAATTTATTATTTACGTACCTTTCCATGGTGTATTCAATTATAATATAAGCACAGATAAATAAGAAAAATATACTAATGATATTAATAAAGAAAGTAAACTTCATAATGAGTGTGTTGGTCGGAGTCCAACTCGCGTGTACTCGTGCTATGTATGTCCGCTCTAGTGACGGAATGGTAAATCTATTTTATATTTGTATAACTGTATTTTTGAGTTTTTTGGACATGCATTTTAAAAATGTATTTAAATACATCTTTAAAATGCATGTCCAAAAAACTCAAATACAGTTATTCAAATATAAAATGGATTTAAAACAAGTGTTTCAAATACAAGTATTTGAATACTGCCCAACCCTGGTTGTTTCGGGACAACTGAAAAAATGAAGGTCGTACTGTGTGAAATTTGGATGAAAATATTTCCTCTGACTTTCTCCCCCATAGCTAGTTTCGTGAAGTTAATATCATGTATCCGCGTTTACAGTGCGTTCTATTTTGTGTTGTGTTTGAAAATTATAGTTGTGACGCTTCGCGATATTTATGTTGTGTTATTTGAAATTTTTGCCTTAAAGGGGTCAGGAGTGATTTTGTCAGCAGAAACTCAAGAATTAAAACGAAGAATCCTAACAAAGGCCACCCATAGTGTTCAGGTGGAAGCCTAACCGAATCTAATCTTACCTAACTTAACCTTTAACTACTGGCGTCCGATCAATTTGTCTCGAAGGCATTTTCTCTTTTTAATTTCCGAGAAGATGGCCAGCTACTCATGATGCGGGTTCTATGTAATTTCCTCTGATAACGTTCCACTTCAGAGCGTGCAAAGAAAAATACCTTTGACTTATCTGTTTCTCTGAATTGCCTTTTTTGACTTGATGCCAGCTTTATTGCTCCTGTGCACTATGGTGGATGTGCACTCGTGCCTTAGCAATAACTACGTCTTCGCGACTTATTTTAGGTTAGAGGTGAATTCTACTTGCGGTGGGGGAAAAGCAAATTAGCCAGTTTGGGGACAATACGTAAGAACAAATCAGACTCTCCTCTGCAGGTATTGCCAAGAAGCAAAGAAAGGTAAACTCAAGTCTCTTTGGCTCTACAAAGGAGGTGACAATGCCATTTTATTTTCCAGCCATATCACAATCTGCAGTTAGTTTTACTATTGATAAGGTCAAGAAGGTATGATTGATTGATTGATTGAGTTTAAGGGCGCTTCAACGGCTAAGGTCATTTGCGCCCTGTCAAATTATTTTAATACCAGTGCACGATATTTCAGTGCCAAGCTAACAAAGGAAAATTAAATTTTTTAAATAGAAAGCAAAGTAAAACTTAAAAGCAACGTATCCTAATAAAAGGGTTTGACAAAAAATGCATCATTTCTAAGAATCTCCGCTAGGGAGCTAGCATGCTCCACAATAAGATCTATTTTGCAGTATTCGCATATAGGGGGGAGTGGAGATAACCGTGGGAGAAATGGCAGTGACCGATCCGGAGGCGTGTTAAAATGATCTCCTCTCGCCGAGCATCTCGAGATGAGGAAGACCAAGTATTTACGGAATCCTTGATTCTCGTGAGCTTAAAATCTGAGTTACGCCACTCAGTTTGCCATTCACTGCGGATAGAGCGTTTTATGAAGAGCTTAGTGTCTTCCGTGGGGACTGTGAAGATGTCTAATTATCTTTTCTTCGAGGCAGACTTTGCCGCCTGGTCAGCTATTTCATTTCCTCTTATTCCCACGTGTCCAGGGACCCAACCAAAGACTAACATATAGTGGCGGACCAATAGATGATGGATTTGGTGTTGGATGGTTATTGTCAGTGGGTTACAAGACGAGAAGGAGGAGATGAATTCAAGAGAGCTTTTGGAAACACTGCAGATCACCACTTTCTTTAACCTTAAAACCTTGTGTGACTCTACTGCAGTAGAAGGCACTTCTGACTTTGACGTTTTGAGAGGAGCCATCGGTGTAAATGAAGTAATGGCCAGGATACGTAGATTTTATCGCCTCAAATTCCGATAAGAATGTACTGGGGGGAGTTAAGGATTTAGGAAGGTTAGACAGTCTAAGATCTGTTATCGGCCGGTGTATTTTCCAAGGGGAAACAAGGTTTCGGGGGGGGGTCACAGGGTTGGGTAGTTTTATATGAAGCTTCTGTAAGAGAATACGGAGACGGACTCGCAGGGGATGGGGTAACGATGGTCTAAGTGCTTATGAAGTCAAGTGGGTTGGATGGAGGACTGTTTGGCGCGCGAGGGTATCAACATTGGATAATTTCGCGCCATAGGAGGCAATCAGAATATCCCGCCTTCGGTTCAGAGATGGTTCTCCAGCCTCGGCCAAGAGGCATTCGATGCCACGTGTGCGGTAGGCACCTGTAGTAATCCTTATGCCGGCATTGTGTATGGTATTTAATGGCCGGAGGGTTGATGGAGACTCTGACTCATACACTATGCATCCGTAATCAAAGATAGGGCGGATGAGAGTTATATACAAACGCAAAAGACAAACACGGTGTGCGCCCCAAGAGCTACCAGTAAGAGTGCGAAGAAGATTCATAGGTGATACACATCGGCCCTGTAGTTTACGGATGTGTTTCCGCCAGTTTAGGCTCTTGTCGAATGTGAACCCAAGGAAGGTTGTGGATTCAACGAATGGAAGCTGCTGTCCTCCAAGAAAAAGGTCTGGGTGATTATGGTGGTGATGGATTCTGCAAAAGTGCATGCAAGTGGTTTTAGAGGTAGAGAACTTGAACCCAGTTTCTTCGCTCCATTCCTGCAGTTTGTTGAGCAGAAGTTGTAGTTACCTCTCAATAACTTGCACGCTCTTGGAGGAGCAAAAAATTGCAAAATCGTCAACGAACAGTGATGCCTTCCCAGGCTCCCGGATAACTTATGCAATACTATTGATAGCAATGGCAAACAGAGTGACGCTCAAAATCGATCCCTGGGGAAGACCGTTTATAACTGGTGACTAGAGGATAACACGTCGCCAAGGCGGACGCGGAAATATCTTGATGAAAGAAAACCTACTAGAAACAAAGGGAGCTGTCCCCTAAGGCCCCAAGTATGCAAGGTGCGAAGAATGCCGTACCTCCAGGTGGTGTCATACTCTTTCTCTATGTCGAAGAAAATTGCTACCTGGTGCTGACGTAGCACGAAAGAAGTGGAAATCTGCGTAGCAAGGGTGACTAAATGGTCTATGGTCGACCTGTGCTTTCTGAAGCGACATTGGAGAGGTATAAATAGGTTCATTTTTTCCAGGAGCTAGACCAGACGTGTATTTACCATTCACTCTAAAAGCTTGCAAACACAGCTTGTAAGCGAGATTTGGCGATAAGTTGAGGGGGTTGTTCTGTCCTTTCCTTCTTTAGGGATTGAGAAAACAATGGTCTCCCGCCAAATCCTTGGTACTGCATGTTCGTCCCAAATCTTGTTGAAAATTCCGAGGAGAAAGGAAAGAGCGTTTTCAGGTAGGTGTTTCAACATTTGGTTATGTATCTGGTCTGGTCCTGGAGCAGAATATTTCGCACAAGCGAGGAGAGTTCGTCCATGGAGAAAAAAGGGATTGTAATCTTCCTCCACGCGACTCGAGAAGTCTAATTTAGTTTTCCATTTTTCTTTCGTTTTTTGAAAGCCAGAAGGATAATGTACGGAGCTGGCGAGGTGATCGTAATGAGAGGCCATTTCTTCAGCACTTTCTTGTGGAGAGGTTAGGAGATTGCCATTTACCATAAGCCCTGAGATAGACGGCGAAGGGAGCTTCCACCGATCTGTCGGACCTTTCTCCACACTAGTTTAGGGGATGAACGGCAAGAGAGTGACGAGATGTAGGCTCTCCAGGACGCAGCCTACTTTCCCGTATCGTTAATCTAGCTCTGGCTCGGGATCTTTTACAATTTATTAGGTTTTCCATGGTTGGGAACCTACTAAGTTTTGCCAATGCCCTCTTCCGATCACGGACCGCGGTGGCACAATCAGCGTTCCATCATGGCACGGGGGGTGTCGTGCATGGCCCGACGACTTCGGGATGGCAAGTGAGGTCGCATGGAGGAAGGTGTTATTAAAATGAGTAACCATAGCATCGATGTCGTTTGAGCTGTTTCCCGATATTCGTAATTCTTCGTGTTTCCCACTCAGCTCGGTGGATTAGCCAGCGAGGAGGGCAGGCAACGTTCAAATCGGGAATATCGAGGTTGACCCGAATGGGAAAATGGTCACTGCCATGCAGGTCGCCAAAGACAGTCCACTCGAAGATTGTAGAAACAGAGGGACTACAGAGAGCTAGGTCCACGGACGAGAAAGTGTTAGAAGCTACGGAAAAGTGTGTGCTTTCGCCAGAATTTAGGAGAATTAAGTTTTGGTTTTCTATGATATTTTCAAGTAACCTGCCTCTCGTGCACGACCTTTGGGATAGGCATCTCCGCCGATGTCATCAAAGGACACCTGGCAAGCAGCATCGCGCAAAGAGGAGGCTCAATAATTACAATAATAATAACAATATTAATAATAACAACAATAATAATAATAATAATAAAGGAGTACAGTACAAGCCGAACATGCAATAATCATACTATCACTAATATTAATTATTATAACAAATATTTCAACTCATGATATCCAATAATTTTATGTCGGTGATGCTAAAATTTAATACAAGCTACATAAGTTTGGCTAAGTTGTTTTTTAATTCATTGATCGCGTTCACTACACTACACTACACTACACTACACTACACTACACTACACTACACTATACACTACACTACACTACCACACTACACACTACACTACACTACACTACACTACACTACACACTACACTACACTACACACTACACTACACTCACTACACTACACTCACACTACACTACACTACACACTACATAACACTACACTACACTACACACTACACTACACTACACTACACTACACACTACACTACACACTACACTACACTACACACTACACACTACACTACACACTACACTACACTACACACTCAATTACACTACACACTACACTCACTCACTACTGTTTTGCTTGATTACACTACAGCACTTCCCCACTTCACAGCTTCTCATAATGTCTACTCATATTGTTCTAACTTATTTCTAAAGCTTCGGACACTTAGAGAAAAAGCTTTGAAAATTGCTGCGGGTAAACTGTTCCAATCTTTAATTGTCCTGTTACAAAACGAAAATTTCGCAAGATCTGAATTTTGTTTCCTTGTTCGAATTTTGTAATATGAGTTTACTCAGATTGCTTTTGAATCGCCTTCTAAGCTTCGTGTACGACTTTTTGGCTCCTTTTTGCTAATGATCTCTAAGTACATTCTTGGAAAGTCGAAAGGGACCGTCTAGAATGTGAAAACACCCTTAAAATAATTAAATAAATTCCACCCGCGGACTTTGTAAGTAATCCACTTTTCTCGAATGTTACCTTTTTGAAGAAATTAGTAGAGTAGGTACGATTCTCCAAAAGCGTTTTATGATTTATTTATTTAAGAGACAATTGAACTTTCTTTGAGAGAATTTTAATTTTACATTGCGTAAGAAACTGTACATCCAAGACCACCATCCTGGGACCTAAATAGAGCACTTCCTTCGTTATCTAATTATTAATCATTCAAATTTATCTACTCCGTGCCTAGCTCTCATCAATTTGTAATGTCTTATTTTGATATTGGAAATAGTACTATAACTTAAGGAAATGTATAATGTGAGTCGATAGAGCCTGCACTACGAGAGTTGAAGGTTGAGAATTTTTTGGCAAGGTTTTCTAATTTTGACTTCTCTCACCCAAAGAAATAACATTTTACGAAAATTTGTAATTATTCAGAATTCATTTGCGTTACAAATTTGAAACGATAGCTTGGTTGCTCTCGACCTTGTTACAATACTAATTTTTTATCATTAATTTAGATTCACCACAATTTGCGTATCAATTTAGAACTTGAATCCACACAAAATTACTTTTGAAAATTTTAAAGCTTACACTTCACGCATCAGTGTCCTAAATCACCGTTAGTCACGAGCACCCATACCATTCTTCTCTGTTCCCTCCAACACGTTCGCCTTCAACTACTTCCCATTCTGTCCAGAAAATTCGTAATGTTTCTTAATTCTTCTTTCTTCACAGCTACATTCATTTTTTGTTTTTTTGTATTTCCTTTGGCTTTACTCAACGGTACTAAATGCATTGTTTCCGTCAATACTACTTTATTCAACACGTTTAATTTTCTTCACACGGAAATCACACCTATCTATCCCATCTTTACCCATCTTCATCCCATCACTACCTATCCCATCTTTGCTAAAACACTATCTCATTTGCTTATTACCCCCGAAATTTTATCTACTTATTTTTCTATTTTATTGATAACTCATTGATCTGTCCCGTCTATGGCTCATCTGTATTCTTTATTGACATTTTCGTAATAAAAACTAAAAATTTTGCATGTTTTTGGCTTCCTTAAGTTAGTCATAAATGACTCATCTCAATACATACAGAAAAAGCACGTCGGCGCAAAACACTTGAGAACAATACATAAATCAAAAGACTTAATAATTTATATGAGCGCGTTAAGCACAGTTATGCTGGTAGTTTGACCCCAGTTTTGTTGCCGAGCTGGCAGTTCCCGAGCCGACTTTGGAGTATGTGAAGATAATACATCGTCTTACACGTTGACTGTATAGTGCCGAGAACATACATTTAACTGCCTGGAAAGGAGTCGAGTGCTGCTAATTCATAACTTCTGGCAACGTCGCCAACTCGCGACAACAGCGGCGCAGCGCTCAGTGCAGCATTGCCGCATGGGAGGCAAGGCACTCCATGCACTGCGCCCCCCCGCGCTCGGCCGCGGAATAACTCTCGACGCCACTCGGCAGACGAGCCGCGCGCCGCTCGGGAGCAAGATGCATGCCGCGTCGCTTTAAAATGAAATGCGCTCGGATTCTTGGGTTACAATCCCATCGTCGACAGATGCGTTTCTTATAACTGATCTTGGCTGTCCAGGTGACGCCGCGTCGAAGGCTGTGTTGCCGACGTTTCGACCATCTTATCGTGGTCTTCCTCAGGGCTGTTGTGCCGAAACAGCACAACAGCCCTGAGGAAGACCACGACAAGAATCGAAACGTCGGCAACACAGCCTTCGACGCGGCGTCACCTGGACAGCCAAGATCAATTACATGACTCTGGCCGCGGAAGCCTACGACTTCAAATGCGTTTCTTATTTAGAGTAATATACTCTAGTGTCATTGCTGGAGCTCTTCTAAGAGCATTGCCGTTAAATCCTTTAATCAATAATAGAGTCCATAAAACATATTTTACAGTAGAGACGAAAAACGAATTGTAACAAACTATTGTCTGTAATTAATTATACAGTCACCAGTCTTAACAGGATGTTGTTGTTATTATTATTATTAGCAATAATGTATATTAGAATGTTGCAATTGTTATGAGTTATTTGATAAGAATCAGACTTAAGTGTTTTCTAATCTCATTTTTTTAAAAAAAACTTCGATCGAGTTTCTTAAACTATGCTGCAAAGTTGCACAAACTCTTGACTGACTTACGAGGGCATTAAATTAAGATTCCTCCGTATTTTTCTTTAATGTTCGTCACATAATATTAAAATCGATGAAAATGGGACTTAATTGTTTTTAAAGAAATGTGAGTATGTGTAAGAAAGGATTTTTTCTGTGTTGTATGAAAAATCGAGAGATAATACTATTGCGTACTTACATTCCCCTTTTCCTGCTGTTTATGCCATATTACATTCACTACATGATTAACAATGAACATGAACTTAAGAATGCACTTATGTAATATATTCCTTCCGAATTTCATCAGAGCAGTGATCAGACGATGCAGGACATCAAAACTAATATTTGTCAGTAGCGTCAACTGGTGCCAATCAACGTTTCTAACACCTCTTTTAGAGGAATCTAAAAGATCAGGGTATCATAGCATTCTTCAACCTGTTTCAACTTCTTAATGTAGTTTCTATCATATCTTGTAAGTCTGTAACAAATCAATCACGTTTGTAACCCCTCTTTCCGAGAAATCGTAAAAATATCATTGTTAAAGCGTTCCATAATCACGATTCTCCCAAAGAAAACAAATAATGTTTATGAAGCGAGTCATATACATCTTCAAAACGAAACTTCACCTTGTACTCCAATGTACTTTAAGTAAACGTTGTTTTTAAAAGTGGAAAATTTTAATTATAAGTATTAATATGAATAGAAAAACAATTATACAATAATTACTAAAAATAATTAAAACAACTCAACAATGACTAAAAAACCCGCTTCAAACCTTAACCTCGCAAATCCACGCTCTAACCTCAATATCGCCCTACATTCTCAACTCCGCTTCAGACCAGTGTCGCCTGTCGCGCGCTCGATCAGCTGGAGAGCTTCGCCGCCATTTGCTGCACTTTCATTGGCCGAGAAGCTTCGCGTTCCCGGGCTGAGATAAATGTTGACCTCCTTCGTGTTCTCGTCCAGCTTCGCGTTCTTTGTCCATCTTTTAACTTTCTTTACGTTCCTGTTCGCGTTCTCGTCGTGTTGTGAACGCCTGCCTGCCTGAGATGTCCATCTTTAACTTTCTTTACGTTCCTGTTCGCTTTCTCGTCGTGTTGTGAACGCCTGCCTGAGATGTCCATCTTTTAACTTTCTTTACGTTCCTGTTCGCGTTCTCGTCGTGTTGTGAACGCCTGCCTGAGATGTCCATCTTTTAACTTCCTTTACGTTCCTGTTCGCGTTCGCGTTCCCGGGCTATTGTGGAGCGGTCTTTAGGGTGTCGCTTACAGGGGGACTGAAAAGCCCCGAAGCGCGATGTAGAACATTCCTGAGGTATTTTGGGAACTTCGAGGAAAAAGCAGTCACAACCGTGTGGCGGCGCGGCAATCACGTGATGTTTGTCGCCGACCGAACTCTAATTCGACGTCGCGTGACAGGTGGTCTGAATGTATGTAACTCAGAGCGTAAAGTACAGGGGTGGATATCGAGCTGAGTGGAAACCTCGTGCGGATGCACATAAATTTGCGCCCAGGGCAGCGCACAGACGAGCGATGCTCGTGGGGCAACCTGTGTCGTGAAACCGCGGTAGAACATCATTTACACGTGGGACAGTGGTCACGGGGTAGAACGCTGTGTGCGTGGACACTTGAGTAGCAGCGGGGCCACGAGTCAGGCAGTTATTGCAAGTAGTTAGTAATCGCCCCTGCGTTCGGGGAAACTATCAGATCTATACATAAACATTTTAAAATTATTTCTTCTAAATAATTTTTGTATATAAATCTAATATAAAATTGAATTCTTGGCTGTGATTGTAGTAGATTCCTACGACGTTACAACATCAGTAGTAGTTTCGCTGAGAGGGTTTTGACCATCCACTCAGTAGTCCTGATCTCGCGCTAAGCGATTTCCATCTTTTCTTTCACATCAAGAAATTCCTACCTATATGCATATAATGCTTGTCACATTGGCGTAAAATTGCAAGTGCCTTTCAAAGGCTAGTACCTGTCCCAGATGGCAGATATCCTATAATAACTAAAATCTATAAATTACGAATTAATTGTGGAATCGTATTATATAAAACTTTAAACCTTGTTATATAAATCACGAGGCCTTCTCTTTCATATGTACATCCTATTTGGTGTAATGCCTTTACTACCACTCTTCAAACATTTCAAACAACACAAAATTAATTCCTTCACAAAATTTTACCAGCTCCCTGGTTTTTATCAAACTAACTAATTCACAGATAACTTAAAATGGATTCTTTCAAATTGTTTATTTTCTACTTCACAATAAATTTTATAACAACTTACTAACTTCACCCATTTTTCAAAACCTTAAAACTATGTTCCACATCCTCGAATCCGAACACGTTTTCCGAAAGATTTTCGTCCTCCCTAAATTAAAACTTACTTTATTTACATTTTCTGTTTTCATAATTATCTTTCAATTTCATAATTAAAATTAGTAATAGCACTTGTATGAAATTATTACAATTTATCCATCGATTAAATGCTGGCTTCTTGCCTCTATGCTATGTAGAATTACGTATATTCAACACCCTGAAAAATTGTATCGCACTTGAACAGGTAGCAAATAAATATTAAAAAAGGAATATTTCAAGTTTCACAATGTAAAATAAATATTTTTAAGTACAGTTATTTATTATCTTCACTTTGTAGATAACCTTTAATTTTGTGATTCTATTACGTTAACATTATACTCAAATTCACTTTCAATATTTGAAAAGTATTTAGCCGTGAAAATAATCAGTAATTAAATAAACGAGTCCACTTTTGGTGCAGAACAAACGGGTTTGTTCTGATAAAACAAACTATTTCTGCTTCACTTCTACTGTTCTACATGCAAACCTGTGGATATCAACTCATTCTTTTTCCCGCCGCCACGTCACTCTACATGGCGTTATTTTGCAATAGAAGCAACTGACGCATGAACATACACAGCTCGCGTACCCACTCCCATGTTTACCCGCTTCAACATTTAGTTCTCCACCACAGACCTTTTTTCCATTGAACAAAACAAAGTAAGCTCTGAATGTGATTGTGTGATCGCTCTCTATTTTCTACCTGATATGTCTGTCACTTCTTTTTGTAATTACATTATTTCAAGTTCGGGTATGAAGCCTTTCGAGGAGTTGTACAATTCATACAAATTCATTCTCTTACATTTGTTTCATCACATAACATTTTCAGGTCTGTTCCTCATCCATCTTCAAAATTATGTATATATTCATGATATATTATTGTTCATAAATTTGTAAAAAAATATTTATATCTTTTAAAGAAACCATTTTAAATTTCAAATGTTAATATGATTGTCAATCGAAAATAATTTAACAAAAAGTAAATAAAATAACAAGCATTTTTTCTGATGGTTTACCTTTTGCATTGAATCCAAAACCATCCACTTTGGAATTTGGAATTTTTCGACAAGTAGGGCAAGCAGTTGGTGCAAGATGAAAATGGCATAGCAGGGTGAGGAGGAAAGGTCACTATAAAAATAGAAAATTCGAAATAGATATCTTTGTTATATATTCCTTCTCGCTGAATTTACTCGATGGTTTCCAGTTTTACATATGGCATTTACAGCTGACATTTTTGGATGTGGGCATTCTTTGGCAAAATTGAGGTTAAATGACTACGGCTCATTTAATTCATTTGTTTTGTTTCAGATGTTATTGAAATTTAATTTTGATTTTTGGAAGTAAACTGGTAGGATATGACCTGTAGAGCATTAGGAAGGGAAAAGGAAAGATTATACACGATTAGTTTAAAAATGTTTTCAGCATATCTTTGGGGAATTTTGATTTGATTCGGCTTGGGATTTTTGCAGTTCGTTCTAGATGGAATTTATAAAAGGTATGAGACGAGAGGAGGGAAAATAGAAGTTATTTGCTACTTTTTTATATCTTCTAGATACACCGTTTCGATTTTAAGTTCTCTGCAAATTCAATGGCTCGGTATAAACGATGGACCTTTAATTGACTTTAATTTTGGACAATTTGCACTTTCTGTACGGCGCGGTGGTAGGAGCTGCATTTCCTTATACCGGGCAAGCATACGTTTTTGTAGGTAGGATAATAAGATTTATATAATACAATCTGTCATTTGACATTAAGTGTTGATTCATTAGTGGGTAAATTTTGGCGTTTTTATAAAAAGGGGAGTAACAATCCTACTCATCACCTTGAAAAGTATTTAACTGATAAGATAAAGATTCACTAACAATATGTATGATATTTTTGTCTATTCGTTGTGCTAAAAATGAACACGTAGTATGACAATTTTATGTTTTAACAATGACGTTATTCGTTTGACAATTAATTAAAATCCATTCGAGGCCCATCTGTCCGACGTTAACTAAACTAACTAAACTAACCCTTGCAGAGGGTTAGTTTTATTATAATTTAGTTGAACTATGAATCTCTTTTCCAGACAATTTATAGCATAAGTATTCCAGTTTAATATAAAAAACATTAAAATTATTTGACATTGATATTCTTGTAAACTACAGAATGCAACAAATTTAATAGAGATAATGAAAGAAGGAAGAACTTGCGATATGTAGTTGTAATCATATTTAAAATATCCTTAATTGACATGGAATTCGCAATTTGAAGTGATAGATGCCTTGGAAGATAAAGAAGAATATTTACTGGTAAGCGGAGGAGAAACAATTCACTGGCATGTTCTTATAAGTAATATTTGTATTTTGTGTGAGATGTGACGTATATATGGCACAGCTTCCTTATAAAAATCACAAACTCGATAATTTGTAAAATGATAACCTGATCAATTTACACTTATTGGTAGATTATTTCTTTGTCTTTTACATTGGGAAAAATCATTATCTCCAATCCCTTAAGCATCGCGGTGAAAGATCAAAAATTACGTGCAAATGACCAAATATTTAATAATTTTAATATTGCATCACTTTTGACGTTATGCGTTTTGAACTATTAAATAAGTGAAGAAATCGTCTTAAAATAAAAATGAGTTTTATTCTGGTTTATCAGCTAAATCTGCAGCAAAATAATTACGTCCCTCAGTATAATAAGCATAACTAGCTAAAAATGTGTACACCATCTTCTATAGGTTTCCAAGGCTTCCATCACAATTGCCATTACCGTCCCGCTAACAGTTAAGCTAACGACTAAGTTGCGGGGACATGAAAAGGGAAGACAACAGGATCTCCTACTCAAACCAGCTCGCCCCCACCCCCACCCTGCTGTGATCCTCTCGCATGTAGAGACGCCCATTCCACTGCGCAGTTCTTTGATTAGCCGGCTCTGTTACAAGAGTTGTTGTCCTTAATTACAATAGATAAAATTTTGTCGGTAGGATCTCTAAAAGTATGACATTGATTTTTCATAATGTTAACAAATCGGACCTATGCCATCATTGTAAGTAATTCACACTATTATGGCTAGAAATTTAAAGAAAAAATTGGAGCCATTTTTGCGAAAATTTTGAAAATTCCCGAAGGCTTCTTGTGAAGAATCCCCAAAATTTTAAAAATTCATTTCAAAAATGCAGTGCTTGCGTCGGACCAGATCGTTCGGGGATAATCTTTTTGGAAAGAATCCTTCGAATCTTTTAGTCACTCTTGTTGTTCACTGACGGACGGACGGACGGACAGACAGACTGACGGACGATGTTGTTGAGAAAAAACACTTTTCTGATATCAGGGGACATCGAAACATTAAATTGAAATGAATTCCGTAGATTATCGAAATCGAATTTCCGTGGCATTACATAACTCTCTTTACTAAGTATATTACTTCGTGTGTACGTACGTATACGAGAAAGTAACAAAGAGGAGGAAAGAACGAAGTGAAAAAGATAACAAAGACATTTTGATTCATTTAACGAAATACATATTCCACAAATGAAGCCCCGGTATAGCGGGATTTCAAAAAATGGTCTACCAATAATATTAAATTGAATTTTAACAACGTCTTCTCTATTCTTCCAGAAAACTAAACCTACTGCGGTCTATTCCATTGTCAAACTTCAAATTTCCTTTGAAAATTTTTTTGCAATAATATCCTAGATAATTATTTTCGTAAAACGTCATGCGTTAATATGTAATAGTAAATTGATAATTTCTTTATTTTTTCACAATTAAATTAATATGTAAACCTGAGAAAAATAATACTGAAATATAAGCCGCACGTAAGTAACACATTCAAAGTAATTATTTTTCAACATACTGAACTTGCAAGAGCCCGCGCTTACAGGAGTTAAGGTAATGGTTGCTCCTGGGAATCATATAACAGAAAATTGCACGTTTTGCGAACGCACTACAGTTTATAATTACATAAAATTAAAAAACATATTCTATGTTTAACAACTTATCACAATTAACAATTTTAGGAAACAATAATTCTAACAACATACTAACATGGCAACATTCAAGACATTAACATCTGGCAATGTTGAACAAGCAATATACACACGCAACATATGACCCCCGGCCCCATCTAGGAGGTTCCACAAATGCGAAGGGACATTCGAAGGGGGCATGCGAACCTTAATATTTATACCCTAACCGAGTCCATTGTATGAGTCAGCAACCTCTTTTAATTAGTGAAACAGCATAGCATGTGTTATGAGGAGTTGAGCGGTGTATGTTTGTATAATTCGTTACACGTTCAGCATAGTCAGCAGTCGCTCGCTGGTAGTCAGTCGCTCGCTGGTAGTCGTCGCGTTCGGACGTGTTTTGGAGCAGCTCCGCGCGGTAAAGTGAAAGGCCATGGGTTGCGACTTAGCGGTTTACCGCGCCCGGGTGGGCATCTGGGCAGGGCGCCTGCGTGTTTTCCGGGTGGCGAGGGGGCAAGCGGTCCGCGTGTTGTCCGGCGACGGCGTGGCTTTGCTCTGCGCTGCAGTTCTGGCCACTCTCCTGGTCATCGGCGGGGTTGAGCAAAATCCTGGCCCTGCTGCTGAATCGTCGGCACCCACGTGCCCCAAATGTGATCGAAGCGAGAGAAGACTGCGGAGACTTGAAGCGGAATTGACAGAAGCACAGCAGTGCATTAGGAAACTGAGCTTCAAGATCCAGGAGTTGGAAAAGCAAAGTGTTCGGGAGCAATCAACGCATCCGAACACTGAAGGAAATAACACCATAATTGATGAAGAGCCTTACAAGAACAAGGTCAAAGTGCTCGGAGATTCGATGCTGCGCCACAGCGGAGGCGTTTGCAAGAGGAAAGGAGCCGACGTTTCGTTCTTTCCAGGGATAAACGTTGTACAAATGAAATCCGTCGTGGAAAGAGCGGAAGTTAACGAAGCCGTGGAAGTCATCCTTGTGCATGTGGGCACAAATGTATCGAAGAGGCAACCTATCTTCGACACTGTGAACCAGTGCGTAGAATTAGGCCGTGCTCTGAAAAGCAAATTTAAAAAGGCGCGAATTGTTCTGTCAGGTGTGATGCAACGCCGAGATGTGCACATCGGCAGGACATGGCAAATTAATCAAGGGTTACGGTGGGCCTGCGGAAAGATCGATGGTTTTTTCGTAGATCCAAACCACTGGCTGGGACAAGAGGACCTCGCACGGGACGGTCTGCATCTAAATTTCCGCGGTGCATGGAGTTGGGTCGCCTGCATGACGAGGTCATTCAGTCATGCTTGCGAGCTAAGTGACTGCGCGCGAGGAAGGCTGAGGCATTGGTGCTGGCGGAGGTGGAGGCGGTGACAGTGGCGGCAGAGGAGGAGACGACGACGGCGGCGGCGGCGCGGAGCCGGAGGCGACGCGGCGGCAGAGACGACGGCGGTTGCAGCTTCGATCCGCGCATTCCCGAGTACACTTTCAGGTGGGGAGGATTCATTAGGTTGTTGCAGGTGAACTGTCGTAGTATAATCAAAAGAAATAGAGTTTTGGAATCTGATTGATGCCTGTGATCCGACATAGTGATAGGGACTGAGTCGTGGCTAACTCAGAAATCGAACCCTCGGAAATTTTTCATTCTGATTACAAGTTTTTTAGGAGGATAGAAATAGTAGAGGTGGCGGTGTCTTTATTTGCGTCAAAGCAGACATAAATGTTAGATTAGATTGGGTTAGTACAGATTTTGAAATGATGGAATAGAAATTACTACTTCAGGAACCGTGTTAGAAATTATTGCAGCTATAGGCCACAGGGCAGCTAGAAATTTTGGAAGATATCATACAAAGAACGGGAAATGAAAATGGTCATCCATTGTTATCGGAGGAGACTTGAATATTCTAGCGCAAACTGGGAGGGAGCCGAGCGAGGCGAAAGTCCAAACACTTGTTAACAGACTAGTTTGGATAGAATTAGCCCAGGTAGTAGCAGATGACGCGGCAGGACGCGGTTTTGGATGTTTACCTAATTAGGCCGAAAGATCTTTTCATATCTTGTGAAGTCGTTGAGGGAATTAGTGATCATAAAGCGGTTCTTCTTGATTTAGCGAAAATATTTCAAGGAAATGTATTGCGACAGGAACGAAAGTGCGCAGTTCAAGAAAGCAAACGTAGAGGGGCTTCATGAGTTTCTAGAGAAAATACAACAACTTTCTGAGAACAGAAGGAGGTATGAAGAGATATGGTGCGCATTTAAAGATATTATAGATGAAGCTTTGCAAAGTTCGTACCATGCAAAACTCTAAAAATAACTGGATCCAGAATATTATAATTCAAAAATTAGGCGAATGAAGAGGATAACGAGAAATGCATTTAAAACCGAAAACGCAGTACTGAGCATATGCATATTTTAGAAATTGTTCGAAGAATTAGAGCGAGAAAAAAAAATTGCTCAGAGACGTATTTAAAAACATTCTAGACAAAAAGGGGAAATAACTGGTCAGGATTTTACAAATATGTCCGTAGAAGAAAGGGAAACAAAGAGTATATCCAGTCGTTCGTGAACATCAAAACACACTCATCACAGGCGATCGGGCAAAAGCTAACGCATTTAATAAGGTATTTCAGTTCGGTTTTCAAAGCAATACGAACCATCCACTTATTCAAAGGTATTCGGTTACAAATCAATTTAATATTGAGTAAACGTTCACGTAATAAGTAAAATTTATAAAAAATGGTAAGTAAAGGGGTCCAGACGACATTTCTACGGACATAATTAAACTAGGAGGAGAGGCAAATTACCGTACTTAATTAGAATATTCTACGTGTCTATGAACAATTTAAAAGTACCTGAAGATTGGGAAAATTAGCTTTGTAGACCAATCTTTAAAAGTGGGGACAAACTATACTAAGTAATTATAGGTCGGTAAGTCTCACGTCAGTGATCTGCAAACTTATGGAGCATCTAGTTGCGAGTTACATTAAGCAAGAGGAAGTCAAAAATGGCTCTATCATGGCCAACACGGATTTAGGACTAATTATTCATGCGAAAGTCAGGTAGTAACGCTATTTCAGGACCTAGCAGATGAAATTGACGCGGGCGGAGAGTAGACGCAGTAGTTATAGATTTTCCAAAGCGTTCGATGTTGTTCCACAGACCGACTTGTTCAGAAATTAAATTCAGGCATCGATCCCAGGGTGGTGGCGTGGATTAGCGAGTTTCTGCGTGACAGGAAACAGAAAGTCCGAAATTGGCAAGAGTTATCTTCCTGCGCAAGCGTTACGTCAGGAATACCGCAAGGGAGGTCATTGACCTCTTCTATTTCTACGTTATTAATGATTTGCCAGCGCAATTAATTTCAAATGTTCGGCTATTTGCAGACGTTGCATAATATATCGCATTATAAATTCGAAAGACGATGAAAATATGCTGCAACGGATCTTTATGCATTATCTTACTGGGCGGAAAATAATGGTATGACCATAAATAGTTCTAAAGCAAATCTATCACTTTTGGCAGAGGTCACAATTAGCAATAAATTACCGTTTAAGTAACGACATTATTCCGAGAGTTTCTTCGTGTGCAAGTACTAGGTATCCATTCGATAGTAAAATTTAAACTGGAAAATCACGTAGATTTTGTTGTAGGGAAAGCGTGGAGATCTCTTCATTTTTTAATGGTATCTAAAAAAAGTACAGTAAACGCGAAGGAAATTGCTTACTTGTCGCTTGTTCGTCCGATAATGGAATATGGAGCAATTTGTTGGATCCACAAAATTATGCAGTGTAAGAATTTGGAAAGGATTCATGTGAGCAGCTAAATTTACTTTCAGGGACAAGAAAAGGATAGGTGGGATTCACTGAAAACAGGCGAACATTGGCAAGACTTTGCGCCTTGTATAAAGCTTATAGCGGTCATCCAGCTTGAAAGAAATTAAACGGCGGCTAATTTCCTACGTACATCGGTAGAGGTGATCACAGGGACAAAATAAATTTAAGACCGCAGAGAACGGATGTCGGAAATTTCTTTACAAATAGAACGATAAGAGATTGGGAAAAGATTGCCTGCAAAACTTTGAACCCTTTCCCCGAAGCGTTCAACAATTTAGGGAAAATAATTTAGGGCATTTTCTAAGTTTGAGGTAGTTAACTAGGAATATTAAGTTATACAGTGAAGTGAAGGAAGTGAAGTGAAGTGTTGTGCAGTGTGAGCAGAGAAATAATGAAGGTGTTTTTTTGTGTAATAGTGAAGTGAAATGAAGTGAAGTGTAGGCAAGTGAGTGCGTCTTCATTGTTTAAGCACTCAGTGCTGTATTAGATTGACGTTTCTTTATCTTTAGGTAATTTAATGTTTGTTTAAGATTCACCAGTTTTTATATTATTATTATTATTATTATTACATATATATTATTACTTATTATTATTACTATTTTTATTATTATTATTATTATTACTGTTATTACTATTATTATTATTATTATTATTATTATTATTATTTTAGCATTATTATCAACATTATTATGTTATTTGCATGAAAATTAATATCTTACTTATGTAATTAACTGCCACCGGGTTACACCCAATTGCAGTTTAAATAAATTTATCTTATCTTATCTTTATAGCGTTCTTTTCTCATTTTAAGCGGAAATATACTATCTTTAGAATTCCCTATGAGCTACAGTCTAGACAGAATTTGCATACGACCGCACTTGCCGATGTCTTCAGTACATTTTTACACGTGACATATTGATAAATACAACTTTTGAAATGTACAGTGTAAATGGTGGTAACTAAAATCTGCAAAAGCTGTGTATTAGTTTTAGACAATTGCGATGTATATAAAACTTCCCTGATCCAGAGAATACAAAATTCGCACTGCATGTTAAGCAAAAATACAAACACGACGTATCTTGGTTCGTTTCTCTCGCCAAGCTAGCATTTAATTTAAAACATTTCTCGTGTTGATTTATCCGCATTCCACACCTATTCCATTTAAGAGTACTTTAGCACGGTTACCAAAATACTCTACTGACAGATACAGTGATCTCATTTTACATAATTTTAAGATCCTTTTTGCTGCTTATACTGCAGTTTTTATAACTCTGCCTCTCAAGTTCCGTCACCACGATGGTATTATGGCACCGTCTTTCGCGTCTTTCTCGCTCGTGCCGCTAGAGTAGCTTCATCTGCAGCACTGCTTGATACGGTCGCAATCACGAGACACCTAGCAGCACGTCAGAGAAAGACGCGAAAAAAAATCGTGCCATAATGCCGCCGTGGTGACGGGCCTTGAGAGGCAGAGTTATAAAACCGCACTACAACGCGCAGAATTTGATTTGATTTACTGGTGGAAATGCAATTTGTGGCACGATTCGTTCACGCGCGCGTTTGTTCGTTCATGCGCGCTTTCGATCCCCTGCAGCGCGCGTGACCACGGTCTCGCGGGCGACACACTTTCCAGCCGAAAGTTACGCTTCGCTAAGCAGTTACAAATTACGGATGAGATGGGTCTTCGGCCCTCGCGTCTTTGGGTCTGTGACATCTTTAACACATCTGTAAAACATCTTTCTCTTGTCTGTAAAACATCTTTCTTGTCTGTAAAACACCTTTCTCTTGTCTGTAAAACATCTTTCTCTTGTCTGAAAACATCTTTCTCTTGTCTGTAAAACATCTTTCTCTTGTCTGTAAAACATCTTTCTCTTGTCTGTAAAACATCTTTCTCTTGTCTGTAAAACATCTTTCTCTTGTCTGTAAAACATCTTTAGATCTGTGACACCAATGCATTTTAAGCAAAGCTCATAAATGCCAAACCATTTTATGCAAATACACACCTTAAAATTCATTTGAGAGGGATATTTTCTAAATATTTTCAAAGAAAGATTCCATTTTTGTTGCCTCATGTTTGTGCCACAAGATTTCAACTCCTTATATACTCAGACGTGAACGAATCGTACGCGTCCACCGTGGGAACGCATCGTGTCACACAAAGGCATTTCCTTAAAACTGGATTTGACTTTGGTGCAATAGGTAGATGGTCATTCATTGAACCTGATATGGGGGAAGAATACTAACTCGTTTAAATTATCACGTTCATTAACGAATTAGGACTGAGATCCTCTTGCTATATCAATTTTCTCTACAGTCTTCAATAAGGAAACTACTCTTGAAATGTATTTATAGAAGTTTAGATCTAACTAGCAGTTAACTCGATTAGAGTTGGTGTTTGTCTCATGAAGTTACAGAAACTTCGCTTCTCTCGGCGAAGAGCAACTTGCTCAAACGTTGTTTCATGATGCTTCTTGGAACTGTCACAAGACCTCATTTTCCAAAAGGCAAGAAATTTTTTTAAAAAGTATAAACTTAAGTAATTTAATATATTGTATTTTCACATACCATGTGGTTCTGTGCCCTTAAATGCTATAAAACATTATTCAGTAGTATGCATTTGCCTCTGGGATGTCTCATGGGCAGCGTACTAGCTTCCCGTGCTGTGGTTCCGGGTTCCATTCCCGGCTAAAGTTATATCTTTCCTTTAAAATCGTCCCTGTTTCTGTAGCTGTGCGACGAAGAAAAGCTCAAGCAGGCGGATCTTGCTAGTTACGTTTAATAGAATGTGTCATGTTCACTTCATGTCGCACTTACTCCAAAGCATGGGAATTTAACTAGACCAAGGCATGGAGGACACGGGTAGCAGGCCGACAAAGACTACCAACCCAATAACGCCAAATTCATACATACAGTATATTCATTCATACATACAGTATGAATTTTCGTTTCATAATATTGCAACGCTCAGATTTGTCGTGCCGACGAATCGTCACCGATCGAATTCTCACTGGGGAGCCGTTTCGGCAAGACTCGTAAGGGGCGCGGGTCATTGCAAATGTGGTTCTTTTACGCCCGCCTTTCGCCCGATCGTGGCGCACGCAAGTTTTCTGCGCGCGTATGCTCAGGCTTACGTCCTTTCCTTTGTGGCGTCATACGGGTGTAATCAGTACACAGACGAGAGTGGGTAGTAATAACAGCAGGTTTACTCACAATTTAACCGTAGTCACAAATAACCAATGCACTGTATACAATTTACTAACTAAATAGACCCCACTGTGTGGTAAGATATTTATAACGGCTACCACACCGCAACATACTACCTAATGTTTCGCCGTGCGTAGTACCGCCTGCCCTGAGACCGACTACATGTCTCACTAGTCACGACAATAACTGCCGGCTTCTTGCGTCGCGGACACGTTCGCACCTCTCACGGACGACCTACGCTGCTGCTGCCAGGATCACAAGAAGGGCGAGCTATTGTTCTCACGGCCCTTAAATAGCCCTCGCGACGCTGCCCGCCGCCTCCATTGCCTCCGCCCTAACCACGCGCACACCCTGTCGGAAAAACCCCGTGCGTCGTAGCTTCTGCCTTTGTCTACGCATCCGGTGCCCACCACTCGCCACGTGCCCACGTTGTTTTAGCGACACGACGCTACACCTTACTGTGTCACAAACCGCACGGTTGCGCGGTGTCGTTTCAGAACATTCCGGATCATTTTTGAGCTTCCGGATCACTTCTTAGCCGTAGTTTCCGCAACTAGTTTCGGAGTCTCTGGGGGTTTGATTGTTTGATTGCTTTGCAAAGATTTAGTGACGGCGATAGTGTGGGTGAATCCTACTGTGGTCGGTTTGGTTTGACTGATGGTCAATTTTCTACTCACATTTTGTATTGAAACATGCCCGACCTTGAGTGAAGTCAATTTGAAACAAGCCCCGTCTTTCTATTTAAAAGCAGGCCCCACTTGGAGACACATTTTAAAATATAATTATTACTGGTAAATGTGATTTGGGCGCCAGGGAAAGGTTACTCTTGAAACCTAATGATTTCTATGTAATTTAAATATCTCTCATTCCAAAATCATGTTGTGCTAGCTCAGTTGATTGGAGTTAGAAGTTCATAATTGTTGCTACTTACTTTGCAACCAATTATTCAATCTGCCATCCATACGGAGTGGCGAGGAATCAGAAAATCTTTTTAAAATGCTGGATTGCACATGACGAAGAATGATAATCAGCTTTCTTTCAACTTAACTAATTAGAATATATTATTATATCAACTATGATTCCGTTGCAAGTTAAACAATTATTACATTGATAATCAAAAATGAATTGACCTTTGGTCAGACCGTTTTCTGTATTAGAATAGTTATAAAATCTTGTAATTCATTCGTGGGTCCTCCCTCGGTCCTCACTTCTTTGTTCGATGGCGCCCCTTAGAACCTTCTACGTCGACGCAGCAGAATCTTACTTCTGGATAAAGTTCTCGCATAATGTTTGTGATCTGGTTCCAAATTCTCCCGGCGATACTATTATAATCCGTGACTTTCCTCACTTATGCCACGTGTGGACGCCTAAACACTTATTTACTTCCTACAAGAACGCTCTATCCTAATATAAAAACGATAGTTAATTTTATGAAACTGTCAATTGCAGTCTTTCCTCACCCTGGTAAAATATATCAGGAGCCATGCGAATTTTATATCTTTTTCTTTTGTCTCTCCAAACAATTCTCATTCCACCTCTGCCCTGTCATTTCAACCTAACGAAAATGATCCTTAACCCCAGTTGTTTATTTGTCACATAGCGACCCCACGCGATTGTCTATTGACATCCCTATATTCTATGTCATATAAAATGACATTTCATAATACAAATGGTTCGTCATTTTGGTATATCACAGTATTATAAAATTTGATTTCAGACTGTGGATACTGGGCTCAGATGAAGCGTCACATATATTGTGCGAATGGATCTCTTTCGATTTGTGGCTTTGGTAGGCTGCCGCTATTGAGCGAGACGGTGACGGGTGAAAGCCCTCGTCCACAGCTGAGGGGAAGGGACGGACCGCAGGTGCAGGGGACGGGGCACCTCGTTGAAACCACCTCACGCGTATTTAGGCTTTACGTACACTTCGGGATCGGTCGTGCGGAAACGTGTGGACGTCCCATGGTCGTCAATACTGGTCCGTCGCTTTCGTCATAATCCAGTCACAAAGTTCGTCCTCTCTGAATCCTTGTTTATGTCTGTTCTCTCCGACGGTCTTGACGGGAACATTTTGATGTTGCGTCAGTCCGGAATTGGATTTGACAATCCGAATCTCGGTGAGTGGATCCCCGAATTTTGTAAAGTTGCCGTCTGCGTAAGACTACCGTCAGAATTCTCGAAGTTTCTGGATGCGTTTGTTTATCAGAGAGCAGAGAGGGCGCCAGCGACCGAGCGACCATATTGACTACTCACCGAAACATGTCCGCGGTCACTTCGGAAATCCATCCCCAAAAGCACAGCTGCGTCTTCCTACGCAATATTGTGCAGCGTCACATAGCGTCCTGTCACAACATGAATACGTTGTAACATTGCCCTGGACACAGAACAGTCACATTAATGTGCTCACCGCCTTTGTTTGACGCAAACCCGCAATAGTCCTTAACAGCCCGCAGGTAGCAGTATTCACAGTGAAGGATATATATAAAACGTGTCGAGAGGAAGCGGGAAACACTGCTGTAGTTGTCGCAATGCAGAAAAGGGGTGATATATCGGACAGCCAAAAGTGTGTGATCATCAGAGTCCGGATTTTTATGTATTTATATATTTTTTGTCTTTCTACTTACCGTTCTAAAAGTTGTAATCTTGGCGAATGAGGGCAATTCTAACACAATATCAAAATTTTTCATTACATATTTAGTACTATATTACATATTTTACATGTTTTGCTATTTTCGCAAAATATTTTATTCTATCAATTTTCTTCAATGTTACTGCTCTTTTCCTTGAAAAGAAGTATTTTTAAACAAATCGCACTTTTTCCTACATTATTACTGCGTGCTGTCTACACGACGTACGCTACATGAAGACGCGGTCGGATGTTCTCATAGTCCGGTGCGCCTGCTTCAGTTAGTAGCTTCTTCAGTTCGTCATGAAGGTTTCGCTACTGATGGGAAAGTTGTATGATGCAAAACGTGCATAAAGTTGTACCCTCCAAATGATTTTTAAAACATTTGTATTACTTTTAAATTGGTTTAGAATAAATTTTTTATTATTTATTTCATATTATATTAGATTTTACATACTTATTACAAATTCTTACTGTTTTCATTACATATGTGTACATACTATTTTGACGTTCCATTCTAGACATTTTTCCGGTCTCTAGTGATCATTGGCTTTCGAGCCAAGAGCGGAAGTTTTTCCAAAACGGCTAAGTTTGTAAAGTGCTCACATCCCGCCGTGGTTAAAGTATACCGTGCATGGCAAAATGACGATATCCACTCTGAGGCATCTGTGGCTCACCACGGACCGTAGATGTCAGGGGAGAACAACGGCTGCAGAGGTGTGTACGAGCGGGTAGAATGCAATCGTAGAGCAACCGCCGCCCAGATGACCGACGAGGCGGCCATCAGGGTCTCCTCAAGAACTGTTCAGCATACGTTGCTGTCTATGAGCCTTCGCAGCAGGCACCTGGTTCATGCACCCATGCTAACTGCTGTTCAAAGGGACAGCTGGAATTTGGACGCCAATACCGCAACTGGACATCCACTGAGTGGTGGCAGGTGGTATTTTGAGATGAATAACGTTTTCTGCTCCATCGGACAGATGGCCGTTTGCATATACGGCGTGAAACGTCTGAATGCAAACAGTCTGCCACAATCGCGGGGTTGTTCCAGGCTGGAGGAGTGCGCGTTATGGCGTTTGTAGTACATTCTCTGGGTGATCTCGTCGTTCTGGAAGGTACAATGGATCAACATAAGTAGATCCATCCTTAGATACCATGTCCACCTCTACATGCAGATTGTTCTTCCTCAGCAAGACCTACCGGTTGGACAATGAATCATGCTACCCAGCTTGCAGTGTGGTTCGAAGAGCAACAGGATGAGTATACAGTACTCCTCTGGCCACCAAACTCGCCCGATTAAAACCTGATCGAGAATCTTTGAAGCCATTTCGATTGCACTATACGCGACATGGATACGTAAGTGGGGAACCTAGCGCAGCTGACCACGGCACTGGAGTCGGCATTCTCCACATCCCTGTCGGAACCATCCAGAACCTAATTGACTTTCTTCTTATACGTTTCGCAGCGATCAGAACTGCAAAAGAGGGATATTCAGGGTTCTGACGGATGGTCACATTAATGACTCGACTCCTAATCCCAGTATTTTAGCGTTATTTGTAGTTTTTTCAGCGTTATTTTAATAATCAAGAAGGTTATATTATAATATAGAATTATTATTACTGTTATAGTGTAAATTATTGATAAAGAAGAAATGTTGGGATGATAAGTGAGGGAAAATGGGAACCCTGAGTAATGATTCAATCACTCAATGTTTTACCACAAGTTCCACATGAAGCACCCGAATTTGAACCGCTGTACTCAGGGGCCTTAAACTAGCGACGCATCGCAGCGAGTTGCCCTGCATAATTACGCACATCCTTGCATATTTAGTTAAAACGGGGGGATGAATCTCATATCAAAGCATTTCATCATCTCACTCTTACAAAATGCAAAATGTGGATGTTGTAATGACTTGGAGAAAATGTAACAGTTAAGGTTCTAATTATTTCAGAGACTTTCAAAATGTCTATTATGTAATAGGATATTTATAAACAATGGCGCTGAAATATCAAGGCTGAATGAATAATTATTATTGCAAATATCAATGCATAACTTTTATTTAACAACTTATTCACCGTAAGACTTGGAACGAGCTTCACAAAAGCTTTAGATATTGTAAATCACCTAGTACCTTTAATAATATGTTGCAATAATTTTCTCAGTCGCGGTCATACAAACAAACAAACAAATATCGAATTTCTAAATATTTCAATTCGAAATATTTTAATAAATGGCCATTACCAATATTTTATTTTATCAGACGTTTTTGACAGTTTATGACCCCATTAGACCAGCTGCCTGGAAGCGAAAATCTGTCGTCGAATTTCTGGTTTCTTGACTGTAGAGATAGTAATGATGACTATGTAGTCGAAAGTTGATCATGAAATAAAAACTAGTTTAATGTGGAGCCTGCGGCGGATATTTCCATGATAAAAGGTTTTCATTTGTGCTTTGCTGGTTCATAATAAAAACTAATTTTAAATATATTACAACTACCCGGCTCGTCCATTTTTGGGTTCAGGAAGTTATTTGAAAAAGTATCAATCAAAATAATTGCCTCCATTTTTATCACAAAATTATTTTTGCATATAATCAATGTGATGAATCGTGTGGTACAGACTCATGTAAATGCCAGAAGAGAGTTTAGTAAATCATAGCGTTTTACCCATGTAAGGAGGCACATTGAAACCAAAAAATATTTTTTTCTATATTTATACCAGAGTACTCCAGAGAGAAAGATGAGATGTGTGAAGGTTACGAATTTTACCAATCGATTTGCCTTGTCGAGAGGAATCAATTGAGCTATTGATCACCTCTGTGGCTGGCACCCAAAACGGATTTTATTTTCTTAAAAAATAAATACAGTTTTAGATGTGTGTTTAGAATATTCTGGACTGAGTCTCAACAAAATTGTCAGATCCTTATCAGGAGAACAAAACGCCTCGAACGCCACCTCATTTGTTTCGAGTGGTGGACCAGAACAGGTTTAATAATGAGTTTTAATAGTGATGTTTAATAGTGATGTTTAATAGTGATGTTTAATAGTGATGTTCAATAGTGAGGTTTAATAGTGAGGTTTAATAGCGAAATTTAACAGTGAGATTTAATAGTGAGGGACGGAATGTCGGACAGACTCTGGTTACTCTGTTAATACTCACAAAAAGTAGTAAAAACATTGCTATTTATTCAAATATTTATTCCCATTATTGTCCAAATAAATGCATGTTTCCGGGAATATTAGTGACGGGGAGTGGGGACGTAACGCCTTTTCCCATTCCAGCTCACGACTTTTGGGTAATGTGCCTCATTTTTGCAGTTGTTTGTAGAAAATTGCATGTTTCTTTCGACACTTGCGTCAATCTTGAACATGTTTTGAACACCTCTATGGGACCGCTTTGCTGACGTGTGTACCAAATTTGAGCTCAAAAGCCCACCCAAAAACCTATAGAGGCATCACTACAAAACCCACCTTCTCACCTCAAAATGGATTTTAACTGTAAACTCTGAACATCAAATGTTTGAATCGATTGCGTTGCTTTTCTTGTATACGCTGTGTAGCAGGAGAAAATTAAAAACTAATAGGAAACCCAAGGCGTTTGCCTAAATTAACTCCTATTCCCGGGGGTTGTAAGCGCCTGCCATCTCGGCCTCAGTGCGTGCTAGAGGGCTTGGCTGTGCGTGAAATGGGATAGAGGGAAGCAGCACCTCCGCTGCGCGAGTCGTTCGCCATCAAATTGCAAGGCAGGCGGAGAGACCGCCTATTTCAGGCTCGAAACTGTGCAAAGATGGTCTCCTATATTTCTGTGAAGCCGTGCATGTGAAATAGGTAGCCTGTATGAGTATCTATTTTCTGCCAAGTGAGAAACCGGTCATAGGAATATGAGTGTGTCTCCTTTTTCTTCTCCTCCGCCTTCTTCTACTTCTCTTCTTTCTATTTCTCCTTCTTTTCCTGTTCTTTTCTCTCTGCCGTTTCTCCTTTCCTTTCCCTTCGACGTTTCTCCTTTCTTTTCCTCCATTTCCCCTTTTCCTCCTTCACCTTCAACTCCTTATCTCAGTTCTCCTTCTGTTCTCTTCTCGTCATTATTGCCATCTGTTTTTTTTTTTTTATTCACTTTCCTTCTCTTTCTCATTATCATTTCTTCTTCTATCGGTTTCTTCTCTTTCTTTTCCTTTTTCCTTCTCTTCTTGCTCTTTTCTTCTCTTTCATTTTTTCTCCTTTTTCTCCATTCCTTTCTGTTCTTTTTCGTCGTCTATTTATCCTCTTCCTCTCTCTTCTTTTCCTCCTGTTCTCTTTCTTTTTTTTACCTCCTTCTGTTCTCTTTCGCCGTGTTTTTTTCTATTTGTCCTTCATTTCCTCTCCTTTCCGTTCTGTTCAGGATTCTGTTCCTCATTTTTCTCCTTTTCCTTCACCTCCCTCTCCTTCTGTTTTCTTCTGTCATCTCCGCTTGGCACCTATCCCTTGACCTCCGCCCCAAGTGCGGCGCAAATGATCCCGCGCGCGCGAAAGCGGTTTGCGCGAGCTTTATTGACGCCGATCAATTGCAGGGAGGCGCGGAGGGCGACGGGGGCGGGGCAGCCCCGGGGAGCGGCGGCCGGCGCTCAGGCGCTGCGGGCCCCTTTTTATGCGCCGCCTCCAGCACTTGGGAGCGGTGGCACACGTGCACTGCAGCAATTACTTGGCGAGGCTATGACTTTCCTTCGCTTCCACTCACACTCGCCCTTTCCTTACTCGTCGTCACAGCAGTTTACCTCTTGCACCTGCTTTCTTAGTATTTTTCATTTGTCTAATTCTTTTCTGCTTTTGCTTCTTCTTATTCCATTCCCCCCCCCCATTTCCCCATTTTTCACATCTCTACGCACTGCCCGTGGTGTGAACTACATGCTTGTACAATGTCACGCCAGCAAAATGTATGATTCTCGATTAAAGTGAAGTAAACCTGCATGTCTAATTCATTTAAGTCGAAGAGGAAGTGTTCGTAAAGCTAGTAATTTATATTCAAATGTTTTATTTGATTAAAAGATAATTAAAACTTTTTTTCGAGAGTTTTCCCCAACTTCAGCAAACCGAACATAAACTTTCAGATTACTTGGTGAAGAAACATGAAATGACAAGACCAGTTTTGTTTTATATGTTTTAATAAATTTTAATGAAATAATAGTTATTTATTATACATTTTCGCTTTCCTTATATGTTTTCCTGCATCTGACATATGATTACACATCTCAAAATTTCGTCTAAATCTACCAAAATATCAAATCAATGTTTTAAAACAATTAATTTCTTATCGTTAGAATTTCAGAATACTTATTGTCCACTGTGTAAAAATGGATTAACATACGCATGAATCAGATTTCCCAGCGCATTCCCATCTCTGTTCACCCTGTCCTATCCTCTAGAGGAGAAGCGCAGGTTGGTGACTTCTAGAGTTCGTGTCGACTCGGAGGAGTTCCCCAATGCCTTCAGCAAATTTGTCGCGTTCGCATTCGCCTGGTTGTCGGTCTCTTCCCCTCGGCCGGTGCAGCGCCAAAACACTTGCTGGCTGGCTTTGTGCGGCGTGCGGGGGGGAGAGAAGGAAAAGGAGGAGCGACGGTGAAAGGCACATTGGCGGAGAGCATGCGCCTGGGGGAATCCTCTAGTGTCTCCTGCTCCTTTTTTCCCACCTTCAGTCGGTCTCCCGCCCCCACGACTTGCTCCTTGCCACCGATGTTTTCTTCTGCGCTTCTCGAGTACCCCCCCCCCCCCCCCCCCCCCCCCCCCGCCTCCGACCCCGCCTCCGACCCCGCCTCCGACCCCGCCTCCGACCCCCGCCTCCGATCCTCGCCTTCGACACGCCTCCGACACGCCTCCGACACGCCTCCGACACGCCTCCGACACGCCTCCGACACGCCTCCGACACGCCTCCGACACGCCTCCGACACGCCTCCGACACGCCTCCGACACGCCTCCGACACGCCTCCGACACGCCTCCGACCGCCTCCGACACGCCTCCGACACGCCTCATCTCTATCGACTGAGGACGCTCCAATTTGCCATCGATCCATCATCTAAATTCCCTCCGCCAACTCCAAATTCGCCTCCACAGCGGCACCGTCCCATCACTTGCCTGTCATCGCCAACTGTACTTCCCCCCCCCCAACCCTTTCCCCCCTTTCCACATTCCAGCAATCCCCAAGCATGCCTTCGCCCTGCCATCACACCATTGCACCCCGAAACCGTCAGCACCGCCTCCATCCCTTCTTCACAACACATCTTCTCAATCTCCAATATCACCTTCTCCCCGCCATCATTCCAGCATATGCTCGCAACCTTCGCTCAAACCCTTCTATTCCACCAGCACCTCCCCGCCTTCACCTACCTCTCAAAGTCGCCTAAGAACTGCCCGTCTCCGCCTGCCCTTCTGATCGTACTCCTGCGAAATGCTTGTGTCAGCCACCTCTGGTTCTCTGTCCCCCTGGCTGGATTACGAGCTGACACGCCGCAGCCACCCTCTCCGCTCCTCAAACACATTCTCGCATCGCAGATTCTCGTCCTCTCCCTCACCTGCGCCTACCACACCCTACTCCACTGCGAAATTGTCCCCGTCGCCGTTCTCATCCCTTTCTCTCTTTTCGGTCCCCATCCCCCATCGTAGTGTCTACAACCCTCTCGTCAACTTGAATGTTCTATGCACTTTGGCCTCACAAATGGTTCTCCAGCTGCATCCATCTTCTCATTTTGCTTATGGTCACTAGTATCCTGGCCCTTTCTCTACCTTCCGGGCGTTTTGACTCCTTTATTGCAGCATCTTCGTTCTTTTCCCGGCCCTGCGATCTTGTGCCTTTTTGCGTCTCCTCGGTCTAGCAAGTCCAAATTCGCCACCGCTGCTTCCTTAGATCCCGTTCGCGTCCCCCCTTTTCCTTTCCTGGCCTCCTCCTCCCCTCCCCGTCGCCGCCGATCGATTCCTACGCCTGCAGCTTCCCTCCCTACTCTCGCCACCACTGCCTCCCTGCCTCGAGCCCCGCCCCCACACTCCCCGCTCCACCACTCCTCAAACCCACACACAAACCCTGGCACGGTCTTATCGTGCCTCTACCACGCCTGTGTTTCGTTCTCGGCTTGCCCCCTCTTTTACCAGTTCCTGCGTTCCTTCTCCACGACACGTGCTCCGTGATACCCCCGCGCCCCCCCCCCCCCCCCCCCGCCGCCCCCGCCCGCGCCCCCGCCCGCGCCCCGCCCGCGCCCCGCCCGCGCCCCGCCCGCGCCCCGCCCGCGCCCCGCCCGCGCCCCGCCCGCGCCCCCGCCCGCGCACCCGCCCGCTGCCCCCGCCCGCGCCCCCGCCCGCGCCCCCGCCCGCGCCCCCGCCCGCGCCCCCGCCCGCGCCCACCACATCGCCCCCGCGCATTCCCCTCGGGAGCGCTTTGCGCAGATTGTGCGCCGCGCTGAGTCAGCTGAGTCGGAGGAGGCAGAGAGAGGGCGCAGCGCGCGGGCCAAGTGCCTGCCCCTCAGTCAGCGGTCGCCTTTGACGCGCCCGCCCCGCCCCACTCCGTCCCTCGGCGGCGCCCGATCGCCGCCACCGCCACTGCTGCCTTTGCCAGAGCTCTCCCAATGCACTCGTCTCTCGGACTGCCCATTTGGTTACAAATACAAACTAGAGGTGCAACAGAATGGCGCAGACTTTCTCGTACCATTTTTTCTAATTTTCTTGGTGTGGTCTAGCGTTCCATTCTCTGGACAGCTGCCATCTATCGTCACTGAAAGTACATTTTCTTGACATTTTTTCAACTTTTTTGCTTTCCTAGTAGTACAATTGGATCATTACTTCAAGAATATTAGGGAAGAATGAAAACTAGAACTAAATATAAGTTTTCATTGAAAAATTCGTAGTCGTTTTTAAGAAAATGACATTTAAGCTGCATATACTACTAGAAATTTGAGCTCCTTTTCACAGGAATCTATTAATTTTTCGAAAAACTCCATTTGAAGTCATTTGAAGCGCTTCCACTCACAAATATAATAATGCATACAAAGCTATATAAATGTCAATATTAACGGTGAAAGAGATATTTTAAAAAAATTTCATTTGCGTAATTTTCGAAAAAAACAAAGAATACACCAAAATTAACTTTGCATCATTAGAAACAGTGCAATTAACACTATTGGAAAAATTTGAAGAAAAATATTAGAGCCATTTCTGTAAAAATAGCGTGTGAGCGTTTCTGAAAATGTGGATTTTTGTGCTCACTTTTACAGAAAACTGTTGAGTTTTCGAGAAACTTTGACATTATTTAAACATGTGCGCATAATAATGTGAAAAAATCGCCTTTAATATAAGTTTACAGACGTGAGAGACAAGTCAAAAAAAGTTCATTTTTGAAATTTTTGAGAAAACAAAAAATACAGCAATATGGTGTTTATGTTACGGCATAGCGTTTGTTTGTCACTAACCTTACAAAAATTTAAAGAAAACATTTGGAGCCGTTTTTGAGAAAATCTTGTTTTGTTATTTCTTAAAATTGCAAATATTGCACGCACTATTGTACGTAAACTACTAAAATTTCCAAAAAAATCTATGTGACCTAATTGACAGAACTATTTATGTACAACAAATTTCATTTTAATGAAAAATCCATGACTTCAGTTTTGTAGTTGTAGAAACTCACCGGAAAAATGCAAACTTTCGCAATTTTGGAAAATTCAGGGTTAACCGCGATATTCGGACCTATGGCTCCCTTATAAGTGTATTTTGCTCTTATCTTACCAGAAATTTGAAGAAAGAATTTTGAGCCGTTTTTTAGAAAAATTAGAAAATGCCCGGGAGGCTTCATGTAAATTACCCCCAAATTTAAAGGAATGTTTTTCAAAATTTCAGATATCCAACTAGAGCCAAATAAACAAAGGATTCTTCAATTTGGAGAATAATACTTCGCTCACAGGCAAGTTCCTCTGCCACGCAGGTCGGTCAGACACGGCTGGATGTGAGAGGAAATTTGATCATGAACGGTGAGAAAACCAATCATACCGAAACGCAAGGTGAAGGCACCTATACTAAAGGAGATCTCAAAATGCGATCCTATCGTTGCACTTTAGATCTACTGTCTCAGTGACCGCGACCGTTTGGGGTCAGACTATGCCAAACTGCAATTCAGTTTCATTTCGAATGCGCAGAAAAAGAATGTTTTCTAGACGGTTTATCTATAGCATAATTCAAAAAGAAAAGATTAAAATAATGATTAGGTGGAAATACCAAAACTCATTAAAACTAGCATACCTTTGGCGTGTCACGTGCAGCAAAAATTCTGGGGCAACCAAAACAAAAAGTCAATACACATTTCTGCTAAATATCAGTTTTTTGTAAACAATCGATGCTTCGAAAATAATTATTTTTTCCCCGCAAGTATGCAGCTACCAAGTTTTCAATTCACACGCAGCATGTAGCAAAGTCGGTTCTTCAGTAAATTCTGCAGTTTTCAAACTCCATCGAACAAGCTCCACTTCCAGGCCCCCACCGCCATTCCCTTCTCCTCTTTCTCCTTCTACTTCTCCTCTTTCCCCCTCGCCCGCCGCCGCAAACGATTGTTTCCCTTCCCAGAGGCTTCTTTTGTCGTTTCCCTATCTCGTCTCCTCTGCTCTACCCTCTTCCGACATCAAAGTCACTTGGCGCCTTTGATGTTGTGCACACAAACATTTGAGAAGGCGAAATTTTGTTTGCTCGCTCCTGCAAGTCGTAGTTTTAAATGTAATCGTGTGTGTTTACTCGTGCGTCGCGTCGCGCCGGACCTCCCACCTCCGCGTTCCCGTGGGTGGGACTCGAACGTAGGTTGCGAGGGGAGGCGGACTCCGCGCATCAGAACACTGGCGCCCGCGAAACAAGCGCTAAACGGCTAGCACACTTCATGCAGGCTTTACAATATTCATACCGGGAGCGGTAACTCAGTGCATCAACTGTTGCCTCTGCAGTGCATCTGACCGGGAGGTCCTAGGTTTGAGTCCTGACGGAAGCAGGATTTTCGACACCAGCTTTTCAGCTAGATTATTATTATTATTATTATTATTATTATTATTATTATTATTATTATTATTATTATTTTTATTATTATTATATTAATAATAATAATAATAATAATAATAATAATAATAATTAAATTAGTTCATTTGTTACTCAGTAACATGGTCACAATTTGGATAGCTGTACGTCTGCGGAACATATTCTCCGAGCTTAAGTGCATCCAACAAGGTGACGGGCAAGGTGACAATTATATTATTATTATTATTATTATTATTATTATTATTATTATTATTATTATTATTATTACTTTCATCATTCTTATTATTACTATTACTATTACTATTATTATTAGTATTATTATTTAAAAAGCTATTTCATATTTCAACTATTTATAGTTAAATTGTTGGGAAGGGGTTCTGAAACTCAATAAAATATGCGCAGACGATCTTTTCCCCCATACGTCACATACAGCTTCTACGGTTTTTCTACTTAACAAGCACTAAATACTGACAAGTGTCCCATTTCTTTCCTCGCCATTTCAGGCAGAGACGTCATGACGAAGTTCTTGATCACCGAATAATTGTAAAGTGGCCCTCGCAAGATTTTACCAACCCTGATTTCTTCTTATGGGGATATTTGAAGAATCACGTTTACACTTCACGATCTCACACGCTGGCAGATCTTAAGCGACGAATACGGGAATTCTTGCAGAAAATACCCTTGGTCATGCTGCATCGTGTTTTGTGATTTCGTTCACCGCTTGGATGAATGTGTTCAATGTAATGCTTACTTACCCGGTGTAATATTCAAGAAACAGTAACAGTTGAAAATAATGAGAAACGTCTACTTTACTTATGTTTTTCAGGTACATTAAAATACAAGTAACTGATTGTACTTCTTATAATATACTGGTTTGTTGAACTTCTACTATACTTTTAGCGTAACCGTATGTCGGCGCCGGATCTCACCATCCAAAGGGAAAAGAATCACCGCCACGTCTCTGGCGAAATCTTTGATCATACTAACGGTACTAATGACTATGGCCGTAAACATGTCCGGAAAATCAATCAACCAATCAAATAGACCTCTCCCTCCTCGTCGAAGATAATTTGTACGCTGTCATCTTGTAAGTCACTTGAAAAATCCCCTGAATTTAAGCGGTGTCCCTCGCTTTCCAACCTCGCTCTCCAGCCACCCGGCCTTCGTTCGGGGTTCGCCGACTCACCCGCGAAATCTCCAAAGCCGTGCAGAGAACGCCCAGGTGACTTATGTGGGTGTCGTACGGCGGTTGGTAATGCCAGCCCTTAAGGGCCCGGGAAGAAGCACTTTTTCTTCCGGAATGGAGAATGGAGAATGGAGCACGTGCAGGGGGCGCGCTCGCAACTTCTCCCTCCCACGCCCGACTCCCCGCGGATTCGCAGCACAATGGGCCATTGGAGAATAGCCACAACGAAGGCAGATTACAGTTACCATTCGATTGATTGATTGATTGATTTTTTCGTGTTTCCGGGCGCGTCAACTGCTTCGGCCATTAGTCCCGTTAGTGTAGTGCATGTTTTTTCTAGGAAGATGGCGGTGATCTTCCTCCACTGGGTGGCGAGATCCGGCACCGACCTACCGTCAGCTAGAGGGGTTTCCCCCTGACCAGGACTCTCCCACCAGCGGGGCACCGCCCCAGTCGGGACAAGCTCTAAGCTCCCGACCGGTCTCTCAGAATATGTGGTAGTGTAGTGCATGTTAGTGTAAGTGTGTGTGTAAGGGAAGAGGATAGGACAAGGAAGAGGAAGGACAGATCGCGCGCGGTCCGTGGCCCGTTTGTTAAGATACTGCTCCGACATTCGCCTGGTGTTGATCGGAGAAACCACGGAAAACTACCGATCAGAGCAGCCGGCCGCTAGAATTCTCTTCTAGACAACGACTGAATTCGACCTAGCTGAAAAGCTAGTGTCGAAAATCCTACCACCGTCAGAACTCGGACCTAGGACCTCCCGGTCAGAGGCGCTGCAGTGACATCAGATGATGAACGGAGCTACCGCTACCGGTTTACCTTTCGAATTATGTACTAGTTGAGTTACCTGTCTGAAGTCAAAAACGTAACGAGTACGTTTCGTTGCAGAATGTTTGGCACATATATTCATATCAACATTATACATTTATATCGTAGGAAATCATCGACCCTGATAACAATTTTAATTATAATGTTCGAATTATTTATTTCATAATTGAAAAACTAGTTCAATAATCTAATATTTCAATTGAGGGAATTGTGTTTCAACAAAAACCTGGTATATGTATGTACCTGGTCTTTATCCATTTCCCCTTCTAATAAGTCCAGCCACTAGGAATCTGACACAGAAAAACATTTCGGATGTTTTGAAAACAATGTACATAATATAATTTATAGGTGAACTACTTATCAATAGATTTCATGTAAAAAAGAGTCTTTCTTCAATTATTCAGTTGTATGAATTGGTGAAAAAGTATCTTTCGTAACTTTTGAAAATTCAGCAGTTTAAATGAAAGTTGCATCTGTGCCATGTTGTTAAGATAATGTTGAGGACACATGTCCAGGCGGCCTGACAGGCGGACGTTCAGACGGACGGACAAACGGATGGACGGTCGTTCAGACAGACGCTATCGGGCAACAGTAATGTTGCAAAATAAATTGACAGGCAACAGAAATTAGTAGTGTTCAGCTAAATGTATCGTTTAGCTACATCGTTATGTTGGAAATGACAATAAAGAATTGCCACCAAGATTTAACGCTCCCATTAACTTCTTTCCTAAGGGATGGGAACTAGTGTTGTTAATCAACATGCATAAATTTTAGTGAAGACTTATCCTCTAAGACTTTAAAGTTTTGATCCCACATATTCTATGATTTAATTCGTTTTCATGGTCTCGATATAACAAGGCAATCATATTCATAGCGTTTTACGGCATTCGTCCAGAGGTACAGAATATCAGCTTCCACGTCCAGAAGAGAAACGCTTTAGGGAAATTGATACATCGGTTACGTCAACAAAGTACTGCACAAACTAACCTGAATAATGTTCATAAAATATGTAAACCTTTACGAAAGCAAATCTTTCAAAATCCGCTCCAACATATGGTGAACTTGTAGGCTTTCCCTACTCTTTACAAATTTTATTCTACTGTTCTAATTTCTATTGTTAAGTCACCACTTCAGCAAAACCACAAACTAATACATATTTATGATAGATTATAATTGTGCATTTTGAGTGGGAATCGCACAGTCTAGTCCTGTAGTTGCCTTGCAAATGGGACGAGCCACAGACACGGGCCAAACAGAGGATGGGTGGAGCCTTACTTTCATGATGTAGTGAAACAAGTTACAAGGTATGGCAACGCTGTGGATCAAATATAAAACATCTGTTTCTGATGATACCTTATGAGTAGCGAATTTTTTTAAATCCTCATAAAGTGGTGATTACATTATTTTACTCACGTAAATGTCACTCAAATTTTACTTAATTCGTAACATACCGTTGTCAAGAATGCAACAATATATCCTAATACTATAAATCTAAAATATATGGACTATGATATGGTGCATAATTTGAACTACATTATTTTTTAACAATAGTGTAATAATTGGATCATGACAATGATTACTAAGCACACAAATGGTCAACCATGACAATTATACTTCATTATCCAGGGACCTGAATCATCGAAAATTCTGCTGCACGAGTGTGTGCAATAGCAAGGATCCTTCAAAAGCTAAGATGCTTTTCTCGAGTATGTGGAATCTAGGGACCTGCAGGAGCAAAAATGGAGAAAAATAATCGAATTTAATAATTTCTGGAACATATTGTGTTTACAAATCTGATCCCTTTACTATATTTTTATAGTCTTTTCGCAGATGTTTGCTGTTTAATAATTCCATTTTTTATATTTAACCGTTCTATTTGTTTTTTTAATTATCAGTTTTACTTTCTCGTATACGTAGGTATTTACGGAGTAATATACAAAGTATAGAGAAAGTTATGTAATACTGTGCAAGAAAACGGCGAATTTTCGACAGAAAAAAATTCATTGTCGGGCCCTGAAAACAAAAAAGTAGATAAATCCAGTTTCTAAATTAAGAACAAATCCCCTAACAGGTGGAGTAGCCATAATCCCTGTTTTAAGGGCCCTTGATGCCGAAAACCCAATTGAAATCAAAACGTCCGTCCGTCTGTCTGGCCACGTCTCCCCGTCCGTCTGTCGAATGTGAACAACCCTAGCACCTAAACCACACGCACGATATTTTCGAAATTGAAGAAACCCCTGTCTATCTAGCTCTAGTTCAAGCTTTGAAATGTTGAAAAACATTCTTTAAAATTTGGGGGTACTTTACATGAAGACCCCCGGACATTTTCAAATTCAAAACTGAGTCAATTTTTAAATTTCTTGTAAAAACAGAGTAAAATACATTTTTAAAAGTGGCATGGCTCCGATTTCCACGGCTAACCGTGAAGTATGGAAAATTGCAAACGTTTGAATTTTTTCCGGCGTCTTCCTACAACTATAAAATTGAAGATAGAGATTGTTCCTACAAATGAAATTTGTTGTGCATACATATCTCTTTCATTAAGGTCACGTAGAATTTTTTTTAAATTTTCATGCAATAGTGAATGTAATATTTGCAATTTTTAAAAATAACAAAAAAATATTTTTTTCATAAACGACTCTAAATGTCTTCTTTAAATTTTTGGTAGGGATAAAACCAACTGCACCCTATCCGATTACATGAACACCATATTGCTATATTCTTTTGTTTTTCAAAAATTACAAAAATGTAATTTTTGACTTGTCTCTCACGTCGGAAATATTTATACGAGAGGCGATTTCTTCATAGTATAATGTGTATGAGTAAATTTGCTTTAAATAGTGTCAAATAAACTTTCTCAAAATCCAGCATTTTCAGAAACGCTCAAATGTCATTTTCTCAAAATGGCTCCAAACTTTTTATTAAACTTTTACAAGGGATAGTAGTAATGGCTCTGTTTATATGACGTAAAGTTGATTGCGATGTACTCATTTACTTTTTAGAATATTACACAAATATAATTTTCTTTCAATATCTCTCACGCCGTTAATATGCACATTTCAATGGATTTGTATACATTATTGTATTTGTGAGTGGAAGTGCTTCAAACGAATTCAATTGAAGTTTTTCGAAATCTCAATAAATTCCAGTGAAAAAGAGCTTTAAATTTCGCATTTACAGTAATGCTTGTAGCCATTTTCTTAAAAACGGATTGAAATTTTTCAATGAAAATTGCTATTTAGAACATCGTTATAGCCTTCTATTATATAATTAAAATATAATTTAGATTCTACTATTTCAAAACTGAAAAGGTGCGAAAATTTGAAAAAAAATCAAAATAATTTCTTTGGTCCACAAAAGAAGGAAGCAGGCACGAAGGAGGGACAAGACGGTACAGTACCAATCCACACCAAAGAAATTAGAAAACTTTACTATGAGAACGTTTGTGCCACTCTGTAGCACATCTAGTTCATTTTAACGTAGATTAAGTATAAAACTCATTGCTTGTATTTACTGATAAAGAAATTAATACCTACGCTGAAATGTGTTTCGATGTTGAAAAATTAAAATTATGTTGAGAGATTATTCCTAATTTTGGCTAATTATATTTTCATAATATCGTACTGTTGTAATATGAACGGAACGCAGCGAACCTGAGGAAGCAGGAGCCGCATTTAAAGACCGACCTCCGTTTCTTTCTCATTAGAGGTATTTGAATTACACTTGAGTATGTAATTGTAAAAATATTTATCGAGAAGTCTATTTTACAGCATTATTGACTACTTTGGAATAATAAAACATCATAAAAATCAACCTGAAATGTAACTATTGTTGTTAATTTAAATAAAGACCTGATAATGTCGTGGTCCCTTTCAAAGTGAATGGGCGGACATCCAAATTTGCATTTCTTTCCAATACTGATTTCTCAACTAATTATTGTTTTGCTTCTTTCCCGGGCGAATATTATATTGTTTTTAAACACACTGAGTAATTTTTATCATTATTTGTAATAATTTTCTTTATACGCATCGTATGAAAAGTATTCTATTGATCGATATCGTGTTATCTCCAAAAGTTGTTTCAATGCAAGTTGCTTTCAAGATGCAAAAGTTTTCTATTTGTCCATAAGGTGTTTAATGCAACCCGCACTTCACTTGTGTGTTGAGGGAATGCGTTGAAGCCGGGGCCATATGGAATACTGAGAGAACAGCCTGATGGGTCCAGCCAATTCGGCCGGGAGTGGGAGGAGAGAATTAGGCGGGGAGAGAGAAAGAGAAAGAGAGAGAGAGAGAGAGAGAGAGAGAGGAAGGAAATGAGGAGAGGGAAAGATGGATAGAGAAGGAAAGAGTGGTGAGGGAGGGAGAGGGAGAGAGCGATAGCGGGGCTACGCAAAGAAGACAAGTCTTGTTGACGGAGCGACTCGGGGCCTGGCGCGGCTGAGGCTATCGTTTCGCAATGGAACGGGGCGGGGTTGAAGCGAACGGGGCGAGGTAGATTGGAACAGAATGGTACGCGGCAGGACGAAATGTGACGGCGTTGTGTCGAGGGGAGTCAGGTGTGAAGAGTTATGGGTGGAGGTTGTAGGCATGTAAGTAAAATTATATACATTTCATACTCTAGATATGAAAGTAATCCTGAAAATATCTTGCGTTTTGAAAATAAAATATACAGAAGCAGAAAAGTTTTTTGTACACTTTTAAGCCAGATTAATGTAATCATTTTTCACATATTCACCATAAAAATTAAGACATCGCAGCTTTGCAAAAGCTTTGTAATTCCATTGTCACCGAATGTAGAAACTTGACACGTAAGCCAACCTGTTACTATCATTACTCGATTGCAATTCCACGGCATCTTCATAGCGCTGCGTTGCCAGATCTTCATTGATGGAATCAAGTGGTAGGCTCTTAGCGTTAAATTCGAAACCTTTAGAGGATGAGACAATATATCCCACTTATGTTTCTTAACTTTTTGTTTCAGAATATATGTCTACAGTTATTATTGAACCAACTTCGAAGAAATCCACCAGAAACACTCCATCTCAGCAAACCGTTTCTTTAATCTTCCATGGAGGCAATGTTTGCGACCATTTTTGCGGCTTTTTGGGTGAATGTGTGAACTAATCATTCCTGTCTCGCGTACTGCTTTCCTGTCTCGCAAATCAGTAGTGGAATGGAAATATTTCTTTAAGAATTTTATAGAAGAGAACATTTCTGGTCCTCGAAACAAACGTTTATGAAATAACTTTGGAGTCGTTTTTGAGAAAAGTTTGTTTAGCGCAACTGTGAAAATACGACACATTGGTTTAGCGCAGATCGTTTTCACGAAAAACTTCTGATTTTTCTAGAAACATACTAGAAAACACTTGAAGCATTTGTATTCACAAAGACAGGGAATACAAATATCGGTATTGTAAATAAGAAGTAATTGTGAGAGATAGCTCAAAAAATTAAATTTGTTAATTATTTGGAAAATAAAAAAATTATTAAACTGGCGTTTATTACAAGTAAGTCAGTGCATTTACCACAACTCACATCAAATGTTCAAGAGAAAATTCATAGTCTTGTTGATAAAATCTTGCTTATAAAATTGCCTTTATTTCACGCAAAATTATCTGAATACTAGAGATAACTGTCGTACAATACATTTTTTCTAAGAATTTGTATGGTTCCCAGAAAACAGAAACTTGAAGTTTTTTTCATGTGATAACAGAAGAACTAATGTAGTGTGTTACTCGTATTAGCAGGCACAAACGTTGTTTTTGTAGTATTTCTACATGTAAGTAAGAAAACTAAAAAAAAGTCATTTGTATCAATGTGCCTATCCCCGGAGTAGATTGATGAACATCATGGGGCACTTTCATAAGTTTGGGAAAAGTGGGGGAAATAGCTGCCACTGCATATTTTCCATAGAAATGAATTACCAAACCATTTTATATTTATTTAAATAAATTCAAATTACCCACAATTTATGTATAAGGAATGTCAAAAACACTCAAATGAAACGTATAACAGCCTTATATTTATTTAAATAATTTCAAATTGCTCTCAATATTTTGTATGGAATGTTAAATCGATCAAAATAAAAATTAAATGTTGTAACGGCCTGATGTTCTTGATGTTCCTTGTCTGATTGTTGGCTGTAGCAACTTTGTCATATCCAGTACTTTAACTCCACCATTATCATCGTCAGAAAAAAGGGAAAGTTGCCATGGTTTCTAAACACAAACCGGACGAGTTGGTCAACGTCATTCGTTTTTCATTTAACTTGACTGACAAAGTGAACAACCGAACACTAATTTGCAAACTGCTCTATCACAAAGTCACTCATCATGAACAATATTCCCCCATAAATTAAAGTATCGTTTCAAATTCAAGGGGCCGTGACATCAGTCAGGCCGATCGGAGAATATCAATTTTGATAAAAAAAATACTACGTATTCTTCAGCCGCTAACGTTGTTAACAGCCAGACAGACGACACAGGTGGACGGCAGGCCGGACGGACAGATAGTCAGAGGGCAGGCAGAAAGAATCGGAATAAATCTCCAAATATGCTGTTCTTTTATCCGTTTTTCACATCTCAGTGATCGCGTGTCATATCGACCCCGGTGTTGTGCCGTGACATTTATTTGACACCAATATTGCAATACCAAACACTTCTACGAAGCATCTTAACACACTATTTATCATCATCGTCTTCTAAACCTCATTCCAGGTATCTGGGGTCGGCTTCTTCTAATCGTTTACTACGATCCGTTGTGATTTGACTGCGATTTTTACAACCGGCTGTCAGCCTTACGTCAACCCCGGAACCAATTTTTTTTTTTTTACTTCAGTGATTTTACGACCAACTACCAGCCTGAAAACAACTCCCCTTCCGGAGGCCCAAACTTAATCGCTTCATGTAGTTAACGAAATCGGCTTGACAACGCCGATTCTGCGATCGTGGCCTTTTCACTAGACCCATCCTATCATTCGCCTTGATGACAGAGGGAGCACGAAACCCCGGTCAGGATGGCTGGCGCGGGGATCAAACCCAAGCCTCCCGATTGCGAAGTCGCTACACTCTGATCCACTTCACTCGATATCTTATTACACTACTGAATTGACAAAATGCGTTTTCTCTTATTAGTGAGTGCGAAATGCGCGGGTCAGCAGGCGTTTCGCAGGCCTGCTTTAGCTCGGGTAAATGGTTTTCCAGAGCCCTCGCTCGTTCAGAGGAAGGCGCAGTGTGTCTTGTCTTGGCCTCGGCCCGCGAGGGAGGTGTTTCGCGGGGTCTTCCGGGGGACGGGGGGGACGGCGCGAGGCCGGGTTGGCTCGAGGCGATGCGGGAAGGGTTGGCGTGGGCGGCGTGAGACGAGGTGAACTTGAAGCGAGGCAGGCGGGGCGAGGCAAAGCTAAGCGGAGTGGGCGGGGACGGGGTGAGCGAGGGGCGGGGGGGGACGCTGGGTGGGGTGGTGGACAGCGGAGGGGGAGGGAGTGGGGGAGGGGAGGCGGGGAAGCGGAGAGCGGGGAAAGAGGAGAGCGGGCTCAAGGGAAGAGTGGGCTGAAGAGGGTGCGGGGTGAAGGGGAGAACAGGGGAAGGAGAGAGTGAGCTGAAGAGGAGAGGGGGGGGGGGGAAGGGAAGGGGGGTGAATGGAAGGCGGGGTGAAGAGAGGCTTGTGAGGGCCGGGACTAACTGGGGTGGAAAGAGCTTGGTCCGCGGCGGGTTAGGGCGGGGGAAGCAGCTCGGTGTGCGGGCTGGGACGATTCGCCGGGGGGGCCGGCAGAAAAGCGGGGCGGGAAGGGATGAGGCTGGGGGAGGGGTGGAGGGGGGGAGCAGCTGAAAGGGCGAAGGGGCCTAACGAAATAAAGCCCCGGGCGAGCGAACGAACTGGCGGGCCGACCCTCCAAGTAGCCCTGGAAACGGCGCAGCACGCTTCCAAACGCTATGTGGTGAACATACATGGGAACCTATTTCTCTTCGTAAATGCCTCGAAGTTTCTGTAACTAACAGTCTTCGGGTCTTACACAATTATGGTTTACTCACTTAAATATTCTCACTTAAGTTTTCTTAAAATCTGCTCCATATTTTCTGACTATTTTTTCTTCTGACAGAGCGAAAACCGTTTAAAAACTGGCGCAGATCTCATTTTTGTTGTCGTTTCTGAATTTTGGAAAATTGCAAAAGTTAAAAAAAGCTTTGGGGTCATTCTACATGTTAAATATATTTATTTCTTTATTGAAGTTCTTTTTCAAAGTAATATCTTAAAATAAGCTCACGTGCATTTTTTCTAAAACATGAGCATTTTTGCTTCGTTTTGCATGAAATGTAGGTAATACATAAAGTTTGTTCTGCAAAATGATTCCAAATCCCTTCTTTAATTTTTTCTCCAAAACAGTAAAGCACGTTTACAAAAATGGCGCAATTCTCATTTTCGGTAAATATTGCAACTAAGGAACTTTGTATAAGCAACTAAGGAAAATGATCATTCTAACTCCACAAATACGAGAAAATATCGGAAACACCATCAAAAGCAACGTCACCAATCAAAACAAAACAAAAATATCTGTGAACTCCGCAATTGCGTGGACAGAGGGACTCGGCTTTCCCGTCCAATAAACACGCGCACTAATTTCATTGCCGGGTACAATTACAAACTTTTCTACACACGCCATACCGTGGGCATATTTCGCATACGTCAGCGACGCAAACACACCCGCGGAATTAATTACTGGAAGCTGCGTTGTACGGCGCTCCCTCGGTGTCATTTCCATTAGTTGCGGTGAAGGCCGCCGCGGCGTGGAACAACCCTACGAGCAGTGGGCCTAAAAGCCGCCCAAGACGTACGTTGACCTGTCACCTAATGAGAGCGTAGGCTTCCGCTGCAGGAGAAAATAGCTACTTGGCTGACCGAGAGACGCCGCGTCCAAACACACGTGCGAGCGTTTCGGCCGCAATTCCGCGACCTTTCTCAGTGCAAAATGCCAATTCCACAGCTGCAGAATGAAGATCGAAATGTTGCCACGTGTGCCTAGAACGTGGCGTCTCCTGGGCAGACACGTAGCTATTGTCACGTAAGTTTCCTTTGATTGAGTGATTATTTTGATTCCGGGAGCGTCAACGTCTATAGCTATTAGCCTCGTTAGTGTAGTACATGTTATGTTCCGAGTAATGGCGGTGTTCCTATACCGTTACAACATAAGATCGACGCCTACATACATGCCGGATTGTGGAGTTTCCATCTCGCGGTATCTCCTCTAGCATAGCTGCGCCCCTGTCGGGACAAGCTCGTAAGTTCCACACTGTCTAGCGAAATGAGTGGTAGTACAGTGCATTCAAATTGTGTATGTGTGTGTCTGCGTGTGTGTGTAAGTGGAGAGGAATGAACAAGCAAGAGGAAGAAAGAATCGTGCGCGATGTATGGCCCATCTCTTACGGCAATGTTCCGGCTCTCATTTGGTGTGGATAGAAGCAGCTGGTTGGTATAATTTTCCTCTAGACCAAAAGCGAGGTTGAATAAAACCTTGCTTTTGTCAAATCACAGGAACTCAAACAGTAGAACCTTCTAGTGTGGGAACAAATTTTCTTAAAATTCCATATCGGGATGGGGATGCGAGGAGAAGGCTCCTTGCAGAACGACACAGCTTCAAGAGGTTTGCCAACTATTGAAGTGAACTTCGCTACAAAGCATGAAGGCAAAATCCATGTTGATGTATTAGAACTGTAGCTGTGTACATTTCCCAACTTACATATTGTTGGGGATTCTTTCCCGTGATAGCATGTTCATCGAATTTAGCTGTCATGTTTATTTTCACTGCGAGGTGCCCATTCAATGTTCACAATTACGCCGTCTATGTCTGTATCTAGTTCCTTTCATCTTTCTTTCAAGAGTCATCTAATCATTTTGGCGTGTTCTCAGTCGTAGAATGGAACTTCCATTGTGTGACCCCTTTCAGACGCTTTCTTGTAGACAACGAAAAACTTTTCGTTTATTTTTGATGGATTAGTGAGTCCGGGTGTGTCAACGGCTTAAGTCAATAGTCTCGTAAGTGTAGAGCGTTTTCTTTCCTCAGGAGGTGACGTTGATCTTTCCTCTGTAGATGGTAAGATCCAGCGCCGACCTTCCCGTCGGCTAGCGAGGTTTTCCACAACCAGGTATATCCCACCAGCGGGGCACCGTCCCAGAGGTGACAAGATCTAAATTCCCGACCGGTCTCCCGGCATGTGTCGTAGTGTAATGCATGTAAGTGTAATTAGGGCCAAAGAAGTGAAAGGAAAGATCGCGCGCAGTTTGTGGCTCGTTCGTTACGTTACGTTTGTTACGATATTGCTCCAGCATTCGCCTGGTATTGATCGGAAAAACCATGGAAAGCTACCGATCAGAGCAGCCGGCCGCTAGAATTCTCCTCCAGACTGCGGTTTAATTTGATCTAGTTGTTTATCTAGTGTCGAAATTCCTACCACCATCAAGACTCGAACCTAGAATCTCCCAATCAGCAGCACTTTAGTGATATCAGTTGATGCCCTGAGCCACCTCTCCGGGATTTTCGTTTAGCATATTATATTCGTTTAGCCTTTTGTATTAAAAGGTATTTATTATTTTATTTGGGTATGAACCGGTTTCATAACCATGTATAACCTACCCAAAAATCTGACACTTCCATAAGCTGAAGTTGATTGAAAAGAGGAAATAATAATGAATAAATCCAACAACTGTAAATCGCTAAACCGAATAAAAAGGCAAAAACGTTGTAAAATATAAGAGGAGAATACACAAATCTATCAATAAACGTACCAACAAAATGATTATTATGAAATGTTGAAGCCATTTGAACAAACGGGGATAGGTGATGAACGGTAGACTGGAAATTTCAATCTACCGTTCCTAGTCGCGTCTACATTTTTCCACAGGCTGTGCCACTGAGCGCGAGGCACAATCTAGGGGATCATGTATTAAGGAGTGCGCATATAGTCCATTACCGAGATGGGAACCTCGAAGGTTTTCTTCATTGGAAATGTCCCGGAGGACCGGAAGGGACCGTGAGAGGTTCTGATAAGTTTGAAGGTGCCAATAGATGGCAGCTTTGAACAGGGAGAGGGGGACGAATTCAAAAGCTATCCGAGACCAAAAAGAACAGGAATTGTGAAGTTAATACATGGTGTTTCTCCTCATATTCCTAAAGAGTTGCATTTAGAATTACATTCTGTCTGTGACATAGCACTTCCAGTTTCTCGTGATGTTATTCTAAATGCAACTCTTTAGGAATATGAAGAGAAAAAGTATCTATTAACTTTACAATTCATGTGAATTCAGTTTTAAGCGGAATCTTAAACTACTTTAAACTTTTTTTTAAAAGTACATTAGAAGTTTCCGAATCAAAGAATATCAAGTTTATTTACGTAATAGAGATTCCAACATTATAACATTTCTTATAACCTTTTAGACCTTTCTCGTTACAAGAAATCGTTCCTAAAATTACATCTTATGGGGCAGATTATGACGCATTTGGCGTTTGCGGCACGAATAATTGCGATATTACACATTCAGCCAATCGCAACGAGAGAATCGTGGGTGTTAGCGGTAAACCGAACAGCCGACCACCTTTCTTATTTTTTACAGATATGTCAAATACACGTGACGTTGCAATAAATTTGTTTCTCAAAATTAACTTTAATTCTCATGTAAATGTATACTGCTCTAATACAAAAAATAACGTCTGCAACTCGTTTATACTGTTGCTTTATTGCATTCGTACAAAGTTGAAACCTCGTTCCTAATGTCACTCGTTTTCAATACTCACGCAACAAAACTTATAATGAACATAATTTTATAATATAGTATTATTACATCATAATTGGGAAAATCCTCTCGCACGACTATTTCAAAACGCATTCTAATTTGTCTTGTTTTCTTTTAATTTATTAATTTCTCTTCGACAATATCTTTCAGAGCATTGAAATTTTCGAAGGACAGTCTTTATGGATACTAAGAGTATTTATTAAGGTAAAATTTGATATTTAAAAAAACGTGTAAAGATTGGAACAGAAATAAGCGAAAATAAAACCTGAATAAAACGAAATTTGTCTTTAGGAAATTTAGAATTAATTCTTGAGGAAAAGGATAAGTTTTACTAAGATTAAACAATTGTGCATGATGTAATGAAGGAAGAGTATTAAAAAATTTGTTTTTTTGAAGGTAGATTTAATTCATTATGTTAATTTAAAGAATTTGTTTTCGATAATTAGAAATTTTTCTATATTTGATTTATCTAAATATGACCAAATTGGACATGCTTATATTAAAGTAGGCATAATAATTGAAGTGTATATTAATTTAGCAGTTTTAACAGGAAGATTTGAGTTATTATTTATAAAAGAATTTAGTTTGTATATTTTAATAGTGGTTTTTTGTATCACACTTTTAATATGAATTTTCCATTTCAGTTTTTTTGTCTAAATGGAGACCTAAATATTTAATAGACAAAGAGGAAGAAAGCCAAATATTATTGTTATGAATGGGAAGGGGACTTTTTGGCTTACATAAAGTAAATAGTTTGACTTGGCATTTATTCATACTGATTTGGATTCTCCAGTTGTTGGCCCAAATTAAATAACGATTAAAATCTATTTGAAGTTTATTTCTAGCAAGTGGAATATTAGTGTGAATTAATCAGTACTGTATCATCTTCAAAAAGTACTAATTTAGAAGAAGTGAATTTGATAATGTCGAAAAGATAAATATTGAATAGTAGAGGAGAAAGACAGGAACCGTAAGGAACCCCGGCAGAAATATCAAATTTTTGAGAAAGGGAATTATTATATTTAACCATTAATGTTCTATTACATAAGAAATTTTAAATAATAGTTATAAGACAAATAGGAATACCTACAAGATGAAGTTTATATATTAAACCATTATACCAAACTTTTTCGAATGCCTTTTCAATATCCAAAATGATTGTGAGTGTTATTTTAGATGAAAAGAATTTTCTATATGTTTCTTATTACATAGTAGCTGATTGCTTTGGTTTGGTTTGTTTTTTTCGTGTTTCCGGGCGCGTCAACTGCTTTGGTCATTAGTCCCGTTAGTGTAGTGCATGCTTTTTCTCGGGAGATGGCGGTGGTCTTCCCCCGCTGGATGGCGAGATCCGGCGCCGACCTAACTTCGGCTAGTGGGGTTTCCCCCTAACCAGGACTCTCCCACCACTAGTGTAGTGCATGTTAGTGTGTGTGTGTAAACGGGAGAGAATAGGACAAGTAAGAGGAAGGAAAGATCGCGCGCTCTCCGTGGCCCGGGTGGTAGGGTACTGCTCCGGAATTCGCCTGGTGTTGATCGGAGAAATCATGGAAAACTACCGATCAGAGCAGCCGGCCGCTAGAATTCCCCTGCCTTAGACAAAGTATGTTGTTAGAAAACAGCACATTAAAAAAAGTAATGGAAAATGTTTTGGGAAAACGAGTGGATTTTGCTTAATTTGTATCTGAAATTAATGCAATTTCTATAAATAATTTTTTCTTGAAACTTTCTCCCCGTTTGTATCCACAGTCGATAAACAATATAGTGATTGTTCTATCTTCGGCAAACTCTACGTATGTTCCAAAACACATTTCAAAATTACAAAATTAAGATGGCGATTAAGGATGATGTCTTAATGTCCGTTGTAAAACATCAGCTCCTTAAAAAGGTCACAATTTTTTTAAACGAGTAGATTTTGCCTAATTTGCGTCTGAAATTTAGGCAATTCTTAAAAAATAGTATCTCAAGTATCTCACGATTTTTTTCAATGTATCTTTCGATTTCGATGTACTTTTCGATTTCATATTTGATGTACCTTTTTAAATACTACATTCATGAATAATTCATTAGAAGGTATAGTGACTTATGGATCTGTTATCACATTAACTCTGAATTTATATGGAAAATATTAAATGTGTACATTTAATATTTTAATTTAATAAGTCATACGTTATCGTGGGAATGATCATTAACTTCAAAAGTTTCATGGTTTTCAAATAATACAACACACGACAATAATAAGTTATTTGGAATGATGAAACTTTTACTTGACTCACTTCACGTAGTGAAGTAAAAGAGACATTTATTTAAGGATGGTCCTAATCAGGAGCCTTGTTTGCTTCCGCAATATTAAATTAGTTTTATTTAAATATATTAAAATATTAAAGATGAATATTGTTTCCATTAACGAAATTTGTTCCTTAAAAATGAATTTGAAATAAGGTCATGCACAATTTTTCCAAAGTGTGAGTACTTTTCTCGTAATTTTGCGTGAAAGTACGGGCTATACAGTACGCGCTGTTTTAGCACCACTGGTTTATGTTATTCGCTTATGTTTTTATTTCATCATATAAATTTGTGATGTTTTCTTAATCCTGACCCTGTATATTTTTAACCTCGTTCTTCTTTAAAATCTTATATCATGACATTCTATTTCATTATTAGTATTTTCATACATTATTCACTAATTATTAACATTCATTCACTAATTTCATGCATAAGTCTTCCCATTTGTCATTAAGTGGTTGCTCCATTATCCAAGTTGTCCAGTTACGTTTTCAGTATAATTTTCTTATCAGTAATCCTGTTGTAAAGTGGATTTTGAAGTAGTGTTTTAATGCATATACTTTTTAATCCATGTGGCGGGAACATTTAATCTTTTTCGCTACCAAGAAGTTATCTGAAAACATGCCAAATCTTCTACAGACTCTTGTTCGGGTGTTCATAAAATATAATGTAACAATTTATTAAAGTAATTTAATGTTTTTGTCACGCTATAATGAGCTTCTTGGGTACAAGCCATATTTGATGAGCTGCCGTACACAAGAAGAGCATTTTTATCTTTCACGAGAAAAGAAGCAAAATAAAAATATACAGGAAGAGCAAATGTCAAGAGGTCGCTAGGTGTCGAAGCGAAAAAATGTGCGGTGGTTTAACGAAGCGAGTGTGTAACTCCTGTGACACAAATTCCCACAGTTTGAGTTGATGTAAAGTTTTTTCTTTGCATTGTGAAAAAGAATGGATAAAGCTGTCTCTGTTTTGATGCAACTGAATGTTCGAGTGCAGGAAGTTGAAAGAATGAAAAAGAAAAAGTTCACGTGTCGCACCGAATAAACAGGACAAGAAAACTTCAGTTAATACCGCTCTGGTATTTTTCACACGATGCGGCATCACCCAGTCCACAAACCATAGAACATAGTAAAAATAGAAATACCTTTGTTTCAAACGATACTTCCAAAAGTTAATGATACTTTAGTTATCATTATTAAAAGTTATATGTGCATATTTACATACTCGACTTCCCCCAAGAGGGAATCGAATCCAGATATCCCGGCTCCTGCCCACTTGCTCTAGCACTTGGGCTTTCGATACTGTCACTCTCCATCCACTCTTTATGAGTTAAGACCGGGAGCGGTAACTCAGTGTATCGATGTCACTGCAGCGCCTCTGACCGGGAGGTCCTAGGTTCGAGTCCTGACGACGGCAGGATTTTCGACACTAGCTTTTCAGCTAGGTCGAATTCAGTCGCTGTCTGGAGGAGAATTATAGCGGCCGGTTACTCTGATCGGTAGTTTTCCGTGGTTACTCCGAGCAACACCTGGCGAATGCCGAAGCAGTATCCTACCAAACGGGCCACTGACCGCGCGCGATCTGTCCTTCCTCATCCTTGTTCTATCCTCTCCCCTTACACACACACACTTTCACTAACATGCACTACACTACCACATATTCCGGGAGTCCGGTCGGGAGCTTAGAGCTTGTCCCGGCTGGTGCGGTGCCCCGCTGGTGGGAGAGTCCTGGTTAGGGGAAAACCCCACTAGCCGTCGGTAGGTCGGCGCCAGATCTCGCCATCCAGCGTGGAAAGATTACCGCCATCTCCCGCGAAAAAGAACATGCACTACACAAACGATACTAATGACCAAAGCAGTTGACGCGCCCGGAAACACGAAAAAATAAATCAATCAATTTATGAATTAAGAACCCTATGACGCTAACACTTCATGTTGTAACACCTGGTCACAATCAAGAAGGGGGTATACAGAAATTATCGGGCACGTTGTTTGAATTGGTTTAGACTTTATCAAGTGACGTGTTTGTAGGGTAAGATTACAATATTATGCAACTACCTACCTGAATTGCCGAGGCGGCTAGAGCGTGTGCCATCTTAGAGCCTTGGTCGGAAGGATCGCGAGTTCGAGTTTCGCCATGGACATGGTTGTTTGTCCCTTCTCTTTTATGTATGTGTTGTCACAGAAGACCTTGTGAGTCTGCTGATCACAGACCGAGGAGTCCTTAAGTGTGTGTCCGGTGTAAAGAGGTAATACGTGTCTCCATGAGGAACTTGGTGGGTACGCGGTGTGGATATCCAAAATCGGCATCCCCAGGAAGAAAAAAAAATAGGTAACCGTTTCCAAGTATATGAGAAAGTAAACGCTGTAGTAGTACAACTAATTTTAATCGTTATTTTCTTGATTTTTTCATATTTTTAATATCTTTGTTTGTACAGGTCGTGTTGGCAAATTATGCCATTTAACATTACATATGAGGTTCATTACGTTTCGTTGTTGTTGTTTTTTTTGTTTTTGTTTTTGTTTTTGTTTTTTTCATTTATTTGACATAGATGGTGAATACATAGCTCAGTTGAAATAACTCTACATATGTTTTATGGCTTAATACTAACTTAAAACTTAAAACTAATACATGGGGTTGAGGTTACCCATGGGGCTCCTCTAGTCGGGATCTAGATCAGAGAATTTTTGAGAAAAATGTGGAATGGAAACTTATTTTGTATTCGGGTTCTATGTGATGGGTTTTGCCGAGTCTGTGAACTGATAATGAAGGGATTTGGGATATGTTTGAGAAGAAGTTGGTGGCTATTTATAATTCTGAAGAATTGGTTTTGTATTATTTGTAATTTCCTTTGGTTGGTTTTTGCTGCATTTAACCAGATTGGGCAGGCGTATAGTAGCAAGGGTCTTATTATTGTTTTAAATATTAATGTTGCTGAATTATATGATAATGGGCTGGATCTGTGTATTAATGGCTTTAGTTGTATTAATTTGATTTTGGCTTGAATGATTTTGGCATCTATATGCTGCTTCCAATTGAGTTTTGTGTCCATCTTCAGTCCTAAGTATTTGATTGGTGTATTAAGAGGGAGCCAGTTGATGAGTGTATTGTTTAGCATGAGTGGTCGCGGGGGTGAGTGTGGACGGAGTGTGAAGATGTTGGCGGCCGTTTTGGTTGGGTTGATTTCTTTTCGTAATATTGAGTTTATTAAGAAAGCAGAGAAACAATACGCTTATAAGCCAGTGTCTTACGGATTTAAAAGTAAGAAGTCCATTAAGAACAACCAAAACTAATGATTTATAGCTAAAGATGGAGTATGAGCACATAAGAAGTAATTATACTGATGCTGTTTATTTGTTCATATGAGTATACTTAGTAGTGTTACGAAGTATTGAACAGCCGATAACGCAAATAACACAGCGATACACACAGCCCATAACGCAAATAACAGGTTGGTTCATTTTCTGCTACTCGACCCAAAAACATTTATAATGATTTCAGTCGTCATATAACAATGGTTACTGACTTCATCTTCAACGTATCGAATAATTTTCGTACCGCGCAGTAAAAACCCATTATACAGGAACTTTTCTCGTATGGCATAAAGCAAACATCCCCTACGAGCAGGATGCCTTCTGTTCACTCGACTGCCTGGAAGCGAATTGGGGAGTTCATGTGCGGATGCGAGGAACGATTGCGGGCTAGGACCATCAACTGTTGCTTCTGGATTAGTTCCCTTTATGTGTTCTGGAGTCCTACTGCTAACCGTAACTGTCCCTGACACCAAAATTGTAACACATCTACAGTGGACGTTTTTTCTTTGGAAATCATTTATAATTGCTTTTCATGGACATTGATGCATGTTATTTTAGAAATCTCTTCAATATTATTTTCATTCATCAATTATATTTTTATTCAAACATTCTCTATCCAATACACACCATTGATCTGAAAGCAATAACTCGTATCTCACTAATTGTCAGAAATGAGTGCAGCGCATCATTTAATATGTTGTAGGATACGGAAGATACATTCCTTAAGTTAGTTCAGTGATCTTCTCAACACATGGAGTACTAGCGCATTTAGAGGCAAACAACACATATCTCAAACATCGGCAACAGCTAGTATCTCGCTCTGCAAGTCCTTAGGGTCCCTGTTCCCTGACGAGCGTCACAGCATATTTGAGGAACACGTTTAAGCTGAAATTTTGTTATTCTATCGAAACGACAGAAATCATTGAAAACTGGATGTTTACTATCTTCTGAAAAAATGAGCACAACTCAAAAAGGAAATTATTTTGTTTAAGCGGCGATATTCACTTTCCTAGGCTCATGATGTCAACGCGACCGGACAAGGGACAACGTGATTTTCTTACGAATGTCACTTAGCAGGGTCTTGGAACATTTTTATGCTAGAATTTTGAAATTCTGTCGGAAAAAAATATATAAATTGGATTGGATTTTAAGCTCTTCCGAAAAAAAACATAATTGAGATACGAACAGAAATGGCAAAACATCGATGTTTTCAAAACAGATATTTTCGAGCACTATCATGATTATTATAACATCGATATTTTGGTTTCGATGTTTTCTTCAGATCGATATATGTCCAAAAACTTCGATATTAAAAAAATGCTCATGATATAAATAAAATTTCCAGTATCTACTTTACTGTTGATTGTTTGCAATCAACAGCCATTGGCAACTGTAATTGTTATCGATCCTCAGATGGCACAAACCGTACGCTATTAGCAACCTTCCTCCAGTGTTCTTACCTCTTTTGATTATTTTTTCGTGGTAATATCGTTAAAATACATTTTTAACCTTGACTACTTAGAACATTGATTAGAAAATGAAGATGACAATCATATTTAACGCAGAATATACTTTAACAGTGACGTGGTATGTATCACATTAGAACCAAAACATTTAAATCTGATGAAACATTTTGAAGTAAAAACATCGGTATTTTAAACATCGATGTTTTTGGTCAATGTTTTCATCGACATCGAAATATTTTTGGTGATTTATCGAAGTCTGTATGAATCGATGTTTCGCTAACCTTTGGCATCACTAGATACAAGGATGTTTGTGTAAGCGTCGATATTGCTTCGCTGGGCTCATTGTCCCAGCGCGACCTCCTCGCTGACGGCGATCGATGGCCCCTCCTCAGGAGGAGGGAGGGGCGGCGGAGAGTGCATTGCGTTAATTGTGAGCAACAGGTCACTGCGCCCGCGGAGGCCTCGCCCGAGACTTGTAGCGGAGCTGCTCCCAGGGACCTTTGCCCCCTCCCCTCCATCGTCCCCCTCCGCGCCCAGGCACCCCCAGCGCACTCTGGGTCGAGCCAAGCAACTGCCGGAACCACACAAGCACACCTTTATAATAACTAGTAGTGCTAAAACATCACGTATTTTCTCCCCAGTATTCACGCAAAATTACGAGAAATGTTCTACAATTTTCTAAAAAATGTGCATGACCTTATTTCAAAACCTATAGTTAAGGAACAGGTTTCGTTAAGGAAAAAATAGCTCTCTTCATAATTGTAGTTGTAACAAGACGCCGAAAAAAATTGAACTTTAGCAATTTTCGAAAAATCAGGATTTTTAACGAACTTGAGACCTGAACCAATTTTCTTAGTCCTTTGTTCACACCAAACAACAAAATGTAATAAAAAACGATGAAGCCATTTTTTTTTAAATTTGGAAAATATTCCAGGAGCTTCGTGTTAAGTACTTCCATAAATTGCAATATCTGTTTAAAATTAAGGGACATCAACCAGAGAGATTGGGGAATATCGATTTTGGAGAAGATAGGCTGCACGGTTTAGCCACTAGCGTTGTTTACAGGCGGAGGAATAGATGTTACGTCGTCATTCGATTTTTCGATATCAAGGACCCACAAAACATGGATTCTTGCTACACCATGTGTTTTTCCCCTAAATTCAGCAACTGGATTTATACACTATTACGTTTCCAGGGTCCTGTGATACGAGTTTTTCTGTCGAAAATTCGTTTTTCGTGCAGCATTACATAACTTTCTCTTTACTCCGTAGCGAGAAAGTAAAAAGATTGTTTACGACACTATCATACTCTGATCTAAAGAAAATAGCTTATAAACTAAAATGTGACATTGTAAAAAGCGAGTGAGAAAATTAAATAAAGAAATTTGGTACAGATGCATTAACGGAATAGAACGTGATGTGCCTGCAGCTCCACATAGAGCATATCCAAGTTTATAACATGTAAAGTCTGAGAAAAACTCAACGTAAATAACATCTCGTGTAAAGAATAGCTTAAGTATTGTGTGGTAGAGTGGTTCTCGAATACGGAATAATAAGAAAAAATAATAATATATGAAAACAGTCGAGGAGAGTTTGCTTATGACAACAGGTAACTGGAAGTACCGTTAACTGTGGTGGTTGAGGGGATGTCTAGGTGTGACTAATCTCTTATTTTAGATGACGTAATAGCCACTGTAAGTAAAATTGATTGGTCATTCCAAGCCCAGCCGCCATATTGAGGCTTAATGCATTCATTTTCATTCTCGAATCTCTCATATTTATCTCACTTTTTTCTCTCCCCCACATCATCCTCATCTAACTTCTGTAACATTGCAAAACTTGTGTACACAGCTTAGTAGTCATATCTGATAGAGGAAAGAATATTCCTTCGGTGAGTGTGCTCACTGTTGAAATTGTTTAAGGTAATTTTTAAATTAATTTGTTTATAACAGCTATTGTTTTATCGATTTTTTAAACAATTTTGGTGTTATATAAGGGCAGTGTTTTGAATTAGCTAAAGGCATACTAGGCAAACAGATGCCATCAAAGGAATAAGCATTGACGAGTACGATAGACTAAATCGTCACGTGGTTTCAATCAGAATAACCAGAATAGAACCAGAATAAAAAAGGACACAAAGAAAAATCAGAAAAAAATCCGACGATCTTGAGGAAGAACTTGATAACAGTGCGTCGAAGTCAGCCTTATCAGAAGTCAGAAGATTCTGAAATCGATGATCCTCAACCACTTCAAGGATAGAGAAACGTGATGTTCTTACTCATACCGAACAGTTTACAACGTAGACCCGACTTTCAGAGTTTTTCTTCTAAACAAAATAAAATAAAATTCTCAGACCAAAAGACTGAAATTGTTAAGGTGAAAATATTAAGTTAGTACAATGAAAAAAGTGGTAAAAATTGAAAGTTTTCAAATATCAGAGATGAAATCTGGTATTCATCTGAACTATTATTGATTGTTTAGTGTTTCTGGACGCGTCTATTGCTAAGGTCATTAGTCCCATAAATGTCCATCCGTCTAACCGACCGACCGACCACCGCAACCCGACCGACCGACCGACCGACCGACCGACCGACCGACCGACCGACCGACCGACCGACCGACCGACCGACCGACCGACCGACCGACCGACCGACCGACCGGCCGACCGGCCGACCGACGGACCGGGCGACCGACTGACCGGGCCGACCGCTCCGCCGCCCGTCCGATGAACCGAATAAATTTATGCAAAATATAGGCAATTTGAAAAAAGTTTTAATCAATTATTTTCTCAAAAACTGCTGAAAAGTTTTCTTTAAATTTTCTTTTCGTGTGATCGAAGGGGGCAAAAAAGTATTATAGTTTCATTTTCGGCAAACTCTGTATTTTCGAAAACCGCAAAAAGTTTTCGAAACCACACAGTTGAAGATGCATATTTTTACTTTAGAAAATCTATTCTAAAAATACTCTTTAAAAAAAGCCATGTACATTTTTCAAATATGTTGTTTTCGTGTAATTTATGCTTAAAATTAAATAAATTTAAAATTCACATTTTCTCAAAAAACCCTCAAAGTTATTTCTTTGATTTTTTCACGGATAAAAAGGGACGGTTAAGAGAATGGTGCAGGTCTTGTTTTCGATGAATACTCTGATTTGTCGAAAATTTCAAATTTAGAAGTCATGCGAGGAAGTAGGACCTGGTGTAGCACCTCCAGTGTCTGTAAGGTTGAGGATCTTCATTTCCTCTGAGTTCTTTTTGGCCTAGTATTGCACGACCTGTCAATAGTCTAACACGGGGGGGGGGGGGGGCTTCAACCTAGATTTCGCGAAACCCTAAGGTTCTCTAGAATATTGACATAGGTTCCGCAAGTGATCACTATTTTCTCAGCCAAGGTACTGGCAGCCCCCCGTTCAACGGATGTGCAAGTTTCTTCTGGAATTTGCAGTACCAAGCGTCCGTTTGATATACTTTGCTCATCACCCAAAATCTAGTACCAAAGCAGGTCATGGTCCTTCGAACGTAACCTTCAATCCTGCGTTGTCAAGATAAGTAGTGCGGCAAGCAAATCTACTACCTACAACCCACTGCTCCCCGCATCAGCTTGCCCCTTTAACTACCATGATTGGAGAAATATGCTAATTAGTGGATTTTATCCACCTTTCGGGCACTACAATTCGAAGGCATGTTTCAAGATATGACTATTTTTTGTGAAAATGACCTCTTACGACGTTTGAAGAGACTGAACATGGATTTACTATTCAACTTCACAAAACTACAGATATAGCTTGATTAGATATCTTGCTCATTATTGTGAGATATATCCATGAAACGGCTGCTCAAGAAGATATGCTAATTTGCAAAAATCTGCCAACGAGGACAACTTACGGAAGAAATGTTTAACTTCATAGATTCATATTTCAAAAAGCAAAGTATATCACGGGATTTATGTCATCAAGTATGTTTCGATGAAGCCATTGCAATGGTTTGTAAAATGAACGATGACGTTTCACGCATGAAACAAAAAAGTCCTCACAGTACTCATTATTGTCTTTATCAACAGGCGCTTGCAATGAATAAAATGCCAGAAAAGCTACAAGACATACTTCATGTTCTTGTTAAAAGAATAAATTTTATCAAATCAAGACCATTAAATTCAGTTATTATCAATTTGTTGTGTACAAGTATTGAAAGTTTACATAAAATACTACTGTTGCACATAGACCGTTGGCTATCTCATAGAAAAGTGTTAGTAAATGTTTGGGATGAAAAGGCGAAGTAAGCATTTTCTTATCCGAGCACGCCTCCCAAGTGGCTCAAAAATTAAATGATTCAGTTTGGATTCAGGATATGGTACATCTAGCAGATATTTTTACCTACTTCAATGAGATCAATACATCGCTCAATGAACAAATTTTGAAAGTACAAAGTAAAATTGACGCTACTCTTCTTAAATTGAAATCTTGAGATTGCATTTTGAAAGGAAATTTTGTATGGTTTCCTGATTTGCACAATATTTTAGTAGAGAGTAACTACAATTTCGATATAAAAGTAAAAAATAATTTTGTTCAACATTTATCAAACCTGCAAAAAATTTTCCTTGAATATTTGCCTGCTCAAAAGGAAAAATTATCTTGGATTCAAATTTCTTCTCCGGTCCGTGACAACTCAGAACTACCGATAAAATAAAGATAACAACAAATTGAAACCAAAATTTGCTCAAGTGGATATTAGGCATTTTTAGATTAACTTTAGAAATTAATATCCTGAAACTGCCAAAAGAGCTGTGAAACATCTGAAGTCGCTTTTATCAACCTATATATGCAAAATATATGTTTGTATGTTACTACAAAACCATAATATAGAAACAGATTGCCGAAGATGATGTTAGGTTTCAAGTGCCAACAATTTATTATTCCCCTAGTAAAAAAAGCTTTGCATTAAAGAGATTTTTCTTCTGGCGATCACCAGTAGTATGTAAATAGATAGCACCTGATTCCTTGCCCGACGCAGTGGAACCTGCGACCCCTGGGCTCAGGAGCGTGGAGCGGTGGCGCCGTGCAGCGGGGACGAGGCGAAGCTCTCGGGAATGAAGAATGAAGCGCGGTCGGGAGTAGAATGACTTCGGAGCAAACGCGCGGACGGATGGCAGAAAGGCAAAAGCCACACAGCTCCCTTCAAAATCTTTGTTCTCGGTGAATTGATTGATTGATTTTTTCGTGTTTCCGGGCGCGTCAACTGCTTCGGTCATTAGTCCCGTTAGTGTAGTGCATGTTTTTATCGCGGGAGATGGCTGTGATCTTCCCCCGCGGGATGGCAAGATCCGGCGCCGACCTACCGTCGGCTAGTGGGGTTTCTCCCTAACCAGGACTCTCCCACCAGCGGGACACCGCCCCAGCCGGGACAAGCTCTAAGCTCCCAACCGGTCTCCCGGAAGATGTGATAGTGTGGTGCAAGTGTGTATGTGTAAGGGGGAGAGGATAGGACGTGGAAGAGGAAGGAAAGATCGCGCGCGGTCCGTGGCCCGTTTGGTAGGGTACTGCTCCGGCATTCGCCTGGTGCTGATCGGAGAAACCACGGAAAACTACCGATCAGAGCAGCCGCTAGAATTCTCCTCCAGACAGCCACTGAATTCGATCTAACTGAAAAGCTAGTGTTGAAAATCCTGCCGCCGTCAGGACTCGAACCTAGGACCTCCCGGTCAGAGGCGCTGCAGTGACATCAGTGGATGCACTGAGCTACCGCTCCCGGTGTTCTCGGTGAAGACACGGATATGTGCGACATTGGGATAAAACGACTTTTTACTTTCTCGTATACATACGTATATACGTGAGAAATATACGTAGTGTAGGGAAAGTTATGTCATGCTGCGGAAAATCGATTTCGAGATTTCAACGGAAATAGACGTTTTGAGGTCTCCTGATACCGAAAAAGTGTTTTTTTTTTTTAAACGTCCGTCCGTCAACTCAACTAGCGCCTAACAAATGCGTACAATATTTCCCAAATTGCAGAAACCTCGGTCGATCTGGCTCTTGTTGAATCTTTGAGATTTTGAAAAACATTCTTTAGAATTTAGGGGTACTTTACATGAAGCCCCCGGATATTTTCAAAATTTTCTCAAAAACGGTTCCAATTCTTTTCTTTAAATTTCTTGATTAATATGGTACTGTTAATATAACGACTTAACTTCACTAAACAGATGAACGAAAGCAACTTATAACGGTCGGCGTACGAACTCTTTGAAGAGCAGCTCCTGATTACATTAATAACCCTAATGAAGGGCGGTGAGTAACTCTACTAACCATCTATTTGAACAATATTAAACTGACGTTTTTGAGTGAAGTTTAGCATACTTAAGCTCATACTTAGTGTTGTGTTGTTCTTGCTACTACCGTTTTGAAATATCTTGAGATGGTACAGCTCGCTACGTTTCGAACTGCACGTTCTTTTTCTGGAGAAATGACTTGTACTATTGCAATGTTAATACATCAATATAATGCCACCAAAGACACAAAAGTCATTTTTAACCGGCGACGTACATCAACTCTTTGGAAGGTAACTCCCTTCTAGCATTAATAATTCTTTTGAAGCGCAGTGTTTGGCAAAACTAACCATGTATATGAATTCATGACATTTTTGAGCGGAGGTTAGCATCCGAAAGCATTTATTTACTGTAGTGTTGTCGCTAGTGACGTTTTCAACTGCGACTTGTGACATTTTGAACTGCTCTTTCGTTTCTCGAAATACGATGAACTGAAGTCTGTCACTACTTGCGTGGGCACATTTTTCTGTCCATGAAAGGGTATAAAACACGTAATTTGTTTAGCTAACCACGGCTCCTTGAGTTTGAACAGTCCGCCGTCCTTTGAGAACAATCGGAAAAAATTATTTGAAGCTAAAAGTGGCGGAAAAATATACTTATTTGCCAAGACCTTTTTATTCGCTGTTTAGTACCAGATTTTTTTAAGAAGATGGAATTAGAAAACGTATTGGACGCCACACACCCGATAACACAAGCACACGAGGTTGAAATTTGTAAAACGAAGTGATAGTCGAGATTTATAACCAACCACTGTCCTTTGTTTTTTACCGGCCCAACGACGTTAATAATTGTTTCGCTTTTGTGAACCGAGGGTCAACACGAATGAATATATATATATATATATATATATATATATATATATATATATATATATATTCATTCGTGTATTGTATATATATATGTATGTATTGTATATGTATATTCGTGTATTGTATATATATATATATATATATATGTATTGTATATGAATATATATATGTATATATATTCATATATATATATATATATATATAAACATTTTTCAATATTTTTCTGCTTTTTATCACATGGTTATCTGGCAGAACAAACCTGATGGATACGAGCCTAGCTCATAGTCAATTTTCCACCAAATGTGTCCCTCTAAAAAGTTATGTTCATTAACGATTCTTACCGCAATGTTACCTATCTCAGTCCGGACGCCAAAACGTGTTGTCATGCCATCCTCTCATGACGCCCGACGAGTCTTTTAAATCAAATCTTCACCCTCTTAATCTAAGGGTTCATTGACAAAACCCACTTCCCTCGACCCCTCTACCTGTCGTTCTCATTAGTCCATTGTCCCCTGAATCATCCTGAATATAAGTATTGAGAATAAAGTAAAGAAAAAATCGAGAATTATCTACGGACCACCAACATTTTCTCGCTGGCAATCAGTTGCCGCCCGCTGTCCTCTGGGACTCACCCGTTTGTGTGGACTTTTGGCCGTGAGCCCGGGCGAGTGGCCTACCGCCTTCCCAGGCGCCCCTGCGTTTGTTGTGACAGGCTGAGATGGCCCAGGGCAACAATTGTTGACGCTGAAGCGTTTCATCCCGAGAGTCCCTAGGGTTCGAGTCCCGACGGGGGCGGATTTTCAACACTAGCTACACAGCTAGGTCGAATTCAATCAACTTCTACATTAGAATTCCAGGGGCCGGCTAGGGTAGTTTTCTGTGGTTTCTCTGATCAATACCGGGAGAATTTTGGAGCCGTACCCTGGACCGTGCGCAATCTTTCTTTCCTCTTCCTGAGCCTATCCTCACCCGTTACTGACGGATACACACTGACACTTCGATGCACTACACAATCACATATGTCGGGAGACCAGTCAAAAACCTACAGCGGTCCCTACTGGAGCGATACCTTACTGTGGAGATACCTGGACGAGGGATGTCCCCCCAATCGTGTGTGTCGTATGAAGTGTAGGTGGACATCGATGGTCACTGCAGAGGAGGAGGACTACCGCCAGCTCCAGGGACATAACATTCGCTACATTTACGGATCTAATAAAAGCACACTTGACTCTCCAGGAAACACATAATCAATCATGCATGCATTATTTTAGGCTTATGGCCATGTGTCCAAACGTGTGGCCCATCACCCTCTCAAAGATCCTCTGCACTTGTGCACTTTTTCTAAAACCCACTGTGTCTTAGTGAAGAGAATGATTATGGGAAGAAAATTACTTTAAACCCATATCGGTGTGCGTTTGTTGGCCCACACTCTCCTACGTGTGTTTAGAGTGTTGGCCATGCTTTGGATTCGTAAGCTTCAGCGACCTGAGCCATTTTATTCTTGGCTGTCCGGGAATGAGCCGCGTCCGTCGATGGAGCTGTTTCGGCCATCTTGTTGTGGCCTTCTTCAAGGCTATACTGCTTCAGTATAGCTCTGAAGATAGCCAATCAAATTAGGGTTCGCAGGCTTCCGCAGCCGGAGTCATTGTATTCTTGGCTGTCCGGGAATGAGCCGCGTCTCAGTCGATGGATCTGACGTTTCGGCCATCTTGTTGTGGCCTTCTTCAAGGCTATACTGTTTCAGTATAGCTCTGAAGATAGCCAATCAAATTAGGGTTCGCAGGCTTCCGCAGCCGGAGTCATTGTATTCTTGGCTGTCCGGGAATGAGCCGCGTCTCAGTCGATGGATCTGACGTTTCGGCCATCTTGTTGTGGCCTTCTTCAAGGCTATACTGTTTCAGTATAGCTCTGAAGATAGCCAATCAAATTAAGGTTCGCAGGCTTCCGCTGCCGGAGACATTGTATTCTTGGCTGTCCGGGAATGAGCCGCGTCTCAGTCGATGGAGCTGACGTTTCGGCCATCTTGTTGTGGCCTTCTTCAAGGCTATACTGCTTCAGTATAGCTCTGAAGATAGCCAATCAAGTTAAGGTTCGTGGGCTCCCGCTGCCGGAGACATTGTTTTCTTGGCTGTCCAGGAATGAGCCGCGTCTCAGTCGATGGAGCTGACGTTTCGGCCATCTTGTTGTGGCTTCTTCAAGGCTATACTGCTTCAGTATAGCTCTGAAGATAGCCAATCAAATTAGGGTTTGCAGGCTTCCGCAGCCGGAGTCATTGTATTTTTGGCTGTCCGCGAATGAGCCGCGTCTCAGTCGATGAAGCTGACGTTTCGGCCATCTTGTTTGGCCTTCTTCAAGGCTATACTGCTTCAGTAAGCTCTGAAGATAGCCAATCAAGTTAAGGTTGGGCTCCGCGCCGGAGCATTGTTTTTTGGCTGTCCAGGAATGAGCCGCGTCTCAGTCGATGGAGCTGACGTTTCGGCCATCTTGTTGTGGCCTTCTTCAAGGCTATACTGCTTCAGTATAGCTCTGAAGATAGCCAATCAAGTTAAGGTTCGTGGTCTCCCGCTGCCGGAGACATTGTTTTCTTGACTGTCCAGGAATGAGCCACGTCTCAGTCGATGGAGCTGACGTTTCGGCCATCTTGTTGTGGCCTTTTTCAGAGCTACACTGCTGTTCTCCTGACGCTCCGGACTTTCCTTCGGCCCTGCGTACGGGGATGTGGCCCACCGCGGGGTGACGGAGCGGGGGCGGGAGCGGTGGCGGGGAAAGGGGCGGGGACGGGGGCGGGGCGGATCGCCCCGCGGCGTCGCGTTGCGCCGCCCCTGAATGCCAATGCCGCCGCCTTCTGCGGGGGAGAAGGGGGCGCAAATAGAAAGGCGGGGAAGGTGGAAAGTCGATAGCGCCCTTGTTCCCAGAAAATGGAGAAAATAGTTGGACGTGACGCGCGAAACTAGTCCAAAGAATTCGGAAATAACTATTCCAATTATTTTTTTTTCTTTCCTCTTAGGCAGGCAACGCGCGAAGAATGTTAGTACTTTTGAAAGTTCCATTGAAAAGGAGAAAATGGTTTTCGTAAAAGATGGTCTAGAGAGGTAAGATCACATAACATTTCGAATATGTGCAAGAGAAAACTATGCAAAATTATCACGATATTAAATTCTATTGCTTATTTTTACAAGCAAGTTTGATGTTACGTTAAAACTATTTAAATTTAAATTTAAACAATTTTTAATCAGCAGAAAGTACAGTCGACTCTCCATAAAAAGAATTTATTTACCAATTAATAATGTAATTTTAGTAAATGAATGGCAAAAATAAGCTATCGTAATATGTGTTAACGTATTGCCTTCGCATTCTACTCGTTTGATTTCTTAAAGTCTCCAAATTATTTTTATCAGTTTCTATCGCTTTCCTCTTTAAGGACTAATTTCAAATAGATACTTCATAAACGCCCCCTAGTTCATAGCTAATGCGTTTTTCGAATTCCATTTAAAAACATAATTCACGGTGTTCCTCAATATATTACACTGGAATATTGTTTTCTTTCACTCCCGAAACTCATTTTTATTTCTCTCTAGTTCTGCAGGACAAACGGCAGGTTCTGGTATTGCAGGTGCCCATTTCATTAAGTGCAATTCGAGTGCAATTCATTTCAATGACTGACTTCTCTGAATTTATTTCTATCTCGTGCTTAAACACCATTTCGAGTTTACTGCTGGATCTGGTTGTCTATTCCAGAAACGTTTCTAATGGTGCTATAGATTTCTTCCTTTGATGTCTAAGCAAGTTCTCTTATCTCATGGTTTTTGTCAGCGCAGTCTTGTGTGAACTTTTTAGCGCAAGCTAATTTTAGTTAGGATTTTTTCTTTATAATCCTCAACCGCATTCTCAATCTTACAATAATCACGTACTTGTTATTTCTGCAAAATAATTAAACACTTCTTCTTTCTTAGTGTTTATGAAAGCTGCGTCTGTTTCTACTGTTGATTTTTATTCCATTTCATTACTGCTTATCTACTGCAATTAAGTAGATATTCTGCTAAGGCCTGATAGAAAGGTATTTTTATTACCATTTATGAAAGCGAGTATTACTTAAATCAACATTTGCCTAAGCATGTTCCAAGGTGTTTGCTGGTTCTGAAAATGAAAAAAAATGGAGTGTCTGGAACTTTTGACTGTCTTTTATGAAGTGTTTTTGCCAGTTTGTCGAATTTACTGGCGTACTGTCCATCATGCTATGTTTGTCATTAAAGCGAAAAATTTCAGTAGACAACCTGTAGTTTCCATCACCATGGTGCTGTGAAATACGGTCAGTTCAGTTCCATATTTTTTCATTAGGCAGATATAATTTTCTACCATGTACACCACACCGAGAACAGAACTGGTAGAAAAATTCATATAATCTCGAGAATATCCTTATAATGAAGATCCTAACCAAACGTTTACCTGGAACTCAATAAATAAAACATCCTAGACACAACAGACATCCTAGAATCAATGTAGTTGAAAAATAGCTTGGGAAGTTCACATACGAACAATTCCGAGTATCAAGGATTCATGACGAAAATTAGATACGTGCTGCAGAACTGTTGAACTTGTAGAATTAGACTGTAGAAAAGTTCTATATTTACTATACCACACTTTTGTAGTGTGGGAGGAATTAAAAATTATATGTTAAGTGAGACCAAGGAATCATTTTTTATTTACATTAATAACATCACTATGTGCTGTTTATAATTAACTACAGCCTTTATATTTCATTGTATCACTTTTAATGTTATTTCTATAAAAATTCAATTCGTTACTCACTTCAGTTCCTCGAAGGGCTTACGCAATATAACCTCACCAGCCGTTTGTCGTGTCCACGAGTCCGGCTCTCGAAAAGTTCACTCTCCGATTGAGGATCTAGTTGGATAGGCCCGTGTGATAACTGCCGGGGTCGGTTCCTCTCCTCTCCCTGTCACACTGCTATCCTTCTTCAACCACTCCTTCAGGATCTCTCAACTCCCATATAACGTGGTGGAGACCATTACAATGGCGCCCTCTCCTGCAGCACCTGCTTACAGACACTAAAAAATGAACTGCTGCCAACGATACTTGAAATTTGCGTGGCTGCTGCGTGGGTTTGCGAGACACAAACAGGCGCGTAAAGTTACAAAAGATCGCATAGATGTTCGCGCTTTCTTCATCGGTTTCTTGTATGTATATATTATGAATAATTGAGTATTAAGAAGACACTTTTCATATTTCTCACAAATTAGCCAATTTTTATGTACGGAAGTTGGCAAGCCTAATCTGCAGCTGTACCTGGCGATACCAGCGACACCTATCGTACACCGTCCAGCTTTGCCCCCAGTTTCGATGGACAGTTGCAAGGCCCTGCACTCCATTACACCAAATGAGGCCGTACCTTCGCACGTACTCGCTACTCCAATAGATCGTCAGTGTTTTATTCTTTTACCTCCAGTAGGCTGAGTAAGTTCAGAACTCACTAGCGTAGATGGAGTTGTCCACGTCTAGGCAGCAATTGCGCGGGCATTTCAATTTCACGTGCCTGCCTTGCGTGAACGGCACTATGTAATAGGTCACAATAATGAATCTGTAAGCTAACTACTTACACGTCTGTCAGATGCACCTTTTAAACACTGGTTTAACGTACTTCGGAGAACGTTGCGGACAATGGTCATTCCCGCGTGTCTACGTCCATCCTTCCTCATCAACTGCGGGATAAAACTACCGCTTGCTTGGGTGGCCGAGTTCTTATGGCTAGGATCAACCCAGCTTCTGTTCGACAGCTGGAGTCGAATTAAATCCTACACATTGATTGCGATCACTTGTCAATACAGAATGTCCCACCAACTATGGGCCATCCCCATAACGTTTAAATACTCGTAGTTCACGATATCAAAATACATTTTTCCTTCAACAATGCGAAATGAGGGGGCAAGTAATATGCAGTAGAAATATTCTGAAAAACGTTTAGTTTTTGAGAAATTTATTCATATTTGACTTTTTAAATGGAACTATACATTTATCTCATTATCAATGACAAAATCATAAAAAGAGGAATACAATGATGTTATGTGTGTTAATACTTTAAAAATAATTTGAGTATTAAGTTATACTCCTGCCTTTTGATTTTAAATTAGACGGAATATTTCCTGTAGCAGCCCTTGCAACTATCGCCTTTGGGAAAGATGTCCTTCGCAACATCGAGCCTGTTACGGGAGATGGGGAGACTCAATGGTGGCAATGAGAGAGACGTAACTACAGCAATCCAAGGTCTTGTCGCGAGCGACACAGGAACACGTATTAATATTAACAATCATAATGAAGGATTTTTTTTCATTCTTTTGTAAAAATTGACTTTCTATAGGTTGAAATTCCAAAACATTTATTCATAGCGCAACAAAACATTGCAATCAGGTCGCCGGCCCGTGCACACACGACTGCAGTTGAGCATTGCTGTGTATGGGGGATGCAGAACATATACTTATATAATTTATGTACATATTTGTATTCTGACCGGGAGAAGAATTCGCTGACTGGAGGAGAATTCCAGCGACCGGCTGATCTGATCGGTAGTTTTCCGTAGTTTCTCCAAATAATACCGGTCGAATGCTCGAACAGTACCCTAACTGTTATGTTCAGAATAATTGCACGTTTTTTCACAAACAAAGATTTATTACAATTAACCGCAGAAAGTACATTGGTCACAATTCCAAAATCCAAAGAGCATACCAAGTCACAAGCCAAAATCAAAAGGCCAAAAGTCCGGGAGATGTACCAAAAACAAGCTATGTCGAACCAAGAAATCTACACGGTACAATCTCCTCACTCAATTCCACTCGATACACGGTCACTAGCGTTCTGTCTTTCTGGCTGGCGGCGCTCGCTTTTAAAGCGGGCGGCGCCGCAGACTCGCTGCACCGCTCCAGGCTCTCCGGCCAGCCTTCCTTCTCAGCTCGGGCGGCGCCTTTTCCGCATCGCCGCATCTGCCTACTTCCTCGGTCGCCGCTGAGCGCTGCCACCTTGGCGCGCTCTTCAAATGCGGTTATACAGCCGCAACACTAACAAACGGGCCACAGTCCGCGAGCGGTCTTTCCTTCCCCTTCCTTGATCTATTCTCACCCCTTACACACACTTACAAACACTACACTACCACACATGCCGGGATACCGGTTGGGAGCTTAGAGCTTGTTCCGGCGGTGGTCCGATGGTGGGAGATTCCTGGTTGTGCAAAAAAACTGCAAATCGACGGTATGTCGGCGCCGAATATCGCCATTCAGCGGGGGAAGGTCGCCGCCAATTCCCGTGATAAAACATTCACTACACTTTTGGGTCTAATGAAGTTAGCAGTTGACGTGCCCGGAATCACAAAAAATCAATATTAGTATTCTGTTTTTCTATAGTTATCTACTTTATTTTTGTAAATGCACAATGAGAAGTTGAGTAACAGTAAATAATTACAACTTTTCTCCCTAACTAAAATCTTATGAATTATCTGGAGATATTATAGTGACAATCTTCAAACTTTCATTCCCTTTTTTAAAATTATTATTTGAAATGTTTCAAAATGCTCTCTTGTTTCTACAGCCATTAGACATTGAGTCCGATTCTTGTTAAGTTTTTACTTATTTATGTCGCTTTTCAACTACTAATAGCATGTAGCGACCGCTCTAAGTAACATTGGGAGTACGGATGTCGGTATACAGACACACACGAACATCCATGCCTCGGATGGCATTCAAACCCGCGATCCTTCAGGCACAAGGTAGCTCCGGCTCTTAATCCTTAGCGATCTCGGCTACCCAAGCCGGTCTTATCAAGTCTGAAAATTAACTTTGTTAGTATCTTCCTTATAGTACCAATTTCTTTACATCGTTCATTTGAACGATCGATACTTTGGAATTTGTCAGTGGAAGAAAAGTTCAATTCTGATGAATCAATGGAAAAATCTTTCATTCTGATCGTTAATTTTGATATTTGTTCATGTGCCCTTCTAGTCAAGTCCATGGATTGGATTGCTGTAATTTCGCCTCTACCCTCACTTCCACTCTTTCATTCTCCCCTCTCTCTGTAACGTTTCGGTGCTGTGAAAGCCACCATCCCCAAAGGCGACAGTTCAAAGAGGGATAGATGAAATATTGTCAGTTTAATTTAAAATAACATGTTAGAAAGTTTTTTTTAGTATAACTACTATCAACACATTCATCTTTGTATTCTTCTTTATCTGATCTATTCATTGCCAGTAAGAAAAATATATAGTTTCATTTAAAAATCAAAGATGAATACATTTCTCATAAACTAAAAGTTATTCAAACAATATCTCTATGGCATCTTACTTGCCCCCATGATTCCGCGTTGTGAAGCGAAAACTGCATTTCAATGTCGTGAACCGTTTAGAAGTTATAAGGCTGGTCCATTGTTGGTGGAACACTCCGTATTTGGGATAGTTACTACTGAGTTTATTATCTCGTCAGAGAGGACAGATTTGAAATTACATTTTAACTTTAACCATTCCATTTTTAATAGAGTAATTTTATTTTAATTGAGCACTTTTACTAGAATACACAAATTTATTGCATTTATTCTTCTGATTTATTATTGTCATTAACAATCACGTTGCTATGCTATTTCACTAATTGGTACTTGATATGTGGATCCTACCCAAGAATATGGAAAGCACAGACTTACTAGCGCCTCCATTATAAGTCTCTTATCAAGTTGCAGAGTACTTCGGATTTTTGTGAAATCTCTAAGTTTGGTCCCTAAATCACAAAAACTGTACCGACCAAATACAGTTATCACTGCCCAATACTCATCTGGTTATGGCGATAATTTGGTTAATTTTCCTGAAAGGTTGGCGATTTGTTCTGAAATTTTATTAAAAAATATCTTATTTAAATCATTATCAATCTATTTTCAATAAACATGTTCTGAAATTGAGTTCTTTAATAATATAAATTCATTTTATAAAATGCATAAATTAGTAATACAAATGACAACTTTAAAGCCTGTGAAGCAACAACAGAAACCAAGGGGGTTAATTCTCATGAGTGAATAATCCAAATATATGTAAATATAAATTTATCATTTAACGTTTAAAATAATAGTGCTAAAACTTTGTTGAAAGTAACGTTGGGAGTTTGACCCGCCTAAAAATTGCGCTATTAGTTTACCTCATTCTCAAAAGTTCGACATAAGGCATAAGTGACATAAGGATTCGGAAAAATCAATTATTACAAATGTTTGAAGTCTTGGGTATAATTCAAAGTGAAGTACTTCTATCTTCTGGCTGTTCAAAGATTCATCAGAAATGTTGTGACGGTCTTTCATCAGAATTGATCTATTTCTTCATTCATTGGCGTTATTTATTTTTAAAATCTTAATGAAAATGTGTAGTCTTCTTTAAATGAAATCGAGAAATATTTCCGCTTCGCATTAAAACAGTAGTGTTTAGGACAAAATATGATAGAAAATTTCTCCATTTTAGTCTCAAATATGAAATTTCTATACAAATCCGAAATCATATTATTCGTAAAGCAAACATTTGTTGATAAATGTGGTAATTCGTAAAGAAAAATTCCAATCATCGAGAATATTACCAAGTAGAAAACATCTCATCTTAACGTATGCATCATGGTCGCATTCGACAAATTGGAATATAAATCAAGAAAACTTGGTCTCAGTCTTCATTAAACCTTTTTCGATCTGTGTCGCTAAAGAGCTGTTGTTGGAAAGCATGAGCATTCCAAACTTAAGACTCGTCGGAAAGGAATTTAGAATACTACTGCCTGCGGTGTTTCAAATAGACCAGGTAAAGCTTGTCATTACTACTTCCGAGCTCAATGAAACCATTCAACGGGATAGAACAACTCACTTAATGTAACAGAATCCTTTGTTTAGACATGGATTCAAAAAACAGTTTGATTCGTTAAGTGGGAAGTAAAATGTATCTACATTCGCTTTCTATTGTAATATTACTTCAAAATATTAATTCATTACTCTTGTGCATGGACTCGAAACATAAAAATGTATTTCAATATTATGGTGTTGACATATCAAATCAAATTTGTCACTACACACATTTTGTGTTTCAATATTTGATTCAGTCTACTTCGGTTTTGTGGACCTTTGGGGACTAACATATTTGCTTCTCTGTATCAGTGGTTCACTATAAACCATAACCCCAAAATATAATAGTTTTACAATTTTTCATCTATCAATTGGTTTACTGCACAAAGGCACTGTAAAATATCAAATCTTTTCGTATTCAAAGTAGCAATATCTAGGTAAATTATTCACACTTTCCTCTACATTGTCCACTTACTTTAAATATCAGTGTGTAGTATAAACCCTTTCAATTTTTTGAACTGTTGGAGCACCTTTTTCATTTTTGTATCCTATACGTCATGACATTTACTTGTTTTGATTTCTGTCTTTTCACTGCATTCACGATGGTCTAAGCTCGACCCAACTTCACTAGTTTTCAACTTGTCGTTTGCGTGCATTTAGTCTTCTCGCTGCACAGAACTGTCATTGATGAGCTGAAGCAATTCCCTTCATTCCCGGTTCATTCAACGCCTTCTTTTATTATACATGTTACAAAAATAATTTTCGAGAATATTTACCTACAAACCTTCAGTATTATATGAAATTGAAGTACGGAAGCGATTTCTTCTCTGTTTACTATAATTGATGTTGAGAGTTCACTACAATCGAATCTTTTACAAAGTCGTAGTAAGGTATGTGGATGAGGACCTGTGACTTCAGTTCACTATATTCGATTGATTGATTAATTTTTTCGTGTTTCCGGGAGCGTCAACTGCTTTGGTCAGTAGTCCCGTTAGTGTAGTGCACTTTCTTTCCGCGGGAGCTGGCGGTGATCTTCCCCCGCTGGATGGCGAGCTCCGGCGCCGCCCTACCGTCGGCTACTGGGGTTTCCCCCTAACCAGGGCTCTCCCACCAGCGGGGCACCGCCCTACGCCGGGACAAGCTCTAAGCTTCCGACCGGTATCCCGGAATGTGTGGTAGTGTAGTGCTTGTTAGTGTAAGTGTGTGTGTAAGGGGAGAGGATAGAACAAGGAAGAGGAAGGACAGATCGCGCGCGGTCCGTGGCCCGTTTGGTAAGGTACTGTTCCGGCATTCGCCTGGTGTTGATCGGAGAAACCACGGAAAACTACCGATCAGAGCAGCCGGCCGCTGGAATTCTCCTCCAGACAGCGACTGAATTCGACCTAGCTGAAAAGCTAGTGTCGAAAATCCTGCCGCTGACAGGACTCGAACCTAGGACCTCCCGATCAGTGGCGGAGCAGTGACATCAGTTCGTATCACTGAGTGACACGATGCAGTAATCACGTGCAGTCACGATCACGTGCAGTGACTCGTTCTTATCACTGAGCTACCGCTCCCGGTCACTATATTCGAATTCACTATTTCTAGAGTGGACTCTATTTTCAATTGATCCTCTGGATTAATTTCACGAAACAAAAGGGTTTTCCTGTCATTTCAATGAACAATATTGATCTTATTTATAAATTAATCATTTAATTTTCTCAATTAAACTTTTAATATTTTTTGGAAGCAATGTTCACATATTATAACATTGCTTCAAAAATTTCGCTTTCTCAAAGTAACATGGATGGGATGAAGAAAATGAATTATGTAGGGGAGAGGTGGGCTGGTTGGCGCCGGTTAGTAGTTCGCAATGTTTTTACTCAACTCCAAAGTAGTCTTGACAAGTTTGATTATTTCAATACAAATTAAATTTATTTGGCAACCATAGGCAATTGATGATGATTGATTGAATTTTTTATTGATGAATGTTTGACTATCGACCTTTTAGAGTCATTAAAAGTCATCGAGTCACGATGAGCTAGCCAACTCCTCTATTGGGGTTAGTTGGCATTAGCCTTGCGATAGGTTGTTGGTACTAGCATGAGGTAAGGGGGGCACTATGTTCATGAGAGTGTCGAGTAATAAATCAAGGTCTAAATTTATCATTTTTTAATGTTTTAGTTGCGTAATAAATGCAAACAAGTTTATTACCGATTCGTGTTGCAGAACACACTCTCATTAGCTATTAAAATACTTGTGGTAGTTTTGGAATTAACTATTTTAATTTAATTTAAAACAGTCTTTAATTTGAGTTAGTCTTTTTTCTCTTTTAACGAAAAATTCTTGTTTTTCTTTGAACATTGAGTACGCAATTTAGTTTTTTTTTTAAGTTTTGTACTAGAGAAAACATGCTTATGATAAAAAGGCCAAGTTGCAGATTTAAACTAAAAAGAGAAAAAGTATTTTTTATGTAAATCAATGATAACTCTTTAGAAAACTAAAGATCACCGATTGATAAGAAAACGTTAGAGCCTTTTAATGATCACTGTGTAGTAGGGATGTGCCCTTAACCGCTAAACTGTTACTTCTTAACAGTTAACGTAAACGTAAGTTTTTTGTAACTGTTACGCAAAATAACAGTTATTTCGTTTATCCTGTTGTTGGCGGTTATCGGTTGAAATGCATAGACCTACAATCTACTGGGCCTAATGCGAACTACTACCAGTTTTTCTGGCAACCACTTTGTATGATAACAGCATCACTGCAGCTAATGAATCATGATTTACCAGTGTTCAAATAATAGATTCATTAATACATAATTCGTCATTATAACACAACTGCCATGTGCCAGAATATTTTTATATTCTATTGTATACACTACAATAAGAAGTTTGTTCTTTAAATTAAGTCCGTCCGTCGTAAAATAAGTTTGCTAACTTATTTCTGTTCCATTGCTGCTTACGTGGGATCAACTAATATTTCCCTAGTTCCGATCAAATAAAACTAGTTATGGTGAAATAACTCGCATTATAGTACTAGATATTCAACAGTCATTACCACTTTAGCTAAGGTAAACATAAACACAGTCTCTCATTACTTTTGTCATTCGTCACTTCTCTATGCACGTTGCATATTTGAAAGAATATTTGCAATCTGAACCCGAATCATTTTTATTTTAGTAATACTATATACACATTTGCTACACATTGTATGAATTACTATTCATCCTTGGCAGTTCATCCAGTCTCGTTCATATCAGCTGCTTCTCTGTCCAATCCAAACATGTTTGGGAAAGTAGTGCAAGCAAACGCCGTAAGGTAGCTGCATAAGATTTACGGTGCTGCCAACGTTATTCGTTTTGCGTGGGTTAACTCTTAGCAGACGCCACAACCACTTTAACTCTTAGCAGTCGGTCATGTTTGGTTGCTGGTCATGGACCTGCTATTGTTCAACTGTTATTAAAAACAGCTAATACGAGTCAGCTGCTATTGTGATAGCAGTAATTGAAGAAAAGCTGTTAAGCCCATCTCTACTGTGTAGTACATGGTCGGTTTCATAAATTTGCGGCCTCACTACCTTTTATTTGTCATAGAAATAAAAATTTACGTAACTTTTCAATTTAACCTTTCTTTTCGCCAATACATTTTTCACGTCTGTTATATTAACATTTCTAGGCCTTTGAAAAAATATTTCGAATTTTTGTTTGCAAAATTCGATGTTTTGTTTGCAAAGCGGCTGGAGAACTAACATAGTGAGCCGACTGGACTGCCGTACAATGAACGGAATACTAGCACCTACCTTTAGAAATATTGGTACGTTTTGAAAAGACATGTTTCTGCTTTTGAAAGTATGTCAGAAATGACACGAAATTATGTCATCAAATCGGTATGTGCTAGGGTACGACACCAGTAGTGATGACAGCTGAATAACACACTTTAACTATAAAATATGAAAAATAAGAAATGAAGGTTTCCCACTGGCTTCAAACTTGCAGAACTACTCTGTTACTGGTGAGAGTTACAAAAGAGATGATGTATTTCTTATATTTGAAGACTTATATGATTATTATCTTATTAATATTGGTATTAGAACTTATGTTGTTGTTGTTATTATTATTATTATTATTATTATTATTATTATTATTGGCAATAATGAAACTTGAAGGGTACTTTTTGAACTGTTTTATCTCAGAACACGTTCAGGGTCACATTGGTCATTACTGAGTAAATTATCTGACCACTCCCATAATTTTGCAATTTTGAAGTGGCCACTTCTATAACAAAATCGAGGTTTTAAAATTTTAAAAAACATAACAAATTACCACTTGGTAAATTTTAAGCAAGGAAATTTTTCAGAAAGAGATATACTAATTTACCATTAAGTTTCACATAACGAATTTTTATTTCTATAGCCCACGAATTTTGAGAAAATCACGGAAATTCTCTTAACCTGACCACTACTAGTTAATACAGACATCAGGAAAATAGTTTTATTTCGTGTTAATTGTTTGTAGACAGAGGGTAGTATTGACCTGGTTTATGTTGTGCCAACCAACTCCAATTGAAAAGTGCCAACCAACCACGAACGGAATTTTTGACTTTTGCAGATCGTTGGGATGTGAAGGGAAAACAAACCTAAAGAAACTGATATACGAGAATCGAGAGCTTCGTTGAAAGTTTTACCTGAAAAAGAGAAAGAAGCGAATCTTTCTTTCTCACTATTACGGAAGATAGTCTACGTACTACTAAAATATGACTCTGCACGCTCTAAAACGCATTGGAGATGGTCTTCCATAATCGTTGCGTTGATCATACTGAAACGTTGGTGAGAATTTCGTTATGTTATGAAGAACATTGAAGCAAAGATAGGGCTTACAGATGCAACGTAGTGTAAGTGTGTAAGAATCCGAGTGAAAACCAGTCCCGATCTCCCCTACTGTAAAATGTTATATAATTAGATAGAGGTCATAATCCAATAATTTGATAAAATCTAATAATTTCAAAAATAACATAAGAAGACCTGGAAATTTATTACTTGAAATGAAATTTTATTTGTATACTTTCATTCCGAGGTGGTAGCCTAATTCTTTAGGTCGTAGTTGGTCTCCGGCTATTTTCCGTTTAATTTGTAAATACAAAAGCATTCGTTATTTTATATTTCATCCCCAACGCGAGCAGAAATAATATAGGATTTGTTCCGCTTTCTGTGCTTATTTTGCGATGCATTATTGGGGATTACTTTTTCAAATAAAAACAATTTAACGATTCCAAACTGAATTATTAAATCTCTTGTTTAAACTTGCGGGACGTAAATATAACTCCCCTAAATGTTTTTCAATGGTCAGATTTTAAATCTAATGTAATTACAGATAACATTGAAACTAAATTGTGTGTATCGGTTCTTTATCCCATTCTACTTTAGACTGAAAGTAAAGGTTTTCCCAACTCTCGCTCTGTCTAGCTAGCAGCGAGTAACTTGTCGATACACATTAATTCATTTCCAGATTCTTCTTTCTGATGGAATATTTTAATACGGCAGAAAAATTCGTAACTTATAATCCACGTAGTTTAATAATTATTTAGTATGCGTATTTCTCATTCTTTGTTTTTTTAAATATAAGTGTAAAAATCGCTGTGCAGGGATATTCAAATTATTTTTCTTTCTTAAAGATGTACGTACCGGTGGTCAGTAATAGTAAATCTTGAATTAATAATAAACATTTGTTTTCCAGGGTTCCTTCTGAACGTCTTGTACAAAAAAGAATCAAGAAAATGTTTAAATTCAAGATCTGTGTAAATCAGATAACTGCCTTGTGTCTAGTTTTGATTTTCTTGGAATATTATGAAATTCCAACAAAAACATTACAACTTCATCTACGTCTTTTAAGAATAAATTCGTCAAGATTTGTCCCAGTAAAAACCACAGCCTTTCAAAACCAGACCTTAAAGAGTTCGCTTGGATCAATAGAGAATATTGGCAAAAAGATGAATGTTAAAGTAGAAAGTAAAACACAAAGGTCGAACACCTACGCAGGGAAATTAAAACCTTCCATGCACCAAAGAGTTTCGAGTAATAAGATAGAATCGTCTGTGAATACTTCTGAATCTAAAAAGTCTCAATTCGTTGAAAACGATTTGGAAAAGGAAAAGATCAAGGTAAAGGGCGGCAAAAAGAAATGTAACCACGCTTTAGAAACATCACCTGTTCCACCTTCCCTAGCCCTTGAAAATAATCGTATTAACTCTAGAAGAGAAACTCCGTCCTCTCAGCAACCAACAGAGTTTGAAATGAGTTATATTAAATCCAAGAAAGACACTGTATTTTCTCAGAAACCCACAGGAACAGAAACAAGTAAATTGAACTCACGAGAGAATAATGACATATTCATGAACCTGAAAATGTGTTTAATGAACGAGCACCGTGTGATCAACTCCACGAGTGGATTTCTCGTGAGAACACCAATATTGCAGACTAAACGCACAATAAACACGCCACCAAGCAATGCTCCAGCAACGACATCATCATTTCGCCTGGCGCTGCCACACATTCATAAATTCTACAATACTCCAAGCCGTGAGAAAGACAACGCCTTTACCGCCGCCAAATCTCCGTCACACGAAGAACAACTGACGCTTATGACTGACACAACGCCAGACGCTTCAAAAGCTCGGACAGAAACAAACGCCACGGTTCCCTCAAAAACGCCAGGCACACACGCGTTTACGAAGCGGCCGAACGGTTTGGAAGCCTCTCAAGTAGACAGACAGCCAACGGTCGAAGAAGAAACATCGATGTTGGTGGCCGACAGATCGTTCGACATGACACCGATCAATTCCGAATCAGCAGCTGCAGCGGGGACTTTTCCCTTCTCGTCGCCAAATGCCGTTTCATCCGAGCAGCCGCAGGACGACGCGAAAGACGATCCGCCCGTGTTCGCCACCTCGTCGCACAGCGCCAGCCCCAGCCACATCGCCAACGCTGGCGCCTCCCACGCGAAGCCAATCGATGCGGGGGCGGCAGCGGGGGCGGCAGCGGGGGCGGCAGCGGAGGCGGCAGCGGGGGCGGCAGCGGGCGGGAGCGGGGGCGGGAGCGGGGGCGGGAGCGGGAGCGGGAGCGGGGGCGGGAGCGGGGGCGGGAGCGGGGGCGGGAGCGGGGGCGGGAGCGGGAGCGGGGAGCGGGGGCGGGGCGGGAGCGGGGCGGACTCTGGCTTCGCGATTCCACAGGTCGCAGCGCGCCGCCGCCGGCCAGGCAACCTGGCGGGAACGCCGGCGTCAGCAACTCGAGAACCACCAGAAGCAGGGCTGGCCTGGGCGGAGGCGGGCGGGCCCGGTAAGCACACTTGTACTGCACGCTATATTGTACGGCTTCTTTTACGCGTTTGAGTAATTATATACAAACGTACCAATTTGATGCACGTTGAACAAAACTCGGAAGTTCAGCATTAATAATGATTTATAAGTTGGAGTATCAGTGGCATGCGTAGTGTTAGGTAAGATGAAACTTCACCTCAAAACCGAAGAACAATGTATTTAGTTAAACTGTTATTACTAAGGGGCGGATTTTGATAACTTAAAACATCGCCCAAAATTATCAATAAAATGTTCTTAAAATGCTTTAAAAATTCCCTACAACCAAAGAAAAATTACGTAAAAATATTATCAAAACCAGTACGGATGAACAGTGAGTTGGATACGTTACTGAAGTAATCGAGGCTTCTTCCATTTTTTCGAGTGAACTCAGCTTGCAAACGTTTGGTTTGGAGATTTCCTGTTCTTTACCAGGAAATCTCTGTCTTTAGTTATCCCGAAATCGGCCGAACCGGTAACGGCACTGATGATATAGTCACTTGAATTACATACTCACAACGGCTGTCAAAACAATTTCTGAGCGAATAAATCGAATAGGTTACAGAGTAATTTTGTGGAGAACATTTTGTGGATCTCGTAAATATTATTTGAAGAAAGTACCATTAGATTAACATTAATATCGATGAAATCGGCAAAAAAAATACATTCAAAATGACTGGAAAAGATATAAAAATTGACTTATTAGTCGAAATGAACAAAAAATGCAAAATTCCGATTGACCTACAAAAATTTGTCCTTTTTTATAACATAGAACGAATTTATATACTAAACGGTATTGTTCTAAAGTAAAAAGAAAAAAATTACATTTCATTAAAATACACTCCCTAGTTATTACGATAACAGTTAACTTAATATTATGATTTTATTGGTTACTTAAAACACGAATAAGAAGTAATCTAAATTTTCCGTCAATAATCATATTATTGAATTGTCTTTCTCTTAGATCCTCTTTCTCTTCTCTCTTCTTTCTCATCTCTCTCCTCCCCATCTTCTTTCTAACGCTTCTCTCTCACTCGTCTCGTCTCGTCTCTCCCACCGTCTCGTCTCGTCTCTCTCACTCGTCTCGTCTCATCTCTCTCACTCGTCTCGTCTCTCTCACTCGTCTCGTCTCGTCTCTCTCACTCGTCTCGTCTCGTCTCTCTCACTCGTCTCGTCTCGTCTCTCTCTCTCGTCTCCTCGTCTCGTCTCTCTCACTCGTCTCGTCTCGTCTCGTCTCTCTCACTCGTCTCGTCTCGTCTCTCTCCTCGTCTCGTCTCGTCTCTCTCACTCGTCTCGTCTCGTCTCTCTCTCTCGTCTCGTCTCGTCTCGTCTCTCTCTCTCCTCCCGTCTCTCTTGTCTTCTCACTCAACAAAATTGCGAATTTGTCGGCTGGTATGTGTGAATGCGCGTGCGCAGGAGGCGTGGCGGTGGTGCACCTGGGCGACGGGGCGCGGTGGGCGCGGGCGCTGCATGTGCGCGCGCATGTGGCGCTGCTGCTGTGGCGCGCGCCCCGTCGTCCGCGCCGCGGCGCCGCGCCCCTCTGGCTGGAGCGGCGCGGGGGGTACGTGGTGGCCGCGAGTGAGCTGCGGCGCCTGCACGCCTTCCTCCGTGTTGACACCGCCAACGTCTCCGCCGAGCCGGACTACTACGCAAGTGCCCTTTCGCTGGCAGCGCTGTTGTGTTCATAAGCGGTAGTTTGAACTGGAGGAGAATTCTAGCGGACGGATGCTCTGATCGGATGGTTGGTTAGAGATTCTGTTCGCGTCAACAGATTTCGTCATTAGTCCCGTTAGGGCATGTTTATTCGATGGGAGATGGCGGTGATCTTCCCTCGCTGAATGGCAAGATCTGGGGCCGACCCTCCGTCGACAATTTTTCGATATAAATAACCCACAAAACAAGTATTTTAACTATACAACTTGTAAGTAATTTACAAATACCCAGGAAAGAGGTTAATCCCCTTTCTCCTTAATAGGTCCCTCGAGTCTTTCTGACGAAAAGTTGCTAATTTTGGATGCGGCACTACAATATTTTCTACTTACGACATAAGAACGTAGTAGGGTAGAAAGTAAAAAGGCGTAGCGCTTCAGGTAGTGCCAAAGGCGAACAACATTCGGTCATATTTTTAATAAGCGATTGTGAAGTACACCAGTGATGCTCATATCCAAACATTATGAGGAGATCGTCCCATTTTCCCGTTGAAAATACGTTTTTCATAGAAATAACTGGATTTCGAGGAAAATATTCCAATATACTGAGTTTTTTCGAATCTTGTTTTCATTCAGTTCTCCCCTCTTTCCGGGAATGCATCATTGTGGGAGTCTAATAAAAAGTGCGTCCTGTGATACCGAGCGTCTTCCTTGCGCTGTTCCAGGAGCTGACGTACGAGACGCAGCGCGCGGTGCAGCTGAGCTCATCGGCGCCCATCGTGCTCTCGGTGGGCGGGGCGGGGAGGGGGACGGGATGGTAGAGGGGGAGAGGGCGGGGGCGTGCGCGGAGGAGGCAGATGCACTGCTGTCCCTGTTGGAGCACCACCAATCCTTCCGGGGCCTTCTGCTGCGGGACGCCCCCGCCGGTTGGACGGCGCTGGTCGTTGACACCGTCCACTGGACGGCGCGACGCTACCAGCAGGAGAGACTGGCGCGCCGGACGACTCAGGCTGCTGCCTCCGCCAACGCAGCCACCGTGGATCCTCGGCGTGAATCAAGTGCATCTTCCCACTCCGCGTCTGCCACCGTCTCTCACTCTTTTCGTACATCTGATTTGAACCCAAACACTGATCCAACGGTTCAAGCTGCGCCCACTGCTTCCACAACAGAATGCGATTTCTCAACCGAAGTTACTTCCCGTGCATCTGAACCAACATCAAATGCACGGCGGTCCAACAAAGTAAACGAAACTTCATCGCCTACAGATGCGACCACCTTAAAGGACTCCTCCAAAGTTTATACAACAAATGCATACCCATCCAACGCAAATCCTCCTTCGTCGCTACCACACTTACCCACGTTCGACTCTTCCAGAACGACACAGGGCCTCCCCTCGCCCCGCACACCCGCCTTAGATTGTTCTGGTTGCATCTCCCTTAACACTGACTCCATTCCCGCGACTGTCTGCGCGACACCACCTATTTTAGCGCGACTTCGCGCCCTCTCCTCCACGTCTCTTTCCACACCTATCCCTGCCACCGAGAAAGAGAGAGTTTTCCTTCTCGCTCAATTTTTAGTGCAGCTTCGCCTTCGTCAACTCGAAAGATTTCCTGTCATTACGTTCGTGCAAACTTCACTCCCTTTCTATTCGACCAATATGACATTGCTTGGATACAATGGTTTTCTACAAGGAGATACTTATCGTTTATTGATGACAATAAAAAATGTTTTCAATTTGCTTTGGGTACCTGCTTCATTTGAAAAGGATGAGCCTCGTCTGGTAAGTTTTTGTGGCTTTCATTCATATAAGTTCAATTTTTGTTATTTGTAGACATATTTTATTTAAGTACTTACTTACCCATCAACAATTAATCAATTGATATATATAATATAATATATTATATAATATAATATATATAATATAATATATAATATAATATATATAATATAATATAATATATTATATATATATACACACATTATAAACATCGTCCGATGTTTTAGCACAAGCATCCAAACTGCTTGCTGACATCATCGGAATGAGGGTAATTGTAAGAATTGTCTACAGGCAGATTTCAGAAGGTCAAGAATGAGGAATAAATAATCGTGCAAAAACCATTTCCGTTGTGTACGGTGCTGTTTTGGCAACAACTTCGATTTTATTTTATTTTAAAAAGTACCGAAGAAATAGGTTGTTCGTATCTGATGGCAAAAAAAACTATTAATATCGAGATCTGGACCTGGTATTTGACGGTCTACGATGTCGAATTGTAAACAATACTCCACCTTCGTCTGTCTCTTGATGGAAAGATATTCAATTTTCTTTAATAAACTTGATTTATATAAATGCTGACTGCATTTATAATTTATGTAAAATCTAAAACTACAGTAAAAATTACTCAAATGGCCAGCTCAAATACTCGGTCACCTTCACAAACTGCCATTTTTTGTAGACTCGTTTGATTTTTCCATAACTCATGTAAATTGTTCCCTCTTTTCATCGACCACTTGTGTGAACCTGCAGGTATCTGAAGCAATTTTGAACAGTATTATTGTTTGTATTATTGTTGAACAGTATTATTGTTGAACTTTGAACAGAATTATTGTTGAACAGTTGTATTATAACGAGACGAAAATTGGTGAATATTACTTATTTAACAGGATGGAAACACATTATCAGATTACTTCGAATAATAATATCCAGAGTCTTCTACCTCCGAGGGAGATTACTTCCTGTTTCAACTAAAAAGTTATTTCACGGCATTTCTCTGGTTTACTAACTCCGTGAAATATTTTAAGTATTCAAAGAGCACTCCCCTCGAATACAATCTAAAGATCATTCGCCAACTCCGTCAGACGGCCCTCCTATGAAGTTTGTAGGGGACATGAATAGTATCTTCAAGTCTAGTTTCCGTGTTTGATTCGGCGAGGTTGAAAAGTGAGTGCCTGGACTAAGAGAAAGGGTGGTAAGTTCAAGATGTGTTTTGATGTTAGTGGAGGGGAGGAAAATTATTCTGAACGCCTTGTTTAAATTGTACTTTTTCATTTATTGTAAAATAAATTATAAAGATAACATAATTCATTTCATAACAAACAACACAATCAGATCTGATTTATACTTCCAGTGAGCTAATAACCGTGATTAAGCGGCCATCTCAATTAATGGCCAACTTTTGCCGGTCCCATCGCGGACTGCAGAAATCGGGTTTCACTGTCTGTAATATTAAGAGAAACGTCCATTTACCATGACTAACCAAACGGACCGTTTCAGCACAAATTCTTCTCCAACATGACGGGCCACTACATCCAGTGGATGGCGAACGTGCTGGTGTTCGAGACGGCGACGGGCCACCTGGACTTCACGTCGCTGCATCTGTCGCTGCCCGCGTGGGGCGCGCGCTTCTACGCGGCGCTGCCGGCGACCCACTCGCGAGGCGTGTTCGTCATCGCGGTGCCCCGCGCCGCGCCGCTCCCCACGCTCACGCTCCCGCTGCGCGTCTTCGGCGCCGACGTCTGGGGTGCGCTGAGTCCCTTTCTCTTTGCCTACCTTCCTGCCCTTCTTCCTTCCTTCCCACTTTGTTCCTTTCACCCTTCCTTCCATTAATCATTCATTCGCTCCTTCCTTCTTCAAGTTTTTCCTTTCCTACGTGTTTTCTTTCCTACATCTTTCCTTCCTTCCTACATCTTTCCTTCTTTCCTACATCTTTCCTTCTTTCCTACATCTTTCCTTCTTTCCTACATCTTTCCTTTTCCACTCTTTCTTCCTTTCTTTCTTTCTTCCTTCCTTTCTTCCTTTCTTCATTGATTCACTCCTTCATTCCTTTCCTACTTTTTTCTTCTTCCTTCCATCCTTCCTTCCTTTCCTACTTTTTCTTCTTCCTTCCATCCTTCCTTCCTTCATTGATTATCTCCTTCATTCCTTCCCTACTTTTTTCTTCTTCCTTCCATCCTTCCTTCTTTGTTTCCAAATTTTCACCAAAATGTCTATTCCCCAATCTTTGAGTTGTTGCGGTCTGTTGAATTTGAAACGTATCTTTAAATTTTGGGGAATATTTTATATGAAGCCTCTATGACATTTTCGAAATTTTATCAAAAATTGCTCCATACGATGTCGTTAAAATTTAAGCTCACATAGAGGAATGTGTGCCTATAAAAGTCGACCAGATCCGTTTTTTATTTAAAACTCAAAATGTTTGAAATTGAAAATGTTTAAATTATTTTCGGTATCCTCCAACAACCTTTTTTAAATTGTTTTTGATGGAATCTGTTCTTCAGTTTATCTTTGTATAATGTTCACTGTACACTGTATCTTGCAAAGACTAAATACGTCTATAATAAGTATTGTACTTCACTTTCTGTGTCAATGAACCCATCTCGATCAAGTTTTCTGAGCAGTTCCTCTTGAACTGTCGCTGAATGCTGAGAGAACCCCTTGCTTTGCTTCTGGTTATTAATGTAGCTTCACGATCTGCTTGATTTTACTTGACCACTATGGGGTGCTGGTGGGAAATTAAATTATTTCGTCAGCAGTACCATAAAATAACAGTCCATATTCCATCCATATTTTGTCGATTCTTTTACATGAGACACGATAAGAAAAGTACCAATCTCGGTAGCTCATTTGCCAAAGCAAAAACTTTTCCATTACGGAATCTCAATGGACCAGTATTTTTTCCACATTATACAATGTAATATTATGAATTTTATGTTCACACGAGACATATTTCCGCATTATACACATTCCGCAATGAGCAAGTTTTACTAGTATAAGAGAGAATATTTCTTGCCTTTTTACCAAAAATGGTCCTGGCTACCGTGATTCAAATTAGTTCAATAAAAGAGCGAGCGTAGAGATTTCGGAGATGAACATAACGAGAAAATGTTTCACTCCCAAAAGTCGCATCTAGTTTTTAATTGTTCTTTGACGTCCAATAAATAAACATTCCAAGAACCGCCTGCGCGGGCGCCCAGGTGCGCTGGCGGCGTGCGCGGCGGGGTACGCGCTGGCGTGGTGCGCCGTGGCGGGCGGGTCGCTGGCCGCCAGCGCCGCCGCCGCGCTGCGCGCCTTCTCCTCGTGCGGGGGCGCCCCGCAGGACAGGGTGCGCGCCACGCCGCAGCGCCTGCAGCTGGCCGCCGCGCTGCTCGCCTCAGCCGTCGTCGTCGTCGCCGCCTACCAAGTGAGTTACGCTTCACACACCATGAAATGGTGTCTAGATTGAGGGTTTTTCTAGTTAAAGGCTAGAGCAGGCGTGTCAAGGTTGCGGACAAATCAACCGGCTTTCTGGAGCTCGCGGGCTTTGCGTTCAGTGAAACTGGTGTGCTGTTTAAAGGTAAGAGTTATAATATATGCTCCGGGATAGTGATGTGTCCCTGGGTACCTAGCCTACAACAGTCTTTTGGAGAAGTCTTTAGACTAGACAATTGACAACTGCTACCTCAAAGGGATATTAATTCCAATTTCCTTTACTAAAATAAAGACAATTAGGCATTTAAAAGAGATGCAGCAGTCATATATGAAATTAGCAATATGAAAGTAAATAACATTTTAAATGGAACATATCTTAGTTTCGTAAGCAAAGATTTGTCCATTCAAACATATTCCTGTCCCTTGGCATAAATGTATATACAAGACAGAATTAAAAATAAAATAAATATGAAATACAGTAATAAATAAAAAATAATATAAACAATTTAAATCTTGATTGTTTGATATGGTATTTCAGCATACATTTTCATATTAAGTCACCATTCTTCGTTATAATTCATGTACGCTCGGCTTTTACATTCCCTGTTTCAGCGTGTACACCCCTTTCTGGATTTGGACGGAAAATGAGAGAGAAGAACCAGGGCAAGTTACCTGTGCTCGCAGAAGAGACGGACTCCCCAGGCGAGCAAGTAGCTCGTGCTTGTATGAGTCAATAAAAATAACCATGAAATCCTAGATATTTTGTACAAAACAAAATTGCAACGTCCAATGTCAAAATATCTTGATCTAGAACTGTGAAGCCATCCAATATTCTCAAGGTTTGCGGAGCCGACCACTCTACATGATATCATAAGATTGTGAGCCTCGGAGTTGCTCAAATAGCCTGGGAAACCTTGCCAACTTGTCCGTTTGCCTGATCCCAATCCCGGTAATCGTTTTGGGCAACGCAAGCTGACCCTCACGTGACTTTACCCTAGGACAAGCACCGAACCGACATGTGACCTGAGCTCATTATCTAAAGCATCCTCTCTCGTTCGCTTGTCAAAGGGCCGCCTCTTCACCCTGATCGCCAACCCGGAGCGCTACCCGGAGATCGACAACTTCGCCGCGCTGGCGGCTGCGTCGCTGCCGGTGGTGAGCTGGCACCTGCCGCAGCTGCGGCAGCTGGCGGCGCCCCGGGCCGAGATGTACTCGCAGACGGAGCTCGACGTGCGCCGGGGCGTGGCGCGCCTGCCGCAGCGGCTCATCGCCTACGTCGACGCTCCGGTGGGTGGCGTGATTCCTGGCTTCCATTCAGTGGTGATGCCGGGCGCGTAAACGGATAAGCTCGTTTTAGCCCCGTAAGCGTAGTGCATGTTTTCCTCGTGAGGTAGCGGTGATTCACCACCACTGAATGGAGAGATCCGGCGCCGACATACCGTCGGCTAACGGGGTTTCCTCCATCCAGAAATCTCCCACTAGCGGGGCACGTCTAAGCTCTCGATGGATCTCCATGTGTGGTATCCTTCGGTTTCTATAACCTGGCGCTTGAAGGACTTAAGCTAGATAGCTATATCGAGTTCAGTTGCTGTCAGGAGGAGAATTTTAGTGGACGGTTGTTCTGATCGGTAGTTTTCTGTGGTTTCTCCGATAAATACCACCGGGAGCGGTAGCTCAGTGCATCAACTGATGTCACTGCAGCGCCTCTGACCAGGAGGTCCTAGGTTCGAGTCCTGGTGGCGGCAGGATTTTTGACACTAGCTTTTCAGCTAGGTCGAATTCAGTCGCTGTCTGGAGGAGAATTCTAGCGGTCGGCTGCTCTGATCGGTAGTTTTCCGTGGTTTCTCCGATCAATACCAGGCGAATGCCGGAGCAGTGCCCTAACAAACGGACCACGGACCGCGCGCGAAATGTCCTTCCTCTTCCTTGTCCTATCCTCTCCTCTTACACACACACTTACACTAACATGCACTACACTACCACGTATTCCGGGGGACCGGTAGGGAGCTTAGAGCTTGTCCCGGCTGAGGTGGTGCCTCGCTAGTGGGAGAGTCCTGGTTAGGGGGAAACCCCACTAGCCGACGGTAGGTCGGCGCCGGATCTCGCCATCCAACAGGGGAAGATCACCGCTGTCTCCCAAGAAAAAAAGCATGCACTACACTAACGAGACTGATGACCAAAGCCGTCTACGTGCCCCGAATCACAAAAAAATCAATCAAAACCGACCAATACCCGGCGAATGCCGGAGCAGTACCCTAACAAACGGGCCTCGTACCGCGCGCGATCTATCCTTCCCCTTCCTTGTCCTATCCTTTCATCTTATGCTTACTCAGACTTACGTTTACATCCACTAAACTATACTTCAGTTTCAACAACCATGTGCGTGAGGAATTTGTTTTCACGACGGAATATGGCATGGTTTGTTGCGTCTTTGTCGGTCGTCCAAGAACGACCCGGTTGCGACGCTTTGAATAAACGGATTTTTGAGATAGTACGAAGTTAACTACTCCTCTGTACATTGGATTGAGTGTGTACCCTGCCCGGGGACGACAAAATGGCGGCCAACGAAGACATCCAGACGGCCAGATGATCGCTGCGGCCGCTCCCGCAGAGGGTCGCGCGTCAGCGACAGGGATCGGGATAAGGGGCCTTTGAAGGAATACCGTGGTCGGTGCCATGGCGACTCCACATGCACAGAAAAATGACTCGTCGCCACCGGTAACAGTGTGGTGTAGCCCTAGCTCCCCCCTCCTCCCCCGGCCCGGGCTGGGCGGCGTAAGGTATTATTCCCGCACGTTTTCTTGACCCTTCATTTCCCTAGTTGAGAGAGGGATGAGGGGCTTGATTATTTTGTTGACAGGACTATTATATGAAATCTGTAGCTTGTTTTTCGATACAAAATAGTTTCTATTATCCGGTAGCAAACATTTCTGGTTATCAAAATTTGTCAACAAAGCTTATTGCCATCATTTATTATGAATTCAACTAATGTTAGTAAAGGAGTGGAGGTAGCTATGCCGGGGCTCAAGAAACGTGTGCGTATATCTTTCTCCCGATCGTCTGAGGTGGGAGGGCCAGTACCACGTTAATGCCCGGAGGGCCTGTGCTCAGGGCCTCCAATGTTCAAGGATCCCGATAGCTCTTAAAAAAATATTTCATACAATTTTTTTTAAATAAAAAACATAAAAGGAAATGTATGATTTAACTACGCAAGAAAATGAAGTCATCGTACGCAAAACGAAGTGATGTGTCGCGCATTATTGGATAATATTTATTATATGGAATGTCACTCAGTGATGAGAAATTCAGTTTTATAAACAAAATCTGTCTTTAAATTGAGGGGAATTGAGATTGATGAAAGTAAGAATAAGAAGCCACGAATTAACGTTTAGGTCTAAGGGCCCCCAAAGCTGTTAAAACGGCGGCGGCGCAATTCGCGGCTGTCGATGGGGACTCCGATCCGACAGATGTTTACCAAATTAAAGAAAAGCTGTAACGGACCGTTGGGCGGCAAGTCTTTTATTGTACTGTGCAATCAGGCACGATCATCAAGGAGCTAGATACTAAGGTTTTTCAGCAATGATGTTGCACACACCCACTCACACTTCCTGGATGCGACTCGTGCACCTGCCCGGCTTGTGAGGGATAGTATTCCTCCGTGTGCCGTTGGGGGTTTGTTGACGGCACACGGATGATTTACTGCAATGATGGGTACATCATCCCAAAAAATGGTCAGTGGTCCAATTTAGTAACTCGACCATTATCAATGAAAACTTTTTCTCAAAGTTGGAATCCCAGGGAAATACTAATGAATGAATGCGAAAGGCAATAACAAATTTTCCCTGACACGATTGAATATGTAATATGTAGAATATAATTTCCTGTCTCATTTATATGCTTCCGTTAAAATACAAAGAACACACATACAAATAAATACACAACACTAAAAGAAATCAAAGTAACAACTGCACTTGAAGCAAAAAGTACCCTGTTGTGAAGTTACACAGCATTATTGTATAAGAAGTTACCCCTTGTCGCGCCTAAGGATCCTTCCTATCATTTTTACAATTCTTTCCAGAAAAGAAACCTTCAAGTAATTACCAAATATGAGATCTTTAAATTTTTCTCAGTCCAAATGTTTTACTCTTTGGTTAAAACCACTTATTCTAATTCTTACAAGAGCAGTAACTGTGTTTGCTAAAGAATAGCTTACTTGAAATACGGTTCAAAAATTAAATTAACTATACACTGATACACAAATTACTAATCTGAAATATTACATAAATTTTTCTTTTAAGTAAGAAGTTAATTTTATTACTTCATTTTTCCCTTTTTACCTATAGTGGCAGACTCTAGAAATAAATGAATATTCTCCCTGCTACTATTTTTCACACCAGTGTAAAAGTATTTTCGAATTATAACGAATTCCAATGCTGTCACGCAATACTCCATCTGGTTTAACCTACAGCGCGTTCAGCAATTGAGGTCCTTACCCTTCTAAGCGAATTTTAGTTCAAACGTTATGCGAATAGTAATTGCCCTTGGAAGCCGAAATACAAACATACTTCTACCGAGGGTTTAACACTGTGAGCACTGATGAGTTGAGAGAATTCCCCGTTGTAATGTAAGGAACTGGTTGCGCCTTACTTTACTTTTAATTCCTCTTCGGCGTCGGTTTTGTTTCGCTTCTTACAATCCCACTCCGGCACTCCACGAGAAGGGTAGAATTCGTCAGAACAACGATGTACACGCAGGAGCAGTTTTATTGGATAAGATGCATTCAATTCTCCATATATTCATGAAATTGAAGTATCCACAATGCCACATTTATACGAGCAACAGAAATAATTGAGTATTCAATAAAAAATTACTAAGAAGAAAAAGGCTGTAAAGAAAGTAGCACGGTATAAGATAATATATAAACACGTGTCTCTCGTTGTGCAAGATATATTTCAGAAAATCGAGATTCCCATTATTACGAATTATTTCAAAATGAAATAAAATCCTTTTAAGATTATTTACTTCACTAGCTGAGCCTTTTATTACGCAGTATCACGGTGAATATAAATGGATTGAGTTTTCAGAATCTTCGGAACCGTTATCGCGTTTTAAACTTCAGTGCACACGTCCGTACTCCAACTCAATTCCACTTAGAAAAAACGGAGATCGTTGTTCTGGCGATTCTCGTTCCGTAATGGTTCAGGCACTTCTAGGAATCGTTCAGTTTTTACTACGCTAGTCATTTCAAGGCTTTTCAAATCTTATGTTCGAGGAGTAGGCTACTACACGGATCAAATTTTTGCTTCTCTTATATTTCACGTGAGAGGTTACAATACTATCCCGCCTCATACCAACGATCACTTTTTGCCTTCCAACGTCGAGAGATCGATGAACAAAACAGGAAAACGAGTAGCAGGAAACAGGGAATTATGTTCGAATAATAATGGTGTGTTTTCATTCATTAAACTAGTGGTGCTACAGAATGACACAGACTTTCTCGTACTAGTTGGTTTCCTAATCTGTTTCGTCTGGTTTTCGGTTTTGTCCCCATCGCTCGTTCTGGCTGGTACCTATCGGCGTCAAAAAGAATTTGCCGCAATTAATTAATTTTTCGGTTCCCTACTTGCAGAATAGAAATTGTTGTGCTACAACAGAACATTTTTGCGCTTAATTTTTATAATTCAAGGAATTTTCAAAAATTTAGAGATTTCAACGAAAATGAAACATGGACCGTTTTTTAAGTGTCCTTTCTTTCCCCGAGAAAAAAATTTGGAGCGAATTTTGAAAACCAAAATTTAACTTCTCCATTACTTCAAGCACTTAGAAGCAGGGAAAACAATACATATTAACAATATTCTAACTACAAACGATTCAAAAATGATGAACGCAAAATATACCTTTATCATTCACTGTGAAATTTTAATTACTTTACTCAACTACTTACGTACCTTATAGCGGTTTCACTTTACGTACCTTACAGCAGTTTGATATACGATACACAGGAGTAATGTGTACAATTTAAGCAACCACAAACAGCATACGATTTGAGTAATAAAATGATTCCAACGGACGCACATGAAAAAAATCACCACGTAAGTAATACAGTACGTACTTAAACCAGAACCCAAAAATGTATTACACACACACACACACACACACACACACTTATATATAATATTCTTTCAATACTCGACTGATAAATTGCAGTCGTTCAGACTTTATTAAAATAAATACACTGAAATTGTATATTAATAACATTCTTGTCATGGTAATGAATGTATCTCCAAACTACTGGCGAATTTCCTAGACGAGCGAATGCGTAATATTTACAATAATTCGAAAAAGTTATAAAACAAAATATTTGAAATTTTTCAATGACCGATGGTTTACTTTCCGTTTTTCTCAATATTTTTTTTATGATTATTTTTTATGATCTCCAAAAACTTGGTAAAATCAATCCTTTGGAATATCGGAGAGAACGTTTTTCCAGTGTGGAGAATTTTGGCGAAAAAATTTCAATCGTTTTTGAGAAAGTTTTGTTCGAACATTTCAGAAAATTCGCCAATTCAGTTCCATTATACTCAAGGATTATAGAGAACATGTAGACAATTTTAAGAAATAGCAAAGATTACATTTTTGTAATTTTTGAAAAAACAAAATAATAAAGCAATATCGCGTTTATTTCATCGAATATGGTTTATTTGGCACTAATCCTACCACAAGTTTAAAGAAAACATTTGAAGCCGTTTTTGAGAAAATCTTGATTTTGTCATTTTTTATTGCAAATATCGCACGCAAAATTAAAAATTTAATGAAACCTTTAGAAAAATTTTTTAAGAAAAATCCATTCAATTTTATAGTTGTAGGAAGATGACAAAAAAATGCAAACTTTTGCAATTTTAGGAAATTCAGAGTTAACCGCGAAAATCGGATCTATGCTACCTTTATAAGTGTATTTTATTCTATTCTTTTAGAAATTTTAAGAACAAATTTGGAAACGTTTTTTGAGAAAATTTTGAAAATGTCCGCGGGGCTTCATGTAAAGTACCGCCAAATTTTAAAGAATATTTTTCAAAATCTCAAAGCTTCAGTTAGAGCCAGATTGACAGATGCTTCTTCAATTTGGAAAAAATGCTACGCATGGTTTAGGCGCTAGTAGTGTTCACAGACGGATGGACGGACGTTTTGCTTTCAATTGGTTTTTCGACATCAAGGACCCACAAAACAGGGATTTTAGCTACACCACCGTCCGTGTCAGAGGATTTTTTAAATTAATTTAGCAACTGGGTTTATTCACTTTTCGTTGTAATGGCGCGGCAATGAGTATTTTTGTGCCGAAAATTGAGAGTTTCTCGCGCAGCATTACATAACTTCCCCTATACTATGAATATTACGCCGTATACCTGTCACAAATCATTTTAGGTGATAAAAGGTCCAAATTCATGAAAGAATTAGAAACATTTCAAGGAAAAGTTTGGACCATTACGGAAACTGAAATTAGGGGTGGGAAAACCTCACTGGTTAGTATGAGCGCAACCTAGACTGGAGAGAAATAAATAAGTCTATAAGCTAACAACAATTAAGTTAATCAGTAATTTATGTTAAGTTAGTATAAATTTAAGAAAATATGTCATAAGTCATGGTCCCTTGTTTTGCTTCTGGACATAAATGTAACTTCAGTATCTATGCACGTCTTCTAGAATTCAGTGGGAAATATAGTTATTCAAATGATCGTTTCCACGTTGTCACGGCAGGAAGTATTATCTCTCGACGAAGGACATGATGGATAAGAACCCAAATTTATTGCTGATTTATCGTTGAAAATAGATATTATTAAATTGGAGTTTTTTGTTTACAATCCTTGCAAAAAACGCTAATTTTTGTTCTCTTTTCAAAATTCAAGTAGTACATGGTTTAGTGTAGGGATCACAGAATTTTGAAAACGTGCACATAATTAACTTTCCCATAACACGTCACACACAGTTTTTAACTGTTTTTGACTTAAAATAAATAAATAAAAGAAAGTCGTAGTCTATTGTTAAGTAATAAGTACATAAATAAAATAAACAAAATGAAACTGTCAAAGTAAGAAGCACATTAGGGGGCAAAGGAAAGTGGGTATTAGAAATGTAAGAGCAGAGGCGTTTGTGCAGACGATCTTCTGTGGCTCTGTTTGATTTCAGGTGCTGAAGAGGCCAAACAGTGGAAGGAGAATGCATGACGCCCGCGCCAAGGAATAAATAAATTGTTGAAAAAAGTCGGATAGATTAGCATGAATTCGGCTTCTGACGGCAGGTTTTTCCTTCAGGGTTTCTTTCCTCAGCCATACGTTATGTTCTCTTTTCTGCGACTTTGATGCGATGGAGAGACCATTTGGAGTGAATACCAGAATTCGAAATGTGAGAACGCGGTAGGATGAAGGTATTGTAATGGATTAAAGGCCTTCCACCTAGCCACACAGCATCAAGTTATCAAATTTGTCTGTAATAATTACCTATTAAATAAATAAATCAAATAGTTCACCGTATATACGTACGTATACGAGAAAGTAAAAATTATTTTGGGATAAAATGCGTTGGACAGACTCAAGGATGTTTTATGTTAGCCGCGAAGTCCGAAGTCTAGAACCTCATCATGAAAATGGACACGCGAATTTTCAAGTTATAAATACATTTCGCTCCCGGATACGTGTTGTCTTTCACCGTTCATAAAGTGAGCCGATTTCTTCATGTATGCTACTATGAAGGATAAGACCAAAAATGTCATTTCACGTGTATTTGTAATAAATTCAGAATTTCTCATATGTATGTCCTTTAATGTACGACACTTGTTTTTACTATCTTATAATCTGTAAAATCTCCTATTGGAAACATTTTACTATCCATCTCCTTATTTTGTGGGAAGTGTACTAAATTAGTCATATATAAAATAATGAATGGTCATTAAGAAACATGGGTTGATGCAACTCCAATAAAAAATGTGGTTCACCAGCGTCCGTCATTTGGTGAGGACAATCTTTCATTGTTAAGTGTAGGGAAAGTCAACTCGGTATTTCACGAAAGACTGCTAAAGTTGTTAGTCGTTGGGAATACTAATGGGTCAGTACTAAACACAGGAAGCTGTTTTTTCATGAAGAGAATTGCAAATATTTCATTGGCTAGAAAAATATAAAATTTCCTCGCGTACCACCTATTCCAAAATGTATATTTTATTCCTTGTGTTTTGATGTTTTCGTCGAAGTGAAAAGTTGGCCTCGGGTTCTGATATATGTTCCAAAGAGTGATTTAGTTGCGTTTGTATCCCTTGCTACATATCAGAGTTCTGTCCTTCGAAATAATTGTTCAAAAGAATCGTGAGACCGTTCTGGAAGCGATTAATCATTTTGCCGCATATCCTTATTGAAGGCTCTTGATCCATATCGTGATTTAGTCACTCAATTCTCCTCTTCGCGCTAAATAAGGAAACCTGACAATGTCTCGATCTTCATTTGATTTTCGTGCCGTTACGTTTGATCCACTGAACAAAATTTGAGATGATCTCTTTCTTTGTTTCGGGAGAGTTATGTAGCTTAACCCCTGTCCTCTTACGTCACATGCATATTTTAGTTTTAACGTTTAATAAATCATCTTGATTATTTTGCAGAATCTCCTGCATTCTGTCCCCCACTTCGCGTGGCTGCTGTCCCTTGGAGACTGGAGACACATGAAAGACATGGGACAGGACGAAAAATGGCATTTACTAAAGGAGCCCATGAAAGTGTACCATTCTCGCTTACACGCGAAACGGTTAGTGGTATTTCGTTTTAATTACTTCGACAGGACGGGTTAAGCTTGGAGTAATTAACAATTAAACCAATGAATGCAGTAAGAAAGTGAATACGTAGAGAAACACTACCTAAAAATTTGAAAGTGCAAGAACATCGGTTCACACACGGTTCTCACTCTTAGGTCTCCTGCCATATTAATAATTAATATATATAATTAATATAAATAAGGAAAAACTAGGTAAACCTAATTACAGGTTTGACAATAACTACGGGCACATTTATGCAACACTCTTCTTACACTCCTGATGTTCAAACGGTACTCTTTGTTTGGTGAACCATTGGATTTTAGGGGTAGCATTATTACTTTTTCGTAAAACCGTACTGTGAAATCGATTTAGTAATCCAAACAGAGAAGTGCCAAGCCATCGCTACTGGCAGCGTCCGTTGAGGATTTAAGAGTACACCATCCATTTAGAATAATTCACAAATGATTTATGGCTAAAGCTGTCCTATTAGTATACTTCTTCAAGTAAATAATATTACTTCTTCTTATGAATCTATCTTGTAAGAAGATATAGTACAGAAGACCGATAATGCAAATGTCATACTCGGTTGACTATTTGCTGTGAAGAACTATTAATTGCATCATTATCAATATCCTCCCTTAGTGTGAATATTGAAGATATTTCTGAAGCCAATGGACTTTGTAGCGCACTGAAATAGACTTTAGAATATGTAATACTCTTTGTTGAACATGAGTTGTCCATGACCACTCCAGTTGCGACTAAGCACATCATCTACGATATTAATACTGCCTAGCCTATAATTCAATAACTGAAAGATTTTTTAGTGAAACAGCTACATTTTTACAGGTAGTCCCTTTTCGATTTTCTGAAAAAATTGTATCTTATTTATTACTTTAAAAAACTTTAGTATAATTGATTGCATTTTTATGGGAATATTTAATTGTGCGGGGCTGGTTCATATTATTATGTTGTCAGATCGGGAAATTTAGATGTTTCCTATGTTCCTAGCAAATCAATTGACTTTGGGAATTAAAATGTTGCATTTTAAGACAGTATGCATCCTTATAGTGCTTTTTCACTCTCTAATAATACTTGCCGCTGATGAAAGAGATTAAATTAATCTTAATATAAACAAAAACATTGGAAAGTGATATGATCGTGATGGTCGTATTACAATCAGGTAAATGAAAGAATGTAGAGATGAAACGCAAATAAAAAAAACTCTCACTAATCCATGTGCTGCAGATTTCATTGAATACTGTGCTCCCCCATAAAATGGACTACCATCAGATTACTTCTCCGTTTTTCAACGTTATGCCTCTATGCGTTCGATATCGATGACAGGTGAAGCTTTTGGAGCCCGATTGCTTCAGAAACCCAAGACGTCTGTTGCATCAGTTCAACGTTTATTTCTTCCCCTCCCAGAGACTTTCCCACGCTCAGAGACCAAGTGATGAGAGACTGTCCCCGTGAGAAAGAAAAGCTCCGCCTCGGCCTCGTTTCTTCGCGGAATGCCTGCAGTTTGGCCGTGGCAGTTATCAGTGAGCATTTTACGTTCTACGTGCATTCTCAATTTCACCCAGGGTGCCTCTACGACTTGCTCTCCTTAAAATTGCCCCCTCCATATTGCAACGCGGCCATTTATCCATATACCAGAAAACAGATGCGATCAACATGCATCTCTTCATTTACCAGATAGTGTAATGTCACAAAATGTGTTCATTTCATTTCATTTTTTTCGTAAAAAGCCGTAAGAACTGTACGTGGCGTACGGAGGAGAAGTAAAATCTGCGTACGTTTTTTTCATCTCCAGATTATCTTTCCCAGTTTTTAGTTGGTAAATTAAAGCAAGTACCAATAACACAAGGTTACCAACGTTTAAAGAATAGATGATTTCGCTCCCGAGTTATAAAAAAATACATGCATCTGTAAACTAACTACAGATCTGATATTTTACTTTTGCTAACAAAATAATAACCCATCCTACCACTACTAGCAAAAGGAGAGCTCAACAATATACACGCATATTAAAGCTATATTTTCATGTTCTCCATGTGAAGCTACATGTTCAAATTAAAGTGGGACTCCTTGTAGCTTCCATAAGTTAAAGGCATGTTTACATCATCTCTGAGCCCACTAAGAGTTAAACCACTACGAAAATATGTTTATGATAATAACAACAACTATAGAAACACGATAGAAACAATGACAATATTTGCGATGATGAAATCACTTCGTATGATGTTGTTAGCGAGATCCCGTGTTTTTTTAATATTTATTCGCTACCTGCTCAACTGCATTGCAATTTTTCAGGGAGTTAAATGTAAAAGAGATTAACGTAAACAAAACGTAATCCAATGGAGGTAAGATAATAAGATCCAAACGTAAAACAAAACGTAGAGGTAAGATGCTCGCATTTAATTATCAGGTAGGCAAAATTGTTTACATTTTTAACCAATAATTTAATAAAGTGCCATCAAAATAACTTTAATTAAGTTATTTAACATTAATTTTTAAATGAGTAAAATAAAAATGACCCAATTTTTAAAATATGGAGGACGAAAAACAATTTTAGAAAAACTTGATCGGATTCGAGGATGAGGAAAATAGTTTTGGCCTAATGTGAAGTTTTGAAAAGTAAGTGTAGTTGATAATTTATAGTAAACATTTCTGGTAAGTTAAGTATAAATGTTTTGAAAGAATGAATTTGAAGATCCCTATGAATTTGTTAGTGGGACATTAACCAGGGAGCATATAAAATTTTGGGAAGTAATTTATTTTGAATTATTTAAAATTTGTTAACCCCTGCCCCTACTGAGTCAAATCCTCCTTTCACAGGAACTGGCCGTGGGCGGACGCGGTCAATTCGCTCATTCTCCTTCTGGACGGCGCTGGCCTCAGGACGTTTTGGGAGAAGGACTTCCAGAGAACATTGAAGCTGTATGCCGTTCTCCAGGATCGCGAGACGAACAATCGATCGAGCAAAGGCGATTTCAGAAAGCAGCCCAAGCGAGGAAAAGCTCCGGCGCTAGTGCTAGGAGATATTCAGCCTCACTTGCAACTTCTGCTGATCGGCTTAGTCATGGCCACCTTGGCGTTTCTGGGCGAACTTTGGCGCGGGGGCCGACGGCGCAGTTCCCCCAGAAAGATTTTCTTCGGGGAGAGTAGCCATTATACGAGGGTTGGGGCATAAGTCATGGCAACTTTTTTTTGTGAGAATACGAGCATGGGTGGAAAATGTGAAATATAGACAAGAAAGGCCAAGGTATCAACTAAGTGTATGGACATTTAACGACACACTAAAATTGTATTTCTAATATTTATTAAGGTTTTTGAAATGACAGACCGGGAGCGGTAGATCAGTGCATCAACTGATGTCACTGCAGCGCCTCTGACCGGGAGGTCCTAGGTTCGAGTCCTGACGGCGGCAGGATTTTCGACACTAGCTTTTCAGCTAGGTCGAATTCAGTCGCTGTCTGGATGAGAATTCTAGAGACCGGCTGCTCTGATCGGTAGTTTTCCGTGGTTTCTCCGATCAACACCAGGCGAATGCCAGAGCTAGTACCAAAACAAATGGGCCACGGACAGCGCGCGACCTGTCCTTCCTCTTGCTTATCCCATCCTCTCCCCTTACACACACATTTACACTAACATGCACTACACTACCACACATTCCGGGAGACCGGTCGGGAGCTTAAAGCTTGACCCGACTGAGACGGTGCCCCGCTAGTGGGAGAGTCCATGTTAGGGGGAAACCCCACTAGCCGACGGTAGGTCGGCGCCGGATCTCGCCATCCAGCGGGGAAACATCACCACCATCTCCCGAGAAAAAACATACCCTACACTAACGGGAATAATGACTAAACCGTTGACTAATGACTAAACCGTTGACGTTGACGTGCCCGGAAAGACGAAAAAATCAATCAAAAACGAGGGTTGGGGCGTGGCCCCTTTGTTAGGGTACCTGCAAATATGGTAATGTTTATCTACATATATGGTTTTATTTACAAAGAAGACAACAATGTGTTTTCTCGTGTAAACAAACCGTTGTTTTGCACGATTCAAATTTTTGAACGACTGATTACTTTTCAAGCTGCCCACTAATCAAGAGTATAGTACTGAATTTTAATTTGTTTTAGTTTATTATAAATATGTCTGATTTAAAAATATTTTCATCGCGTTTAGTGATTTCAGAGCACAAATATCAGTAGTGTGCATGACATTCTGACTTACCGTTTCCAATCTGTGTTCAAAATACATAATTTTTTATTGTATATAGTTTTTATTAAGAGAGTAAATTATTTAAGTTACATATTTCAATATTTTTAACACACACGTATTGGATATTCGTGCGCAAATAAAAAATATATATGTTAAAATAAGATTTCTAAATTATTACACAAGTTTTACATCTCAATTTTAAAATTTAAATTATCCCTGATGTTCGTATATTCATTTAAATATTATTTCCTTTCACATGTTCGTGTTGTCCCGTTCATGCAATTAAGTTACCAATATAATAATTGTCAATTATATAAATGTTGCATTTGTATAGCAAAATAAAGAATATCACAAGTAACCCACTATTAAAATGTAATTCAAAATGAATCGGTTAATAATTATGCTTGTTAATATACACAGTTATATTTTACAAGACAACCAAATGTGATATTTGTAAACAAAAATGTGTTTTGACAACTAAATCGTTTCTTTTAGTTCTGTTACGGCTTATCTGTAGTGTTTTTGTCAGATCTAATCGAAATTTCCCTGCACCATATTCAATGATAAAGTAGCAGCAGTGTCAGTAACCTTGATAAGAAGCTTGACTTAGTGAGAGTTCATCCACATAGCAATCATTTGTGGAACAATGAAAACAGCTCTTTTGTTTCAGGAAATATTTGAAGGCGTTCATACAGCTCGCGCAAGTTTTCTTGATACACGAACTCTCGAACTCCTTCCCAACGCACGTCCCGTTGAAATTCTTAGGTCCGACTCGAAATGGCACGAATCAATTTACAAACCTGCTATCTTCCACATCGTACCTCCAGACGGAGTATTTTTCGTGTCGGTGTGTTAATTAGTGGTTTGCCTTAATATTGTTCTCATATTTTAAGTTTTTGGCTTTTGTTTTGGTTCAACTATTACGGTGCACTCAATACAGTATTTTATTTACTTATTTATTGTTTCTTCCTTTTATACGACTTTGGATTACTCTTTTATCAAAAGTCTTTATTTTGTCTTTTGTGTAAAACACGGTTATCTTCACAACTTAATGTGAAGGCAGAGGCAGTCCCAGGGTCGTCTCGCGAAACTCCGAGAACGCCATAACCTCGGCGTATCCACACCTTTCATAGTGGGGAGAAGAAAATTATTGCTAACGTGGTGAAATGTAGTCAAAGGGAGAAAGAAATCAAAACGCTTCTATCCCGCGGACATGGACATTACTATGAACACATGAACTTCACCAATTTGGAGAAATGGTTAAATAGCCAATTGCTCCAAATGTACCACCCGCATTCGTGGCTGTGATGGATAATGCCCCTTACCATTCCAGGGAAACTGAAAGAGTCCTGTCGAGATACGACAATGCTTGGTTGGTTAAGGAACAGGGGAATTGATTGTGATCCCAATGAAAGCAAAAGTTATTTTTTTCACCTAATACAAGCTAATAAACCTAGCAAAAACGTTTACATAATTGACAAAATGGCTTCTGAAAGGAGTTAGACTATTCGTCTTATATCCTACAATTATGACCTGAATCCCATAGAATTGAATAATTCCATGAGCTAAAATTAAGTGTTTAGGGAACAAAATGTCACTGAAGACATGCCAGTCCAACACCTCCGTGAACTCACAAACTATGCATTTTCGACTGTCACATCAGCTGACAGGAAAGGCTATTGCGATCACATTCAGAAGTGTGAAGATGAATACTGACAAATAGATGGAATTTTAGAAATGTCCATTGACGAAATAAACGTTAATGTAGCTGGGGACATGACCAGTGAAAGTGAGCGTGACTATTATTCCTATGACTAGGCGTAATTGCAATCATGTCACTTAAGTTCATTCTACACTTGGCGCGCTATGTTCTTATAAGCAGTAGGTACGCCCTTTTAAGCTGTGACGTAACCAGAGCCCTCCCTCCCCGCTGTAGAATATGAAGAAAATTTGCGCAATTAGTATTTTATTGTCCATGAAACAAATTTTCACTTTGTTTGTCTTTATGTCGAAAATCTCATTTCAAGAGTGCCTATGCACCATAAGTATGGAAAATGATCATTGTGTTCCATAAACTTTGGTTCTCTGGTGTAGAATTTTATTTATATCTAATTCGAATTTTCTTTTCAATATTTGATACGTGACTGCTCCCTGTAGAGAAAGTGTTCCTTCACATTGGTTTAGTTTCTTGTATATTCAGTTTTAAAAGTAAAGATATAATAATATACTACTTCCGAGAGATAGCATGAAGTTGCAAATATCCGGTACATGCTTTTTGCTAAGTCCGCTGCCAGTTTATGAATAACGATCAAAAAGCACTCCTTGCAAGCATCTTCTAAAATGTATGAGGCCTACAAAGCATTTTTTGGTATATCTGTTGGGGATCAATACAAACCATGGGCACACTTATTTCGTCTGTGAAAACTGAAAACAAACTTTAGAAGGTAATGACGCTTTTAGGTTGAAAAAATATGGATTGAAATAAACACAAATTCCACATGTAATATTAGAACAGCCTTTTTAGGTTAGAAAATAAGCTAAGGTACTATTGAATCAACCGACAGTTTTATTTATGGCGGCTACAGATCCTACAAAATTAAATGACAGATGACGCTTTATCATTTGATCTAGTCACAAGAAGCTTTATGAAATCTTTTTGTCAACGCAAAAGTTCAATCGATCAGAGACCTAAGGGAAATTCTCTGAGACCTAGTCCTTCCAGCAAAAAAGATGGGAAAACAGGGAAAACAAAGGGCCGAGAGAGAGAGTGAGAGAGTGAGAGAGAGAGAGAGAGGGGGGAGAGAGAGAAGGAGAGGTCGAGAAGCGTTGGAATTTTGCAGCCTCCACCGATGGCCGTGAGAATCTCCGCAGCTGCCATCTGCAAATCAATAAGTCTAGCGCCCTGGGGACGAAGGATTTTGCTGGTAAGAAAAGGAAATTCCTTCGAATTTCGAAATGGAATAAGAAGTCAAAAGAGTGAAAACTGAAAAAATGATCAGGACGGAAAGAAACCATCAACACTTACAGTTCGACCATTCTAATTTCTGACAGTAAGTATTTAATTGTTTTCTTTGCTTTACATTAAATACTTTCATTTTTGTTGTTAATTTCTTTTACTATTCGATCATGTAACTCATAGTACTGATTTTAATCTCAGTGGGTTTACTGATAACAATGAAGATTTTGTTTCACTTTTTTCTAACCATAATGTATATCGAAGGTTTATACTAACTCACGAGATAAATATGGTATTTTGGCAATCCCTTTTTATCAAAATATGTTATCCTCTCCATGTAGATAATAAAAATTCCAATAAGTAAGAATCGTGCTACTTTTACTTGTTTTATTTAATAATTCTATGTGCTACCGAAGCATACATGAGAAACATTTTTGTTGCGGAAGGTTCTGCAACCATTTAAGTTCTGGAAATTCCTCTTCTATTAACACTTGTGACTGCATCACTTTATTTTCCCTCCTGCAAAGCATAGCGCTACATCGCTTCACGTGGCCACTGCTATTCGTGACGTCAGAACCCTGGCGTCTTGAACTTCGCCAACGCCCGCCCGCCCCAGGTCTGCAGTTCCAGTATCTCTGCCGCTTTGCTCTTTGCGTAGAGCAAGTAGGCTACACCACTATCGAGTTCGTGCACCAGTGCCGAACCAGTGTTTGCAGCTTCACTGCGGTTCCACATTCACAGACACTCTGTGTTGACTATCACGTTTCGTGAGGCGAGTATCTACCATTTATTGGAGGGGCCTTTTATTGCAGATACGACATTTTGAACGCTTTTTAGTATGGTATATTTTAAGAAGCAATAAATAGTTTCGATATTAATGTGTTTATATTAATCACCCAATTAACAACTTCTTGTTTACGACATTTTAACATAGTGTGGAATCATATTTATGGTTATGATTTCTAATCATACGAAAAGTAGTTAAATGTTGTTAATTTTATTCAAAAGAAATATTTGTAAAACTGAAGAACACTTTTCATTTAAAACTATTTGAATTTTACCACGTGCTATTTCAAAATGATCAGTTATTTCCTTGAAGTTGAAGGGCATAATAATTTTTAAGGAGATATTAATTCCCAGTGGGTGTCTCGTACACCGCAAAAACTTTTTTTTATTTTAATTTACTTTAAGTCGCATCAACAGCTACGTCATTAGAGACTAAATAAATACAATATTTTACATTTTACATTAACAATATTAAGTTTTTACAACATTGAGGTTACATTACAATGATGATTATGGATACAAAAATATAGAACATGAACATTAAAAGTACGTCAATGATATAATCCGCGCACGTTTTCTCGAGTCTTCGCTTCGCTTGTTGCGCGAGCAGTGAAGAGTTTGTTTATTTTGACAAGGAATTTTATATCAGATTTTCAGTTCGTTTGTCGATGCAAAATAGTGTCTATTACATGAGAGTGAACATTTCTGGTTATCAGATTTTGTCCACAATACTTGTTGCTATCATTTATTTTTAATTCAACTAATGTTGGCAAAAGAGTAGATATATGTATTCCGGGGCTCAAGAAAACTTGCGCGTGTAATAATTATTACAAAAAGGAGTAGAAATTACATTATTCTAATTCAGATGTATTGCCCCAAACACCTATTTCGATGCTAAATTTTATTACATTACTTTGGTATTACTTTCGCAAAAACTGTGAGAGTTATTCGGGTTCTTCCACCTGGTTGGTTGGCTGTTCCCAGCGAGGCAGGGCGCTTGCGAATCACGAGGCCCCTTCGCAGCCCTTCAGCAGGGCGTCCGGCGGACGGAAGGGCTCGCTGCGCCCTTTTCACGATCCATCGCACTCACGAAGCGGAAAAGCTGCGCCTGCGGAGATTTCTCCGAGAAACGAAATCGGATAATTTGTACGTTTCTCGTAGTATTTCGATAGAAGACGATTTGAACTACCTTGTCTCTGGGGATCTTTCCTTTCATATTGGAAAAATTCAGTTTATGTCGCAACAATTTCCAAAGATGTGTATTCAGTGTGAAAGTTTTTTTTTCAAGTTAAATGTTCTGTACTGGTGGTTTCTTCACATTAGTTTGTAATATTAATTTCACCAGTTTCATTTAACTTCATGCAACATTCTGACATGAACGCAGCTGTTGATGGCTTAGCAATTATCGGATAAGAAAAATGTAGGTAAAGTTAATATCTCCTCTTACTGTTTAAATACCAACATGCCACAGAGAAATCAATATATTTTTTTTTACATGTCGTTTCAATGTGTCGAGACCAACGTATACAAACATTTCCAATGTATACTTGTAGCACCTTAAATTCTGTGTATGTTGCGATTTAAAAAAAACTACGCATTTATACATTGTAACAATTTTCTTCTAAACAGATTCAAGGGTGAATCTTGAATGTAATGGTGCGATATATTAATGTTAAGAATTATTTTTACTTTTACTCTCTCTCTCTCTCTCTCTCTCTCTCTCTCTCTCTCTCTCTCTCTCTCTCTCTCTCTCTCTCTCTCTCTCTCTCTCTTTCTCTCTTTCTCTCTCTTTCTCTCTTTCTCTCTTCTCTCTTCTCTCTTTCTCTCTCTCTCTTTCTCTCTTTCTCTCTCTCTCTCTCTCTCTCTCTCTCTCTCACTACAGATTAGGAAGAAAAAGTTCTGGAAACAACTCAACAACACGATCTAGATTTTGGGGTTATAAAATCCATGTTTAAGGTTCTTTAGAGGTGAAACTCCGCACACAGCAGGGTAAAGTCATGTGAATGCTGCTCTTAAGGTGGTTACGATTGGTTCAGGTGGTGAAAAGATACGCGCCATTTTCTATCCGAAAATGGGGATGTTTGTATGGATAGCTGGATGGATGAAAGTACGTTTAACGTATAACTCAATCGTATTATAACTTTAGCTGAAACTTAGTAAATACTTCAGAGGTAAGATCTAGTTGTGCCGTTTTGGAGATTGAAATAATTTAATTTTGGGATCTGCAATATATAAAACCCCTGAGAAATTTTCAACATTTTCTGAAAAATTGCTGCAATTTTATATTTAATACATTTTGCTGAATTGGAAGGAAATTTGTTTCTAAATATGATGTACTTCCGTTTTTCTTTAAAACCACTAATATTTTGAAAGTACCAAAGTTCAAATTTATTTTCGAATCTGTTCTACACTTCTAATATTAAAGCCAAATTTTTCTTCCTCAGTGCACTTCATCACTCAATTTCACATCTTCGAATGTCAATGTCTTTCAAAAATTATGAGTAATTTGGCCGACCTGGATGGCGGATCGTGTACCGATTCAGCTCTTCTGTCCAAGGGGTCGCGGGTTCGAGTACCGCCTTGGGCATGGTTCTTTTTCCCTTGTCTTTTATGTATGTGTTGTCGCGGAGGGCCCCGCGTTCTGCTGACCCTAGATCAGAGGAGCCCGCAAGTGTATTAAGCTTTGTTGTACGTTCGAATAAGCGCCCAGTCAGGACGTAAAGGATAACCAGCAATCGGCTGGATAAAAGCCCTAGCAAATAAAAAATGAGTAATTATAGAGTAATAGGCACCGATCGAAGGAAAAGGTTCGGTACATAGCTAATTCCCACTAGCTTTACGTTCGTTTCAGCACACATTTTATATGGATGGCGCATTTAATAATTGAAATTATGTTTGATCTCTAAATAAATCCGTAGAACCAAATAAAAAGACCTAAGACCCTTGACAATAATTAAAAATGATTATCATATGAGATAAAATAAATGGTCGAGAATTTTAAGTTCATCTTACCAAATTCACTTACAAAAGAATAAAACAGCTACTCTTTATTTATCTATGTTTGCAGCGTAAAGAAGCAATGACTTTTACGTCATTTTGCTTCTAAATCAGATGTAGTGTTGCAAATATTTCCCCACAATTTTAGAATTTTGATGGAATAATATTTGACCAATTTCGCTACAAAAACACAAACCTCTCTTTCCTTGTTTATAACATTCAACAGGTGACTTCATTTACTTCAATTCTAGGTGTGTATTGTTGACAGGAATAAAGCATTCCGCTTCCTTTTTTGTGTGGTCGGTGGGTTTGACAAAGCAATTCCTCCTGGGATAGAGAAGCGTGGATCCGCACAGCAATCTGTGTCCAAATGATAGGTGTCACATATAATCGTAGGCTTCTGGCAGATTATTATCATTTCGAGATATATCATTGGTGACATATTGACATATTTCTTCTGAATATTGTATAAAGCAATTTTATCCCGGAAATTTTACTACCAATATTCACGTTCTACCCTCATAAAAATCTCGATCGTTTTCGAGAACATCTACATTAAATACACTAGTTTTCCTATTATTTCTTTCACTATAGCTCACCGTAGAAATAAGCGTATTTTATTTTGACTTCGAATTACCAATTACACATAAAGGAGACATCTGAAGATATTTTTCAATGAAAATTTTTTTTTAGTTATTTATGTTATTACATTTACACATGCGTGAGAATGTGTAGCCTATGAATAAGGTGAATATAAGACAATACTTCTAAGTTATTAATATTTATACACACAGAACAGATAAGCTCATTAAATGTTTTGTAATGTCTTACAAAGAATTTTCCAAATGAACACAATTTACGTTAATAATTCCGTAGTTTCTGTAAAGGAAGGTGAATATCAAATTCAGTTTGAGAATAATAAAATTTTATTCTATGTATAAGAGGGTACAAAAAATTCACATTAACGGCGTCCTTTTAACATTTCCCTTTAAAAAAATATAATACTGAAGAGAACATTATTCATACAATATGAGAGGCTTCCTCGAACGAAAGAGTATACAAATTTTAAAATAATGTTTGAGGAGTTGAGCGCATTTACAAAATGAGAAGCAGCGAGCGCGCGTAGTATAAGGCCCGGTTGAGAGCCGCGTTGGTCTAACGCGGACGGGAGAACGCGCGGTTCATTAGCGTTCTGCGGAAACTTCCGAGCGAGAAAAAAAAAGAGTAGAGGACCGCGCCACGAGTTGCCGAGTTTTTCCGCTCACAGCGCCAACGTCGCGTCGCCCGCAACGTCAGCACCTCGTCTGGCCTCGCCGCGGGAACTATTCGTCATTCGCGCCACATAATTAGTTTGAAAGTCACGCGGATCTAGTTGTAGCGAAATCTGCGAATGAGGCACGTGGGAGTGACGCGACAACGTGTGCGCTGCGGCGAAGCGAATTTGTGCGAGTTTCATATGTGGACGACAGAGGAATTCACGCGCACGGGATACGATACGTGTGCATGTCAGGCGTGCCGCAGGGCTTAATTTGTAACGTGAGTATCCTCTAGGTGAAAAGTCTATTGTTTTTCAACAGAATCGGAATTAGTCGTACATAATATATTAGTATTTTCCTTCATATAATAGAGACAGATCCATTACGTGCTCTTGAAAGGATTATAAAATCCCTATCTCAGTCATCCAGAAGTAGGATCTTGAATTTATAAACTTAAAAGAGATTTTAAAGTTCTCGCCGCTTTTAAGATACGTTATGAGTAAATGAGTATCTTCCCATTACCAGCGTAGTAAATATTACAAACATCTGAACTAGCAAAAAAAAGTGAATTCCCTGAAAAATTACAAATTACAAATTTATGACTTAAGGAAGAGTACAATAGTTCATATGTATAGCTTGAAGACTTAGTTCTGTTATACCATTAAACGCACGTATTTACTGTAGGATTAGCTGAAAGTGTGTCTCGTACATTTCATCTACGTATTACACCGTTTGACATGTTCGTTACAGTATTTTGTATTAATGACGAGGGAGAGCTCAATGAAGCTATTTCTTCTCAAATTTTTCATGATCCTGCGGGATAAAATCACTTCAAATTCTGGGATATACAAACGAATCCATTTTCATTGTTAATTTTCTTTCATCTTTCGCACAAGATTAAATATCTTTATGTACCCCGGGTCTACATCTCTTTATTACTCGTACTTAAGCGAAATTCTCAAACCGGTAATTTTTAGGGTCTCTTTGTAGTTCGTAGATAACATTGCGCGCGTTAGTAAATTGCACGATTGTGAAGAGTGTGAAAGTGTAAATGAACATCGCACTACAGAGAATTCTGAGAATGCTTATACGTTTAAAAATATTTGTGTGGTGAAAGCAATGAATTGTATAAAATATCTACTACTTTACCCCATTTAATTAAGCTTATTATATTTATCAGGCAGTTAGTTAATATGAATACTTAACAGGATATAAATTTAATGTCTAGAGCCCACCGGTCTATTAGTGCCACATATCTGACGGAATGTTACGGAAGGAAAAATTCAAGTGAAAATCGGTTGCGTGGCTTTACTGAAGGATTATAAAACGGCAAATGACGCTTAGATTACCGGGTGAATGATAGATTTATGAGATATAGAGTAGTGGCTACCCTTAGCGCTCCAGACACTATCTCACAGTAAAATCATTCATAATTGGCTCCGAGTTCGTACGGGGAAGCATCATCGAAAAGCGTTTACCATCGCACTCGTCAGTGGCATTTGGGTAAAATACGTATTTTGAAGCAGCAGAACACATATTCTTTATCTTCATTTTTACCCTCTCGCCTACTACGTACTTACGTAGTAAAGAGAATGAATTGTAAGTGTGCAGTGGAATGAGGCGATTTTTCGTCATCAGAACTCATATTGTGGGATGACGAAAAATTGAATAAATCTTGTTCCTATGTGTAGTAAATTGCTTTCTCTAACATCTTGTGTAATCAGAACTAAGGTTTGTGGTTCACTGGTACCGAAAACTTTGATTACGGCAAACAATTGTCTATCTGTTGTCAACGATCGCGTCTTTTCAGGCTATTTTCTTGGAAATTGATATTCCCCCATAGAGCTGTGCAAATTAGTGGCCTTAGAAATTCGAAAAGGACATATTCATTTTTGTAGGTATTTAACACGAAGTCCTAAAAACATTTTCAAAATTTTCCGTAAATTAGCTCCACGTTTGTTTGTTTGCATAGAAAAAAGTACGCTTCAAAAAAAGGCGCTCATTTTCGTTGAACTATCTGAAGTTTCGAAAGTTACAAAATATCAAAATTTGTTTGCCGCAATTACAATACTGATTATATACATTTCTTCCTTAATGAAATATGTTCTAAAAAATTAGATCTTAAGGTCCAATTGTAGAATTTTTTGAAATATGGATAGTTTTTCATTATTTTTTACTTGAAATAAAGGCAACAAATTTTTTATTTTCTAAAAAGGCCCCAATTTTGTTTCTTTAAGACTTTTCCCTATTATAGCAAAGTAGGCTTAAAAATGGCGAAGGTAACACTTTCGTTGGATGTTCTGTATTTTCGAAAATTGAAAAGCTACGAATAAAGTGAGTAATGTGCAGTATCTACAATACATTCTCAAACCTTCCATGGTGGCAACAATGACAACAGTGTGGTGAGGCGGAGATTGCCACAGTCACTCGGGTAACGGACACTAGGGGGCTCTGAGGCGGAGTTCGTCGCGCTTCAGCTATCGCGCGAATGGGATATGGTGCTCAGGGAGCGCTTTCAGAAATAGCACCACCGCGCCACCCCGACCAATCGTACCTCGGCGTCTCGACCAATCAGGGGGAAGCGGCGCCCTTGCCCCTAGGCATAAAAAAGCTCGACGGCAGAGGCCCGGGGCAGTTTAGTTCCTAGTGCGCCTGTAAAAGCGAGCACGTCGAAGTTAGATTACAGGAGCTTTCCAAATTCCGGTATCTCTTCTGACATCTTGGTGACTTCAACAATTTCTTCTGGCACATCTGATAGTTCCATGACCTCTGCAAGTTCTTCTGGCGGCAACAACTCGACGCAACATTGACGATTACTTCGAGTTGTTCGGTTCCTCAACTTGTATTTTTTGTTTTGTTTTAATTTGTGGCCGAGCTGGCATTAGTAAATAAATCTATTTTTATATTAAACTGTGTCATGATTTATCAGTATCACTACTAGTTTTATAAATACCCCACGAGATACATATATTTTCGAATGTCTCAGAGCTTGGCAGCTGCCCTACGCATCTGCAACATGAATCACTCTTGAACAAACTTTCTTCCATTTTTCTCATTTCGGATTAATAAAAAGTATCTTTTATGGGCTTAAGGACTACACTGGAACCACGGAAGAAGGCTGATGTCCCTCCGAACTGATTTCCCTCCCTGTCAAAGGGAGAAAATTGAGAGAATGGTCTATGCGTTGTCTCAGAGTATAAGAGAAAGTGACGGTTCGAGAAGGGCCTAAGAGCTAACTCAGAACTGAAAGTGGGAGCAGACGAGTATTCTGTGATCCAGAAGTTATGTCCTCACAGAATGTCGCAGTAAAATTTGCTTCGAACTCCAAAGGGGAAACCCATCCAGTCACACTTTTGTAATGGATGGAGTAAAGTAGTTGGGATGAGATGGCCGGAACGAAGTCGCCAATACTTGGAGAAGATGAAGAGAACTTAAAAATAAATTACTTGCACTCTCTCTCCCTCTTCTTCTCCTTCTTCTTGGAGATATGTGGTCTTGAGGGAGTGTATGCCCCGCTCTCTTCAAGCCGCCCCGCCCCTACCCTCTCCGTGCGGAAAGCTGCACTAACCGGCGGCGACGCGCGTTCCGAGCTGATTAGAGATTAAACGCGCGCTGTCGCAAATTCACGGCCCGAGCACAGTCGCCCGTTCGCCCTTTCCCTGCAGCCCCCTCCCCACCTTCCGCTTCGATTGCCCTCCGCCCGCCCGCTGGGAATCCGCCCCTTCCCAAACCACCCGCCCCGCCACACACAGTGGTCACGAACAACACAGGGCCGAAATAGGTCAATGGGCCTCCACGCAACAATTTCCTTTACGCTCGACAGCGGCTTGAAAAAGTATTTAACGGGGGCATTTAAAACAGTTTAATGACATTAGTTTTAAGTGAAATTATTTAAGGTCAAATCTCAATAATTTCTACATTGCGTTCCTCATCATCGAAGTGTAATAGACAAAATTACCAAAAAGTTGCACTTAGGCCAACTAGGGAATCGAGAGAGGAGAGAGAGAGAGAGAGGAGAGAGAGAGAGAGAGAGAGAGAGAGAGAGAGAGAGAGAGAGAGAGAGATCCCATTCCGGCAAAAGTATGTGCGAAACATGACAGGCGCGGGTATGGTCTATTCCGGGAACCCGCAGAAAAAGGCTGCGAGAAGGGAGAAAAAACTGGTTAATGTAAATTTAATTCAAAAAAGAAAGAATAGTAATCTCTTAGGCACAACGTGAGCTATTGCTCACGTGAATGACCGTTAGCGTGGGTAACTGAGAGGGTACACACCTATTTATAAAATTAGTTGTCAGGTAAAATAATTTGTTGGTAAGGAAAACCAATCAATAGAAAAATGTTGAACGTATTTATTTAAAGCTTTGCAGAGATCAAATGTTATAAAATACAAGAAAGTTAGTAAAACAATATGTGTGTGTGGTTCTGAAATGCCGAAGATAAACGGTTGCCGGATTGTCTGTTAAGCATGCAGAAAACACTGAAAGCAAACTACGTAATTTGTACAAGATCAAGTGCTGTAGTAATTGGACCCTAAGAATGAAATTAATTTATTAAGTAATTTCAAAATGCAAGTCTCCACACGTATGTGTGATAGTAATTTATGTTTATATTGCCAAGTGGGAGTAGTTGATTTGTTTATTGAATATTTAATATGTATCTATGTGGACCCGTACGAGCAATCCGCACTTCGTAGATCATTGTTTTGCAGGTGAAAACAGCTTCATACTGTACCCAAACTTTGAACAAACATCGCCTTAAATGTACGATAAAACATTGTCGAGTCGACATGACTTTATTGACACGACAATTTTATTTCACCTAGATTTTGAGTGTCTGTTCTTTTCTTTTCACCCTTGCATGCAACGGAATTGGTGTATCTAGAAGAGCAATTTCACTTTCTCGCTACACAATAGAGATAAAATTATGTAATGCTGCGCGAAAAACTGCTTATTTTCGGCACAAAAACTCTTATTACAGAGCCCAGGTAATGAAAAAGTGAAAAATCCAATTGCTAAATTTAGGAATAAATCCTCTAACACATGGTGTAGCCAGAATCTATGTTTTGTGGATCCTTGATACCGAAAAATCGAATGAAAACGTCTGTCCGTCTGTGTGTCTGTCCTGCCTTCTCTCTATCCGTCTGTGAACAATCCCTGCGGCTAAACCGTTCGCTCGATGTTTTCCAAATTGATATTCCCCAATCGATCAAGCTGATGTCGCGGTCCCTTGAATATGAAACCGATATTTTAATTGACGGCGGCACATGACATGAAGCCTCTGGAACATTTTCCAAATATTCAAAAAAATGGTTCCATCGTTTTTGATTAAATTTTGTTGTTGGATATTGTAAAGTACGTTTAAGAGAATGGTGCAGGTGTAATGTTCGTTGAAAACCCTGATTTTTTGAAAATTTCAAAAGTTCAATCTTTTTTTGGCGTCTTCCTACAACAATAATTATGATGGTAGATATTTTTTCCTCTAATGAAATCAGTTTCGTAAAGATAGATTTTAAAATGTCTTGTAAAATTTTTCGAAAATTTGAATACTTTTCGAGTAATTTTGCGTGAAAATACGGGCGAGAAAGTTCGTGCTGTTTGAGCACCTCTAGTTTTTTATGCGCATATACGAGTATAGCTTCATATTCTGCTCGCACGTTTTCCACATGTTGCCACGCATGTTCATCACATGTTCACCACACGATCTCCACTAGTTTCCCACATGCTTCCTTTCATGTTTTCCATATGTTCACCACGTGTTTCCCACGAGTCCCTTCGCATGTTCTTCCTCACGTTTCCACGCATGAACACTACATATAGATAGATAAACAGATATTTATTATTTCTGCAGGTATATTTATACAACCTAGGGGCAGAACACTACAATTTTCATATTACAATTAGGAATATTAATACTATGTAAATTTAAATTATTTGAAGACAATAGTAATAATAATAATAATAATAATAATAATAATAATAATAATAATAATAGCATTTACTCATTTTTATGACTTCTGCACAGTTATTTTAAACTAATAAATACAATACTTTTTAATTACACTGCCCTTCACTTCACATTTGCATTTCACTTCTCTTTTACTTCTCTATTGCACTACAGTTCACAACACATCATCACACTTCAATACAAATACTACTCTGAATATTATTTTATATATTTATTAAAGCAACACGTTTAATAGTAATTATCACAATACTAATAATAACAATAGCAATAAAAATAACAATAATAATAAAATAATGCATGTTATAATAAACCTAAGTTACTAAATTAATAAAGTTTACTAATATCATTAGTTCATTTATTTTTAAATCTTTGAACACCTAGAGGAAAGGGTTCCAAGGCTGTCCAAGGCAACTTATTCCAGTCCGTTATTGTGTTATTTGTAAAGGAAAATGTCCCAACATCTGTTCTCTGTGGCCTAAAGTTAATTTTGTGCTTGTGATCTCCTCTACTAAAGTACGAGGTCCTACCGAGTCGGATGTAGATATCTTTCCAAGCTGGTTAACCGGCATACGCTTTGTACAGGGCACTCATTCTTTCCTTATCCCTCTTGATTTCTAGAGACTCCCATTCTGTTTTCTTCCTATTGCTTCGGAAAGTAAGTTTATACGCTCTTCTCTGTACTCTATTCAAATATTCTTTTTGTGAATTTTTACAAGGGTCACAACAAACCTCCCCGTATTTCATTAATGGACGAACTAGAGATAAGTAAACTAATTCTCTCGCTTTCCTAGTATATACCTATACTTCCAGTGTATTGTAATGCATATAACAAAGAAAAAATGGAGGTAGACGAATGCATCCTTCAGTTGAGCAAAATTCTATAAAACACACGTTGGACGCTAAGGTATGTAATGACCCGATGAGTAGCCACTACAGAAAGAGGTTTACTGTCACACGGAGTGCACCGGTAATTGATAAATGGCAGGGCACACATGCTAAATTTGTTAAGTGGGCGCCAAGCGTGCATCTTACCTGTCACTCTGCTACTGTATTGAGAAACTCAGGGTTTGGGTGCTCTGGGTCTATGGAATGCATTACGTCTACTCCCTATTTTAATAATACATAGATGCAATTTTATAACCCGTCTTAAGAGGCAGAAACGAAACACGTTTTTTGACAAATAGAAAGTTCTTAGTTACAATTTGACATTAATAATTCTTAACAATCTCCAGTCCAAAATTTATTTTTTAAATTTAAATTTAAAAATTCAAATTAAATTTAAATTTAAATTTAATGAATTCAATTTTTATTTTTTATTTATTTATTTTACGTCAAAAAAACAGTTAAAACTGCGTATGACGTGCTACGGGGAAAAGTGAATTGTGTGTACATTTTCAAAATTATGTGATCCCTACACTAAGTCATATACTACTTTTGAAAGGGAGGGAATTTGAATTTTTGAAAGGGTGAAAAAAAACCCAAATAAATTTTTCAAGGATAAACAAGCAATAAATTTTGAATTTTGAAAGGGAGAAAAAAAACTCCCATGTAATAAAATCTATTTTCAAGGATAAATAAGCAATAAATTTTGAATTTTGAAAGGGAGAAAAAAACAACAAAAAAACTCCCATGTAATAAAATCTATTTTCAAAGATAAATAAGCAATAAATTTTGGCTCTTATTACTTCATGCCGCGACAACATGGAAACGATAATTTGAATAATTGTATTTCCCACTGAATTCTAGAAGACGTGCACAGAAAATTAAGTTACATTTATGTCCAGAAGCAAAACAAGGGGTCATCTCAGCATTTGCTCAATGGATCAGGGAAACTGGACGAAAAACCTGATCGAGATGGGGGTCATTGACCCGGAAGCTGTAGTACAATAGTTGTTACAGGTTGTTTATACTCATTTATACAGTCCAAATGGTAAATAATGCATTATGTATCATTGTTGAAATTAATGTTACTTCTCTTGTGATGCTCAGTATAGTCTCTAATTGTATAGAAACAGTTATGCAGCAGAAACGATTTCACTTGGGATTTAAACTTTTCTATTGAAGTTAATCGTTTAATGTCATCTGGCAAAGTGTTGTAAAATAATGTACATGTATTGTATGTGAATTTTTTGTAATGAGCTGTTGATACTGTCACCTGATGAATATGATTTCTACGTTGAGTGTTATAGTAATAGACTTCGGCATTTTCTGAAAAAATATTCCCGCCCTTGAGCAAGTCATTTTTTACAAAAACCACTGATTCGTAAATAGAAAGACACGGTAATGGTCAATTAAAATTTAATTTAACAGAAAGAATGATGGCGATGATCGTATTTCCTCCCTTCAATAGGATTGTACGCCCGCGGGCTGACCAATTCCGACGGTGATGTTCCAGCGGAACACGGTTGAAGTGTCCTTGTACACATCAGGAATGGATCTCGTGCTTCCGTCGACTGTCCGGGAAATTTGCAACAGTCCGCGACCAAGTTCGAAGCAATGAACTCGATGCCGTTATGCAGGATAGGGTCGACACACACCACCTCGTCTGCGTTCGCTCACACTTGTTAATTACTTTTAGGGTGTCGGTCCGACTGATCTACCACACGGAATTAATTCCGATTGAGTAAATGATGGATAGTCGGATCGCTTAGGCCGGCAGGTACTGGTCAGTCACACGCCAGTAGATAAGTTGCCTAAGTCTAGTCTTATAGAGTCATTCTTTCTCGAGTCACTAGCTCAAGTCTCCTCTCTCGTGTTCCTTGCTCGAGTCTCTCTAACAAGTTTCTGCTCTCACGTTTCTAGCACGAGTCTCGATAACAAGTGTTCTCTCTCACGTGTCCGGATCAAGTCTCCCTAACAAGTGTGTTTTTCTAAAACCTCGGTTCCTCCTCCACTTTCTTATCCCCACTCCACCAATGAATTTTGAATTTTTGAAAGGGAGAAAAAAAAACTCCCATGTAATAAAATATATTTTCAAGGATAAACAAGCAATAAATTTTGAATTTTGAAAATGCTTGGAGGCGAAGCGGACACTTGGGCGTAACGAAATGATCGGGAGGGCCGCCTGCGCCAGGTAGTAAATTAGCGTAACAAAGAGATCGGTCGCGGGATGCCACTTTTCGCAATAAACCTGTAATTATCTCCATACGTTACCTCCAATATTTACCACATTTTTTTTTAATTGTTCACGCGGATGTTTCCCACATGGTCCTCATATTCCACTTACATGTTCACCGAATGTTACTCTGAAAATCAAACAGGAAATTTAAAACCCTAAGTGAAGTAATTTTTATTTCGAAATAATGTTTTTAAACGGTTCATCGGCGGATAGTGCATTGTCACCCGTGGCGAAAGAAATGGGAAGATCTGATTAGCTAGAGTACCTTGAAGAGCAAAAACTCCCAAAATATAAGGGAAAGATCAAAAAATGTTCCCTGAATATTGCAATCTCTAAAAAATAGGATATTTAAATCCATGTTTTAAAATAACATATCTTCACTTGAGGAATCAACTTCCAGCATTTTGGCAACTTGTGCTGCAATGCGAGGGAAGCTTCCAAAAATGTAATAAAACATCAAAAAGTAATTTGGTAGATTAGAGAAGAACACATCATTTGGTTTGCAAATGTTAAACGGTTCCGTTCTTCCGCTTGAAAATGGTTCTCTCCAATAGAAATAAAATGTAGTATTGGAATACTTGCAGACATATTATTTTGTTACTTTATATAATTTTTAATGAAACTCACACCACTTCACTGCTGCTACTTAGGAAAAGGGAACGTGTTAATTGTGTTCAAAAAGATTGTTTATTTTTTACTGATACCTTGTGCTTGCTATTACTTTCGATACAGATCTCGATATTCACTACATAACTTATCTGCATCGAGATCATCGTGGTGACGAGGGAAATATAAAACAAGTGAATGTTGCTACATGTTTTCTTACGAAGAAACTATGAAAGGGAATTATGGGAGGGAAATATTAAAAGACAATCCCACTCAAGTTCACAACTAGTTAATAAACTAAATAACTAAATATGTACAATTAAAATCAGGCAAAAATGCGTGTATGTACCACGGACGTTAACTAGTTCTAATGATCGACCTCTAGTATTCTCCTCCACACAACAGCTAAATTGACCTTCAGACTAGCTACATATTATTTTTATTTATTTATTTATTTATAGAGACTATAAAATCCCGTTAAGGACAAAGACCTCCTACTTCAGCAGAGTGAAAAGTTGGCTTTCACATTTACACCAAATGAAATAGCTTATAGAATTTCACACAAAATGAAAATTTTCTGAAAATTACAAAAATTATTTAAATGAAAATTACTTACACAATCTATCCAATATTAAAATTTTCGGAGAATTAGAAAAGAGTGCTTAAATTAGTTTTTGTAAACGACTCATTATTTTATAGCACTTAAGGGAACTAGCCACTTAGGATAAGTTCGGTTTCAAGCCATTTATTTGTACGTTTATCCTATGTAATGAGATCATTCTTTGTTTGTGGGATCATGTTTTCTGGAACGTATGAAAAACTAAGCAGGGAAGCTAAGCCTCAAGAGGGAAATTTCATGTGTTTGGAGCTTGGAGACGAAATTTTGGTAAAAAACACAGTGATAAAAAGTCATGTCCTATCTCTTAATACGAAATATAATTTATAATAAAAATGGCACGTCTTACAGATTACGTTAGTTGTATATATGATCACATTAACCTGTAATTCTCCACACACATCTGCACACACATCTGCCTCCCACACAGATCTGCACAAAATGCCTTTAACCATTACTTACTGTATCATGCAAATACGCACATACAAATCAGAAATAAAGAAGAAAAACAAAAAGAATTTCGATCGTAGTAAGTCGAAACTACTAGACTTCCTTCCTATGTAATAGTAACAAACGTAAATCTTGTTGTTTTGTTAAACATGAATGACTATATTGAGTTCTCTCTTCCCATAACAAGCCCCAAAATTGTTCTTGTTAGTCACTTGAACTTCTCTCAATATTTTATAAATCTATAAAAAAATATATTGGTTTCTAAAAAAAAATTAATTGGTCACTCACTTCAGTTCGTGGAATGGCAGGCGCAACGTAACCTCACCAGCGGTTATTCGTTTCATCGAGTCCGGCTCTCCAAACACTCATTCTTTTACCCAGGCACTGTTTGGGTAAAAAGCCTGTGGTAATAGAGTCAATTCTTCACCTGCTATCCGTAACCAAACACACCACTACACAGAATGCCCCACTCTTTACGTGCACTCTCGCCACCCCAACCCTAGGTGGATACCGTTTCTTCCGCGCTCACAAGCTGGGACCAGTTCAGCACTCACTCTCCCAGATAGCGTTGCTAACGTCCAGACGGCGAAAGCGCGGGCATTTAAATTGCGTGGTGCCAGCCTTAGGTAAACAAGTACTATGTGATCGGTCACAGTAACCTACTAGTATATTAAACGTATATACGATCTTGAGTTTGACTGATTTCAAACCCGTTCCCAAAAGCTCGGTTGTAAACACCCGATCCTTGTATAGCATCGCTCCCACCTATTTCAAGGCTACAAATACTTGAGGAATAAGTTTCCTGGTCACAGTTTTGCCCCCATCATGACACAGACACTGTAGTCTTAAAAAGTACAGTGTCTGTTGCGAAGCACTTCACTTGCAGGAATTTAAAAAATGTAGTTATTATAATATAACCGATCCAGATAGCCGAGATTGCTGAGGCAGTAGTGCCATGGCGATCTCGGACGGAAGGATCGCATTTTTCTAGTTCCGCCCAGAGCATGAATGTGTTTGTGTACGTTTGTATGTGTGTGGCGTCCATTCATCCTTCATTACCACCATCATTCCATATTCCATTCCCCCAGGACTATCATCCCTGGGGGATAAAAATCGTAATCAGCATAATGCAGATCCCCCAAAAAGGGGAGACACACACTTGCCACGGGATAAATGTAACTGAACCTCGGTAAGTGCAGGCGTATGTCCGCGTCGTCCTAGACGAACCAATTCGCGACCACAAAAAATATAGTATAATTTCGACCCACAGTGCTTCACCCCCTCCCCCTCCCGTGGCCCTCCGATAAACAAAACACGGTCGAACTGCTGCGGCGTTATCGGCGCGGGCAGCCGGGCGGCGCATAATTTGTTTGGCTGATTTGGCGCGCGCTCGCAGTTCATGCCTCGAATGCGGCGACCAATCAGGTGAAAAAGGGCGACGGCCTGCCATTGGCCCTGAGCGGCTACAACCGGCTTCCGAGGGATTAGCAATCTGCGATCGCTTTATGACCTTTCAGATTTATCAGGTGTAAAGCTTGAAACACGGAATTTTCCCTTATCTCCCGCAATGTTAAAAAAACCACATCTTCTCTTTTTACTTTAAGCACTCAATTGGATTACAAATTTCTGATCAGAGAAATTAATGTATTTTTGTATTTCAATTTTATGTGCTTGTTAATAAGCCAACATAACCCTAAAGTGTTTCTTAGAGTCTGCTCAAGTGCGTGCTAATAAGGTACTTTACTATAAAGTTTCTGCAGCTAACCTTCTTTTATGTATAAAATTTTTTCTTCTTTTCTTTCAAGGTTTTGAGATTCCCTTGAGAAAATATTCTCCCAAAATCGTGACCAATCTCTCTGAATTATGCAATTGGTTGAAATTACACAATATTCAAAAAGTTTCAATTGAGGATAGCAAGTGAATAATGTATGATTGACAATAGCAAGCCTCAAATAAATTTAAAAAATTAAATTAAAAAAATATATCTGTAATTTCAAGTATGTTTTTGGTGAGCACACTCATGAATGAAGAATTCTCATTGATAATCACGCCAAATTGTTTGTCATACATATTTTTTTATTTTACTGTGAGTCGTTTTTGCTTTACTACAATCATATTAATACAATATTGTTAATGCAATATGTTTTTAAAATGTTTATGTTCAATTTTTTCCAAGGAAAAAATCTTGAAAATGTATCTTTTAAAATTTTAAATGTATAATTCATTCTTTGTTCACGCTGCCAGCTTCAGATTCTCAGACTATTTAATAGATTGCGGTTTGAACAAGAAAAGCTAGAAATTAGAAAAATAGAAACTAGCAAATACAAACTAAAACTAGAAATATTAAGAAATAAGTAATAAGAATTTGTAAAACGCGATAGTAGTTATTTTTAAATGTTATTATATTTATTTCTAACAATTATTTGTTTTGTTGTATGTTACAAAAAAGTATTAAAAATATTGCATGTTTGAATGAAAATCCACCATTCGTAATAAATATAATTCGCCGAAGGATACAAAAAGACTTCCTTTTGCATGCAGAAGTTTAAACGTACTACTTCAATATCCAGTTCCATTTAAAACACAGAATACGATATTTTGACGTACGTTTTCATCTCCACCTAACTTCATAAACTGGTTAAAAGACAAAAAGAAAACCAGCAAGGGTATGTATTTCGGAAGCGAAAAGTTGCGAACGAGCGGCCGCAAGTTTTGCATCGTATCGCCCGCAATCACCGCCGCCGGCAACGCAGCTCCTGTCAATTTCACCTCTCCCCCACCCCACCCACCCGCTCCCCACTCCGCCGGCAGGGGAGCGCGTTTAGGCAGCGACGGGGGGGAGCGCCGGCAGGGAGGGGGGGTTCTCGAGGCGCAACTTCCCCGAACGGGGGATGCGCTGACGCGTCACTTCGCTGTCGCCCCGCCCCCCTCACCCCACGCCCTCGCCCACGCCCCAGAGACTGAGCGGCGTGATGGGCCCAAAGCGCATTGCAGCTGGAGGACGATCCAGTTCACCTCTTCAGCATCAAACCGAGAGCGGTAGCTCAGTGCATCAACTGATGTCACTGCAGCGCCTCTGGCCGGGAGGTCCCAGGTTCCCACTCCCCACGGCGGCAGGATTTTCGACAGTAGCTTTTCAGCTAGGTCGAATTCAGTCGCTGTCTGGAGGAGAATTCTAGCGGCCGGCTGTTCTGATCGGTAGTTTTCCGTGGTTTCTCCGATCAACACCAGGCGAATGCCGGAGCAGTACCCTACCAAACGGGCCACGGACCGCGCACGGTCTTTCCTTCCTCTTCCTTGTCCTATCCTCTCCCCTTTACACACACACTTACACTAACATGCACTACACTACCACATATTCGGGGAGACCAGTCGGGAGCTTAGAGTCTTAGAATTTGTCCCGGCTGCGGCTGTGCCCCGCTGGTGGGAGAGTCCTGGTTAGGGGGAAACCCCAGTAACCGACGGTAGGTTGGCGCCGGATCTCGCCATCCAGCGCGGGAAGATCACCGCCATCTCCTGAGAAAAACATACACTACACTAACGGGACCAAAGCAGTAGACGCGCCCGGAAACACGAAAAAACCCAACCAAACCTCTTCAGCGTCAACATTTCCTTCACAACTTCATTTTCTTATTCTCATTCCCCTCCCTTCATTTTCCTTCTCTCCTTTTTTTCTTCTTATCCTTCATCTCTTTTTTTTCTCCTCTTTCTTCTCCGCCTGCTTCTTCCCGTGAAGAACAGCTAGTGACCATATGACAGTTTCATTTCATTCTTTTGGATGTTTCTCTCCCTCTCGTTTCAGAACTGCGTCACTCTTCCGATGTGTAAAATATTCTATCTCAACCTGTTGTACTGACTTTCTTTTGTTTCCTGACTTGTAATTCATCCAATTGTAATAAAAATGTAACTCTGCCAAATTTTTTTTTTTTATTTCCAAATATTTTTAAATTTCTTGAGATTCTGCTCTTGATGAGAGGTAGGTTCTGTAGGTTCTTGTTAAACTCTTGCCATACACTCTAAAGAGATATCAAAGAAAATATAAGTTTCCGGATATTTCTTCTATGTTTTGAATTCCCTCATGGGTTATTATATACATTTTTTATGAATTGAAATTTTGTTTCGTGAATATCTAATTGCCAGAATTAAAATTTCTCAGTTAATTATTCAAATGGATCTATGATTTCAGATCAGTACATTTCGCTCAAAATATACCAAATAAACATTTTATTTTGTCCCCAATTTTTCACAGATCGAGTATTTCGTTTTTAGAACATTTCAAAAGGCTTTGTAGAATTGAGTAAATGTGGTAGTTAAATGTTTTTCTTACGAGTGTTGATCACTTACATGATTATTCGCGGTTAGGCTGCACTGAAGTCATTGAATGACTCATATCTTCGATATGAATTTCTAGTATGTTTTCCATGAGGTCTTGACTCGCCCCTGTGAGGAGCGTATTCCCATCACATCATTACTGCAGGAGTCCATTGCCATCGAGGACGAAACACATTGTCACCCAAATTCATTAATTACCTCTCGGCTGTTGCGCTCTTTCTTTCGCATTGTTACGTGTTTCCACTTCTGTAACTTCACACAAAAAATGACCTATAAAACGGAATAATACAACTGGATGCCTGACAAACTCCACATGCAGTTGTGTCATGACAGGATTACTTCTTTAGAAGAGAATATAATAGAACAATCGAAATTAACTTGATTGATCACAAACCATACATAATATTGAAGTTTAACTTCATAGAAAGGGATTTGAGTTCTCTGTAGGAAAACCCATTTAAGTATTAACACTCCAAACAGTTCACTGTGCATTAAAAACCGCAAATAACAGTAAATGTGATTTTAAAATTTTATAAGATATTTAAATATATTTTTACGATAAATAGTTAATTGTTTCTGTAGATAATTACATTAGACATATTGTACATTAGATATATTCAAATATGTCGCTCAATTTACATTTTTATAGATTACCAGCTTCCAACAAATTGTCTATGATCGTGTATGACGTCTGATCGAACGTTCAGGAAAACTTTAATCTGTGAAAGCAGCACATATCCTTAATGGAACGGGTATTATCCTTCCTCATCTTCTTTCAAAAAATGTCCGTAATTTTCTGGCAAATTAAGCTCTACTACCTTTCAAGGCACTCTGGCAAAAATATTTCTTCTGATAAACATATGGTTCTAAAACTAAGGACTAATTCAATCTTTGAAGTTAGTATTTTAACCATGACAGAGTTTATTTTGACGGCCTGAGAAAATCTCCTCGTTATAAACATGGTTATAAACATGGTGTTCACCGTCAAATTCTGATGAAATGTTGAAGGACATCCGAATCGCATACCGCAGCATTCACTAGCTGTTCTATCTCAGGAGCTCTAGGGTTAACTGACACTCACCAAAGAAAGTCCTTTAGAGGACTTCGGAGGGATTCATGTTGTAAGATTGTTGTTATTTTGGTTGCTGCCCGCCTATAAAAAGTTCTGAGTCTGATCAACATGAAAACCAGCCATCCGAAATATAAGCAAACGAAAAACCGCTAATGAAGAACTTGCGAGCTGAGCAAACTGGGCATTATTTTACATTGCTATCGATTTTCCAATCGTCTGTCCTGGACCATGATTTCCACTTGAATGTGAATGCATAATCAGTGAGCTGACTGCAAGGTTTTTTTTCTTCCTTGAGTCATTCGTTTGCTAAATAGTTTCAAAAGTATTAATTGATTGATTGATTTTTTCGTGTTCCCGGCGCGTCATCTTCTTCGGTGATTAGTCCCGTTAGTGTAGTGCATGTTTTTTTCTCGGGAAATTGTGGTGATCTTCCCCCGCTGGATGGCGAGATCCGGCACCGACCTACGGTCGGCTAGTGGGGTTTCCCCCTAACCAGGACTCTCCCACCAGGGGGCACCGCCCCAGTCGGGACAAGCTCTAAGCTCCCGACCGGTCTCCCGGGATACGTGGTAGTGTAGTGCTTGTTAGTGCAAGTGTGTGTGTAAGAGGAGAGGATAGGACAAGGAAGAGGAAAGACAGATCGCGCGCGGTCCGTGGCCCGTTTTGTAGCGTACTGCTCCGGCATTCGCCTGGTGTTGATCGGAGAAGCCACGGAAAACTACCGAACAGAGCAGCCGGCCGCTAGAATTCTCCTCCAGACTCAAAAGTATTAAAATAATATTTATTACTGTGATCAGTAATCAGCTTTACGGTATACCTGAAAGGATTGTTGCGAATGATATAACACGAGAAAATGAATTTAAAAACTCCTTGCACAATTCCCATATTCGTTCCTTGGCAGGTTGTACCTCTCGGCATCCCCTGGAGGCCTGAGCCCCGGAGGTTTGCGATATCGTCTCCCTGGCGCCCATCTCTCCTGTGGAGCCTCATCCCCTCCTATCGCGCCCTTCGCGCCGCCGAAGCCGCTGATTGCAGCCGCCGCCGCCGCGAAGACAGCCGCAATCAGTGCGGCGAGGGCCCTTATCAATTTACCCAGCGGCGGCGGCGAGACGGCGGGACTGCGCGGAAGGGTAGGCGGTGGCGATGGAGAAGGAGTCGGTGAACCGTGAGGCGGTTGTGGTGATGGTGGTAGGATGGTGATATCGCTGGTGGAAGTGGCATAAGTCGACGATGGCTGGAGCCAGCAGCAGTTAACGGTGGACTGTGACGCTGGCAGGAAGAGTGAAAGCGATGGGGAAGCAGTGTGGCGGTGACCGCAAGGGGTCGGTATCAGTAGAGAAGGTGACGGTGATAGTACAGGTAGTAAAACGGTGCGGCGACTGTGGTGATGGTATGATAATGCCTCTGGAGGAAGCGGCAGCAGTCAACGATGATCGAAGCGGATGGCAGTGGCGCTGGCGGTGAAAGGTAGAAGCAGTTGTGGAGTGGCGTGGTGATGACAGCAAGGGAGGTGGATGAAAGGGATATTGGCGGGGGAGGATTGAGCAGTTAGCGATTGCTGAAGCTGATGACTATGACACTGACCGTGAAAACCCTAGAGATACTTCTGCTGTTGGTGACGGAAGCGGAGCCAAAAGCGGAAGCGGTGATGGGGCGTCTTGGCGGCGAAGCATAGGAAAGCGGTGGGACGGTTACGGTGACGGAGATGGCAGTAACGATTCTAGTAGAGGCGATGGAGTGGAGTGGGGATGGCTATGGGCTCCTTCACATGTAGACACTGCCGCGAGCCACCGTACACCGCAACTGGGAGCAGAGCATTGGATTAAATGGAGGTCTTCCCACGTGTGGCCGATTCGCGCTGATGCCTTTCGGTGGCTGACTCACGCCACCCGCAGCCCGAGTCGGCGTCCGGGCCACCACTAGCAAACCATTGGTTTAAATGGAGGTCTTCCCACGTGTGGCCGATTTGCGCTGATGCCTTTCGGTGGCTGACTCACGCCACCCGCAGCCCGAGTCGGCGTCCGGGCCACCACTAGCAAACCATTGGTTTAAATGGAGGTCTTCTCACTGGGACACTGCCGCAGAGCAGGGCTTACGTATACATCAATGCAATTACTTCTATTCTTATTCACAACAATAGGCATTTTAATTGGAATATACAAAGGAAACACGCTAGAAACAAACAGTGTAGCGCTGGAGTGCAAACAATATCTCGAACTTTGCAAATATCTAAAAAATTTAATTTTTTCCCCATACTACATTCCTGCAAGAACTTTAAACCGTTTTTTCTCGATTTTTGCGTGACCTTCTCCCCTGTCTCTTACGTGCGGGGAAAAATGTTCATAAAAATACATTGAATTTTCGGGCAGCCCTTTGTATCTTTAATAAGCGACATTTTATTTGAAGCTAGTCCTATGATAACGTGGTTCTACTGTACCTTATTACTGCGATGGCTATTTAGAGATGCGTATATAAATGTAAATTCTTAAAAATAAACAAAATGGCATGGCTATGAAACATCATTAGTCTTATTTTAATTTTGTTCCCGATCAAATTCATTGTTTGTTTACAGACTCGTGACAATATGCACTATTCAATTGTGAATTCATAATAACACTGAAAGTTTCATTTACAACGCAAACATTTGTAACCAGATATTTCAGCCATCACGTACAGAGAATAGAAATTTACTCCCAGAAGTCCCTCTTCTGACAGGAGAAGTTTGTGTAAAAGGAGTTTAATATGTCGCAGCCGAGCCCCGCGGTGCGGTTTGCCCAAGCCTGAGCCGGTTCGGAATAAAGAGGCAACTAACTCCAAACAAACTGCGAGCGAGGAATGCTGTCGCGGCCGCGTCGCGGCGGTTGGGGGAGGGGTGGCATTACTTCTGGGCGGACGACATCGGCTCCGCGGCGGAGTGGAAGCGGCTTACGGCTGGCTGCACCGCGCGCGCGCGGCCTGTGGGTGGCAGCGCTGCGCCTCTCTGTCGCTAGCCGCTCTCTCCTCGCCCTCGCCCTCGCCCTCGCCCTCGCCCTCGCCCTCGCCCTCGCCCTCGCCCTCGCCCTCGCCCTCGCCCTCGCCGTCGCCGTCGCCCTCGCCCTCGCCCTCGCCCTCGCCCTCGCCCTCGCCCTCGCCCTCGCCCTCGCCCTCGCCCTCGCCCTCGCCCTCGCCCTCGCCCTCGCCCTCGCCCTCGCCCTCGCCCTCGCCCTCGCCCTCGCCCTCGCCGTCGCCGTCGCCGTCGCCCTCGCCCTCGCCCTCGCCCTCGCCCTCGCCCTCGCCCTCGCCCTCGCCTTCGCCCTCGTCTTCGCCGCCCTCGCCCTCGCCCTCGCCCTCGCCCTCGCCCTCGCCCTCGCCCTCGCCCTCGCCCTCGCCCTCGCCCTCGCCCTCGCCTTCCCCTCGCCCTCGCCCTCGCCCTCGCCCTCGCCCTCGCCCTCGCCCTCGCCCTCGCCCTCGCCCTCGCCCTCGCCCTCGCCCTCGCCCTCGCCCTCGCCCTCGCCCTCGCCCTCGCCCTCGCCCTCGCCCCTCGCCCTCGCCCTCGCCCTCGCCCTCGCCTCGCCCCTCGCCCTCGCCCTCGCCCTCGCCCTCGCCCTCGCCCTCGCCCTCGCCCTCGCCCTCGCCCTCGCCCTCGCCCTCGCCCTCGCCCTCGCCCTCGCCCTCGCCCTCGCCCTCGCCCTCGCCCTCGCCCTCGCCCTCGCCCTCGCCCCCGCCCTCGCCCTCGCCCTCGCCCTCGCCCTCGCCCTCGCCCTCGCCCTCGCCCTCGCCCTCGCCCTCGCCCTCGCCCTCGCCCTCGCCCTCGCCCTCGCCCTCGCCCTCGCCCTCGCCCTCGCCCTCGCCCTCGCCCTCGCCCTCGCCCTCGCCCTCGCCCTCGCCCTCGCCCTCGCCCTCGCCCTCGCCCTCGCCCTCGCCCTCGCCCTCGCCCTCGCCCTCGCCCTCGCCCTCGCCCTCGCCCTCGCCCTCGCCCTCGCCCTCGCCCTCGCCCCTCGCCCTCGCCCTCGCCCTCGCCCTCGCCCTCGCCCTCGCCCTCGCCCTCGCCCCTCGCCTCGCTCGCCCTCGCCCTCGCCCTCGCCCTCGCCTCGCCCTCGCCCTCGCCCTCGCCCTCGCCCTCGCCCTCGCCCTCGCCCTCGCCCTCGTCGCCCTCGCCCTCGCCCTCGCCCTCGCCCTCGCCCTCGCCCTCGCCCTCGCCCTCGCCCTGGTACTCGCCTAGCCTGGTAATGCCAGCAGCTGTGAACTGGAACAGTTCACGGACACGCGCGCGCTTTTCCTTCCTCTACCTGGCCCTCTCCTTACTACTTACTTGCACACTTACACTAACATTCACTACAGTACCATACATGCTCAGAGACCGGTCGGGACCTTAGACCTTTTCCCGACTGCGGCGGTGCTCCGCTGATAGGGAATACCTTGTTGTGAAAACCCTGCTGGGCAGGTCGGTGCCGGATCTCACCAATCAGTGGGGGATGATCATCACCCCTTCCCGAGGAATAAAGCATGCGCTACACTTACGGGACTAACAACCTTAGTAGTTGACGCACCTGGAATCACTAACAATCAATGAATCAATCAATATAGATAGCAATGTCCTACGGCCTAGCTTCGCCCTCGCGGCGTCCTCTGAGACCTTTGGTGCCAAGGTCGTTTGTTCGGAGATCGTTGATTCTTCCCGGAGACGCCGGAGAGCCTCTTTCTGACGAGTTAAAGTTTAAATATAACCAGGGGCATAGCTATAATCTGATTTAAACAGAATAGCACTTCTAGGTCACGAGCTGGAAGGACAGGGGGATGTTGTCATGCAATCGGAAGCACCAATATAAAAAATTTAAATCATAACGAAACTCCAAATTCGATGACAGTATCCCCCTCTCCGTTCATCTCGTGACGTAGAAATGTCACTCTATTTAAATCGGAATATAGGATGGTGCTATTGGTACGCAGCATCGAAACCCCCGAAGGGCTCCCGATGAGGACGCCCGTCGAACCCCAACAAAGATGGGGATGGTGGTGACGGGTCTCATTTCAACTTTCTGTGCCGGGCCCCCGAGAAAGTAGCTGCGACTCTGAATATAACACGTAGAATACACCGTAAGTGTAGGAATGTCTTCGGGCTAACCACACGAAACCATTATCCCACGGCCGGTCATCACTGATCGGCCAAGGTCCGCAGCGGGCTGTCCAGCCAAAGAACAGGAAAAGAATGCATCGTAAAGATCGCGCCGATTCAGAACGTGGCACGTAACTACTTCAAAAATTATGTAAGCTACCCTGTGTACAAACATTTATAAACATCCGGTCTGTGAAGGCGAGTTACCATTTCATTTCATGAAGAAGACAATTATTTTCGTAGTAATTATACAAAAGGTGTGAGTCAAGTTAAACACATTTGTAGCTTGCATAAAACACCTTGCGGTTTTTGCGTTTAATTCATCCAAGAAGTTTTTAGATTGTTTGAGGGTGCAACGGTCAGATCATTGTCTTGAACTTCAGACTTTCTCAACGCAGAATGTCAAATGGCGAAATTAAACAAGGGCATTTTTGTCAAAAGCCTAACGTATTTCAAATACTTCAACACCTACTATTTTAATTGCTGCCATAAATACGACGTATTCCACGTATATATTGTTTATCCATATGCTTTATCTGTTCCTTATAAAGTGTATATCTCTGGCTCTACTTCAGAAGGTCTTCCAGACAGGCAGATCTCATTCGGCGTTTATTTTAGCTGGTATGACTTTTATGTTCTCCTCCTGATGTCGGTTTCTGTTTACAATATCCGAAACTTGTTTCGGTAGCACGTCAAATCTCCTTAGAATACGATATTACCGGAGGAAGTTAATTTTGTCGAGCACCTGTCAGGCTTTTTTGAAATTCCACGAGCGTGGCACGTGACACTCGGGAGTTTTTACTCTTTGAAATCCACCGCCTCAAGTGGAATTGAATGCGCGAACTTGGCTTTTGAAAACCACTTCGGTAGTTCTCCCACCACCATGGGCGCCAACGTGAAGCTAAAGCGCCTCTAATCCTTCCATTACATCAGTTACCAACTTGAATGCGTTCATCTCTGTAACGTAGTTCTTGCATGAGACCAATGAACTTGAAGTTTAAGCACATTCGTACTCACCTCTTTATCTTTCTTCTAACTTACCCACTGCGGTTTTCAGTACTCCAAACAATTCTTTCTTTGGTAACGTTATGTAATATGAGTTGTTTTATGAACAGACCGCTTTGCTAACCGAAATAATACTCAGTTGATAATTACAATGTTATGGTAACCGGCCCATATGCCTCAACGACCAAATAACAATACTGCTGGGTTTATCTATATTAACTGTCTAACTAATATCATTTCGATTGGCTCATATGTTCAGATGGCGAGAATTTAAGATTTTGCAAGCATCCTATTGCATATATTTCAAGCTACTTTAGCTCATTTAGAACTATCATTTAGCTAATTTCCCAGCATTTTTCTCAATGGTATATTGTTCATAGCCATTATTTTTCCATCGTTTTGCTTTTGTTTATCGTGTTTTCGTTCAACAGTCATTAGTACATGCTCTTTCAAATATTTCTACCTTTTCAAAATCCCTTTCAATTTTTATATTCTTTCGTTTCCCCTGAAGTTTTAGAAGAATGAAAACTTGAACACCCACGACAGACATCTCTTAATTTCTTAAACTTTTCTTTCTCCATGGCAACAAACTGTTAATTTAGCCTTACAAGTAGTAATGAAGAAGTCTAATGTTAAAAATAAATAATAAAAAAAATATGGACATCGAGGGAGCATAAAATATGGAATCGAAACGAACAACACATCGGTCAAGAAGGCAGAGACTTCAGAAATGGAAGTAAAACAGAGACGCTTTGATTGATTTTTTTATGATTAATGTAAGAAGATCATGTCGTGGCATATTTAAAATTAAATTGCATTATCATATTTTAGAATTAATTATAAGGAGGGAACGGCCGAGCATGCAACCAGAGGGGAGGGAATTGTAAAAAAACTTTCGTTAAATAATTTCGTTAATAAATTGTTGTGTCGAGATGTTTGTTTTCTTTTGTTGTTTTTCTTGTTAGTCAGTCGCAGCAAAGGTGATATTAGTTACAACTGGAACGGAAGCAACAGGAACAGAAAACATAATATTTCCTGTAATAAATACTAAGAGGGGGGTAAAATACTACTTAATGTTTTTGGTTTTCCTGTAGAGGCAGACTATCGAACCCACGATAATATAAATTTACCTGATAACAGGTAATCCCTATATAATTTAATATATATAAATATATATAAATATATATATATATATATATATATATATATATATATATATATATACATTTGTTTTTCCCCTCTAATAATTGGTTTCAATCAATAGAACTTCCAGTAATCGTGATTCTGTATAGAATTACACATCCCCATGCAACAGACAAAGAGTAATATGTTGTATGTCGAACCCATGGCTAAGTTGGAAGTAAATTTAATAAATTAGTTTTAACATAACAGAAGAGATGAATAAATATTTCACAGTATGAAATAGAAACCTTCATTGTACCGTTCTCTCTTCCTTTATTGTACTACTTTTTGAGTACTATCACATTTCGCATTATGTATTGTTTCTTATTTCTGTAGACGCGAGTTAATTTTTCTTTTCGTTTTTTTTTTCTTTCCTTTTAGCCCAGCGTTATAGGTTACTGAAACCCGCTTGCAATTTATTGGTTCTGCGTACCCATACGTGCAGTTTGCTTGTAATGTGCACGACGAGGTTTCGCATTTCCAAGAGTCTATTAGAGCGAAAGCGAGGCCCCTCCCCCTCACGGCGGAGGCAGTCGGAGGCCAACGAGCGCGCGCTCACGCACTCCCGACGAGACTGCCTCCGTTTTGTTTCCGTTCAAGGGCTTTGCGGGGACATTACAAGGTGTTCATTACCCAGGGGAATGTTTAGAGGCGCTTTTACGTTTATTAAATTACGTGCTTTTGTACGTAGAATCTATACAACAGAAAGCTATTTCATTAGCCAATTTCGACCTTCTAAAAACTCGTAAAAAATACCTGTGCTGTTGTTTTCAGTCGCGAATCAGACACCTTCAAATTGATGCATCAGTTTTTGAAAACTCTCATTTTTATTTGTTCTTTAGAAAGAAAATAAAATTATGTTTGATGGTATCGCGGGAAACTCAACTGAAATAGGTAATCGTAGTACAAGTTTCTTAATCAAGATATCACTTGTGTTTTTGTTTGTAGCTTCTTTAAATCTATTAAACAGCCTGCAGTGTTCGGGTTTACTGTTCGCACACGTGTGCACTGGCATCGTGGGCGTGTGAAGATGTTAATGAAATGAACGCACTATTGAAAATGAAGAGCTGTACGTCACACACGCTCGCCCCAGCCCCCCGCCCCCACCACATTCCCCACGCTCACTCTGGCCCTAGGACAGCGACAAACCCTGCCACGATGGTCCCCGCACCCATCCCCGCCACCGGGTACACGCGGGCCCAACCCCCGTGACCAAGGCCGCCCTCGCGCCCACGCCAGCCCACACCCACTCCTCTCCGCCTTCGCACCCACGCCCGTTCATATCCACCCCGCTCCCGTGCCGCGCCCATCTCTACGCGCGCCCCAAACTGGTTCCCATTTAGCACCAGCCCCATCCACCCCCCCCCCCCCCCCCCCCCCCCCCCCCCCCCACCCCCCCCCCCCCGCGCCCCCTTCCCACACAGCCCCCACGCTCAATCCCCCTCGCAGTCATACCCACCCCACCCCCCCTTCCCACCCACACCCCCCCGCTCACGTGCCGCGCTCATCTCCACGCCCGTCCCGTACGTAACCAGTTCACCCACCCCCGCGTCCCTTACCAGCCCCGGCCTCCACCCTCGCCCACGCGCCCGCCCTGCCCTCGGCGCGGCCGCAACCCGCAGTCCCAGCCGCCAGCCGCCCCTCCCAGCCGCCGCACTCGCTTCGATCGGGTGTGCGGCCCATTTGCAAGGCAACGGCTGCCCGAAATTTCAGTTGCGCTGCTCTCTGTACAAAAGGAGGAATTCCGTCCCCGCTGCTCCGTCGTTAATATTAATCCCACACGCTGTTTCAATACAATACCGTCGAGCCAGGATTCCAGATCTCGGTAATGCGCTGCATTAAAAAATAAAAAAATGTGAACGAATTTATATTTTAATGTAAATGGTATTAACTTAGTCAAAACTGTCTTGAAAATAAATTTCAATTACTGTTTTTCACAGCTGGTAGAATTAATATTTGTGAATCAAGCGCTATGATTGTAAGAAAACATAAAGTTCTCAGAAAAATAACTTGTCGCAATCACCTCCAGCAATCTTCAGAGAAAAGTAAAAGAGATTTTTTTATGTAAATAATATGACATTTATTCCAGTATTGCATATTTCTTGAAAATTTCAATTAAAATGTTTATGTCTCTGACAGGTTGCAGAACCGACTTTGAACATTTACAATGTATTACATTAATGAAAAACGTTTAAATATTATCGAAGACTTAATTGTCTAGAGAAAGTATGGCATTATTTACAACTGTAAGATAAGTGATGTATGCCTTAATATAGAAATATGTGCTTTGAATTTGTAACTCGGTGCACACGCACGCGAAATGTATCTCAATGGAAACTTTTTTACCTCCTTCGTACATGTTATAATCTTCTTTCGTTTTCGTCCATTGGTATAGATAACTCAGGAATACACAAAATATATTTTATTTTTCGTATTCTGCTAACAAAATATAAATTTAATTGTCTGGGTTTTCTACAAAAATTTAAACTTAGACGCTATTACTCAATTCTGGCAGAAATACCATTCTTTCGGCGCTCTATGCGAAATAAGATAATATTTTTTTATTCCAGAAAGTTGATAATACACTTGTCGATGCCTGACGTCTTGCAACCATTGTGCTGAATTTCCTTCATGGCAGTGCACACGCACGGCAGAAGGCTCCATCACTCCCGCCAGGGAACTGGCATATCATCTTTAAAAGCGAAGGCAGCCTGGCGACAGACGATCCGTTGGAAGCCGCAGGAGACAAGAGGAGACCAAGGACGGGCGATGAAGGCAGCGGCGACGTTGGCAGAGTCGCACAGTGTGCCATGGTCGCAAAATGTCGGGGAAATTTGTTACCTTTATTTTTCATAATTTTATTTTTCAACATCTATTACTGTTATTTTTTTAAATAAATGTTAATAAAAAAGAAGAAGGAGGATAAGAATTATAATGTCTCCATGCTGTGTGTTGCGGTGAGTAACTTGGCAACACTTCCAGTCTTCCAGAATGTAAGAATAGTATATTCCTCAACGAGCGTAGAATGATAGCAATTATTTCCGAGTTGATGTTTGCGACAGGAGCGACGTAGGAGAGAGTGTCGGAATTTCTACGAGTGAATAATAGCCATTCTACGCGAGTAGAAGTCTATTCTTTCTCTAAGACTTTTAAATTGATGTTTTAAAAATAATAAATGAAAACATTTGGAAAGATTTTATTTTTGATTTATGTTACATTCATTGTACTTTTTACTTCATTACTTAAATATTTTATAATATTATCTACAAACAAGTAAACAAAACAAGTTTTACTGGTCTAGTTTTACTTTTTGGAAAATTCAATTGTGAAATTTGTAATAGGAATTTGACTCTTGGTTTTAAGCAGATTTCATTAAAAAAACAATTACTAATAGAACAAGATATTTCTGATATTCGAGTATTTTGAATGAAATCTGTATAATGTTCTACTGATGGTAGTAGTGTTTGCCGTAAACATTTTGTTTGACATAGAAACATCCACATAATCTTCCGCTACAATATATCCTTTCTAACAATCACCAGCTCGTATACTGTTTCGTAGATCACCTGTCTTACGACAGTTGCGACTTACCAAGGCACAGCGCACAGGGTTCTTGCCCTCTGCAGGCGAATGCGAAAACCCTCTGCCATGTATAATGAATGAAGACGAATGTGATTGGTCGACAACCGTGCGAGAATATGGTAGCTCAGTGCATCAACTGATGTCACTGCAGCGCCTCTGACTGGGAGGTCCTAGGTTCGAGTCCTGACGGCGGCAGGATTTTCGACACTAGCTTTTCAGCTAGGTCGAATTCAGTCGCTCTCTGGAGGAGAATTCTAGCGGCCGGCTGCTCTGATCGGTAGTTTTCCGTGGTTTCTCCGATCAACACCAGGCGAATGCCGAAGCAGTACCCTACCAAACGGGCCACGGACCGCGCGCGATCTGTCCTTCGCCTTCCTTGTCCTATCCTCTCCTCATACACACACATTTACACTAACATGCACCACACTATCACATATTCCTGGAGACCAGGACGGGAGCTTAGAGCTTGTCCCGACTGGGGCGGTGCCCCGCTGGTGGGAGAGTCCTGGTTAGGGGGAAACCCCACTAGTCGACGGTAGGTCGGCGCCGGATCTCGCCATCCAGCGGAGGAAGATCACCGCCATTTCCCGAGAAAAAACATGCACTACACTAACGGGACTAATGACCGAAGCAGTTGACGCGCCCGGAAACACGAAAAAATCAAACTATTATTTTTATTTTTATTTTTTTATTTAATAGGTAATTATTGCAGACGAATTAGAAAACTTGATGCAATGTGGCTAGGCCGAAGGCCTTTAAGCCATTACAATACCTACATTCTACCGCGTTCTAACCTTTCGGATTCTGGTATTCACCCCAAATGGTCTCTCCATCGCATCAAAGTTAAAATTAAATTAATTAACTATTATTATCATTATTGCCTGTAATATCTAGTAATATACTCCTTACTATTACTATCATTATTGTTACTGCCTGAAGTTCTCAGCGTAACTCGGCTATTTATTTATAGCAATTCTCTATTGCTATAAATATATAGAGACAATAAGAGGAATGAATTGTATCCAACATGTTTCCCTTGCCTTGCCCTGACCCTCCTCTCCCCGCTAAGCCACACCATGCCAGGCCACGACACGACACGTCACGCCACATCACACCTCGCAACGCCACGCCGCGTCACGTTACGCCACATCACGCCACGCCAAGTCGCGTCACGTCACACCAAGCCCTATCACGCAAAATCATGCTCAATAACGCCACGCCACACCCCATAACAGGGAGTTTTAGCGTCAAGGTAGCGACGTTATGCACTAACAGTCATGTGACGGATCTTGAAGTCATAACGTCTTACCTTAGGCCTAAGATTCGACCTTATACCTACATAAATAGTGCACACCTATAGGAGTCTCTACGGTCCCCTTACAAACGGCAAAATAGCCCAATAAAAACAGGAAAGATTGTATTTTACCAACTCTAATAAACCTATTGCCGTATGTAAGGCAATTACAATTATTCCTTATCAACTCCACAACGCTGGCAAGAATTAACGTATAATGTTGGAAAGGTGACAGGTAAGAAGTTTGCGAAAAGGAAGTTGAAATCATATCTTCGGGTTAGGTTATGTCTTATGCTCATAAACGAACGCTGTTTTAATATATTCCTTACATTCTCAAGAAACCCGAATCAAAATTACAGATTGCGTGCTCATGGCGATGGGCCATAAAATTTAAACCTCCGTGCACAATGTAGATTTGTTAAACTCTTGTCTCGAATCGTGGCTTAAATGTCTCACCACTTAGCCTACACTCTTTGATATATTATGCAACTTCTTTGTTCAACGCTTGAAATGCTTCTTTTGTTATAATGCATAACGCGATGTCGCAATTGCTAAAAATCTTCTGACCGTTGTTCATTACGACCTTATAAACTCGATAGCCACGTGAGCAATAGAGTTTAATGATGTATCTTTACGCCTGGTGCTAAAACTCCCTAACATCACGTCACGTTATACCCTCTGCACTTGCACACCAAACGTTTTGTGAGTGGGAGCGGTAGCTCAGTGCATCAACTGGTGTCACTGCAGCGCCTCTGACCGGGAGGTCCTAGGTTCGAGTCCTGACGGCGGCCGGATTTTCGACACTAGCTTTTCAGCTAGGTCGAATTCAGTCGCTGTATGGAGGAGAATTCTAGCGGTCGACTGCTCTGATCGGTAGTTTTCCGTGGTTTCTCCGATCAACACCAGGCGAATGCCGGAGAGGTACCCTACCAAACGGGCCACGGACCGCGCGCAATCTGTCCTTCGTCTTGTCCTATCCTCTCACCTTACACACACTAACACTAACATGCATTACACTACCGCATATTCCGGGAGATCGGTCGAGAGCTTAGAGCTTGCCTGGCTAGGGCGGTGCCCCGCTGGTGGGAAAGTCCTGGTTAGGGGTAAACTAAAAAATAAATATTCGTCCGGTTTAGATGAATTCCCGGATTCTGTGTTAAAGACCTGTGCGCATGCCATTATACACCCGTTAACTCACATATTTAGTTCATCGTTATGCACCGGAACGTTTCCAGGTATTTTCAAAACAGCTAAAATTAAGCCGCTCTTCAAAAAAGGCAACAAAAATGAAATCCAAAATTATCGGCCCATTACTCTCCTATCAGTTTTTTCAAAAATATTAGAGAGACTTTGTTACGTACGAATGGAAACCTTTCTCAGTAAACACGACTCGCTTTCAGGTTGCCAACATGGATTTAGAAATCAAAATCAACGGAAGCAGCTTTATTTTATTTTCTTAAAGATGTCGTCTCATCATTGGATTAAAACGAGGCACCTATTGGATTATTTTTAGAATCCTCAAAAGCTTTTGACGTCATTGATCATGACATTTTACTTTCCAAATTACCATCATATGGAATCCGCCGTATTGCTCTAGATTGGTTATGTTCGTACCTTAAACAACGATCTCAGAGAGTTGAAATACCTTACTGGAATGATGGAACATTACGTACGCACGTTTCCAACTCTTTGCCCATTGCACGTGGAGTTCCTCAAGGATCTATTTTAGACTCTATTCTGTTCCTACTTTACGTAAACGATATGCCCTCGACGATTCGAAACGGAAGAACAGTTCTCTTTGCAGATGATGCGATGATACGAACATTCTTTGCAGTAAAGAAACCGTAAATAGTACAATATCAGATGTTTCAAATTGGTTCCGAAATAACAAATTAATAGTAAACGAAAAGAAAACGGTTTTAATGCAGTTTTCCTTTTCAAATAAACAATTCTGTGCTCCATTGAAAATGAACGGTGTACCATTGACTGATGTTAAGGCAACAAAATTTTTAGATCTCTCAATTCAGTCAAACCTTAAATGGAACGTCCATTTAAATGAATTGAACACAAAATTAAGTTCATTATGCTACACGTTCAGAATTCTTTCAAATTCAGTCAGCCTTCATACTGTTCTTTGTGTTTCTAATGTTCACTCCCACCTGAGATATGACATAATATTCTGGGGAAATACATCTCATAGCTCCCATACTTTTAGATTACAAAAACGAATTGTACGAATAATAACGAAATCCCACCCTTGTGATTCATGTAAGACTCTCTTCATTAATCTAGGAATTTTACCATTACCTTGTCTGTTTATTTACGAATCAATGTTTTTTGTCAAAAATGACTTGCTTAAGGGCGGGAATATATTTTCAGAAAATGCCGAAGTCTATTACTATAACACTCGACGTTAAAATGATATTCATCAGGTGACAGTATCAACACCTCATTACAAAAAATTCACATACAATACATGTACATTATTTTACAACACTTAACCAGATGACATTAAACGATTAAATTCGATAGAAAAGTTTAAATCCCAAGCGAAATCGTTTCTGCTGCACAACTGTTTCTATAAAATTAGAGACTATACTGAGCATCACAAGAAAAGTAACATTAATTTTAACAATGATGCATAATGCATTATTTACCATTTGAACTGTATAAATGTGTATAAATAACCTGTAACAAGTATTGTATTGCAGTCTCCGGGTCAATGACCCCATCTCGATCAGGTTTTTCGTCCAGTTTCCCTGATCCATTGAGCAAATGCTGAGATGGCCCCTTGTTTTGCTTCTGGACATAAATGTAACTTCATTTTCTGTGCACGTCTTCTAGAATTCAGTGGGAAATACAATTATTCAAATTATCGTTTCCATGTTGTCGCGGCAGAAGGTATTATTTCGAAGGACAACATGGATAAGAGCCAAAGTTTATTGCTTATTTATCCTTGAAAATATATTTTATTACATGGAAGCTTTTTTTTCCTTCAAAATTTATGTAGTATATGACTTAGTGTAGGGATCACAGAATTTTGAAAATGTGCACACAATTCACTTTTCCCCATAGCACGTCATACGCAGTTTTAACTGTTTTATTACGTAAAACAAATAAATAAAATAAATAAATAAACCCCACTAGCCGACGCTAGGTCGGAGCCGGATCTCGCCATCCAGTGGGGGAAGATCACCGCCATCTTCCGAGAAAAAACATGCACTACATTAACGGGACTTATGACCAAAGCAGTTGACACGCTCGGAAACACGAAAAAATCAAATCAAAACAATGCAAACATTTTGGCTCTTTGATCTGCCCCACTAGTCATGATCGTTTGGGCAATGGATGGTGATGTGGAGGGGATAGTGATGAATAGAGTAGCGTAAGTGATGACGCAAATGAGATGTGAAGGGGGAGACGACAGGCGAGTTTTTTCAAACTCGCTTGACCCTGAAGAAAGATTTAATGAAATTACCTTATCGAGTTCATTTACAATTCCGGTGCTGGTTGAATGTGATAACAATCCTTATGAAAGTTTCTGGTGGATGTCATACCTGAATTAAACCTGTCGTAAGCAGAAATTACATTTTACTTCCTGTGACAGGCGACTCTGCAGACAACTTAAATTTATCCAACTGTTCACATTTACTCCCTCTCAAAAACCAACTCGGGATTTAACACGTACTCGTATTTTCTAGAATACTGCCCTTGGCAGTTTTGCTCAGTAAAATGTGATCTGCAACGAATAGATCCAAGTACATTTCTTCAGCTTCATATTCACAAAAAGGTCATGTTTTTGAAATATTACAATTAACTTCCGATTTTCTTATATGTTGATGCATTGTTGAAAAGTGCAAATATAACTAGAAAATTGTTACGTATCAATTGTAAAGTACGTTGCACTAAAGTATGGGGCAGCGTGTTCCTCGGTTTCGTTCGGCAGAGTCCGCGCCTAATAACTAGGCTAAGAATACCGACTTTGATTTTTTCGTGTTTCCGGGCGCGTCAACTGCTTTGGTCATTAGTCCCATTAGTGTAGTGCATGTTTTTTTCGCGGGATATGGTGGTGATCTTCCCCCGCTGGATGGCGAGATCCGGCGCCGACCTACCCTCGGCTAGTGAGGCTTCCCCCTAACCAGGACTCTCCCACCAGCGGGGCACCGCCCCAGTCGGGACAAGCTCTAAGCTACCGATCGGTCTCCCGGATAATGTGGTAGTGTGGTGCATGTCAGTGTAAGTGTATGTGTAAGAGGAGAGGATAGGACAAGGAAGAGGAAGGACAGATCGCGCGCGGTCCGTGGCCCGTTTGGTAGGGTACTGCTCTGGCATTCGCCTGGTGTTGATCGGAGAAACCACAGAAAACTACCGATCAGAGCAGCCGGCCGGTAGAATTCTCCTCCAGACAGCGACTGAATTCGACCTAGCTAAAAAGCTAGTGTCGAAAATCCTGCCGCCGTCAGGACTCGGGAAGAATAAGTTAGCTGCTACCTAAAAGAAAAGGACAAATTATCTCTCAAATTTGTCGGTGTAATTTAACATACGTTAATATAAAAAAGTTAATAGTGACCCTAGACCTATCAACAAGTGGCGGTTTGAAAAAACATGCATTAATAGCCAAGATGTATTCCGCACCGCTTAAAACGTGTGCCAACTGGAGTCATTATCTTTTCCCTTCTATTCGAGGTTCATCTCTTCTATTCGAGGTACGGCATCCTGCAACAGTATGCCGTATGAAGACGTAGGTCTTATAGACCTAGAGTTCATAATTATTCATTCAATTTTTTCTCTCCAAAGAAGAAATGTCTATCAAATACGTATAAAAATACATATTAAATCCTATGTCATCGTACATAATATTTTTTATCTACGTAAAAATGTTCTTCTTTTTCTTCATCTTCACTTCAAGGAGTAGGCACATGTTTCTGATCTGTCTCCACAACGAGGGGTATTCCGACATCTCTTTTACCAGTGGGTCGATAGAGAATTACCAGATTGAGGATACTAGTGGCGCCCATTCTTGGTGTGTTGTATCCAAGAATCTATATAATTGTCTAGTTCTTCATTTGTTATAAATGCCCAGATCTTTTCGGATTTTCATTTCGTATGTGATTATATTTGATACAGTCTTTAAATTTTCCGAGGAATCTCATTTCAGCTGTTTCGATTTTACTTTTATCTTTCTAATTATCCACGATTCGTTGCCATACAAAAGAAGGACAGCCATTGTCTTGTAAAATTTGATTTCTTGTATCTTTCCTTGTTTTATTAAGGAGGGTTCTATTTATTATCCCGCATATTGATTGAAATCGTTGCAATTCGTCTGATGTAAATAATTATCATAAAGCAGAGACGATACACTTTTTTACTACTTTACACGAGGGTTTCGTCAAGTGGGCCACTGTCCACGGGCATGGGGGTGGTGGTGGGGAGGGTGGGAGCGGGGGCGAGGACGAGGGCTGAGGATGGAAGCGCGGGGACGGCTCAGCCGCGCTGCACATGTGGAATGCCGTTCGGAGGTGGGCGGGGCGCGACAAGGGATTTGCAGCTCAAAACTGTTTCTGGCCGACACGTGACAAGACGAAAAAAGAAACCCACAGCAACGCTCACCGTGTCTTTGTATACGAATGCCCGGGCATATCTCGCTTCGAATGAAAACGCCCACAACGAAATATCGACAGCGAGATCAGATTTCTCGAATAGAACGCTTCATTTTGTTAGGTTCTGTTTTGCCACGTCTTTCAAATAAGTGGGACATTTCTGTACTAAATGTAAACTTGATATTGAGTTAGGGAAAGAAAACTATTACTAATTTACTAATTACGCTTTACTTATTTTAATATGTGTTTCTTTTTTTATTTCTGCATTTATGTACAGAAAGAATAGTTAAAAATGTCACTTATCACTTAACTTATTACCTTGTATTGATATTTTTAGGATTTCCTGATAAATCTATAAATCTGGCTTATCTGACATAGTCACTTGGAATCAGATAAGCAGGGCAACAAAATGGGTTGTTTCGAAGTACGTGCGTGCACAATCACAAGAGATTCCACACTCCTTCTTGAGACGTAGAAATCTCATTGAAAACACGTCAAAGATAGGAAGGACTTGCGTAATCTTTCTTTCATCGAAGATAAGAATTCCTTGAGGAGGAGAAGAATAACAGAATGGCTGAAAATGAAGTGCGATTGCTTCATATGGGACCAGTTCGAACAAAGAGATGTCATTATTAGCAACTTCAGTTTCTAGTTTCTAGCTCTCGCGGTGTAGCTCATTGGTCAGCGTGCTCGCTTTCCGTGCCACGACCCCTGGTTTGATTCCAGGCGGGTAAAATTATAATGTGCGTTTTCCTTGCAATGTCCCAGTATCTGTTGCTGTGTGACGATGAGAAAACTCACTTCTCAGGTTGAGAAGACCAGAATACGGCGTGGGGATGTCTTCGTGCTAATCTCACGTACCCCTTTAAACCATAGCCGCGAAGCCGGGACGCTGCTGGTAAGCCATGGCCCTTAAGCTATCGCGCCAAGTACAGACAGACAGTTTCTATGAATGTAATTCGTAAACATTACGCCATCCAATTTATTCCTAAAAATATACAATCATAACAATGTTGAGTTGCGTAAAGTTTTGCAATCACTGCATCATTGTGATTGCAGATTGCATCAGCGTGGGTGGAAATGTGCATCAACGTGATTGCAGATTGAAATGGAAGAAGTAAACCATTTTTATGGCATCACGCATTTTAAGTAATAGAGAAAGATAAAATGGTTGCAGAACGATAGTTGCATTTTATGTGTTTATTGCGTGTTGTTAAATTATGTTTTTGCCTGAGAAATTAATGTCTTATGTTTTTTGTTCATTTCAAATATTCTTTATATAGAGGGCAATTTTATACTATCAAAAGAATTGGCCTAACAGAAAATGTTGAGAACCAGTGTTTAGCATGCTCCAAATGTCAGATAACAGCTGAAGGGATTGTAGCTCACGATTTCTGCACAATATTTACTATTGGTGAAACAATCACGCTGTTTATGTACTTGTTAATTATTTACACACGTCATATAATATTAAAACCACTAAATATTTATTTTAAATTGTGCGTGATCAAAATTACTTTTCTTTTCTTGAAAGCTTACTAACACGACCAAATGTTTTTGACCTCGTAATTTAGTGGGCAGTATCCTATTGAGTTTAGGCCAGAGTTCAACCTCAATTTTTTCGTTTAGTTAACAAAATATGCTCATTAATTCCATGAAAAATCATTGATTATGAAATCATGAAATCATGTTAATATCCCGCGTGCAATTAAAATTCCACCGTGCAATTAAAAATGCACATTTACCAATCCGAATTCAGAAAAATCGTTTAATTAACAAACTACAGCACAGACGTAGTCAAGGTATTTGCAGTCGGCAATGAAACATAGACTAAAATGTACATCACATATTATGTACCTACAACAGTTGCATATCAACAACGAATGAATAAAACTATACTGGGGAAGTAAACGTTAAACCCGATGACTTATGGAACAACAGAATACATTTAACGTGAATAAATTAAATGTTTTAGGTGTAAAACATTTGATCTTAGGATTCCAAATGTAAAAAATGTAAACGTCAGTTGTGTTTACTAGTTATAAAAAGTACCCTATAGCAAACCTTTGTCAGAATGGTTTTTTTTTTTAATATTTATACATGTTGAATTATCTCCTATGCCTGTCTTTACTTTTCGTTGGAAGTAATGTTTTCTCGACTTTATCAGCTTCTTCTAATATTTTATCCGCAATATGTTCAGTACCTTCCATATGCAAATATTTCTTGCAAACAAACATATTGCAACTCCCACAAAAATAGATCTTATTCAAAAGCAATACTACGTCATGAAATGCACGCCATGGGTGGAAAAGATGCGTTGAATTTTTTAAAATCTGAATTATTCGTAAATGAAAACGAAAAAGTATTGAACGAAACATGTGTATAAAGGGGGATAATTGCACTAATGGTATATAAGAAAATTTGATTCAATCGTCGCTCATTTTCTTGATCATACTACTTGTGCAATTATCCCCTCTTTATACACTCGTTTCGTTAATTACTATAATTTACGACGTTTTGGCTTTTATTCAGCATTCCTGTGGGCTACAAGAAACAATTTACATTTACTGCTATGGAGACAAATTTTGTACATAACATTATACTTTGTATTGTAAATGGAAATTGGTTTCCCGAACTTGCTAGATAGATAGGTCAAATTCATCCAATGCCTGGGGGAGTATACTAGCGGCCGACTACTTTGGTCGGTAATTTTCCGAGCTTTTTTCACCAGGCGAGGAAGTACCTTTGCCTTGTGGCCTTCACGCCGGAGAAGTACCTTAACAAAAAGCCCACGAACTGTGCGCGATTTTTCCTTCCTCATCCCTGCACATGCAGAACTCTACCACAAATATCGGGAGACCATTCGGGAGTCTAGAGCGCATCCCGGCTGGAGCGAAGCCGCGCTGAAGAAGCTCTGGATGAGGGAAAACATGCAAGGCGAGGTGAGGTCGGTGTCGGATCTCACGTTTCAGCGGGGGGAGAACCCCCATCACCTCCAGGCTACGCCATAAAATGATCTGAGCTGTCCGGGTGACGCCGCGTCGAAGGCTGGGGTGCCGACGTTTCGACCGACATATCGCGGTCCTCTTCAGGGCAGTACAGCCCTGAAGAGGACCGCGATATGTCGGTCGGAACGTCGGCACCCCAGCCTTCAACACGGCGTCACCCGGACAGTCCAGATCATGACTCCGGCCGCGGAAGCCTACGATATCACGCCATAAAATACACGCACGGCACTAATGACTATACAAGCCGCCAAACTGGAAGTCCAGTGGCCGCGCAGAGAGAGAGGGAGCATATTTTTGCTTTGTTGCCAAATTTCTTGTTACTCTCTCTTTCTCTTCCTCTCTCCGTTAGACCCGTCATTGGTAATTTCTATGAAGGCGTTTTATCACCTCCCTATCTGCGGAAACCGAGAACAATTACAGGCAATATTTAGTACGCGCAATATGTGTGACGAGTTTTCTAAACAATTCGCTTTTTGAAAGCTATATTTTTGTTTTATTATTAGTTATTGACTCAATTGCAATGCTACTATCTCATTAAACTACAATCAGATAATATAGTATAATAAATAAAATATGTTATATATATAATATAATATTATAAGTATATAAAATAAAATATGACCTAATATTGAACTTTGACAACGTCGAAAGTAGGGTGTCCTGCGTCTGCTTCCTTCTTGAAGAACGAATAAACCGTATATGCCATCTTTCGCGCTTGACTTCCCAGCACTTCACGCTTACGATTTTCTTCGCACATATTCAACTTTAACTTTTGTTGGAAAAAAAACAACACGATATCACAAGAAACTCTATAGTGGATATTCGCGAGGAAGCACGTGAACTCCGTTCTCTTCCGCAGTGAATACAAGACTGAAGCCTATTCGCTCGTGACAGTCACGTGGCTTTTCCTTGCTACTGCGCATCTCCGGCCACTGGACTTCCAAACTGGCGGCCAGTATAAAGTAGATGAGTCACCCGCAAATCACCCGAAGGCGTTTAAAAATTCGTGAGTTGCACCGCCCGCAGGCGAGTGCATCCCATTGTGGAGCTCCCCCCCCCCCCAATGTCTGCCACGCTGCGCCTCCCAAGGCTTTGTGACTCCCGTTTCCCTGGCCGCACGATCAAGTGGCGTAACTTTGTTACCGGGGTCTCTCTACTCCCAGAACTGCATCTGCGCTGCGGAACTGCGACGCTGCGCTGGGCCTTCATCTCCCCGGGGCGGTTACAACCCTTGAAGCGAGCTGGCGCACGCGGGCGCACGGCAGTTACGCTAATTTGCAAACAAACGCTAATTTCTAAACTGCGTTAAATGTACAATTTTGAAGAACAACTGTTATTTGCATGACAAGGCCATAAATATTAACTACTGTCTCACTGTGAGCTACAGCTAGGTTACGTAATATTCATGGGTATGTAATATGTTCTTTCTCCTGCATTTCTGTTGATTTAGAAAACTAAGACTAACAAGATTATTCAATATAATAAGTTAGAATAATAATAATTCACCCAATTTATGATATAAAGCTGTAACGAATCTGTGTTCGTGTACGAAGTACACTACTAATTAAAATGCCAAAATCTCTCTTATAAATCATGAAACTTTAGTATTTTTAAGGATAACCGACTAAAACCAAAACGGAATCCAGTGACATATTTTATATGTTCAAACAATATAATTGCTTTAGCTACATATGAAAAACCATTCAAGAAATATTAAAGAACATATTTTAAATGTGCATATTGCCGTACTCTTATTGTTGTGAACAAATTGAAAGGAAAGTACCGTCAAAATACTCCTATAGTATTATAAAACAGAAATATACACGCCCATACAGAGCTTCAAGATAATAATGTGCGTTTAATATCGAAATAGTAATAAAAACAAATAAATATTGCAAAAAAAAATTGGACAAGTCTATTTTATCCCATCGCAATGACTTTCAGAGGTGAGAGGCCTGAAAAGAATCGTAGTGACTGTACTTGGGACGAGATTAACAGAAGTTAGGTAAGGAAACATCTAGGTGTCTTGGAATAGGAAAAAAAGCAGAAAAATTGCTGAGAGAACAAAAGGCACATACGTCTTCTTAATGTATATAAAAGCAGACTTCAATCCCCTTGAGGTCTTGTCTGATGTATTCTGTACATGTACTTTTGTAAATTAGTGTGTTCAGTATTCTTTATCGAGTATTTTTAAAAAATCTGAAAGACATTCTGTAACAAGAGGACTATAACTGGCTAATAGTAGCAAAATCCTTGAGATGAAGTTTTTAAAATTCTTTAAAATTTCCCAGAAATAAAATGCTAAGGGAAGATGTCGGTTTTTTACAATCTATAAGAAATAATCGTCACAAAATATTGTAATAGTGCTACTGATGGAAAAAAACCCCTTTTAAAAAAGGCCCAAAAGAAAAAAAATTTCCGAAAAATATTGCTTAAGAAACATAATTCGGGCCCCATTCCCCATCTATCCTCCACCTGTCCCCATTTCACTATTCATCTGTCATTCATGTTCTCAAATGTTCCCTCAAATTAGTGTTCTCAATGAATTCACCCATCCACACAAAACTCGTGACCCTCAGGACACATAAACCTGGTTTTAAGGATTTGGGACGCGTTTCCGAGCTCGGTGTAATTATAAAATATGTTGCAGTAATCTGCTCTTTATAATCTAATCAGCAAACTTTGCCTTATCCCTCTTAAATCTGCTGGATGCAGGATTGGGTAATAATTCTCTATCTAGTAGTACCATTTTAACTGGGTTTTGTGCTGATCGTTTCTTTATAAATTGTCAAAAGCCGTCATCTATCCTAAGCGTATTACAAGAGGCGCATCCAAAAATTAAGTTTCCCTAGGTCGTCAACAAAACAATTCGCAAAAAAACTGTATCGTAGCAGACACAGCGCATTTCTTACTATTATTTCATGTAATTTCCACCAGAATTGAGACATTTTTCAGACCATAGGATCAATACACATCGTGTGATTATCATACGATTGACCATACCGTTCGATTCAAAACACATCTGCAGCAGTTCCGCTGGGATCATTCATCGTGTAGATCGGGTCGCGTGCCCAGTCATTTCCTTCTTTTCTTAAATCACAAGAAATTCCTGTCCGGTGCGAATTACGTGCCGCAGAGTTGCAAATAGCTGTCAAATATTGGTACTTATCCCGGGTGGCAGATTTTTTACAAAACAAGGATACAAATGTTGATCTCACGGTATGTCAAATGTCACGATATTTATGGTGATTGTTTGTAACAACACATGGACAACAGTGTTACAATAACGTTTTTTCAAAAAAAATGTTTTCTTTTTGTTGACGACCGAAGAAAACTTTTCTTCTGGATGCACCTCGTTTTTAGAAAGGATGGAACAACTGGGACTGCTGCAGCATTAACCCTGGATTCAAAAAGGCTCATTTCAAGGAATACTAAGTACAAGGCGGGGTCACAGCTGACCCCGCCCTCTCTGAAATATTCATGTTTTGTCAGATTTAATATTCAACAATGAACAATTAATCTCTGTTTTAGAGACAATGAAGTTTATTTATTTATCATTTGTCATACCACAAACTGTAGAACAAACTATATAAACTATATATCGATCAACTTGCAAACAAAGCTCCTATTCCGTTCAGATAAACCTATGAAATAATATTTGGTGCTGTTAAGATAAAAAGAACTTCAGGCAGAAAACTGTTGACAGCATGATCCACAATTATAAATATAAAAATATTATCAGAAAAATATGTGTGTAGTTAATCTGACTTTCAAACTGCCAATAAACTTTGGTCTAAAACTGCAAGGAGCAAAAAATAATCAATACTCAATCTTCAAAGCTATTCTTACAAATGGGACCCTTACATTGGAATCATTGACATTATAACAGAAAATAAACGAAAACCATCAGCAAAAGCATACTCACAAGTTAGAAAAATCTGTGACGTTTATTGCAAAGCGGGGTCAAATATAACCACAATTACGTTTTATTTTACCTGTTGTAGAGTGACGAGAGGAGAACAAACATAAGTCGACTGTCGTGACGGAAGCAGAATGACTGGAATGTAAGATACAATGACCGCTTGGCAGCGCTATTCAAGGCTGCAAAGTTTTAAACATGATAATTTCACTCTGGGGCCACAGGTGACCCCAGCCTTGTGATTCCAGGGTTAAGAGGCTGCAGTGAGCGCTTGCCCCTTCAAAGTACGTACGTGCGCTACACACATGGCTTGGTCTGCTTCAAGGTTTTGCAGTTTAGTGTAGCGGTCAGGACGGCGGACAATGCGGCATTCAGACGGTTTCAAAGCATTTGAAGACCAATTTTTATAACATTGGCACATTGAGAAGTAGATGGAGGCAATGTGCAATGCTACAAGAGTAGGAAACGTTTCTAAATATTTATTTTAATAATAGAAATATCCAACAGTTTACCTTCCTTAAATCAGTATTTTTCCACGAATTTTTTCATCCTCCAACCTTTTTTGCCTTCCACCAAAAAAGGCACCAGAGCACGTGTAGCACTTGTGGCCACAAGAAAGGTCACTAACAGGCGTCATTGTGGCATCCATACAACAGACATAAAACCTTGCAAATTGAGTATTGAGATTGTATTCAACATTTATTGTTTTGTGAAAATTTTGCTGCCAAGCTGTCTGCATGAAATCAATAAACAATAACCTTGCTTATTGGAGATAAGTCACATCGGAAAAGTCTTGATTAATCTTGTTGCTAACGTGTTTTCAAGTTCTCTTTTATCTCGTATCAATGTTCGAATATTCTAAGAATGGACGTATTATCTTGTCTTCCTTGAGATGATGCAGCCACACCAAGTTTTACTTTATTGATGAAATGTCTGTTATCTTTGAGGCCGACGCACAGTTTCTCATATAAAAGGCCTAGACATTCTCGATTAGTTTTAGTTGTGATCTATCTCGTTCATACTCCTGTTATGGATTTTCTAATGTAGCGTTGTGCAAACGAGGATACTGTTTAATCTAAGACATCAATCACATGACGCAAAACACCAGGACCATTAGATAAAACGTGTTCTTGAAAGTGTTTGGATATTTCTTAATTCATCTGTAAAAGGTTGGTATAATGGAATGTGTAAAAGATGAACATAGTTGTTGTATAAAATATAACATATACTGAAGGAAACTAAATCATTATTTTGTGTGGTGACGTTGCAACCTTAGTGTAGTAACATCTACTTTGAAATACATCAAGTCGAAATAACAAGTTAAAATGTGTATTACTAGTAATTTTAATTATGAAAATGCTGACATCACTTGTAAGTGTTTTTATTATGTTCAGCAACACGTAGAACAGAAAATGGAAGACGTACAGATAACACTCGAAGAAAAGACAGAAGTAGAGCTGCTAGGAGACACAGTGAAGGCATTGTCCACCACCGTGGAGACTCTGCAAAGCGAGAAAACCAGTCTCGAACAGCGCGTTGCTCTCCTGGAGAAGGCGGTGACCTTGACTCTGGGGCCCCTCGCCGTGGAACGAGGAGCGCCAAACGACGGTTCGCCTCGCGACGATCAGCCTGTTCCTAGCCCTCCCCACTCACTGGGGGAGGAGGCCGGTAGCCTCGGCAACGCCAGCGGCTCCGTTCAAACGTCATGCGCTGCCCTCCACGACCACTCGGCCAGAGGTAGGCACTAGGGATCCGACATTGTTTTTCTTTTTTTGTTTTTGTTTATTAAAGTTGCATCAACAACTGAGGTCATTAGCGACTACTTTAAATACATCTTTACAATATTAATACGGCAACTTAATAATAAATTACACTAAATATATACAAAAATGTGGAGACAGACATTATATGTATTATTAATGTTACAATATTAGTTTCCGGTATGTATGCTAATATACTTGTTACAATTACATTTCTTTAAGAAAATTGCTGTCTTTACAGAATTTTAATATTTTATTTTGGAATTCGTTGGATGATAGCATCAATTCGGAGTTTTTCTCATCTTCTAGGTATCTGTGTCTGCTGTACTGAAACATAGAACATTGAGTTAAGATATGTTGAAAGTTAAGAGGGGTATCACAGTGCTGGCAGGTGGGTGGGGCATTTCCAGTTAGCAAGTGTTGATGACTGAAGTTGCAATGACCAGTTCTTATCCTTGTTATTGTTACTTGATCTTTTCTTGAGGATTTTCCAACATAGTTGTTTCTTGAAATTACTAACTATGGTAACCAGTTGCGATGGTTAGCAATACTGAGTTTATAATTTATTATCTGTCTACTTCTACATAGTATTTTTTTATGCGTGGCATGTTTTTAACAATATTCTTAGTTTTTTAAATTTACAATCTAGTTTTTTGTGAACATACAAAATAAAACCTAAAATCAGCCTTAAATCATAAAATAAATGAAAATTTACAGAGATGCAATAGATATATTTCCAAAGACAAAATATATAATTCCATAAATAAATTTATATTTAATAAACATAGCAAACAGTTTTAATGCAATATTTCAGTTAACTTGTTAATATTATCATCATGTTTTAAATCCAAATCTTTATCTTGTGTTTGAAAATATTCAAGGACTTACTATTTTTCAGAGTTAACGGTAATTGATTATATATTTAAGGCCCAATGAACACCAAGTTTCTTGATATGAGAGATTTATGAATTTTTGACTTTTTCATTTGATTAGAGGCTTTTTACGTGTACTGTAATAGTTAATTATTCTATCAGTTAAATTATTTCCGCCTTTGACATCCATGTCACAAACACCCAAGTCGATGTTTCAAAATTTTACATCAATTTTTTAAGCCGAAGTTTTTTTAACATCTATGTTTCGTATTCGAAGTTTCTACATGGCCCATATTTTTAAATGGAAAAAAGGCTATCGCAACGGAATTCTATAATACTTGTAATTTTCAGATATTCATAATTTAATATTCTTCGGATCAAAGTTATCAAGGGTGAAAAATAAATAAAATCGAGATTTCGTCAATACAGAAGCCTATATTATATTTTTCAATCCAGATAATACATTTTTTGATAATTGTTCTGATGATAATTACCTCACACAAACTTCAATGGTTACTAATCCAATTTTAAAAACATCGATGTTTAAAAATCCAGATGTTTTGATTGTGATGTCGTATCCATAGTAGGCACGGCGGTGAGGACGAATATGTACGGATATTCGTGCATGTTTCATTTTTCGGTGTCTACAGACGACTTTTTTATTTATTTATTTATTTATTTATTAATTTTACGTAAAGAAACAGTTAAAAACTGCGTATGACGTGTTATGGGGAAAAGTGAATTGTGTGCACATTTTCAAAATTCTGTGATCCCTACACTAAGTCATATACTACTTAAATTTTGAAAAAAAGCAAAAAAAAGACTTCCTCTCCCCTGAAAGAGACTTCACGACTTGACTTGATGACGCTAGGTGCAGCCACCTTGATTTAAAATATTTTATCTTTTGTTTACACAGATACATAATATAAGGTTTAACCATATTTTATTAACAAACAACATAAACAGACATTGATATCATCAATTCTCTTCACTCTTATGAATTTCATCACTCTTTTGCTGATTTTTGAGTGCTGTGATAAGCCCTGACATTGACATTACGTGCACTTCTACGGATGGCGCAATACTACATAAGAACTTGACATTTATCCCCATTTAAAGACGCGATAGTTGATTCGCTATGTCAATGCAGGAAATGCAAGAAAATTGTGCAATACTGTTGATATGAAGATACATATTAGGAAACACTGCATGAACTATCTTCTACTTGGCTAGCACGAATGAAAGGTAACATTAGATGATTGATTGATTTTTAGTAATTCCGAGCGCGTGTACTGAGGTCACAACTACTGAGGTCATTAGTCTCGTAAGTGTAGAGCATGTTTTTTAATCGGGAGGTGGCTGTAATCTTCCCACGCTGGATGGCAAGATCCGGTTCCGATCTACCGTCGACTAGCGGGGTTTCCCCAACCAGGTATCTCACACCAGCGGGGCACCGTCCCAGCAGGGACAAGCTCCCGTCTGGTCGCTCGTCATGTGTAGTAGTGAAGTGCATGTTAGTGTGTGTTTGTGTGTGTGTGTGTGTGTGTGTGTGTGTGTGTGTGTGAGAGAGAGAGAGAGAGAGAGAGAGAGAGAGAGAGAGAGAGAATTAGAAGCCTATTATTACCACAATATAAAAACTGGTATTTTTCAGTTAAAGAGCTTAATTCCAAAGTGTGTAATTCCATGAACAAAATTTTTCAAAAGGAAAATTTTTAAATCTAGCCTTAGAGTTCAGGCATACAATATTTAGCAGTGTAATGTAAGAGCATCTTAAAACGATAAAAATTGGAAATGGTGATACGTCATTTTTTAAATAGCTCTTCAATTGTCAAACAGAGAAACAACTGTTTCTGGTAATTTGTACGTGATAAATACTTCACCTGTAACAACTGAATTTACTTTAGAACAAAATTATTTTTCAAATTCTCGAATTTGTTTCCCTCGGGACATTTTCCATCCTCCATATCGTAAATAATTAATCCTCACGCCTTCTCAGTTCATATATTTTTAAATTGAATGTTATGTATTCACATATAGATAACCTAAGTTCTTTTAAATTGTAGGTAACATTATTTACGTGCAAAGGTTGTTTCATAAATATTGTAAATTAAATTAAACCCCAAAAAAAGGAAAAAAATTTTAAAAAAAAAAATTTTATGCCAATAAAAACCTAGAAAAATATCTAGACGGAGAGCACTTTCCCAAATGTTAATTACAGAGTTCACTGCATATTCAGCCACTAGCTTGTTTTCGCGACTGTGCAGGGTCCAAGGTAACGCTGTTGCTGACAGCGGCGCAGGAGGGCGACCTGAGTGGCGTGGAGCGGCTGCTGCTGGGGGGCGTGGCGGTGGACGCTGCGGACGATGACGGAGACACGGCTTTGCTGCACGCCGCCAAGGTAAACCCCAATCCTAACCGCTGCACTCGCTAACAGAGCATTTTTATTTTTTGTTAGGGCTTTTATCCAGCCAACAGACGGTTACTCTTTACGTCCCGATGGGACGCCATTCGACCATACACTGGACCAACACACTTGCGGGCTCCTCTGCTCTGGGGTGAGCAGAACGCGAGGCCCTCCGCGATAACACATACAAAGTCAAGGGACAAACAACCATGCCCAAGGCGGGAGTCGAACCCGCGACCCTTCGAACCGAAGCGCTGAATCGGTCTTAGCCACCTCGGCCATCCAGGTCGGCGCTAACAGAACATTTGGTTGCTAATAGAGTTGTCCCCATTGCAACTGTTTTGTGTGGAAAGTAAACCGCTCTTTAGATGCAGCCCGCTGCGATCAGCTCACACCAGACACGCTGGGTTAAATCTGGCCGAACAATTCTGTCAGAGAGCCGGATGCAACGGGTAGATTAGGAGCGTAGTGGAGTGCACGCCACCTTGGTAATGTACGCGATTGAACTATGAGCATGATCGAGCAGAGTGAACACAGATGCAGGTTCCTTCCGTGATAAATTCGCCTGTTAGTATGGGGACATTTGGTGCAAGTGGCATGTCTCCAATTGGAGCTGTGTCCATTGCAATGGATCAATTGCTTGGCAGGAGGGCTGTCTCAATTGCATGGCCCTGTTGGTCTGACAGATGGGCATTAGGTTCTACCGTCCTAATACTCCTGTTAGTATTGGGGCAGTAGCCGCTGGAGTTTTGTTTCCAATGGGAGCTGTGTTCATTACAGTGGTTCTAATGGGCAGTGCGAGCATTGCGCGCTGGTGGTGTGACTGACAGGAAAACTGAGTTAATTTCAATAGTTCTGTTGGTTTCCTGAACGGGCATTGAGCACGTAACTACTAGACGGATGTGCCCAATTCAATATTTATATTTATTTAGCCAAAAACTGTATGTGACGTATGAAGGAGATCATCTGCACACGTTCTCTTCCTGCGCACGTGCTCGAGAATCCCTTTAACTATAAATAGTTGATGATTGAATAAACGTTTAAAAAATTAATAATAATAATAATAATAATAATAATAATAATAATAATAATAATAATAACAACAACAACAACATTTGATTCTGGTTGAAAGTGTGAGCATTGGGCACTGGTGGTAAGACTGCCATGAGGGCTGTGTCCATTTCAGTAGTTCTGACGGTTGGCATAGGGGGCACTGGGCGCTGGTGGTGAGGCTTTAAGGAAGGTGGTGTCCCTTTGGCATAACTATCAGGAGGTTCACGTAGCGGATATTGACTATACCAATCCCTATTTACCGACAAGCGGCCTGACTGCCAGGAGAGCTGTGTCCATTACAGTGGTTCTGATGGTTGGCATGGCGGATACGGCGCTGCAGCGCCCAGTATCCACCAGCGCGCTGGTGGTGCGGCTTTAAGGACGGTAGTGTCCCTTTCAATGGCTCTGTTGCTTGGCAGAGCGGGCATAGGCTGAACTACCAGCAGGGCTGTATCAATTACAGTGGTTCTGATGGTTAGCAGAGCGGGCATTGGCCAGTGACATAAGGGGTTCACAGCGGGTGTTGACTATGCCAATGCCCAATGCCATTTCCGATGAGCGGCCTGACTGCCAGGAGAGCTGTGTCCATTAGAGTGGTTCTGTCGGTTGGCAGGGCGGGCATTGGTCGCCGGTCACGTGGCTCCGGGGCCTTCCCGCGCCTCCCCCGACGCCTGCAGGTGAGTGGCCTCCCCGCGGATGGTTGGTTGGTTGGTTATTTCGTGTGTCCGAGCGCGTCAACGGCTTCGGTCATTAGTCCCGTAAGTGTAGTGCATGTTTGTTCTCGGGAGATGGCGGAGATCTTCCCCCGCTGGATGGCGAGATCCGGCGCCGACCTACCGTCGGCTAGTGGGGTTTCCCCCTCACCAGGACTCTCCCACCAGCGGGGCATCGCCCTAGCCGGGACAAGCTCTAAGTTCCCCACCGGTCTCCCGGAATATGTGTTAGTGTAGTGCATGTTAGTGTAAGTGTGTGTGTAAGGGGAGAGGATAGGAAAAGGAAGAGGAAGGAAAGATCGCGCGCGGTCCGTGGCCCGTTTCGTAGGGTACTGCTCCGGCATTCTCCTGGTGTTGATCGAAGAAACCACGAAAAACTACCGATCAGAGCAGCCGGCCACTATAATTCTCCTCCAGACAGCGACTGAATTCGACCTAGCTGAAAAGCTATTGTCGAAAATCCTGCCGCCGTCAGGACTCGAACCTAGGACCTCCCGGTCAGAGCTCCCCGCGGATGGGATGGTAACGCTTAAGCGGAGCTCACAGTGGAGCAGATTTTAACTGAAATTTTGGTCGTCCGACGTCGAACATTTTTTCCTATATGCCAGATTAATTCAAACGTGTGCTGGTAAACTGAATTGGCCGTAAGAAATCTGAAGGATCTGTTCTGAAGGGCCTGTCTAAAAAAATCTGTTACACAAAAATCTGTTTCGTTTAGTTCTACCGGTTCCACTCGCAAGAAATCTGTTGGAGGCCAAGGCCATCTGCAATACATTGAGACGAATTAGAATGTGCTTCTTGTAATTTTCTCAAAAAATGACCCTTAAGCGGAGGTCAGAATGGAACCGATTTTAACCGAAATTTCGGACGCCGACGTCCAACATTTTTTACGATATGCGATTTTCTTTCGAACGTATGCTGGTAAACGAAATTGGCCGTAGTAAATCCGAAGGATCTCTTGTAATGGCATCTAAAATTATTGTATGTCACGCGAAGCTCTGTTTCGTATGGTTCTATCGGTTCCATTCGCCCGAAATGAGTTTGGAGGGCCAAGATCATCTGCAAATCATGTAAGTTAATAACTTGCTTCTTGTAAATGCTTCAAAAAAGAGCTGTGGAATTATGAGAATATTCGGAAAATTTTGGATGTTGTTTTTCGGGTGTTGTTTTTTTAATAAAATTACTGGAACAATTTCACTCGTAGTTTGGTAGCGAGTGTTGGTTATTTTGGCTACACTGTCAACGTAGCCGTAGATCCGATTTACATGCTTCCTTTTGACAAACAATTCTGGACATTTAGAGAACACGCATATGTGCAGTATCGCTTATGGGATTCCTAAATCTTCACTGTAGATGCTAGCTAAAACTCCGCAATCGTTCGTCAAAAGGAAGCGTGTAAATGGGATCGTAGTGTAATGATCAGATCAGACCGCTCACTTTTCCCTCTCTTTAACCGTCATTAAGAGGTACCTTGGATGCTGAAAGAAAAATCGAAGGTCCTGATTTCCATCTATGAGGCCTCAAAACCCTCGGATGAAATAATTGGAGGTACTTGATAGGGCTGAAACACAGAATTGATCCGGCCGAGAATTTGTATCAAATTTTGGTTGATATATGAGTAATGTAGATGGTCGAAGTATATGGTAGTTTTTTCGGGGTTATCCCGTATCCGCCACTTTTAAGTCAATAATTGCTTCATCATTTACACTATTATCATTTACTCATTGCTTCAGATATCCATCCAGATATGGGCATAGGTCAAAGATTGATGTAGTAAAAACAGCCGCAGGGCTGTGTTTGAACCTTCTCCCAACCCATTGGAAGGACTGCAATCAGGTACCTATTTATGGCGATACTCGCGTCGTTAGTTCCACGGAGGTCGTGGTGAAGAGATGGTCAGGGGTCCGAGGTTGACGTATTCATGCGTATATACCTCAATTTGGCTCCAGTTTCTACACAGCAGTGACATATATATTCCATTTCTTAAAAGAAGGGTATCTCATATAATAGACACTAAAGGTTATTTGTTTAAAATCATAAAGTCTGTACAATGCTTCTGCTGCTTTTAAAAACAGAATTAATCTATAATTTAGTGAATGAATAGCATAAATCACGATTTCAAAGCAATATTACTAATACCCAGAAAGTTGTGTTAACAGAAATCTGTCGTAATTCACGCCGGAAGTGACCGATTGTTCCCAGAAGCAAGGTTTTGAAAAGCGACAGGAATCACAGATAACGCGTGTCGGACGCGAAGCGCTTGCCGATGGGGACTGACGCAATATTGTAATCACCTGCAGCGCGGCAGTGATGGAGAGGCGATAGCGGGTTGGAGTCTGTGTCAATAGCGATACGCGGTGGCCGGTCGCGCCTGGACGCGTGTGCGCAGCCGATTCTCTCCGATGCAGCGCTCAATGGCGACGCGACCCGCCCACGCAGACACTAATCATTAGGACTTGGATTCTGATGGCCTACAATTTCTCTAAAAACGACCTGTAAAATTAAAAATAAGAGGAAAATGACCTAAAATGACGTATAAGGGGAAATGACTTTTTTTAAGTACTTAAAACTCTGTACGAATGTTTATTTATTCTATGAATTTTACAACTTAAAATAAAATTTATTTATATAATATTATTTTTAATATAAATTCTTTATTTTAGGAGGAAGTTTAATCCTTCGCTCCGATCTTCCAACCATCACTTTTGAAAGGTCGAGACGTTACCGAAGGTCCGTGCAATTTTGAGAGTTCGAAAAAGAGTGCCCTAGAGTAGTGAATTTTGTAACAATAAAAACTTTTTTTTAGTGTGTCATTGTAAATTCACGAAGCACTCGCTAGTAACAAAAAAATCAAAAAGGAATTAAAATGCGAAAAATGACAAAAATGACACAATGGTCCAAAAAATGACCTCTAAAAATTGAAATATGGCAAAAATGACAAAAAATTACCCAATAACTATATATTTCTATCACCTACATGTCGTGATAAACATTCATTTACATGTTAGCTACGTCTAGAATGCACCAATAAAAAGACGACGAGTCATCAGAAACTGAGCTCTGTTAATCACTACAGTACTATGGATATCAACCCTGATTTCTAGACGCCAGAAGTTTAAAATTGGGTATTTTAAGTCAAACTTTTAGTATTTTTTCTGCGTTTAAAGGCTTTAATATAGAAAATTATAGACGGTCATATCAGAAATTAAAATATCCACTGTGAGCTACTATTTATATTCCCGTTTCATCTTCGAACCAACTACAAAATATTCTTTAATTTTAAGATGGCATTGAAATACATCTACTTTTCTGGATTTTTATAGTTCCCGTTAAAATCGGAATTTCCCTCAATGCGGAAAATCTTAACTCCATGTTCAATGATGAAAGAGATGACCAGTTTTTGTTGACGATTACCTCATAATTCCAAAGCAACTCTTTTTGTATCTCCTGATTACAAGCACTCCACCCGCATTCATAATCACATAAATGCATTTCACAATGCAGATAATTTCACTTCAAACACACAAAATATGTATTTTTGTTTCTATAATATAAGTTACTTTTCCGGACTTATAATTCAATTTTTTATACTTTATACATAACAGATATTGTATGGAGTAACTATACTTGATTGGGATCATCAACAGTTACGACGCCTCTGTAACCGGAATTTCTGGCTCCACCCACTTTCAGAGCTTTCTGTACAAATTACCTGGTAACGGATCTTACGAGATCTCACTGTTATGAACGAATTAGAATTTTCGGTCTCTTAACTGATGACTCAAAATAAAATGTTACATCGACTAGGGAGTCATGACAACTATTTATTTGTAGAAGGGGCGAAGATTATCACTCTTTTCCAATGAATATGTAGTCGAAAGTTTTATATTACGAAGTTACACATGTGCTATTTGTCCCTGATTATGAGGCAACTCTGCAAGTGCCGATAATCCAAAGGTTCACGAAATCTCTTTGACTGTATCAGAACGTGACCACCCGAATACTAATGCATGGCGAGTTGCCTAACACTCAGGAGCAAATATCACATGTGTTATTTTATATGTCATTTCTGACCAAATGTTCATTTGTAAAACGTTCTCATCTTCTATCTCCGTATATTCCCAAGGAGATTTTAGACAAGAAATGTTCTGGCGAAATTCAAAGCTCAGTACTAGTTTCAACCAGTGATTTTTGAAATCCATTTTTAGTTTTGTAAAAAGTAATGACTTCACATTGTGTGCCCGCATATTCGTGAAATCGACGTCTACACCAAGAACCATTCAATTCATTCCAGTGTATACATCTAGAAGAAGGTTGTTCTTGATACGACACCAATTGATTGATTGATTAGTTATTCCTGGAGCGTCAACTGCTAAGGTCGTTAGTCCCGTAGGTGTTGTGCATTTTTTATCGCGAGAGATGACGATGATCTTCCCCCTCTGACTGGCAAGAGCTGGTCCTACAGTCAGGTTAAGGAGTTTTCCCCAATCAAGTTTAATTAATATTCCTGTTTAATATCTATGTACCCCGTGGGATCTTACATGTCCTTCTCTCCTCGGCTGAGTCTTTTTACTCCAGGTGCTACCACCTTCGCTGCATACCAGTCTGCTCATACATCGTGTGGTTGTAGATCGTGAGCCCTGATCGGTCAGAGTACGTACTTATTTTCTGATCACAGAAGCTCACACTCCTGCCGGAGCTTAGGCCGATTTAGAAGAAAGAAAGAAAGAAGCTACAGTCAGAGCTGAAGCAATTTCGCATCGCGCACACTAGATACTGAAAGTTGGTAACATCTAAATACTGATTGAAAAAAAGCTTTGAATAAAAATTGTTTTTATTAACTTTTCTCATTAGCAGTCAAATATTGCACCGTGTATCCATAAACTAATATTACATGAGAAATTTCTTATGCACGACGATCAATAATTTTAATTTTGCTCCCTTAGTTTTTGTTGTTGTTGTTTTTTTTTTTTTTTTTTTTTTTTTTTTTTTGCAAAACCTGTGAACGAGAATATATCAAAGTGATTGAAATGCTCAGAGAAAAAGTAATATTTTTTGTTTTCAAATGCTTCTAAAATATGGCTTCCAAAATATACGTGATGTGATATAGTTTAATTTAAATGGAATTTGTAGATTGTATATATTCATGATACTTTTTAGAGCTTTGTTCTACAATAAATTTTTCATTTTATTTATGTTGCGTTCTCAACAAAAGGCTTTTCATAAACGCAAACAACGTTTTCACGTGATGTAAAGGTTGCAGATTGAAATAAAACTGTAAATTTACGTTCAGTTCATTCTGAAAGTGTTCTGTGTCATTTGAAAGTTATGTTTAATTTGCAGTTGCAAATACAAAAAAATTCATTCTAAAAAGCCAGTTTAACCTATATAATGCAATAATCCTCCGAGGGAGAAACCGTCATCAAAAAATTCCTTAACTCTGTTACTGCTAGCCCTCACAGTTTAGCTCACTAGTCAGCGTGCTCGCTTTCCATGCCGCGAACCCGAGTTCAACTCCGGATCGGGCAAGAATATAATGTGCGTTTTCCTTGCAATATCCCAGTATATGTTGCTGTGTGACAATGATAAAACTCACTTCTCAGGTAGAGAAGATCAGAATACGGCGTGGGGATGTCCTCGTGTTAACAACACGTACCCTCCTAACCCGTGGCCGCGAGATCGGTACGCTGCTGGTAGGCCATGGACCGTACGCGGGCTGTAGCGCCAAGTACAGACTGACAGTGTTACTGTTGACGAAAACTACTCAGACGCTCTTGACCTCCCCAACTCGGCCACTCGATAGGTTTGGGATACCTGAGTAGCGTTCCCCCGTCCATCTAGGTTCTACCGTATCTGATTGTCATATAAGATCAATTGATCGATTTCCTATGGTATGTACCCCGCGGGTAAATGTCACAACGAAACCGGCCTCAACTGGAAACCTTCCCGGACAAATCCCAAAAGACTCAGAAGTATCACATTTACTGAAAATCTTACAATTTTGACTTAAAGATACCTTACAAGAAAATACTGTGTATAGTTTACACTTTTTGGTTCATTATCAGTATACTTTGATAGATACTTGTGAGGAATGTAATATCAAATTTTCTGTGAATGCCAAAAAAATAGTTAAATTAGTACTTTCAAAAGACTTTCTGCATCGTAACGAAGATTGTAAAAGAAACATGAATCAACAGCGTTAAATAGAAGTATAATAGAATATAAGATATGAGTATAAGATAATACAGGCACACAAAAAAAGTTTCAGGCCCAAAGACTTAAGGCATGTTTCTCTAAGAATGTCGACGCGCGGAATCCTAATCTGAAGCCAGAATTACGCCATCGCCCTCCATTTTTTTAAATTGCAAAAAACATCGTGAAAATTGTATTTTTTCAGGGGTGGTCAGACTCAAAAACTTCACACGTTTCTCTGTGTACTCGACGCCCTGAATCCTAATTTCAAGCCATAATTGCACCACCACTCTCCAGTTTTTAATATCGCGAAAAAAACGTGAAATTGTAGATTGTAAATTTGACTGTGGGGTTTCGCAATTTAAAGAAAAATTAGAGAGTGGTACCGCAATTCTTGCATCAAATTCGGATTCAGCACGTCAATGTACATAGAGAAACATGTGTCAAGTGTTTCGGTCTATCGTTGTTTTTTTTTGTATGACTGTGTTATAAGAGTATAATATATGTATTAAAAGCTAGTATAGCCCGCCAGGAAAGTTTCTTCGCAGTTGTACCTTGCTGGTGACGATGTTTGCAACAGAAATTTTGTTGGTAGCTCAAGCTGCAGCTTGAAATCGTAAATTGCTTACTTACCACAATCATAACAGATGCAGGAAGTATTGTTCCCTTCAATTGTTTCCTTGTGATCTGATTGCTACCAACATAAATGCCACTTTTAATGGGAGACTCTGATTCGGCTCGATTCCCGGGCGAGTTGTCGCTTTCCTTTACAATCGTCCCAGTTTCTGAAGCTGTGTGACTAAGAAAATCTTAAGCAGGCGGATCTTGCTAGTTACGGTGAAAAGTATACGTTATGTTCGCCTCATGTCGCTCTTATCCCCAAGTATGGGAATTTAACTAGGCCTAGGCATGGGGGACACTGGTAGGGGTGACTCAGTGCGTTAACGGATGTTACTGCAGCGCCTCGAACCGGGAGGTCCTAGATTCGAGTCCCGACGGTGGCAGGATTTTGATACTAACTTTTCACCTAGCTCGAATTCAGTTGCTGTCTGGAGGAAAATTCTAGAAGCCGGCTGCTCTGATCGGTAGTTATCCTTAGTTTCTCCGATCAACATCAGGCGAATGACGTACCAGTACCCTAACAAATGGGCAACGGACCGCGCGCGATTTTTCCTTCCTCTTCCTTGTCCTATCTTCACCCTTTACACACACGCACTTACACTAACATGGACTAAACTACCACATATTCCGGGAGACCGATCGGGAGCTTCTAACTTGTCCCGGCTGGGGTGGTGCCCTTATCTGGTTGGGGAATCTGGTAGGAGAAAACCCCCTTAGCCGACAGTACGTCGGCGCCAGATCTGGCCATCCAGCAGGCGAAGACCACCACCACCTCCCGAACACAAAATACGCACTACACGTCCGAGACTAATGACCATAGTAGTTGACGCGCCCGGAATCACCAACAATCAATCAATCAACCGGTGGCTGGTTAGCGAAGTCGGACTATTCACCCAATAACGCCAAGAACAAATATTTGAGTGTGTGTTGTGTGTTGCTCAGGATTGTAGCGGTGGAGGCGGCGCTGCGGCGCGCAAAGCACTCACTGCATTACAGGCACTAATGACCATAGTAGTTGACGCGTCCGGAATCACTAACAATCAATCCACCGGTAGGTGGCCAGCGAATTCGGACTACCGACCCAATAACGCCAAATAAATATGTCATATTTGAGTTGTGTTGCGTTACGCAGGGGCGTGGTCGCGGAGGAGGCGCGGGCGCGCGGCGAGCAAAAAAACTCACTGCACTAACGGGACTAATGACCATAGTAGATGACGCGCCCGGAATCACTAACAATCAATCAATCGGTAGCTGGCGGGGGATGTCGGACTACCGACCCAATAATGCCAAATAAATATGTCATATTTGAGTGTGTGTTGTGTTGTGTAGGGGCGTGACCGCGGAGGAGGCGCAGGGGCGCGCGGCGAGCAAAAAAACTCACTGCACTAACGGGACTAATGACCATAGTAGATGACGCGCCCGGAATCACTAACAATCAATCAATCGGTAGCTGGCGGGGGATGTCGGACTACCAACCCAATAATGCCAAATATATATGCCATATTTGAGTGTGTGTTGTGTTGTGCAGGGGCGTGGCCGCGGAGGAGGCGCAGGGGCGCGCGACGAGCAAAAAAACTCACTGCACTAACGGGACTAATGACCATAGTAGTTGACACGCCCGGAATCACTAACAATCCACCAACCGGTAGCTGGTGGACGTTGTCGGACTACCGACCCAATAATGCCAAATATATATGCCATATTTGAGTGTGTGTTGTGCAGGGGCGTGGCGGCGGAGGAGGCGCTGCGGCGCGCGGCGAGCAGCGGGCGCGAGGGCGCGCTCCGACCCCAACGCGCTGTGCCGCTTCGGGCTGACGACGCTGCGCTTCAGCGGGTGGCGCGCGCTGCACCACGCGGCGTGGGGCGGGCACGCGGCGTGCGTCGCGCTGCTCGCGCACGGCGCCGCCCCGGGCGCGGGGACGAGCGCGGCCAGACGCCCCGAGACGTCGCGCTCGCCTGCGTGCGCCACGCGCTCGACCGCGCCGGCGCCCACGCACGCTGACCACACCTACGCCCTGGCCCGCGCTCACTGTTGCGTACCCCCACTGAGCCCAGCTAGGTCGAATTCAATGGCTGTCTGGAGGAGAATTCTAGCGACCGACTGCTCTGATCGGTAGTTTTCCGTGGATTTTCCGATCAACACCAGGCGAATGCCCGAGCAGTACCCTACCAAACGGGCCACGGACCGCGCGCGATCTGTCCTTCCTTTTCCTTGTCCTCTCCTCTCCCCTTACGCACACACACTTACACTAACATGCACTACACAAACACATATTCCAGGAGACCGGTTGGGAACTTAGAGCTTGTCCAGGCTGGGACGGTGCCCCGCTGGTGGGTGAGTCCTGGTTAGGGGGACGTCCCACTAGCCGACGGTAGATCGGCGCCGGATCGGCATCCAGCTAGGTCGAGATCGAGCTATCCAGCGAGGGAAGATCACTGCCATCTCCCGAGAAAAAACATGCACTATATTTACGGGATTAATGACCAAAGCCATTGACGCGTTCGGAAACACGAAAAAATCAATCAATCAAAAAGCACAGCTAACGTCGTGTATGTCGACGCTGACAGTGACTACGGCCACTGCTGAGTACGCCCACTTTCAAATTCCTAATCAATGAACATTTCCACGACAACCATTCCGCCTGTCATGCTCCGCTCACTCCATTGAGAACACCAACGCTCAGTGCAAACGTCCATAGTTACGCTCTCGCCCGACTCCCTCGTCCACTCCTACCCCCACGGCCACGTCGACTGCACGCGCTTACACACGCTCATTAAGCATACACACGCCCACACTCGTGCTCTTTTACCATGCCCGAGCTCACCGAGCCCATGCACACCCATTGGCCATACACTTATTTCACCCTCAGTGCTCATGCCCATCCTAGTGTTCTCATCGCACACATGCCAGCTCGCAGGCGAAAGACGGAGCTCCCCTTGCCCGCAACCTGCGCAGCCAATCACTAAACATCACTGTTAAGTACTTAGTTGCCACTAGTACTATTGAAACTAGTATAATGGTGGGCATATTTAAATCTGCTCAATACAATTGTCTATTTCATCACGAGAGAGCAGTCGTGAAAGCAATTCTCGGTTAGAACATTGAATTCGATTACGTCTTTTTTTTTTTGTTGCTTTTTATTATCTTGGTCATCTAACGACCACTGTGATTGTTTTCACTGCAGGCGTAACTGTAAGAATAACACTAAGGACAACACGAGCACACACAAACATCCATGCCCGTGGCGGGATTCGAACCCGCGACCCTTCGAGCCGAGGCAGTTACGGCCCTCCAGCCTTAGCGACCTCGACTATCCAGGTCAGCTGATTACATCTTTTGTTTTGTTTTTGAATATATTTATTTTCATTTTCCACTATTGTATACTGTATTCATAATATATACTATCCGTAAAAGATGTGTTAATTTATTCTATAATCCTTTATATCTTCTTTTCACATGATCAAAGAATTTAGTATCCTTTGACGCACAAGCTCCTGCAGGTTTTGACAGCGCCATCTCTATAGGAAACTTTAGCGCACCTACTAATCATATTTTCGCTCACCAACTGTGCTGATAAGCTCTTGGCATATATTTGGCTTTTGGCAATATTAATTGGCTCTTGGCAATATTAAAGAATAGTAAAACTTCGTCATAAATAGCAATTTTCATTGAAAATTTTTAAGTCGTTTTTAATACAATATCGTACTGTAAATGCGAAATTTGCAGCTCTTTTAACAGAAATCTATCGAGTTTTTGACAAACTTCATTTGAAGTTATTTGAAGCACTTCCACTCAAAAATGCAATAATGCATAAAAATCAATGGATATGTGCATATGAACGGCGTGAGAGATATTTCCAAAAAATTACCTTTGTAATTTTTGAAAAAACAAAAGAATACACCAAAATGAACTATACTTAATATTCAACAGTGCAAGTATCACTATCAATTGGAAAAGTTCGAAGAAAAAATTGGGAGCCATTTTTGAGAAAATGTCATTTGAGTGTACCTAAAAATGCTGAATTTTGAGGTAATTTTAACAGAAAACTGTTGAAATGTTTCGAGAAACTTTAAATGACTTTATTTAAAGCACATGCCTCTAATGTAAATATTAACAACGTGAAAGATAAGACAAAAAATTAATTTTTGTAATTTTTGAAAATCAAAACAACTGAGCAATATGGCGTATATGTCAGCGTATAGGGTACATTTGACACTACTCCTACCGAAAATTTAAAAAAATGGATCCGTTTTTGAGAAAACCTTTTTGTTATTTTTTCTAAAATTGTAATTATTTACGCTATATTCCTCAAAAACTACTAAAATTTTGAAAAAGATTACATGACCTTAATAAAAGAACTATGTATAGACAACAAATTTCATTTGAAGGGAAAATCTCTGTCTTCATTTTATAGTTGTAGAAAGATGCCGAAAAAATTCAAACTTTAGCAAATATGGAAATTTCAGAGATTGCCGTGAAAAGCGGATCTATGTCACTTTTACAAGGGTATTTTACTCTACTCTTACAAGAAATTTAAAGAAAAAATTTGGAACCGTGTTTGAGAAAATTTGGAAATGTCCGGGGGCTTCATGTAAAGTACGCCCAATTTTAAAGAATCTTTTTCAAAATTTCAAAGCTTCGACTAGAGCCAGATGGACAGGGGGTTTCTTCAATTTGGAAATATCCTACGCATGGTTTAGGCGCTTGTAGTGTTCACAAACGGAAGGACAGACCGACGGACGGACAGACGTTTTGCTTTCAATTGTTTTTTTCGGCATCAAGGAGTCACAAAACAGGGATTATGAATACACTATGTGAAAGGATTTTTTTCTCTTAATTTATCAACTATATTTATCCACTTTCTCGTTAACAGTGCCCGTCAATAATTTTTTTTCTGCCGAAAATTCCCCGTTTTCTCGGGAAGTATTACATAACTTTCTCTATATTACATGTATTACTTCGTATACGAGAAAATAATAACACCATTTTTACCATTTTCCCGCCTTTAAATCACCTTGACTTTAAATATATTTGAAAATGTCTGCAACAGTTCGGTGCATTAAATTTAGTTTATTATACGTTTGTATACATTGTTGTAGCACCCAGTAATATTTTTACTTTGAAATGTAGTTGCAAATTATCATGTTTTAAGGTGAACACTTAAGAATAACATGATATAAAATTGATATTTAATGAACAATTGTACTACGTATCTTTTATATACTCGCGAATTTTTATAATTTGTAGAAACGTTTATATGTGGCCAAAAAATTAAAGAATATACAGGAGTTCACAAGAAGTCTTAGATTTTAAAAATGTATTGTGGCCGAATAATCAGTAAGAAAATTTTAATATTGGGCCTCTACGATGTAGGCATCATAGACCACAAAATCCCATAACATTTTGTAGTTGTGTCATAAAATCACCTTTTTTTGTAAGGAATGACCCAATTGGGTCATTTGTTTATGACTTCCACGCCAGGTGCAAAATATGGTAGGGCAGCGAAGCAAGAGAGAAACGTGAAAGCGTATCGAGTTGCTCTGCAGTGTTTGAATACGAAGGACATTACAATGGAATATTATGTAAACAAATAATGACGCTACACGTAGTTTGCAAGTATGTTAGTGTGAAATAAAAAATTTTATCTTCAACACATTCATAAATTTCGTGAAATAATATTATTAGAGAATGAATGTAGAATGCTTCAGCTAGTCACAATATAATAATAAGTAATGTTTGCGTAATTTTCAATCAATTTTTAAAAAATTCATAACCACATTTTCTCTAAAACGGTCAAATGTTTCTCTTTATGTTTTTGTAAACAGAGTAAAGTTCCTTTGTACCACGTTCCCGAATATTTTTCTGTTTTAAATTACAATATTTGAGTTTTTGCAGTTTTTTCGTGTGCTGTTTATTTACCATTTCTGACTTCCGGCGAAAATATTTCACTTTTCGATGTATCGGTCACATCATTCCGTTAACAACTTTTCACTACATTGTCCTCGTGTGTTTCCTCGCTTCTAACTTCTTTTTAAAAGGCTTCTTGAAGGAATAGGTGGAAGTTTCACTTTCTTGGTCTGTTTTCCCATCGAGTTTCTCTTAATTTCCTGAGATATGAGAAACACTGAAACCAATATTTTGAAAAACATCGTAATAATCGTTTGTTTTGTGCAGAAACAATTGCAAAGGAGAATGTCCTTTCTCGGTAAGCCTTCTATTTCCAAAACTCTTTTTCTTCTGCGAGACTGAAATATTTTCTGTAAATCAGTTCGAGCTTGAAATTGATGAATATAAAAGTGGTTTTAGAACGAAACGTAAATAATTGCTTTCTACATTAGGTCCAAAAATATGGCTACAAGTTAGATATCTCAACATCGAAATATCTTCACGTTGGGTAAGAAATATAATAATATCCTTGGATTCTTTTGTTTAATTTTTAAATGCTTATTGAGAATCCAGGTGGCCGTGCTCAGATAATGGTGCGTACGGAATATACTCCTGCATTTTAAGTCATAAATTTGAGCTAAAAATATTCTAACATCACCAAATTTATATACAAAAGCTATCTACAACTTCATTTCAGAAGATTCAGGTAAAACTTACCAAAGGAGACGTAATTAATATTAATATTTACTCTTCTCCCTTAGGGGAGACGAGTGAAAGACTAAAATTGTTATGTTTCCAAATGAAATTCAACTTCAAACACCAAATAGTGCAAATCAGTCTCAACCAGCACAAAGTATGGACTTTCAGCATCTTCAACATCTTCAACCTCTTCAACCTCTTCAACCTCTTCAACCTCTTCAATCTCTTCAATCTATCGATCCTCAACAACAGTCTCAACCTCAACAAATGGCTACACCAAACACTACAACTTCGTCTTATCAAGATTCTTCAGTAAATGCAAATGATCAAAATTATCGTTTCCATGTTGTCGCGGCAGGAAGTAATAAGAGCCAAAATTTATTGCTTATTTATCCTTGAAAATAGATTTTATTACATGGGAGTTTTTTTGTCTTTTTTCTCTATGTTGTTATTTTAAACTCCCTGAAAGACTTGTAGTCGAACAGGTAGAAATAAAATTTTAAAAAATGCTTATTAATATTTTAATTAATATATTTTATTCCGGAAAAAAATTGAAACAAAATTATAAAATTGTATAGGAAAAAACAATTTCAACGTCATTCTTAAAATTGAAGGGAGAATTTGGGAGATAACAGCTAAAAATCGTTTCGTGAATCTGTACACTAAGAAGAAAGTTTTATATACAAGTTTTAAAGTTTACCTAGATTTAGGATCCACCGCCACTTCATAGCACTATTCGTCATGTCAAGAAGTCATCGTTTAAGAAATACATCTTATCTAAATATAAATATTCTTACAAAGAATGCTGCTAATCACATTTAGTGAAATATTTTCTAGTTTCATCTACCATGTGATTTAAATACTTGACATTCTTCCAGGGATGATATTTTAAAAAAAAATATCTTACTTGTTGCACAAAAATTAAATTTCAAATATTTTTACTTCCTCGTAAAGAGAAAATATTGTAATGCATCGGAGATTTTTCTACAGAAAAACTCATATCGCGGGGTCATGATAACGAAAAAGAGTATAAATCGTGTTACAATACGTAGTAAATTACTTCCTCTAACACATAGGATAGTCAGAATCCACGTTTTGTGGATCATTGATTCTTAAAATTCGACTTACGGCAAAACGTATGTCTGTCCGTCTGTGGTCAAAGCTAGCGCCTAAACCATTCAGACTATTTTCTCGCTCGTCCAGATCGATCTGAACGAGCTCAAGGCTACGCGAAGTTTAACAGGTTATTTTAATTTTGTCCAGGTTATGATTGTTTTTTATTTGTTATTTTTGTACAGGTTAATTTCATTAACTGTGTAGCTATGTTAATTTTGTACAGGTTATGTACAGGTTCTGTAACAGGTTATGTTAATTTTGAGTGGTATTTTACATGTAGCCTCAACATTTTCAAAATTTTCTCAAAAATGACACCAATTTTTATACTGAACTTTGTCCTCGGTTAGCGTAAAAGAAATGTAAAATGGCACAGGTCACATTTTTGTTAAAATCTCTTAATTGTCGAAAATTGCAAAACATATTCTTTGGGGGGCGTCTTCATACACTATGGAAAGTAGACATTTGTGTTAATGAAATGTGTTCTTCAAAGAAAAATCTTTTCATGAAGCTGTACACTACGAAGAAAGTTATATAAGGTTTAAGGTTTACCTATATTTAAGATCCACCAAAAAATTTTCTTTTTTGAAAAAATATTGAAAAATTTGTAGTTTTTGCGTAATGTATGCTTGAACTTAATGCGATTTACTAAAAAATTCTAACGACGGGTTCTAAATATGTTCTTTAATGTTTTCTTGGAAACAGTAAAGTTCGGTTAAAATGGCATATATCTCATTTTCGTTAACCATTCTGAATCTTCTATGAATCGAAAATTTCATAAGTTAGAAATAATGCGAGGAACTATGTGCCGTTGTAGCAACATTAGTTTTGTTTTACAATTCTACCGCCGTGTGAAAATCATTAGGTATTGGGGAAATATTCTGCTCCGACATACCCCGAAATATTAATATTTCCCTTTGCGTGTTGCGTTACAAATTGGAAACCAATAAATAAGCCCGCATTCAGGATGTATTATAAAACAGATTCACATAATCCCTGGATTAGCTGCATTTTGTGCGTTGAACAGTCTGCAATTTTGTTCACATGTCGCGCATGTGCTATGCCCAATCCTCATTAGTGTTGAATTTGGTCATGTAGAACCGACCTGAAGCAAATCTTTTCGGACTGCATGTTCGTTTGTGAATAGACTTGCGTTGTTTCACCTAACAGGGAGATGGATAGAATATATAATATTTATTATCTTCGGTAACGTTTTTAATACATAGAACAACGTAATAATTAAAGATAACTTACCTTCAGGGACTTTTGTGAGGGGAAATTCTAAAACATACTACCAGTGTCCTGTTGTGAATATAATACCATATGTGTATTATTCCAAGAAAATAAAGTTTGTATTTCCTTGTGTTATTATTTATTGGACATCTCGTCGTTAGCACAAGCAGATCACAAATATTTACGGTTACATTATATTCAAAATATAAATTATAGTTTAATTATAGTTTCTAATGCAATATTTACTAATATAATAGAATACCTAACAAATATTACAAGTGCTCGAAAAATTAATTTTTATTATTGTATATAATAAATAAACAAAAAGTATATTTTTATTACAAATAAAGCCGAAAGGAATTATAAGAAGTTTCTTATTGTTTTCTCCTCAGTAATTATGTTATTGCGAGTTATTAATCATCAACGTGGCTTCTCCTTGCATCACACTTCACTTTTCTTCCTCCTCCGTTCCTTTTGCCCCACAACCATTTCGTTCCGCCCACACGTTACATTTTCTTATTTTTATTAACACCACCTCTTAGCAACATTTTTGTACATCTTAAAATGATGTATAATAAATAATTAGATGTTGTGATTGATATCTCTGAATAGTTAGTATTGGTAGCACAACTCGCTGAGAAATCTTTACGGAACACGGTGACCGGGAAGAAAATCTATTAGAATAATTGATTGGAATTATTTGAATTGAATTTTGTGGAAACACAAAAAATCATAAATTGAGATTTTTAAGTTAATCACTTTAATTTTTTTGTGAGAACTAAGTATTTATTTCTGAAGTTATACCAATTTATTTCAGCTTGGTAGCAGGTGCATCACTATATCAAGGTCGGTGATCCCCATTTTTTCATGTTTTATGCAAATAAAACAGCTTTGTAAAATCCATTTTCATAAATTAAAAAACCAAGAGTCATAATTTTTTATATAACTAGAATATCATCGTTTAATGGGAGGCAAATGAAGTTGCGAGGAAATTCCATTCGCTCTTTCATATACAAAACAGGAGAGCGTCGATGTGCCACCATGATTTCCACCCGTGTATTCAAGCGAGCCATAATACCTATAAAATATTTTGAGAAATAAATTCATAAGAAATGACCAATTACGACAACAAAATCTTATAACTCAGGGTTAATGGGAGAAGAAATGTGACGTTGGGTTACGTTGGTTATACGTCGCTAAGAGTGAAAAGAGATATAATTTCCTTTTTTTTTTTTTTTTTCAGGGACAGCTTGGATCTGTAGCCGATAAGCCAGTAGAGTTTCCTTGTTTGCAGTTGGAGCTGTTGTTTCTTGGCTTGTATATGCTTTTTCCAGGGGAGACGTCTATCCAAGTGAAGACCTAGATATTTTATGCAATCGGTTTGCGGTATTGTTTTTCTGTTGAATTCTACTGGCGCGCACGTTTCTTTTCTGAGAATAAATGTAATTTGAGCTGACTTGTTCTCATTTACTTTTATTCTCCACTTCTTAAACCATTCTTCGAGTGTGATGAGATGGTCTTGCGGGTTATAATTGCAGGAGAATAAATTGCTAATTTATAAATCCATCCTACTTTCTGTATGGACATATGGAATCCAAATCTGGGGCACAGTCAGCAGAACAAACTTATCAATTCTTCAAAGATTCCAGTCAAAAATTTTAAGAGTCATCTCATCAGCACCTTGGTACATGTCTAATGCAGCACTCCATCGAGACCTCAATATTCAAACAATTCAAGAGATGATACAAGAAATTAGCCTAAACTACAATAAACGCCTGGAAACCCATCCAAACCATCTAGCCCTAAACCTTTTAGACAATAGCCAAGAAATATCTCGCCTCAATAGAACATCCTCTTTGCAACTTCCTTACCGCTTTAGTATTTGACATTGACATACACAAAACAAAAATAATTCTCCGTTTTGTGTTATTATTCTATTTTTTCTCTCTTTTATGTTATAGTCTTTGTATATTGATCCTGGAAAGCACCAATGGGGGCTTTTCTGTAATTTATTGTTTCATTGATCAATTTATTTTGAAATATCATATTTACTTATTATTTCGAATTGAAATAGATTGTAAATTTTCATTGTGTTAATAAAAAAACATTTGACTGCGCCCGAAGACAGCCGCCATTAGCAAGTCCCATGTTGCAATTTTCACAACTCCAAAGCATTGAGCTTACGGCAACGCAATATTTGGCTCCTCTAGAACGCTTAACCAATGAAGGGAAACACGGAACATGAAATGTCGGGCTCTTTGACTTCTGAAATCGGAGAACAATAAAGCGAACAACTATTACTCGCGCAACTTTTCTTGAACGATGACTTTGCTCCCCCCTCTCTTGAGCAATAAACAGTTGAAGGCAAAAGCTCGCAGCGAGCACTGATGACAACATTCCAAGCGTTAAAACTTTGTTTGTGCGAAACAGAAGCTAGTCAAAGTTAGTTGTTTTCCTAGTCGAGAACATCTGTTTAGGTTTATTACCATTATCTAAAGAAATGGCTGAGGCAGGTCCAGGTCCTTTAAGGGAGGCACCTAAAACTCCTATCTACTGTTCCTGCTGTTGCCTACTCAGAGCGATGACCTGCCCGCACACGTAGTAGATTTGACTTTGATTTTCCAGGTGTTGGCATTACTGTAAAAACTCTAGTGGCCGACTTTGTAACTAATACCCCCACTCCGTTCGCATTTCTTCAAACCATCGTTCAAGAAAAGTTGCGCGAGTACTACTTTAACATCAAATACTATTCAAAAGGAAAGGACCGGGAGCGGTAGCTCAGTGCATCAACTGATGTAACTGCAGCGCCTCTGACCGGGAGGTCCTAGGTTCGAGTCCTGACGGCGGCAGGATTTTCGACACTGGCTTTTCAGCTAGGTCGAATTCAGTCGCTGTCTGGATGAGAATTCTAGCGGCCGGCTGATCTGATCGGTATTTTTTCCGTGGTTTCTCCGATCAACATTAGGCGAATGCCGGAGCAGTACCCTACCAAACGGGCCACGGACCGCGCGCACTTTCCTTCCTCTTCCTTGTCCTATCCTCTCCCCTTACACACATACTTACACTAACATGCACTACACTACCACATATTCCGGGAGACCGGTCGGGAACTTAGAGCTTGTCCCGGCTGGGGCGGTGCCCCGCTGGTGGGAGAGTCCTGGTTAGGGGGAAACCCCACTAGCCGACGGTAGGTCGGCGCCGGATCTCGCCATCCAGCTGGGGAAAATCACCGCCATCTCCCGAGAAAAACATGCACTACACTAACGGGAGTAATGACCAAAGCAGTTGACGCGCCCGGAAACACGAAAAATCAATCAATCAAAAGGAAAGGAAAGCTGGATGTGCATTATCTAGGGGGGCAGTGCCTGGCCTCAAGCGAGGAAGGGGAAGAGGCGCGGCCAGGCGTACGGGGGCGGGGGCGGCGGCGGGGAGCGCGCGCGCGCCGCCTCCAGCGCGCGCAGCGGTTCGTCCACCCGCGCCCCGCCCCGCCGCCGCCGCCGCCCTCCGCGTGGCGCTGGCGCTGGCGCTCCCGGCCCCGCCGCCACGCCTCCCGCCGCCGCCGCTCGCGCGCCGCCGCCGCCCGCCGCCGCACCGCCGCCGCCATGGGCGCGTCGCCGCCGCGCCCCGCCCGCGCGCGGGCCCAGGCGCCGCGCCCTGCAACACGCACACAGAACGTATAAATGATAGTTTTTATTTTTTACTCATACGTTGTAGCTTGCAAATAAAAGTATCCAAAGTTTTTAATGACAATCATTTATTTCAGCAATTGCACAACGTTTCGTAACTAGTTTTCTTACATCATCTACTACTATGTTAAATATACTGTACATAACGTTATGTGATATCAACTGAGTGAGTTAATTTCGTAATGTTTCCTCGATGGTTCTACTGCAGAGGTAATTCAATGGGATAGTAGTTCCCTCACTAAGCACCTGATGATGTAACAAAACTAGTTACGAAACGTTGTGCAATTGCTGAAATAAATGATTGTCATTAAAAACTTTGGATACTGTTATTTGCAAACATATATTGACAATCAAGAAGAAATATTGATTTACGTTGTAGCTTGTCGTTGCCTTCGATACGGACCTGGATATACGCTGCATAACTTACTCGGATCGAGAGGATGGTGGTTACGAGGAAAATATGAAAACAGTTGAAGGACGCTATATGATCTCTTATGGAGGGAGGGAATTATGAAAAGAAACCATGGGAGGGAATCATGAAAATACAAACTGAGTCAAGTTATCATGTAGTAAATAAGTAAATCTGAATCAATGAAATTATGTAAAAAATAAAATTATGTATGTACTACCACGGGTGATAACTTGTGCTAATGATCTTGGGCGACCCCTTTGGTGCATAAATAACTATTACCCATTACAGCTGTCTAAACCCTCATTTATCGTTGACCCTGGCAACATAGACAATACCTGCATTCTCTTGTGGATTATAGTAATTAACGAAAGGAGTGTATAAAGAGGTGTTTAATTGCATGAATAGTATGTTCAAGAATTCGCGCGACAATAGGAGCTAGTTTTCTTATATTCGATGAGTGCAATTATACCCCTTTATACACATGTTACATTCAATATTTTTTTGTTTCGATTTAAGAAAATTTCAAATTTTAAAACATTTAAGCGTGTCTTTTCCACCCGAAGTTCGCATTTCATCACGTACTATTGCTTCTCAAAAAAATATATTTTAGTGAGGCATTGTTTTTGTTTCCACGAAATATTTGCAAATGGAAGGTACTGAACATATTGCAAAAAAAATATTAGAAGATGACCAAGGCAAGAAAACATTACTTCCCACGAAAAGTAAACACAGTTATGAGAGAGAATTCAATACGTATAAATGTTGGGGAAAGAACTAGTCACCTCGGACACAGTTTTACTATAGCGTTGTTTTTTTTTTTTTTTTTGTTTTTTTTTTTTTTGTTTTTCAGAAGTGATAAACACAACTGACGTTTACATTTTTTACATTCATAATCCTAAGACCAAATGTTTTACATGTAAAACATTTAATTTATTCACGTTAAATATTTTATGTTGTTCCACGAGTCTGCTAGATTCACGTTTACTTCCCCAGTGTAGTTTTATTAATACGTTCTGTATACATATGTAGTTGTTGTAGGTACGTAATACGTCATGACGATTTCTGTTCGTGTTTCATGGCCGAGTGCAAATATCTTGGTTATATATTCTTAATTATACGATTTGGCTCCGTTTCTGAATTCTGATTGATAGGTGTGACGTTTTAATTGCACGATTGAATTTTAATTGCACGCATGATATTGACATAGAGATAATCAACGATTTTTCATGAAATTAATAAGCATATTTAGTTAACTAAACGAAAATAATAATTAACGAAATGATTGAATATGAAGCATGTATAATTGCTTGAGTGGTGTGATCAAGAAAACGAGCGACGATAGGGGCGAGTTTTCTTATTTACCACGAGTTCAATTACACCCCTTCATCCACTATTACGTTCAATATTTTTTTTCGTTTCCATTTAAGAATAACTCAAATCTTTACCATTCGAGGCAAACATATTATGGCGTCAAATTGCTTCTAAAAACATATTTTAGTGGGCATTGCATTGCGTTTGTTTGCAAGATACTTTTGCAAATGGAAAATATTGATCATATTCTGGATGAAATATTAGACGCTGACAAAACCAAAAAACATTACTTAAGTTAAGACAGTTGTGAGAGACTCTACATGAATAAATATTGGAAAGAAAAAAATGAGTGACAGAACATTAACAGAGCCGACCGTTAACAGTGGCTTGTCGATTCCTTGTTTAGTTGCGTAACATCGATATGAAAGGATATTGTTTCGAAAAAAAAAGAAACAATTGGCTGTACGGTCATGGTCCTGTAACGGTCACAGTGGATCAGGATAGGGCAAAATTTACCTTCGTACAAAAACAGTTATTACTACCCATTGTTTCAAACACTCGCAACACTGCAGGTTCCGTTACACTGCGTTCAACGCGTTGTGGTAAACAAGGCCGAACGTCCATTTCAGCAGAACGGTATCAAATGAACTTGAATGATTTGCCTGAACCGAGTCATTAAACGTTTCCATAGGCAAACATGTTTCATTGAGGTATTAACAAGACGACCTGTGAAAATCTCCTATTCAAGGTACAGCAAAAGGACTTCACCAGGAAATTATGACAGCTCATATTAGAAGAAGTTGGCATAACGTCACTACTTTAATTGGGATGTGAAGTTTGTTTTAGAAACATGTCATATAAAACATGAATACCTTTCAGTTCGGCAAACAGTTGTAATATTTTTGCTTCCAGGAAATGATTTGTAGTCGGAAGTCGAAACGTTTATAGCGCGAATATAACATTTCTTAAAACTAACAGTACATATTATTAAAGCAGAATTATTCAATTAATTGTATGATATAATTTTTAATTAGGCATTTAATTCAAAATATTATTGGCATTAAGAAACAGAGAGCTCGACCAAGCGAAGAATGAAAAAGGCTATTGCGGCCCGTCGTGGAAGTAACAGTGTAAACACGGGTCTATACAATCAGTTTCATTCAGCTAGGTCAAATTCAGTCGCTGTCTGGAGGATACTTTTATCGGCCGGCTGCTCTGATCGGTAGTTTTCCGTGGTTTCTCCGACCAACACCAGGCGAATGCCGGAGCAGTACCCTAACAAACGGGTTACGAATCGCGCGCTATCTTTCCTTTCTCTTCCTTATCATATCTCTCCCCTTACACACACACACTTACACTAACATGCACTACACTACCACATATTCGGGGAGATCGGTCGAGTGCTTAAAGCTTGTCCCGGCTGGGGCGGTGCCCGTTGATGGGAGAGTCCAGGTTAGGGGGAAATCCCGCTAGTCGACGGTAGGTCGGCGCCGGACCTCGCCATCAAGCGGGGAAAGATCACCGCCATCTCGCGAAAAGCATGCACTACACTTACGGGACTAATGACCAAAACCGTAGGACCGAAACCGGAAAGTCGAAAGAATCAATCAATCAATCAACAATCAGTTTCGCTAACGAAAGTCGCGAGGAGCGTGAAGCGAGTTGTTTATCGGTGTAGCTTTGGGAAATATGAGTTCTCGTCCAGGTGTAAACAATTTGCAGACAGGCAAGACGCCTCTCATATAATGTTATTAAGTTTCGTGATAGTGAAAAAGAACGACCTAAAATATCTCTAGGAAGCACAATCAAACGTGCAGCAGCAAGCTTAAAGCTAAGCGAAAACAGGATGTGCAGAATTCACCAAGAAGAATGTGAAGCTGGGAGATGGGTATTTGATAACATCGCCGAAACGTTCAGAAGTGAAACCAAAAAGAAAAATTATTATGGATTTAATGGGCAAGTGCATTGATAGACGTAGGATTTTAGAATATTATGAAGTAAAAAAATAAATTCCAACTTTAAGAAAATTGTATAGTTTTTCCAGGCAAGAATTAGAATTTACTGGAAATAAAGAAACGTTCAGAAAAAATGTGAAACCTTTAGGATTTGTATTTAAAATATGCAAAACGTAAGAAGATTTCTTTGTTAACGTGAAGATATTGTGGCTCGACCAGCTTTTAACCTTCGCACCTTAAGAGACAACGAGCCAGCAACAACAGCCAGGAAACTTGTACGGCTTCAGAGACTGATACTGCTTCTACGGAATTAGCTGATTAAATGTAACTTCAGAGTTACATAATGGAAGATTTGCTCTCACTATTTAATTTTTGTAATTTTAAATTGTTTTTCTTAACTTTTCACCGTTCTAGTATAAGGGTACAATAAAGAATGTTTTCTTTTTAAATCGAATTTTTATTACTTATTCATTGCATTTAAACATTTTGAATTATCTTAATTCATCTTTTTTAAGACTTTATGCGATTTGTTAGATATGCATTGCACTACCAAAACATTAACTTTACTGTCATATGTATCTAAAATATTCTTCATTATGGTGGTTGTTGCTTCTTACATAAAATGTAATTTGATTTGGTATATATTCTGAGAAACTACTTAAGTTAAATTCAATGATTGATATGAATGTTTCTGTATAAATTTTCTGCACATCCAAGGAATTCGATCAAAATTTTAATCATTCTGCAGAGAAAAATAAAATTTTATTTCGTCCAATATGAGGTGCAGACATGTTCAAATACAGTTAAAATATTCATTTGAAAGATACCAGATTTGTGATGAAATAAATCGCGTTTTTTTCCGCAACAGTTTGATACGGTCTCGTTTTTATTTTGAGTTTAGTATCTTTGTATCTCCGTCTCTGTCGCTACGGCTGTGAACACAGACAGTCCTGTAAACATCATGCTCAACTTGGTCGAGTATAGCCTATTACTAGAGCCTGTCAAATTTTGAAAACATAATAACTCAAGAAAACATTTGTGTAAAACTGAGGAATTTTCATAGGATTCATTTTCCCGAAAGTGGAAAACTGAAACAGGGAATGTGAACTATTACAAAATGATTAAAACTTATGAATTAAACATTTCTTTGAATAATTTTTAATTTTTCGAAGCTATATTCCAAATCGCAATAGCACATGAATTCTATTAAAGTTTAAAAGCATTCGTTTTTAAATATTTTATTATTCGGTACTTTTGTTACACACTTTTGAAGCTGGACAGAATTAATTTTCATTTTACATTTTAAAACAAGATTTACATTGGTGTACGCTCTCACTTCGAGGTAACATTAATATCACGCTTGTTCAAATATCAAATATGTTTCGCTTGTGTGATTGTTTGTAAATGGTTTGAATTAAAGCAATGCATTTTCATGTAGTAAATATTTAGACCGTCAATAACAAACAAAACATTGAGTTATGAACACATTGTAAAAACATTAAATCGTGGAGGATGCGAGCTTACGCAGACATACAGTATTTTATCTGGTATTTTTACAACAGACCTCAGTGTTGTCATTTGTATAAAATGTGACATTTCTTTTCGAAGTAAAAATATTTTAAGTTATATGTGAGTCGGAAAAGGGTTCGATTCATTTTTATTAAGTAATACACTTTGGGGACATTGCTTCCATGACTGTTCTCCATTTTCATTCGCTTTTTAGATATATTTTTCATTGCCCTTCCCGCTCCTTTTCCCCCAAGTAATAATAATAATAATAATAATAATAATAATAATAATAATAATAATAATAATAATAATAATAATGTCACGGATAACTACAACGCTTATTTTGACCATTGTAGGGAAACTTGATTTCATTCTTGATCTAAGTCTAGAAGAAGAAAAACAATGAAATTTTTTTTTTCATTTATTTCTGCTTGGCCCGAAGGCCCTCAGCATCCGCGTACGATAGAGTGATGTTATATGAATTAAATTAACATTGATTGAGAAAACTTAGACTTGAATACATTGAGTAGATGTGAATGAAATGTGAGAAGCCACATCGGGTGCATGATAATCAAGGAGGGTCGAAGAACTGTCGTGGTAGTTTTCGCTTTAGTCTATTGTGGTGAGGATTTTGTTTTCCGATTTTGAAATGTACGGCAGAGGGAATCTGGGGAATTTTAGGATAGAAGTGAGAGGATAGGAGGGAGAAATGGACGGAGATAGGAGTAATGCCGAGTTCGTTATGTAGCTGGGAGTTAGGTACAAACCATTGAGCTTTAGTGATGGATCGGAGGAATTTATTTTGGAAAATCTGCATTTTTTGGATGTTCGATTTGCTGGCTGAGGCCCAGATAGGAGAAGCGTAGCAACGGCAAAACTACGAATGGCGTTTGAGTAAAGCTTTTTATATTTACTTTATAGGAGAGACCAAAATATCATTCTAGTATCCGCTCTCAGAATTTCTGGATATCTGAAAGAAATCCACGACCGAGAGGAAGGGGGCTATCACCCTGGAGCACTTAACAAGCTACATACGTGATCTTACGTTCTACGACCTTATTTGCAATTATATGTTCAAAAATATTAGAAAATAACTTGAAAATTATTACTGATTAACAAGGCTGTGTAAAAAATTTCAAATTTTAAACTAAAAATAAAAAATTAATCAAAAAGTTATTTCACAAAAGTATTCAACAAAATCTGGAGACCGTTCCCTTATGTTTTGGAACTCGAAATTGAAAAATTTAATACACTATTGAAATGTTCTGTATTCCAAATATTTCGGAACAAATTATGTTCTAAAAATCTCCCACATTCCCTTTACCTGAACGTTTGCTTGTACTGTTGGTGCAAACTATATTTTCTCCCGTAACGCACCATAGGTGGCTAAATGGAAGAGACGGACTCCCATACGTTATTTCCCATCCGAGAGTCGAACTGAATTGTAGTTAGCCATGGTAAAAATCATTTTGACTGGGGTAGTTAGAAAATAGACATTAATGTTCTTTCATTCCTTGAGCTTCATTTTTCGTTGTTATTGCTGTGTTGATTGCTGTGTACAATTGATTCCGTTATCCGTAGTATAATAAACTCGCTTATTCATGCCCCACGTTGAGCTCCGATATAATAAACTCGGCTACTCCCTCAATTTTATACATTAATATGCCCGTTTACTAGCTAACTTTTCAAAATTCTAACAATTTATGCGGGCGTGAGCTTGTGATGTCCCTCGTACAGGAACCGAAACGTGGTACTCATGCAACGAGCGCGTGGATCAGCATCTACCTTCAACAACTACCTTCATCACAACACATTGTCTAATGGTTATTGATGAACCCGAATGCATTCATCTCAATTTATTTACTACTTTTATGGACTGTTTCTTTTCCTCTGATGTTTCAAAATGACAAACATATGTACACATAGTGCCCTCTGACGGCACACAAAACAAAACATCGCAAACAAACAATACCCTTAATATTAAAACACAAAAAAAAGAACAAAATAATGACTATTCACACTGAAAATTACATAGTACAAAATTACATACGAAAATACATTTATCCACAGCGAATGCGCATTCTGTGGTTTTATATTGTTGGCCCTCTTATTCTATAATGAATTAACAGGACTTGGTCTTCGACAGATGCCTTTGAAGCTGCCAGATAAAAAAATATATCCATGCATCACGGATGAACACTGCAACATGCGGCCATATCACCCGTTGCCGTCGGCAATGGTACCGCCTCAGCTTCCACCAGTTCCCAGGACCATATATACCACGAACTCACATGGTTAAGAAAATCACTACGAAACGTTTTGCGATGAAACGCGAAGTTTTCACTATATTTAAAGTTCCCGCGGCGAATAGAGACTGTTTCGTCACGCGAACCAAAATAAAATAATCTGTTCGTATTAGCTTTTACTGTCCGGAGCATGCTAAACTTTGTGTTGTAAACCCTGCGACAAAATGTCCCCGACCATCGTTCAAAAGTGCCACCGTGTAAAATTAATGTTCGCGTCGCTATTACCCTAAATTATTCGCCCTTACTTACATTCGTTTGTTACAACCTTTTCGTCCGCATCAAAATATCTAAAATGTTTTCAAAGTCCACTTCCGAACAATAATTTTTAAAATGTTACATTACGCTAACACGGAGCTAGCGTCTTCACCAACTATACAAACACTGCACTTTTTCCTTGTCTCTCGAGTATTGTTGCCCCCTATCCTATATAGATTTTTTCTTGAACAAGCGCCGATCGCTCGCCCATGACCACAAACAAGATTACAGAATGTTTCTTAATTTTCTGGTTTTAAACGTTCTTAGGCCTTGTCACCGGTTCTCAATACTGTCTATAATTTCTCTGATAATTACTGCACTATCTATTTTTCCTTTCATTGTCTTATTTCATTAAATACAACCATTTTTAGTTCGATATGGCATCGTGACGTCACTCCGATGCCTCTCTTGTTTTAATATGTATTTTAATTATACTTTTCCACATTTAATTTTAATTAGCTTTCTAGATGTTTCCCAAAATCGTGATTAGTCTTGAAAACATTCATAAATTTCGCCTCGTTGTTCTATAAAGTTCCAGCCCGATCCCTTCAGGCGTTTTCGTAATATTTATTAGAAACTATATTCTTCCTCAACTTTACTCTAACAACAATGATCTCCATGTTCACGCTTTTTAACTTGAAATGTACGGTCACGATTATCTTCGAAATTTTGTGAACCCCTTGCCCGATTTTGCCGATTGTTCTTTCTAACAATTCTAAATATTAAGCTTTATTGAATATTTATGTTAAATTTGACTTTCTTCCGCGCATTCGGTTAATCTGGAAAAAATGTTTGCGCCCGGCGCTGCCGTCTTCTGTCATTTTGAATATAAGTCTTAACACTTTATTGGAAAGTCTTTATTCTCTGAAACACTAAATTACCGAAATTATCGCAAATCATTACAGTAGTATATATAATGATCTCTATTTCGACCTGCAAAGCTGTATTATACTCCTTTCGAAATGTTAGAGGGAGAGGATAGTTATCATCACGCCATCTAATCGGGAAGTATTACAAGGACGACGTACATTTCTACAATGCAACTCAGAAGAGAATCTTACTTCTTCTTGGGATATGCCTGCCAGAAATCTGGCACATGTGTCAAACGATTTTTCTTCTCATTCGAATTATTCTTAATTTGAACATCAATACATTTGATCGCATTTACCGGCTTAATATTTGAGATATGCAGGACTTCTTAAACTACGGTGAAAGCAATCAGCCTAAGGGATGGAAACCTTTGAAAGAAAATCTCAGGTCCTCTAGATTTGGGGGTTGTGCTGGAGACTAGCAGCCTGCTCACGTAAAACAATACACCGCTAAAAAACTCAGTCATGATAATGCCTCGGATATTTCAAAAGGGAAACGACATCGGCGAAGAAAATGGACACTGAATATTGGTATATGGAATGTACAAAGCGTCTCAAACCATCAACAAGAAGTAATCCAGGAAATAATGAGAAGAAACATAGATACAGCCGTTTGGTCTGAAACAATAAAGAAAGCCATGGGAAGCGAAAAACTGAACAACTTTGTACACTTCTACAAGTAGGCGTAAACAAACATGAAAATGCTAAAGCCGGAATTTCTATTGTTATTGGTAAAATATTCGGTAAATACATAAAAAGTTTGGAATGTATAAAGAAACGTCTTATTAAAATAGTGTTAAAAATCAGAGGAAACTACGTAAGTGTCATAGGCATACGTATTGTAATGATTTACACGATCCCCGATGGTGTGCGTTTGGATGATGAACAGTTCGAAAACATTTACAGCAAAGACGCCATAGTAAAAAATAAAACCGATTGAGAAACCGGAAGAAAATAAAGCGAACCCGATACTTGTGCAAGTTTGGACCATAAACATTAGATCCACCTTTGATTTAGGAACATTTTAAAAGTTATCCCAGTAAAATCGCGTCAGGCAATAAGAAGTTATTGAAATTTTCGTATTTCGTATATTTGTGTTAAGGAAAAAATTAATGGAGTCCATTGTTGGAGCGATGAAACGCTTATAAAGAAGAGGGTTTTTCGAATACTGCAAGAGAACGCGATAAGATATCAAATTCAGACTTTCGGGGGGCAAAAGAAGAAAATTAGCTGCATCATGCAAAATTTATCCCATTTAAATATCTTGACGGAAGTATCAAAATTTTAATAAAACAGATAAATTAATTCAAGCAAAAGCTTAGCAAGAAGAAGCGATTAGCGAACAATTGCAGTGCGTTCCATTTCACATTCAAAAACGGAAAATAGGGAAAATAAAAGGATTTTGACCAAAGGAAAACAAGAGGAAAACATCAAATTTTAGGAAATTGCCGGGAGAATTTTATTAAAACTAAAACGGAAATAAAGTGTTTCGGAAAACGTTAGAAATTAAATATTTTGAGAGAACCAAGGTGACGCGATCGTCAGTTATCGAGCGATCGGGAAAAGTGTTGAAGCAAGGATAACAATGCTAAGTTGAGGAAGATTTGCCAGAATGTGCCTGGACTTGGTGAAGGCAGGATGTGTGTTCGCGTAGGCGACGTTTGAAAATTTTGTAAAGTGCGGAAGTAATGGACATAATCCGAAATAGCAACTGGGAATACTTTATGTACGTTGTTTAACAGTTCGTGAAAAGGAATTTCATAAAAAAAGGGGGAATTTTCGGAATTATTGTGAAATTCGGCAACGCCCGTTGGACTTGCGAGAGCAAACGGCGGTATGAGAAATTTTGCAACGGTGGGGAGCGCGACGTTGCATTGATAATTAGAGGCGCGGAATTCGATTCGGGATTCAGTGAGTTTCTAATAACTTGAAGGGTTTATGAAAAAAGATGGCAGCGTGAACTCCGACAGGATGAGTGAATAGTGATGCGTATGCGAGTGTTCCGAAACTGGTGGCGACAACGGGAGGCGCTGTTGGGCGTGAATAATCACACCAGACACGCAGATTCGTCGCAGAAGCAACATCATACGTGAGCAAAAGTATTTTGACATTTGTTTTTTTCTTTGAATTGAAGAAAGCTCTGTCGAAGACCAAGTCGTGTAATTAATAGATTTTAAGACATAAATCTCGACAGAATGCATTCTGGGGTTTAGTTATATGTGTGAATGGTATTTGTTTTAAGAGATATATCCATGTATCGTGTATTGAGGGAAAACAAATATTTATTTGTTGTTCTTTGTTGCTGGGTTGTGTTGATGTGTGCCGTCAGAGGCACCAGTGCTGTTGCAGCACTAAATAGTGCAAATTGAAAGGGAATATGATAAAGGAGGCGATTTGAATAAATTTCATGGCCATCTTTGGGGTCATGATTCGCAAAATCAATATGTTTTTCGTAATCATTCACGTAGCATTAGACTGATCCACGCACGTGAGCGCAGTACCTTGCTCGCGTCTGTACAGACGCACCGCAGACCACGCCCAGGTGAGTAAAAAGGCCAGGTAAGCTAGCAGAGGGGCAACTTTGAGTAGGAGAATGGGAAGGTTATTATCTGTGACAACCCAACGCGAGGCTAGTGTTTGTTTGTTTGTTCACAAGAAGGGCTGGAGCAGGGCAATCTATTAAAAGTAACAGTATAACGTGCCGGGCTTGTAGAGAGAGTATTACAAGTGGCCGCACAACGTGTGTGCAGGATTATATATATATATATATATATATATATATATATATATATATATATGATATATATATATTATATATAAGGAGAGAAGGAGGGAACCCATTACAAGTGGGCGCCCAACGTGTGGGCAGGATTATATATAAAAAAAAAAAGGAGTAGAGGGTGAAACGGAACCCATTACAGTATAGAATGATTCAGTCCTCGTTGCTAATGCACCGGGATATTATCCCATATGTAATGTACAGACCAAATTTGTCCAAATTGGATACTCTTCTTCATTTAGTTTTGTAAATAACTAACGTTAAACTTTGGACTATGCGCTTGTGCTCGTGTAACACGGGTTATAGGGCACACGGGCAAGTAGATTAGTTAGTTAGTGCCTTTTTTTACGTGACGAGACTCGGGCCATCAGGCCCGCTCTTCCGTCTAACATCGCAAATTTCGTTACGCTCCTTTCACCACCTAGCGGAGAAAGGAGGTATTATCTTGGGCGACGAAACAGGCGAATCTCAATTTTGCTCAGAGGCTTTTTTTAGGCTTGAGGATCTTTTACATGTAGTAAATCAACTACATGGGACAGACGGCTTTACTTCCCCTCCGAAGGAAGGCGTACGAAGGATATTTTCGCCCTTAAAAATCCACGGCTTCGATCGGGTTTGAACCCGCAATACAACAGTCCGGTACGCTCTCCGTTATACCACCGAATCCGTGGCTGGGTAAGTGGCTTCACCTCGCGTTAGGGCTCGCCACTTCTCTGGAAAACTCAACTGCTAATACTATCCGAGAAGCCCCGGGAGCGAGTGCAAGGCAAATAGTGCGCGAGGCCAAGACATCACAGCCCCTCGTACGGCGAACAATGCATGCGGAGAGATTACGAATTTTCCATTTCCAGCAGGTGCAGCATTTGCGCAGTACACACTGATAACGTTTTCAGTTCTCTAGGCATTTTGTGCGCAAATGCAAAGAAAACCTGGAATTATGTTCTTTGGTCAGATGAACCGTGTTTTACCCGAACTGGCACAATTAATGTGTTCAATTTGGTCGAGGAAAATCCGTATGTTGCACGTAGTGTAGTTCATCAAAAGCGATTTTCTGTAAATGTGTCGGTTGGCATTGTGGATGAATTTATCCTCGGTCATTTTTAATCCGAGCGTTTAAGAAGCGTTCAGTATCTGAATTTTAAAACTCAAGTACTCTCAAAGCTTTTGGAGCTGGAGTTTAATGAAATACCCTGCTTATTCTACCGAAGTCGAGGATCATTATGACCTTCTCCGGCGCATTGAAAGCGTGGAGACAGAAATAAAGGTACAACCACGCAAAGTTGTGCGCGTCACAGAGGCCGTGCGGCACAGAAGCCTATTTTGCGTTCATGCAAGAGGAGGCCATTTTGAACACTTATAGAACCCCTGTTTTATTAGGTGAAAGTGCAAAATTTTGGCTGTGTAGCAAATTTGATAAACTATCCTAAATAACACTTAAATAATAGCTTTTTCTCTCTCCTTTTGTATTCGTTAGATAAGTAGGCAATAATAGCAACAGGGGACAATATTTAATGTAATATTTAGGATACATTCTTTGAAAAATGTGATAAATGAAAAAAACTTTTTTTCAAAATTATGAATAGGGTTTACACCATTTCCTTTCGCACTCTTGAATAACTTAGTATACTCTATAACCGAGTCCTGTAACAGCAACGAGGACCGAATCCCCCAGCATCATTTGAATGACGATGTATGCTGTTGACGACTGCTGAATAGCGAGTATTCCCAATTCTCCATTCCTCCTAGATGGTCCAGGGTGGCTTGGGTGACGTTAGAAAACAAGTGTTATTCTAGTGGACGTCGCCATTTTCCGCTTAGAGGCACCGGGAAGTCCGTCAGTCTCTCCCCTAAGCAGTCGTCACTTTCCAATAAGTCGTACGATGGGAAATTTAGCATTACCAACCGGTTAACTTATTTTGACGCAGTTTGCGCCAAATTACTGATGATTGAGACTTATGTTTCAATACCTCCAAGCTTTCAGGCCTCCCTTGCACTCTTCGACGCTCTGACGATTATCTTCTCAATCCTTAAAGATAATCAAAATGTCTTCACGAGTATAATAATTTGGCCACCAAATACATGTATGCCTACATGAGTTCATATTCTACATGCGTGGTTCATGTAGCTGAATGGCCTTTAGTAAGTGCTGGAAGTTTTCGCACCCCCGTTAATTATGGATTCATTGATTGATGTTTGCGAGCTTGTCAACTAGTGGTCAAAATTTCCATTAGTGTACTGAATGTTCTTCTGTTGCAGTTGTGAAATTCGGAGCCGACATACGCGGCGTTTTTCTTGGCTTTCCCTGTTCCAAGTATCTGTGCCAACGGAGCCCCACCCCACGCTCGATCAAACTCTATGCTCCCAATTTGTCTCCCGACAGATGTAGAGATGTAGTACTGGTAAATATGAATGTGTAAGTAGAATGAAATAGAAGGATAAAAGTCAAGATCCAGTGTGGTCTATGGCTCGTTTGTTAGCGTTTGTGCGTGAATATGATTGGAGAAACCAGAGAAAAATACCGTTCAAGCATCCGGCCGCTGGAATTCTCCTCCAGACAGCAGACTCGAGACATTCTCCTCCTCCATTCTTCTCGAAGTTTTTATTTAGCTCTTAGCTAGATAGCTAATAACCAGAGCTTGGACTCAAAAAATTTCGCCGTCAAAAACACCGCATTGGCAACAGTTGTCATCGTGACCGAACCTAGACTTGGGTTTTTCTAACGTGGAGTTGACGTCAATCAGCTGTTGACGGTTTCGTCCAATCAGGAGCTTAAACGTCACTAAAGCGACGAATCAACACCAGGCGAATGCCGGAGCAGTACCCTAACAAACGGGCCATGGACCGCGCGCGATCTGTCCTTCCTTTTCCTTGTCCTATCCTCTCCCCTTACACACACACTTACACTAACAAGCACTACACTACCACATATCTCAGGAGACCGGTCGGGAGCTTAGAGCTTGTCCCGGCTGGGACGGTGCCCCGCTGGTGGGAGAGTCCTGGTTAGGGGGAAACCCCACTAGCCGACGGTAGGTCGGCGCCGGATCTCTCCATCCAGCGGGGGAAGATCACCACCATCTCCCGAGAAAAAACACGCACTACACTAACGCAACTAATGACCAAAGCAGTTGACGCGCCCGGAAACACGAATAAATCAATCAATCACTAAAGTGACGACGTGCTAGCTTTCGAATGAATGACACCGTAACAGCTGGTTACGTCAACTGCCATGTTAGAAAAACGCAAGTACAACCTAGCCTAACAATCTTCGCTTCGCAGCAGCGGCGCGCCGCGGCACTCGCGCGTGCGTACGTGCAATGCAGGGCCTTCTCCGCCAGCAGCAGGGCAAGGGCGGCGGCGGCACCGGCCCCCAGCAGCCCCCCCAGGCCCAGGGCCGCGGCGCCGCCGCCCTCGTCGCCCTGGTCGCCGTCCGCCGCCACCGCCGCGCCCTCGCACAGCGCGCCCGCCGCCTTCGCCGCCGCCGACGGCGGCGCCCGCCGCCCGCGCTCCCGCGCCAGGAGGCCCAGCTCGCGCAGGCGCAGCAGCCTGACGCACGGCCAGCACGCCAACAGCATTTCAGTGCTTTGCAACAGCATTACATAACTTCCTGTTCTTAAGAAGTTTGACTTTTGATGATTAATAGTTTTGATTATCATGGACACAACAATTTTGTGAGTTTTAAACCTTTCATACAATTTCTTCATTATTCACAGATGAGCATTTTGTTCCCAACCCATTTAATTCATAAATTTTACAGATATACTAATCACATTCAAATAATAAATTAAATGTTGAAATTGTTCTCGATGCAGAATTTACTTACGTAATTCTAATAAAAGTAACACAAATATGAATTCAAAAATATGTAATATTCAGTAAATATTGAACACGAAGTAATAGATATAAAATGGACTGAGAGTATACTTACCAGGAGTAATTGAAAGGTTTCTTACACGAACCAAACCAGTCGAAATATGAGATTTTTCAGCATAGTAATGCATTTATGGTTTTACCCCGCCTTATATCTTTCCATGTGTTTGGCATTCATCTGTCGGAGCAGATAGCGCCAGTTGAAGGGAATAACTTGGTGAAATATCTCAAAATATGGAATTTTGGACTTGTTTGGTTGTTGTAAGAAGGTCAATTATACTATAGTATTTGTTTATGATAATATAATTAGTGTAATTGTTTGGATAAATCTAAATGTGAATTGTACAAGATTGCAGCATTGCATGCTGAAAACAAGTAGCCATGAATTTTTTTAAACTCCTTCAGCCTGGTAGAAATATTTGTTTGCAAAATTTGGAAGTATTATCGTGTATTCTAATTCGCGTTTCCTAATCTGTTTAAGTAGCAGTTCCATGAAATGCATGGGAATAAGTTTAGTCTGTATCTGTTTCTTTACACTTTTTTTGTAAATGTAATGGTTTTGTGCACCTCCTTTGTAAATTAACTACTCAAGATAGGTCGAATATAATGAAGTCGATACAATTCAAGTGGTCTATTGTTGTGAGCACGAGCAAAGCGGCAGGTTCCGTAAAGTTATATTATCTTTTGATACTTCACAGATATGATTACGAAACCGAATTTTGTTTGTGAAAGATAGAGACCATGATCTGATTCGCATTCAACTGTAGATGGGGAAACTTTATACTCATTTGCATAAAGTAATTAAATTTTAGACTTCCCGCAGTTTCCAAACTTTTGCATGATAAAGCGAACAAACTGTGATTTACAATTAATTACTATGGTAAGAATGAATGAAAGAGAAAATAAGAAGAGATTTATGAAACTGCAGAAAAAATAAAGGATATGCATAAAAATCGGAAATCAACGATTGAATCAAAAAGTTATTTTTTTAACAAATATTCATTATTAAACATCTGCCAAAAACAAAATAGTGTAATTTGAAAAGTATTAATTATTGTAATATTTTAACATATTAAACAATAACTTTGTTCGTCAACGAAAAAGTTTATTATCATATCCCAGGTGGTTCTTCTGAAAGAATATTAGGATCATCTGAGCACCCTTTCAATCATGCACGTAGAAACTAAAAGTATTAACAAATGTCAGGGTCTTTCAGAAGACTTAAGATTTGGCCTGATCAGTTCAGTCAAGATGCTATGTTTTATATGAATTTTCAATCAAACTTTGTCAAAAAAATGAGAGAATTTTTATTTCGAAACGTATGACGCATAAATACGTTACAAGATAGAATACAGAAAGCGCAATTTTTGTTGTAAATTGGGATAAGAACCATTTGGAATTTTATTTTCCATCAAATATCACAATTCAAACCTTCATTTTTGCATCCCTTTTTTACCCTCTAATCCGGCTATACCATTTTCTTAAGATAAAGAATGTTTGATTAACTAATGAAATTTATGTTTTTCTGATTAAACGGAATTGATATTAAAAAGTTTGTATACTTTAATAAATGAGTCTATGAAATCCCAATGTCTTTGTTGCCGCCAATTCTCAGAATCGTCTCTCTGGGAACTTGACATCGAGTCTGCAGTGTTCGAGGCCTACACCAAACCATTCTGGTCACTCACATGGTTTTACATCCAAAGGTGGTACCTACTTTTCATTTCCCTCGTCCCTTTCCCCACGATAAATGTGTGCTTGTGCTCATCTGAGACCTGTTGAGCAGACCTGACAGAGTCTGTGCAGACACGAAATTGAGGTTAGAATATACAGGATACTTTTGCTTTCTCTCTTTTGAGTAGTACAAACGTTTTCTTTACAAGGGACAAAGCAAAGAGTAAATACAGCAGCAGCTAATAGTATAATGACCACAGCACCTGTTTCAGAACGGCGATAATTAAGAACACGGTCGGTAAGGTACCACGTATTTCCTGGAAGAGTCACAGAGAGGGAGAACTGGGAATCGTCCTCACCTATAAAAAAGTGTAATGTCGTCTTCCAGAAAAATATTAGCATGTCATCACCAGAGACACAGTAATATGTTAGCTTTTCATTTAGAATTTCAGCTCTTTGAAAAGTTCAAATCAAGGAATTCAAAATAGGAAAAGGAAATCAAGGAAATAGGAAAAGAAAACTTTCATAAGAGCATTCTGAAAATATTTTCAGTCAGCCAACGTTCCTCCAACAGTCACGACCTTCGTTTCACTCTTAAAGCCATCAATTTTTTCATCCCCACAGGAAATTATTTATTCCTAGCCTTAATGAGCCTTCTTCGGTGGCTCGTTAATTACCGTGCTTGCTTTCCACTGCGCAACTCCGAATTCAATTCCCTGTCGAGGCAAATTATACCTGTGCGCTTTCCTTACAAATGTCCCCGTATCTATTGCTATATGACGATAAAGCCCACCCTAAGGTTATGTAGACCAGTATATACGGTGAAGGAATGCCTTCGTGCTAACCACAGGAACCCCTTATCCCATGGTCGAGAGGCTGGGTCACCGCTGGTCGGCCAAGGCCCGTAGCAGGCTGTCAAGCCAAAGAACAGGAACAGGTACAGCCTTCATGAAGCGTGGACGAGGAGGTGAATGGGAATATTGCATTGTCCCACCCGTGCCACCAATCACAATGCCTTTGTGACGAACCGCCATTTCCACATCACACCGTGCTAGAGGGACTCGCAAGGCAAGCGGCATGCAGCGTCGCAAAACATTCCGGCAGCGACCTCTAAAAAACGCCGCCGAGTGCAAGCGAGAGGCTTATATATACGGGTCCGGTAGAGCCAGGAGAAGGCAGAGATGCACGCATGAGTTAACGACGAACACACGACACATGAAGTCTTCTGATGATGACGCGGTCCCAGAGCTCTGCTGCTGCTGCTGCCTTCCCCACCGGAGCACCTGGCCCACGGAGTGATGGGGTAAGAGGTCGCGCCATCTGCGAAGCTCGACTCCTATATACCTCCTCACCTAGTTTATCGCCCCTCTCCCTCTCTCACCTTTAATTAGTAATAAAATGGTGCACTGACTGGAACATGACTTCTTCTGAGCAAGCTGCCCTCCCCCTTCCCCTTCAATTTGGTTGGTTGGTGATTCCGGGCGCGTCAACAGATTCGGTCATTAGTCCCGTAAGTGTAGCGCATGTTTTTTTCTCTGGAGATGGTGGCGATCTTCCCCGGCTGGTTGGCGAGATCCGGCACCGACATCCCGTCGACTAGCGGGGTTTCCCCCTTACCAGGACTCTCCCACCAGCGAGGCACCGCCCCAGCCGGGACAAGCTCTAAGCTCCCGACCGGTCTCCCGGATTATGTGGTAGTGTAGTGCATGTTAGTGTAAGTGTGTGTGTCTGTAAGGGGAGAGGACAGGACAAGGAAGAGGAAGGACATATCGCGCGCGGTCCGTGGCCCGTTTGCTAGGGTACTACTCCGGCACTCGACCTAGCTGAAAAGCTAGTGTCGAAAATCCTGCCGCCGTCAGGACTCGAACCTAGAACGTCCCGGTCAGAGGGGCTGCAGTGGCATCAGTTGATGCACTGAACTACCGCTCTCGGTTTCCCTTCAACTTCTCACAACTTCATTTAATCAACCACAGTACTCCAACACAGTACAACCAAGTGACTAATATGGAGTCTCTGGTATATGCTGAAGCCAGTCAGCTCCGAGGGTGGCACGTCACACCATCGAGCGCGGAAGGATGCGCGTGTGTCGCTGGCTGAGCGCTCACCCGTAGTTGACGGGGCGCAGCAGCGGCGAGTCGGCGCGCAGGGCGAAGGCGCGGCCGCGCGCAGGCCCGCGCAGCAGCGAGATCTCGCCCACTGCGCACAGCGCCCGCGGCGACAGCTGCGCGCGCAGCAGGTACGCCCTGGCGTCCGCGCGCCCCGCCACGAACGCCACGCGACCCTGCGTACGCGCGCAGAAGCACTCAAACTACACGTCTCAGTAAAAGCAAGGTTTGGTGAATTTTATAGAGAAATGTTGCTTATCGCTTTTTGTAGATGAAAACTGGCTCGCCTGAAGTAGCTTCCGATTGTGGCCATTGACTGTTTTTTCTAAATAAAAAAGATAATTTTATGTTTCTCAATTAAAAGCTGTTTTATTTTAACAGAAATCGATTCCAAATACTTAATTTCCATTTGCTCGATTTTTATTAATTTTAAAATGTCTTAATGTTAGTTTCTTAACCTACTTCAGGCAGTCACTTGCTTCAGAGCACTACGCAATAATTCTTTAGGTATAAGTGGCATGATGGGGGAAGATGGACAAAAGGGAATAACTCACATATTGTAGGCTAATAATTTTCAATATTGACACTTCACTACGATTAATTTTAAGTATGATTGTGTGATTATGTGGTGTATTTGCGCTGTTTCACCTCCTTGGCAACAAGTGTATTGAGAAAAACCCATCTGATTCGGTTATTAGCCTACAATGTATGAGTCGTTCTATTTCGTTCTTCACCCTTTTCCCCCTTTATACCGTGTACAAAAAAGCTGATCACTCTAAGATAGTTTAATTGTCACGATTGCAATTTTTTATTACATGTCACAGTCGGTTTGAGAATCTGTCCGGATAACAGAAGGTCCCGAGCTTGGATGCCGGAGGTATCATATATTTGCATTTTGTGACAATCCTTTTTCAGATTGGTTTACTTATTGTCTATCCGAACGCGGCAGCTAGTGGCGACTTCACTTGTCGGTGCCTCCGTTGTCCGAGGAATGCTAATTCGGGAGGCTGATTTTATAACATCCCAGATTGTTTTACGCAGTTTTGCAGAAGATTCGCGCATGCACACTGGTAGCCTTCACCTACTGCTCACCTGCACCCCACAAGCTAGCTAACTCCTTCTCATTGATCTTCCGAGCTTTCGATTAATGAGTTGATCCGACAGACTACGGCAAGGAGTACTCTCCTTCTCTCTCACATTGCCTTCCAACGATATGTATTTGTTGAATTCGCAAGGTCTCAGCCGCTGACTCAGCTCCTAAACAGTGTCACCAGCCCTCTGAAGGGTTGACAATCTACAAAATCTCCCGTATTTGACTACGAGTAACACGTCAAAAATAACGGTACGAAATGATGCTAGAGTTATAAAAAAGCAATATGTGGCAAATGTAGTACGGTTTTTTTCTTAATTTGAATTTTATTATCCAATTTCCCAATCCAATTGCTCTGAGAAACATTCTCGTTAACAAACACTTTTGTTTATCTGGAGGAGACTACGTAAAGTTGACCGTAGACAAAGTAGGATTCTTTTGAAAACACATCAGCCTATCGAAAGGCTGACCCTCGGCATATAAATAGAGAGAACCAGCAATCGAAATAAATTTAGGGAAGCCTACCTGGTGTTTCTGTATTTTGCAAATCTTCCAATCCCCAAACTATCTTCTCACACGTTCTCTAACTCTAAATTCATTCCAACGTCCAAATTGCACTTCGCTAAAACCGAATAGCATTGCCAGATGTATGTCCAATAACATTAAATTCTGTGGGTTGCGGGTTCAAATTGGTTGATTTTGTATTGCTTATGGAGATGTCCTATCGGAAAAATATTTTTATAGCGTATTCTTAAACCAGAAAAAAAGAAAAAATCAAGTATCTATCTTGTTCCAATTTCTCAATTACAACACAGACGCGGTGATGCAGAAAATTATGTTATTAATTCCTGTTTTACGACTTTTGCACTTCCGTTGCTTTCAAACGACCTCTGCCCCTTTTGAAAGTTCTTACTCAGGTGCAGTCTCCGTGGTACTTACAAGTCTCTCCATCCATGGGTCAGAAGTGGCGCCTGAGTCCTATCGAACATCGTGTATAAAGTTGGATAAGAGGATTTTTTGATTGATTTTTTCGTGTTTCCGGGCGCGTCAACTGCTTCGGTCATTAGTCCCGTTAGTGTAGTGCATGTTTTTTCTCGGGAGGTGGCTGTGATCTTCCTCCACTGGGTGGCGAGATCCGGCGACGACCTACCGTCGGCTAGTGGGGTTTCCCCCTAACCAGGACTCTCCCACCAGCGGGGCACCGCCCCAGTCGGGACAAACTCTAAGCTCCCGAACGGTCTCCCGGAATATGTGGTAGTGTAGTGCATGTTAGTGTAAGTGTCTGTGTGGGTGTAAGGGGAGAGGACAGGACAAGGAAGAGGAAGGACAGATCGCGCGCGGTCCGTGGCCCGTTGAGTAGGGTACTGCTCCGGCATTCGCCTGGTGTTGATCGGAGAAACCACGGAAAACTACCGATAAGAGTAGCGCGGGCTAACCCGCTAGGTGCGGGTTATTCTGTAATAATATTCAACTTAACACTGCAATTGTGATATGACTTATGGTCTCCATAGCAAAAGGATTTGCAAGAAGTTCAATATTTCTTTCTATGGTTCAAAAATCACTAAACCTAGTATATTGCTTTCGAATTCTATTTCCATTATTTTTTGCGTTTACGCACACTGTCCCCTAGAAAGCGAAAGATAATACGCTTTGTTCCTGTGTCTCGCACTCCGAGGTTCTCGTGTTCGAGTCCCAATGGTGGCAGGATTTTCGACACTCGCTAGATAGCCAGGTCGAATTCAGCCGCTGTCTGGAGGGGAATTCTAGCGCCCGGCTGCAATGATCGGTAGTTATCCAAGGTTTCATCGATCAACACCAGGTGAATTCCGAAACAGCACCACATCGCGTGCTATCTTTCCTTCCTCTTCCTTGCCCTATCCTCAGCCCTTACTTACACGCATTTACACTTACAATCACTACACTGCCACCCACGTCGGGAGACCAGTCGGGTGATTAGAGATTGTCCCGCAAGCGACTATTCTCCGCTGGTAGGAGATCTCTGAATGGGAAAATCTGCAAATTAACGTGAAGGTCGGCGCGGGAACTCACCATCCAGCTGAAGAAGATAACCGTCACCTCCCATATTTAAAAAATTCACTACACTTACGGGACTACTTACTATAACCGTTAAAGCGCCCGAAAATGCGAAATAATCAATTAATCACAACGCAGCGCGCAGGGGAATTTCTGGATTAATGGAACGCGAGCTACTCGCGGCCGCTCCGTTGAGCAGGCCTGATTCGCGTGGGAGATCCACTCATGTCACAACACAAGCAATCATTCGCGTTCAAGATGGGATTCGAATCCGCAACCCTTTGATCCAAGACTGCTAAGGTTCACCCATCTTATCGATCTTGGCTTCCCAGGTCGATCGACCTCTCGTGAGTTACAATTGAAAAGGAAAAGATGAACGATCTGAACAAACCTGCAGAGTGGCATCGAGGCCTTCCTTCAAACTCAGCACTTCGGGTACTGTTTCCGCTTCACGAAGTTTCTTCGAAACAGGATTCACTTCGTCCTACGCAACAAGTTGGACAATAATCACATTTTCTACATATAAAATATAAAAATTACACATTTGAAAAAATAATAAAAAATCGTTAAAATAATGATTTTGATGAATGTCTTCTTAAAAAGCTTCAAAAACATCAATATTTCTTGAAAGTTAGGTTTTATGAAATATTAAATAACAAGAAGTAAGTTGCCCTTAAGTAACAAATTAACTTATTTTCAAAGCTGGTGAAAATACCGCCATTGTGTATAAAGTGTCAATAAACATTGCGAATAAAGCTCTTCAGGACTACACTTAAGATATATTTTTTTTAATTTTTCGTCAAAAACAGTTAAAAACTGTGTGTTACATGCTAGAGGAAGAAGTGTATTCCGTGCTCCTTTTCTTAGTTCTGGGATTCTTACCCTAAACTATAAACAAGTTGAATTCTGAATACAGAAAGAAATGAGCGTTTTTCGCAAAGATTGTTAACCAAATATTCGCTCCGATGTTATAAAAACTATTTTCATAGACAAATCAGCTATAGATTTGAGCTCTTATTCCTCATCATGTCCTTCATGAAGGAATATACTTCCTACCGCAACAACATGGAGAACGATAACTTGTATAACTATATTTCCCACTGAATTCTATGCACAGATAATAAAGATCATTAATTTTAACAATGATACATAATGCATTATTTACCATTTGAACTGTATAAATGAGTATAAACAACCTGTAACAACTATTGTACTACAGCTTCCGGGTCAATGACCCCCATCTCGATCAGGTTTTTCGTCGTTTCCCTGATCCATTGAGAAAATGCTGAGATGGCCCCTTGTTTTGCTTCTGGACATAAATGTAACTTCATTATCTGTGCACGTCTTCTAGAATTCAGTGGGAAATACAATTATTCAAATTATCGTTTCCATGTTGTCGCGGCAGGAAGTAATAAGAGCCAAAATTTATTGCTTAATTATCTTTGAAAATAGAGTTTATTACATGGGAGTTTTTGTGATTGTTTTTTTTTTCTCCCTTTCAAAATTTTTCCTTGAAAATAGATTTTATTACATGGGAGTTTTTTTCTCCCTTTCAAAATTCAAAAATGTATTGCTTATTTATTTTTGAAAATAAATTTTACTACATGGGAGTTTTTTTTTCTCCCTTTCAAAATTCAAAATTTAAGTAGTATATGACTTAGTGTAGGGATCACAGAATTTTGAAAATGTGCACACAATTCACTTTTCCCCATAGCACGTCATACGCAGTTTTTAACTGTTTTTTTACGTAAAATAAATAAATAAATAAATAAATAAATAAAAAGATACATTTATGTCCACAAGCAAAACAATGGGCCATCTCAGCATTCGCTCAAAGGATAAGAGAAATTGAACGAAAAGCCTGATCGTCATGGACCCAGAAGCTGCGATACAATACTTTTTACAGGTTTTTTAGTACAGTCCAAATGGTAAATAATACGTTATTATTGTTAAAATTAATATTACTTTCCTTTTTACGTTCAATACAGTCTCTCATTTATATAAACAGTTATGCAGCAGAAAATATTTTACTTGGGACTTAAACTTTTGTATCAAATTTAATCGTTTAATGTCACTGGCAAAGTGTTCTAAAATAATGTACATGTATGTGAATTTATTGCAGTGAGCTCTTGATATTGTCACTCGATGAATATTATCACTACATTGAGTGTTAGAGTTATAGACTTTGACGTTTGCTCGAAATATATTCCCGCTCGAAAGTGAATTCTTTTTGACAAAACCACTGATTCCTAAATCAATACAATGTAATGGTAAAATTCCTAGATGAATAAAGAGAGGCTTACAAGACGTGGCTTACATCACGTGGGTGGGATTTGCTTACTAATCATACAATTCATTTTGGTAATCTAATTGTCTGTGAACTATAAAATCTATTTCCCCATAATTTCAATAGTTATGTCATCACTAACAATATTTTATTGTAGTAGCCATCGTAAAAATTACCGTTTCTCGAGAAGTAATTTTACACTCAGTAAAATACGGACCTCGGCGAAATCTTCAAATTCCTGTATTAAAAATTTTTTTTTAAAAAAACAAAAATGGACGAAGTAAATATTGAACGAGACTCATTCCATGCACGTGGTACACCTACCAGTCAAGAATTAACATAAGACAAAATGTAATTTTTCAGGTAAAACAAATGTAGAATTATAAATAAAATTAAGAAAAACAAACACTATTCTATATATTCGACAGATACGATTTAAAATCAATCAGGATAATTCCTTAAAAGTGTGTAAATTTTGTCAAGTTGAAGTTTCCTGATTAGTTTTGTCTTGTGTTCGTGTAGCCGAGTTAATGAAAACGTGTACTGAAAAGAAAAATTTTCTAATTGAATCCTGAGTAGCTGTTGTTCGCCTTCAGTTTACTGATTTTTATTAGTTTTCGAGCGATTGACCAGTGGTGAAGTTTCCCCCTTTCCGGCAAGTTTTAAATTCATCCACTGTGGTGTTGTTTTTCTCTCGCTGAGCAATTTACTAGCATACTGTTAAACTTATTTTTCTCTTATCTGAATTTCCTAGAATCTTCTTTGCTTTTTTTACTTTAAGCATGTGGTACAGTATTGATTAAGTAATATTAAACGTGTTTAAGTACAGACGAGAACTAATGGTTGACATTACCGTATTCATTTTACATTTTCTGTAGCTGTTTTTTAACAATGTAATATTTTCCAGATTTGATTTATTACTAGTTTAAAGTAACACTTGCACGTTTTAATAGAAACGACTGTAGCACTTGCAATACTTATGCGACTACATCCCTTACGATTAACTCTTATCTGCCAGCGGCTATCAGACACCGCCAACTCAATAAAAAAAATATCATTATAGTTAGAGGCTGCAGTAAATTAAAACGAAAAGCAGGAAAAAAAATTAGTTTTCTGCTTGCTCATATACGCTAAAGTGTTATGAAATGTCATCGTGGTAAGATAAATGTGATTGCTTATCATATGTTTTCTGTAGTGTTTTGAAATGATGCTTTGAATTCATTAATATGAGTAGATTATTCCTTAATGAGATTTTTTAAAAGCATTCTTAAGAGAAGGAATTTTCTTTTTCAAACTCAAACTTCCCAAGACAACATGAATGTTGGTGTTTTTTACGTCTTTTTAATACAAAAATTATCATATTAAGCAATGATAAACCTGCGCTTTGAATAAGGAAGATAACTCCATTTCATTATTTTTATTCTTTTTAAAAAAGGGTCGGAGAGCTAAAATTTTGTGGCGGTCTCCAGAGATACATTGCGTCCGATAGCGCTCCGTACAAACCAGTTGGCGCACTCGAGCGTGAAGCGAGGGACAGGGATTAGAGCGAGGCGGAGGGACACAGTGTACAAGTGACAAGGAGTGAGTACGAAGTGAGAAGGAGGTGACGTGAACGGCGTGGAAAAGCGAAGAGGACCGTAAAAGGGCAATAAAAGGCAAGAACATGTGTTTGGAAAGTGGAGGGACGTCGAGTACAGCGGATGCATGGAGCATGGAGTGGCGTGGTGAACCGTGCATGAGCGGAGGGGTGGGGAGGGTCATGCCTAATGGTACATGGAGGAGAGTGGATTGGTGTTAGGAAGCCTGGAGGGGCGTGAACTGTCGCGGAGAGGGGGACTCGTAAAAGAGATAGGAAAGACGAGGGGACGTGAAGTGCTGGCGGAAGTAGCGCGCTCGCAGGGCGAATTGGAGCACCTGGTGCGTGGACGGAGCAAATCGGGTGGGAGAGAGATGTAGATGTCGTGGAGAGCTTTAGAGGCGCGTGGACGAAATGGGGGGACGTAGAGAGGTGTAAAGGAGTGTATAAGGTTTTGGAAAGGTGCGGAGGCTTGTGAATGTGAGACGGGCCTTGTAGTGCTGGCGGAAGAAGCGCGCTCGCTGCAGTGCGAATGGGAGTACCGGGCGTGTGCACGGAGCTAATCATGTGGGAGAGAGATGTGGAAGTCGCGAATGGGCTTAGAGAGGCGTGGAGGACGTGGGTGAACGAGGCGTAGAGAGGGTAAGGAGTAGAGGCGTGTGGAAGCAGGACGGATCGTGAAGTGCTGGCGGAAGAAGCGCGCTCGTTGCAGAGGGAAGTAAGAGAAGGGGGAGAGGTGTGGAGGGCGTGGAGGGGGCAAAGAGGCGTAGAGGGGGTGGAAGGTTGCGGAGGGGTGTGGAGACCTGTGGAAGCGGGAGGCGCCTTGAAGTGCTGGCGGAAGTAGCGCGCCCGCTGCAGGGCGAATAGGCGCACCTGGGGCGGGGTAGAGGTGAGGGTGGGAAGAGGCAAGGAGGTCGTAGAGGGGGCGTGTAGAGTTGTAGAGGGGTGTGGAAGATTTCGAAGGGATGTAGAGGTAAATGGAAGCGGGACGCACCTTGAAGTGCTGGCGAAGGTAGCGCGCCCGCTGCAGGGCGAATAGGCGCACCTGGCGCGAGGTGGAGCTGAAGGGTGGAAAGAGGCAAGGAGGGCGTAGAGGGCCGTGTAGTGAAAGGTTGCGGAGGGGTGTGGAGGCCTGTGCAAGCGGGACGCACCTTGAAGTGCAGGCGGAAGTAGCGCGCCCGCTGCAGGGCGAGAGGTTGCGGGCGGGCGCGCGGGCGGGGCGCCAGCAGGTCGCGGAGGGCGAGGCCGGGCGGCTGCGGCTGGGAGATGAGGGCGATGACCGCCGCCGAGTAGGCCGTGAAGACGAGCGCCGCCAGGGCGAACAGCGCCAGGAACAGGCAGCGCGCCGCCCACGTGCTGGGGTCCCGAGCCGACCCTGGGCCACACACACTCGCGCGTTTGAAACGTGCTGTTTCCACCTGAGGACAGTTTTTAAGGGACAGAGAAAGCTTTGACAAATTATGGGACGAGTTTAAGGACAGTTTCCGCTCCTTTAGGTAAGCGGAAATTCTCTCCGACCTGTGCAGTTGTGGCCGCAAATATATTAAACAGGAAACGACCATTTCAAGAAAGTTTCAAACATATTCTCCATTTTGAATATCGTTGGTGCTGAAAAAAAGTTGCGCATATAAAATATTGTCATTTGTCAATTGCGTGAAAAGATTGAATGATTGTATACCTTTACCAGTAAAATTGTTTAAATAAAAGACACAAGACACCCGAAATATCGAGTAAAACGCTTTGTATTTGCCGACGGTAAACTTTTCTGTTGAGATTATCGTTTCCTGCAAATTGAGAATTTTGGAGACGAGGCACATTTTTTGTGGTCACACTACACTGAAACTTCCAGCGGTCCACCTGCAAAATTGGAATCGGCTTTAACTGTGAAGAGTCTCGCGAGAGAAGACCGAAATGGAGGCCAAGATGTGAAGACCCGGCAAAATCTCAAGAGCGAGTTTATATCTACATGCCACGTTGATGCCAATATTTGAGACAACAATCATGCAGGTGTCCGCCCGCCAAGCGAGACCAGCTCTTCCGATTGTTGCAGCAAGTCAGCCCTCCTGGTGACCCATCCAGGTAACATTAACATATAAACATGACTGTTGTGATGAAAGAAAAATGTTGTTGACTGAAGCGTATGCACATCAATGTTCGATGTAGCGTGTCCTTTTAACGAAGAAGTACGAGAAGTGCGAAAAAACGATGGAAACTACTGTTATTTTTTATCTTCCTCCGCAGAACACAGAAAACTAAGAGATGCTGATCTCCTGGAGAGCTTAATTCTTTTTTTAGATATCAGTACATGATTTTCACGCACATTTTGTAGTTACCTCAGGGTGCGACTTGCAGCATTAATTGCTTTTGGGATTCAAGTCCACGAAAGAGATGAAACTGTGCACTGCAGATATTTTAAAAAATAAAGAGAGCAAGTCCGGAAAATTGAATAATACTTTTTACGAATTGTTCTCAATTGTCATTCAAGAAAGCTTCTGATATTTTCTAGTTAGTGTAAATGAAAGGTGCATCATAGACATCCATTGGAAACAGCAAAACCACAACACCAGATGTCTGATTCCCAAATTCTGATAACCTCCATTAAGCGGCCATTGTTTTTCTCCGGAACCAATTGTGGCCGCTTAGGACAGGTTTTCCAGTGTGTTGCAATTTTCTGTGGCGGTGCTACCCAACGTGTTCTTTTCAAAGTACTCACCTTGTTGACTTAAAGCCCCCAGAGTCACGAGCATCACTTCACTCAGATCCCAGTTTGGCTTCTGTGGATCATCGATTCCCTGAAATATTTTTAAATCGAATGTTTTTCACTTCATTTGGTCAATTATTTTTTTCAATTTTACTTTGTATTTTTTGGTAATTAAATTGAACGCTCCTTGTACGAACAAATATTGAGTACGAAAACTTAACGGCCGCACAACTATATGCATACACTTGTGTATATGCATGCGTGTGGGGTAAGTAAATTGTATCTTATCTGTATATTTGCATATGTATGTGTAGACATGTAGATGTGTGTATGTATATGTATGTGTAGGTGTATGTGTGAGTAAGCATTCATGAAGATGTATATGTGTGGTAAGTAAAATTTAAAAAATTCCTTCCCATCTTTATTCGGTGTTATGACCAAAACAGTTTTAAGGTCTCCGGGCCGCATTAGATGCCTTCGCGGGCCTTGGATTGCTGACCCCTGGTCTGTGAAATACATTATTTGAAGCAAAAAATTTCCTACGAATATTGGTATATTCTTTATACTTCGATTTATTCAGAGATGCGTCTGGCAGGTCATCTGCTGTTGCGGTGCCATCCAATCGGGAGCTGACACGTCACTACAGTGATATCACTGTGGTGGCATTCATCTTCCGAATGGATGACACCGAATCAGCTGATGACCTGTCAGACGCAGCTCAGAATAAACCGTAGTATACGTGACTTATGAATCCTACGATTTCCATAGTTTAAAATTATATTTCATGTTAGTTTTGTATTTTGTAACAGATAATTTTAAATACAATTGAATCGGGCTGAGGAGAAAGGGAACAAGTTATTTCTTGCAACTTTTTAGGAGGAAGGAAACATTAAGTAATACTCACGAATGTTATATTATGTTGTCCAATTTTACTGTATGAATTCACTTATGATAGTCTGAACAATGTTATGACGTGATTACTTCCTTTTCAGTACAATTTACCTTAAGGAACAACTTTCCAACACAAGAAAAAAATGCATTTTTGACTTGTTCCCTTTCTCCTCATGCGGATTCAATTAAGAGCAGTTTGGCAAGGAGCTGTGGCCGCCCACTCACCCCCTGCTCGCTGGGCGCGTCGCCCTTGCCCTCCTTGGGCTCGGGCCCGGAGGCGCTGGCCCCGGGCGCGGCGGTGGTGGTGGCCGAAGTGGCGACGGAGACGGGGGCAGCGGCAGCGGGGAGCCTCACCGGGTGTGTTCCGTGGTCAGAGAAAGGAAGCGCAACTGGAGTAGGAGTGAGGAGGGTAGGTGGGAGTGCGCTGGGCACCGTAGCGGGCGTGGGGGACAAGAGTGTAACTGGGTTGGGGATGAGGAGTGGAGCGGGGAGCGGAGAGGGTGTAAGGGTGTGCAGTGTGGGGGGTTGGGGGGGGGTCGGGGGGGGTTCTTGGGGCTGTGGCGTGGGCAGAGTCATGGTCTTTCTCAGGGTCATGGTCTAGGAACGTGGCCGGGGCAGGGTCGGGGAGGGTTTTTGGAGCTGTGGCGTGTTTCCGAACCGGCTGCGGGTGCTGCTCGGGGTAGTCTCCGGGTGTGGCTGCGAGTGTGGCTCAGGGCGTGGCTCCGGGTGTGGCTGCGCTTGGGGCTCGGCGTGGGAGAGGCGGCGCTCGCTGCCCAGGATGAAGGTGAGCGCCACGGTGGCGGCCAGCAGCAGCGACAGCAGCGCCGCCCACACGTCGTCCGCGAAAGGCAGCACGTAGATGTTGCGCGTGGAGCGCAGAGAACGCACCTTGTAGAACAGCGCCGGCCTGCGAGCATAACTCTCCCCTCACCCTGTGGCCTGCACATCCACATAAGAGCCGAATAAATGTGAAGTGCTTGGGACTCGACAAGATAATGCTAACCTACATGTCTGTAATTGAAAAGTTAATTTTCGAATTGGCATATTTCTATTTGTTTTCTCTTTCTACGTATCAATATATTCCTACGACCCTCATAATTATGCTGCCAAATATTATATTCAAACATTACGTTTCTCTTATTGTTAAAGGTATCTGAAAGCCGTTGAATATCATATGCAACTACTCGTATAACGTTGAATGTAAATGTTTTCGTTTCCTGAATAACTGTGTTTTGTGGAAAAACGTCACTTTGAAAATAAGGTTTTCAATTTTTGTCAGCCATTTTACAAAACATGCTTTTTGTGAATTCAGACGTGTCTTAGTTACTTTTTTCTATTCATATTCTGAGTATTAAGAAATCCATTTGTAGAATGATTTTATCACGTTTGTATTTAAGAGACTTCGAGGATATTTATTTTTAATTATGAAATTAAGGTTAGCACTATCTTCCCCAGAACCCTTCATTTACAAGCTGGTTGACTGTTAGGGTGGAGGGAAATGCATTGTCATGTACTACCATGCCTTCTACCACGTTGCGATAGATATACACGTGTACCTTCATGCTACATTTTCCAATAAACAACAACAACAACAACAACAACAAAACTAAGAGCACACACTACTCACAATGCCCGTTTATGCAACTCACTTCCATACAATTAGCCTCACTCTCGACACTTGTAAGGACGGCCACCTTTTCAACAACAACCTTCAAAAATTGCTGAAAGAAATTATTCTTTTAACAGATCCAAATGTTATTTTGAATTAATCTCATAAGGAAATTTATCATGTAAAGCGTTTTAAAAGTACTTAACAGAACTTATAGATTTATTTGTTTGTTTTAGTATGTATTATTTCTTTTATGAAATATTTTATTCTTACTTTATTTCCGAAACCTATACTCGGCAATGCATTCACCATATTCTCGGGCTAGCTGACGTACACTGTGTTACCCGTGAATTTAATTATCACAATCAACTATAAATCAGTAAAAGGAATGAATAATCAGTGAATGTTTCATATATTGTGTAAGAAGCATCTGGTAGTCGCAGCAAAACTACTCGCGCAATGGCATGGCAACTACGCTTGGAAAACTCAGTCGCAGATTTCGCACCAAGATTTTCAACATATCTGGTTCGCGAAACTTACTACTCTTATTTCATAAACTCCCCTGTATTTTATGCAATGGAGGGCATAAAACTCTCAGAAAAGTATTTAATTTGTACAGTTTTATGCCTACAGTTGAATACCATAGCCTTTATCATCTTTTGATTTGTTTTAGTCTATATTGATTTAATACTTTCAGGAATTACCGCACAACAAACCAACCGTTTAGATCTTTAAGAATAGATATTATAATAATCCAATTGTAAAATGGAATCAAAAATTTGTGTATTTGCTTTACGTTCTGTGTATTTGCTGTAAATTCTGACGTTCAATGGATAGTAAATAATGTTTACTGAATACTTCCATACCAATTGCAAATACAAATCACATAAATATCAGCACGGAAAAATCTTTCTAGGGATCCCCTTGGGTTACCGAGAATTGTGACGTCAGTCTCGAGAGTCTCGGGCGAAACCACGAGGACATTTCCAGTCGCTACCACGGGGCGCCCGATGTGCCGATAGCCACGAGCACGGAATTTTACCCACGGACTCCAAATGCTTCAACAACTTCCGATAAAGCTAACCTGTTCCGATAGCTTAGCTTCGTGAGGTTGTAAACGTTGATGATCTGGACGTGAGATGTCTTGAACTGCGTTGGGGTTCCGTTAACTAAAGTGAGGTACCAAAAACTAACACAGGGTGAAGTGAGGTGCCGCAAAATGTACTGATGCCCTGAAGTGCCGCCAAGTGCCGTAATGAGTTGTGAGAAGCCGTGAGAAGCAGGTAGATGCCATGAAGTGCTGTGGGATGTCGTGTGTTTCCGTGAGGTGCCGAAAGAAGCAGTTACAAAAGGCGGTAAAGTCTCATGCGGTGCAGCGGTGTGACGTGACACGAAGTGCCGCGGCGTGGGGTATATTTGCCGGGAAGAGTCGAAAGAGTGGAGGATGAGTTGTGCCGTAAAGTGCCATGAAGTGCGTCCTAGACGCCTTGAAATCCCACAAGGAGCCGTGATTGATTGGTTGACTGCTCTAGTCATTAGTCCCGTTCGTGTAGTGCATGTTTTTTTTCTTTCTCGGGAGATGGCGGTGATCTTCCCCCGCTGGATGACGAGATCCGGCGCCGACCTACCGTCGGCTAGTGGAGTTTCCCCCTAACCAGAACTCTCCCACCAGCGGGGCACAGCCCCAGCCGGGACAAACTCTAAGCTCCCGACCAGTCTCCCGGAATATGTGGTAGTGTAGTGCATGTTAGTGTAAGTGTGTGTGTAAGAGAAGAGGATAAGACAAGGAAGAGGAAGGAAAGATCGCGCTCTGTCCCTTTGGTACGGTACTGCTCCGGCATTCGCCTGGTGTTGATCGGAGAAACCACGGAAAACTACCGATCAGAGCAGCCGGCCGCTAGAATTCTCCTCCAGACAGCGACCGAATTCGACCTAGCTGAAAAGCTAGTGTCGAAAATCCTGCCGCCGTGGGGAGTGGGAACCTAGGACACTCCGGTCGGAGGCGTTGCAGTGACATCAGTTGTTGCACTGAGCTACCGCTCCCGGTCGCTTCACCTGAAGGAGTCGAGCGGCAGCGTGTAGGCGAGGGGCCGGCGCCGGCTGCGGTGGGCGCTGGGGGGCGGGTCCCCGCCGGGCGGTGGCAGCGCGGCGGGGGCGACGAGGTCGGCGGCGCCCTCGCGCACCTGGCGTTCCGCAGGGCTCGAACCCGCGCTCACTGCGCGCCCACTGCGCACACAAGGCCAGCGATGCTCTGCGCTCCGCGGCCCACGACGCGATCACTAAGGTCAGTCTGAGATTTAGTTTATAGTGTGAATCTACTGAACAAATGAAGGAAGTCCGAACAGTGATCTCCCGGGTGTTGAGTACCATAAACCGGAGTGACTTGGGTTCAGATTTTGGGCATTTTTTGTATTATCTGCTATATACATTATTTTTTACAAAAAGTTTCACCACTATAAAAAAGTTTTTGGTTAATTGTTGCTTAATGCAAGGGTATTTTGTTACTTATAACAAAGAAAATATAAGCCGAAGTCTTACCGAAGTCACTCCTTCAGGTGGGGTGAATTGGGTACACTAGTCTTGTTGTCTTGATATTTAGCCTTTCGAAACGTACGTTTCCATCTCACTCCACTGGAAATAATTGGGGTCAAAAAAGACGGTATAAATAAATAAATGTTGTTTTTGTTACAAATATAATTACAGGAAATTATTTCAAGTCTACAATGTAAATCTGAAGAGTGAAAGAGGCCTGTTTTGGTGGAGTGGATTGATTGCAAAAGATCTGGGTGATCCTCCTGAACTGTCTCTTATGTGCTTTTCTTTTTTTCTTCTTGTTTGTTCGTAGCATCCGTTAACTGTGTGTGCCTAGTAATGAATAAAAAATACTGTCCTCAATATAAGTACGTACCAAAGCAAAATAACTACGAAGCTAGAACATGTAGCTAGTAAGTATTGTTCACAACGTCCTGCAATGCTTTCATGAAACCTTGAGACATGTTATGATAAAAGTAGGCTGGGAAAAAAGGCGGGATATTTATGTGATGTCTGAGAATCACTTTTATTCATGGAGGCTCATTCTAGCGGCTGGTTTAGGAATTACCGCTCTATTTCATTTACAATGACAATGACGTCATCTGAAATAAGATATTAGGGTATGTCACCAAGTCACCCCCTTAGTCACTCCAATTAACGGTACACTTGGGTTTTTCTAACGTGGCGTCTGTGGGTAGTATCTCCAAGATGGAATTCGACACGATTTTTTGCGACATTCTCAGTCCTGCCGCTAGAGTCGCTTGATCTGCGGCTCTGCTTGATACAGTCGCTATCATGCGACATCTTGCAGCAGGGTCAAGAATGACGTAAAAAGTCGTGCCGAATTCCATCTTGGAGATACTACCCACAGCTACCACAATAAAAAAACAAGTATAGTCAATATTTCGGACGCGGCTCCACGCGTTCTCATGACCCAACCGTACCTGAAATTCAATACGATCTCCAGTAGTTCAAGAACCACTTCATCCCCGCTTCCCTTTCCTTCTTGAGAATTCACTGCCTGTGAAAGAGAATGTTTGAATTATCTGGCAAAAATCTCAATTTCTAAACATACTATTATTTTAACAAATAAACAATAGGTTTCATGAGAAAAATGAATGTAATGTTTGAAAGTATTGAGTACACAAAAGTTAAAAGTTGACATGTAATATTTATTTTACATAACTCCTTGAGGATTTAAATAAAGTTTTAGTTTGAACGTACAACTTAAAGACATGATAATACTTTCACCGTGTGCTTATTTCATTCAAAAAAGAGTTCTCCACGAAAATGTTATTTAGTTGAGTTATATAAAATGTGTAAATGCCAGGCAGTTTCGTTTCATGGCACTACACGCGAAATCTTTTTAGCAAAGTCACAATTAGGCAAAATGAATCTTTGATTATACTATTATTGTGGTTGGAGGCAGACTGCTACACGAGCTCGTGGTGATATTATTACATTTAGATATTTTTATTTCAAACTAAATTTGTTCCCCGAAATTTGTTCTTTAAATAATGTCATGAACAGTTGTTTGGAAATATTAGTATTTTTCGCGTAATTTTTGGTGAAATATTGGCAATTTCAGAAACACGATTTTCTCAAAAACAGCTTCAAATTATTCAATGAAAATTTGTATGAAGAACCACTTCACTCTCCTACGATATTCTTAAAGTCATAACTCAATTCTACTATTAAAGGACTTAAAATTGAGAAAACGTGAAAAATTTTTGTTTTTAATAAAAACACAATATATTCAATAACAATATTACATTAAATCAAACTAAACGATTGTGTTCTTTCATACCAGTTATTTAATTTTGAGACAACGGCATCCTACACCCATAACAATAGTACAATTACCGAGATGGTCTAAGGGATATCAAGAGGAACCATGCAAGGTTTAAGAGCGAAATGCTCTTCGCTGATAATGTCTCCTGCGGTGGGTACGGCGAGAGGCCCTGGTATGTCTTATAGGCGCCGTTAGATATCTGAGAAGAAGAAAAGAGCGAAAAAGAAGAGAAGAGAAAAACCGAAACGCTAGCCAAGGCTACAGGAAATACGAAAATAAATTACACAAGAAAGTTTGTGCTGTTCTGTAGTACCTCTAGATAATTCCTTTCATATTTTTTGCTAATTATCAGTTTTGATATCTAATAAAAGCATATGAGCCCAAAACTAATTAAATAAAACGAATTATATTGCAGCGGAACTTTGTAGTCGTAACTCCTCTCCGGAAGTTACTAACTCTGCCTGGATGCATAGTTGTCTTTAAGACAGTCAAGAACACACTGAGTCTCCCCGCACAAACCAGTCTTTAGGGAAACAATAGAATATTTTATCACAGAGAGGTTGGAGAATCCGAAAATAATAATTCAGTATTTCGTCAATCGGGGAGTCAAAATCGACTAACGAAACTATTTTCTGACGAACCTGATACTGTACTAGAACACTATAACTACTCTGCCGAAGAAACTATAGTTTTGGGTTAAAAAGTACAGTATCCTAATAACAATATTTTAAAATATTAATAAGAAAGAAAAACATTAAAAATGAAAGTAAAGTTCTGTTAGCTACGTACTGAAGTCATTGCAATTAGGACGGACTTTCCTTCCAAATCAAAGCTCTGTCGAGCCGGAGGACCACTGCTGCTGGTCAACCAGAGCCCTCTGTGGACCTTCCACAGACTCCTCCTTAGAGAAGGGGCAGGTGGCGCAGGAAACGGTGACGATAATGTAGAAGATGGTGTAATCTGCGAAATTACCGTCATAATCAAAAAGAGAAATAGTTAAATTTGTAGCCTGTTAAATTATATAACAATTATTATTACTGCATTATTGTAACACCGAAATTGCAATTTATCTTGTTTATGCTACACTTAAAATAACAAAACATATATTTAAATAACGTGTGCGAAGGGGTACCCAAAAGAAACCGGCATTATTTTTTAAAAACTATATATTTTCAATTTTTTTCAATGAAACCTTATCCCCTTCAAAATATTCCCATTACAACTACTAAATTTGTCTCACCGGTGCTTCCAATGTTTAAAACATTTTTTGTAGTCATCTTTAGAAAGAGCTGACAGCTCCTCCCTCGTTTTTTCTTGGCCTCTTCAGTGTTGTCAAATCAGTGTCATTTCATGTTCCTTTTCATACATAGAAATAGGAATAAGGCGCACGGAGCCAGGTCAGGCGAGTAAAGTGCGGGGGGAGCGAAAACATGCCATTTTTAGCCCAAAACTCGTTCACTGATGTGGCTAAGTGCTGGTGCATTGGAAGAACCAGTGAGGGAACAAACTTGGCAGCAACCCTTTTCATTCACAAATCTTCGGTTAAAATTCGCTGAAAATTACCCACTAATTTCTGCCAATTGATCAATCTGTGATGATCTGAGAGCACAAGCTCTCGAAGTTTTTCAACATTTTCGTCGATTCGGGCAGTTAATGAACGTCCAGAACGAGGTTTGTCATCAGTCAACATGTCGCCAATTTTAAACCGACCAAATCACTCGTACACTTCAGTTTTTCCCGCAGCGTCATTTTTGTAAGCTGTTTTCAACATTAAAACATTTTCAGCAGCATTTTGTTTTCAAGTAGAAAACAAGCTGCACGTTGTTCACAATTGCGCGTTGTTCACTTAAACTTGCCATCATAAACAACGAAACAAGAACAAAACAGCGCTAGCAAAAACAATCACTGCAAATGAACAGAACAAGCCAGGTCGACACCACAGGCGGCACTAAACTGGCAATGAGTTGCGCTACACATGACTAGCGGCAGAAATGCTTACTACACAAGCTCTGCCCACGGCAATGCTATTTCGGTTATTTTTGGGAACCCCGTCGTACACCTGTACCTCACTGTGTGAATGTTGAACCCAACATTCTGTTGCATCAGTTGCACCAGTTGGCCGAGCACTCTACACTTTGTAACTTCAAATATTACTGACAACCCGTGCTATGGAAGGGGGTATCTTCCAAAAATGCAACAGACGTGCTTAAAGGTCTCATTTTGTTGATTACGGCACATGAAACTTAACTCGGGGCTCTTTGGGGACCAGAAGACCTGTTTTTAAGAGTCCAGAGCACATCGTTTCTCAGATATGCATAATGGTAACGTCGTTGTAGAAGTGTATGTTGGGGTCTGCGCTTCTTCTTTATACCATAATCTAAGAAATTGTAATGTTTCGTCTTTCGTTTGTTTAATGCAGAAATGAAATGAATTCCCTCTCTACTAATAGAATACCTTAGGAGTTTTGAGTCGATGTGTTTCTTATAAACGGTACAAAACAGTAATATTTCCTTAGTGTCTTATTATAGATGCGATTATATTGGTTACGTTGCATTTACAATTGCAATTCTAGATTTCCCAATTCATCTTAGTGACAAAAGAATAAATTACTTCATTCACAATAAATTTGTAAGATAATTAAGAGAACAATATATTTGTGTTCATGTTAACAACAATCGCTCCAAAGTACCCCAAAAGTAAAAGCATTTCACCTTATAAAATACGCCGGTCTGGAGACAGTATCTTGAGGCATGCGAGTTTAACTAGGCTTTATTCTAAGGCTGTGGGTTTTAATCCCGAGTAAGTCATGAATTTTTAGTAGCGGCGTAGAGTACTACCCGCGCAACTTTGCTTGAACGATGACCTTGCTTCCCCCTCCCTCCCTTGAGCAATAAACAGTTGAAGGCAAAAGCTCGCAGCGAGCAGTAATGACAACATTCTAAGTATTGAAAAGTCGTTGGCGTAAAATGGAAGCTAGTCAAAGCTAGTTGCTTTCATAGTCCAGACCTTCTGTTCAGTTTTATTACCATTATCTAAATAAATGGCTGAGGCAGATCTAGGTCCTTCAATGGAGGCACCTAAAACTTCTATCTAGCGTCCCTGCTGTTGCCTACTAGAGATGGGCTTAACAGCTTTTCTTCAATAACTGTTATCACAAAAACTGCTTACTCGTAATAGCTGTTATTAATAACAGTTGAAAATTAACAGGTCCATGACCAGCAACCTAACGTGACCGACTGCTAAGAGTTAAAGCAGTTGTAGCGACTGCTAAGAGTTAAACCACGCGACACGAATAATGTTGGTAGCACCGTAAAGCTTGTGCAGCTACCTTAAGGCGCGTCCACACGATGCGTCTTTTCGTTCAATTTTGCGCATGCGTCCAACGCATGCGTCTAGCGCACGTAGCGCATGCGTTTCGGGCATGCGTCTTTCGTCAAAACGATAGACGCATGCAATAGCGCAAGCATTCCCAGAGCTGACGGGAATCTCGTTCGTCTTTCTCGTGCGCTTTCTCCAAAGAATGCGTATTTCATAGCGAAGTCATCCGGAATACAGAGCCGTGCAGAGTTCTTTGAGTAGTTGTCAGTTGTGCGAGTCTTTCTGTGTGGTGTCCTGGTGTCCGTATTTGCGAATTTAGTGCAGATTATTCTTTTATTATATATTTACGGTAATATAAATTTTAATAATAATATTTTAACAGAATGTGCAGAGTTTAATATCAATTTTCAATACATATTTATTTAAGAAGCTATGGAAACTAGTAAAAATGAACATGTGGTTATTTCCATGTTTAGTTCGGTGTTGCAGTGAGAAGAGGAGACTTAGTTGTACTGCATTCTTATTTTGTTTTTACGGTAAATATCAACATTCAATAATATTGAGCCATATAGTTGAAACTAGTAAAAATGAACATGTAATTATTTCGATTTCTGATTTAGTGTGTTTCAGTGAGAAGTCTATTTAATTCTCCCTAAATTTTTAATTTATTTTTAAGGTAATGCCAATTTTTAAAATTTATTTAATAAGTTATATAGCTGAAACAATTAATACAGTAGTTTTTTTATCAAGGTTTTGTAATTTCAGAATGTCTCTAGAAAGCAAAGAACTTACCCTTCAGTTCATTGAGGATTATAGGGAGAAGGAAGTTCTATGGAATTCCACCAAAAAAGATTATTGCAATAAGCAATTGAGGGGAGGTAAGATTGTAAAAGTAAACTGAAAATTATCAAATTATTCACATATTCAAAAATTAATATTATTTATCATGTTGCAGATGCATTGAGCCAGTTGGCATCTAAGTACAATTGTCAAATTCCTAACATTAAGAATAAAATAAAAAGCCTCCGCTCCTATTTTAGCAAGGAATTTGACAAAGTATCTAAAAGAAGAAGTGGGAGTGGAGGAAATGATGTGTACGTATCCAAGTGGTTCGCATTTGAGCCACTTATGTTTTTAAAAGATGTTTCTTGTCCTGGTGTGACAAAGGATTCAGTAGGAGAAATAAATCCAACAACTCTGGAGGTGAGTATCATTTTATTGACAAGTGTGTGATCTATAAAGATTAAATAAAACCATTTATATAAACTTAGGTAAGGTATTTATGTTGCCAGGGCACTGATCCCATATCTGACATGAAATACTCCACATATTCCTCTCTAACATTAGTAGCATGGACTGATGGTCTCCTTGCAATATTCACTAGAGGTCTCAGACCAGTGTCATTGGCTGTCACCTGCCTCCATGACTCCAATATAATATCTCTGCTATTGACATCCTCAGAGTCAAGAACACCGAAAGGAGCATATCTGCTTCTTGATGAGACACTTTTTCTTAAAAAATTGTGCAGATAAATGCAACAAAGTGTAACATCTATTATATTTTCAACTTTTAACTCCATGGGCTTCCTAAAAACTCTGAATACCGATGCCATTAAGCCAAAAGAATTTTCGACAATGCGTCGTGCTCGGATAAGCCTATAATTAAATACTCTCTTGGGAGACCCTTTATTTAAATCCACTTTAAATGGCTTCATTATATTTGGGGATAGGGGAAAGGCATCATCTGCTACCAAAACAGGGGATACTGGGGTAATTCGCCCTGGAAGGGGTTTTGGTTGGGGCAATTTCAATTCATTACTGAAGAGCTTCCTACTGAACTCTGTATTTTTAAAAACCCCACCATCTGAAATTCTACCTTGGCAGCCAACATTGCAGTAAGTAAAACAATAATTGGCATCTACCACTCCCATGAGGACAATGCTAAAATGGCCTTTATAATTAAAAAACGTGCTTCCACTGTTATCAGGGCACTGTATGGTAACGTGCTTTCCATCAACAGCCCCAATACAATTGGGGAAATTCCATTTCCTGTTGAAATCTTCAGATATTTTTTCCCATTCTTCTTCATTAGCTGGCATCTGAAAAATAAAATTTTCTTAATTTTTGCAGGTAGTTTTAGAAACTGAAGACATGACAGATGGGACAGAAGACATACTGTCGCCTGACAGTCAACCAAGCCCTGTCATAGAGTCATCCACTCCCACCCCCCAGCGCAGGTCCAAGAAGAGGACGAATGATGAAAAGGAAGAGCATGCATTCAAAATTATGAATCAGGCATTTTCAGTGATGCAACGAAAGAGTGAATATTCCAGTTTTGGTGAATTAATAGCCCAAAAAATTGAAAATTTAAATAGTGAAAGACTACGGAAAATAGCACAATTAGAGCTATTAAAAACAATTACAAATATAGAGCTAAGCGAAGAAAATTTAAGTGCAGCGAACATGGTTTGTGTCCCCCGAACCACAACCTCCTCCTCCGCCTCCTCCACCCCGCATCCTGCAGTTCCAATTATTTCCTTGCCCCAATCCTTCTCCTCCTCACCCCCCTCCTCCTCCTCCTCTTCCACCATTGTGACCATTCCAGATCATGATTATGTATTTAACATGTAATATAATAAAGAAAAGTTTTACAAAAAACAGCCTACCTATATGTATTTATTTATAACAATTAGTTCCGTCCCAATCCTCCTCACCACCACCCTCCACTTCCATCATCATATCCAGTCTGGATCATGATTATGTATTTAACATGCAACCTTTTGTTTTTTTTGAAATTTTTTTAAATGAAAAAAACTTAGGCGGTGTAAGAGTCACCAGTAGCAAGGTAACGCAGAGTAATTGCTAGTCTTATTTCTGCTGGTATTGCACTCCTCATCACCGTATTTTGTCTTGAAATACGTCCCCTCAAAAGTTCCAATAAAAACGAGAAATCGTCAGGAGACATTCTCGTAAAGTTTTTAAATAAATCACGGTCGCTTCGCAAATCACGAATAATGCTGTGTTTTCCTTGCATGAAGTACTTCTCATCCACATGCGCCTCTCTCTTTTTCTCTTCTTCCGACTTATTATAAAATAAGCTGCCGAAATTGCCGCGCAAATTGCTGGATCCATTGAACAGAACTGACGCACCGCACAGTTGCACCGTGTGGACAGGTAGCGTACGTGCGCACGTGCGCTGTGTTGAACGTTCGCTTTCAACTTTGCGCATGAATTTTATTCCCTGACGCACAGAAAAACGCATCGTGGGACGCGCCTTTACGGCGCTTCCTTGCTACTTTCCAACATGGACCGGAAGCAGTTGATATGAACGAGACTGGATGAACTGTTAAACGTTCGCTGTAATTCATATAATGTGTAGCGAATGTGTATAGAATATAGAATATTACTAAAATGAAAGTGGTTCGGGTTTAGATTGCAAATGTTATTTCAAATATGCCACTTGTGCATAGTGAGGTGACGAATGCCAAATATAATGAGGAGAAAGTGTTTTTGCTTACCTATAGCTAAAGTGTTAATGACTGTCGAATATCAAGTATTATAATGTGAGTTATTTGACCGTAACTCATTTTATTTTTTCGGACCTAGGGAAATATTAGCTGATCTCACATAAGCAGCAATGGGACAGAAATAAGTTAACATATTGGACGGACTTAATTTAAAGGACAAATATATTGTTGTAGTGTATACAATAAAATATAAAACTATTGTGGCACATGGTGTGTAATAATGACGAATTATGTTTTAATGAATATAATTTGAACACTGGCAAATCATGATTTTTTAGCTGCAGTGAAGCTGTTATCGTACAAAATGGTTACCACAAAAGCTTGCAGTAATTCGGATTAGGCCCAGTAGGTTGCAGTTCTATGCATTTCAACCGATAACTGCCAATAACAGGATAAACGAAATAACTTATTTCGCGTAACAGTTACGAAACGTTAACGGTTAAGAAATAACAGTTTAGCTGTTAAGAGCACATCCCTATTGCCTACCCAGAACGATGACCTAGCCGCACACGTAGCAGGTTTGACTTTGATTTCCCAGAGGTTGGCATTACTGTAAACACTCTGGTGGCCGACTTTGTAACTACTACCTCCCTCCGCCCGCATTTCTACAATCCATCGTTCAAGAAAAGTTGCGCGAGTAGTACATTACCAATAGACCATGTATCATCTCTGAACCCGAATCCTTCCCTAATACCCATTCCGATCTAGATAAATTATAATGATAGATTGAGTGCGACTCAGGGGCTTTCCAGCGATCACCAAACCATCTGGTTTCAACCTAGCTCCCTACCACTCAGATCAGTTGTAGCACCGAGCTATTGAGCTAAGTGGGTTCCGTAGAGTAGATACTAGACCGTCTTCGATCCATGAAGCACATCGAAAAAGGTGCTAAGTAAGCTATGCGGTTCGATTAGAAGCTATATCTCAGATGGGGTAATGATATCCAGAGATACCGGAAGGTATAGTTGGTCAGAAATTGAGAAAACAATACAAGACCCCCCAAAAAATATTTTTGTTCATTCTTAACACATGTTTTGTGTTGTGAAAATTTTGGTTTAATAAATGCATTTTTATTTAATTGCTGCTTGGGATAATATAACAATTTAACTTCTCCCCCCTACGTGTCGTAGTTTTTACTGTTTTTGTTAACTAAATATAAATTAAATTAAATTAGTGAAAAAACAGAAGTGTACATACCAAATCATGAATCTTCGGGTGGTCCACGACCATAATTTGAGTGCTGATGTTCAGCGTTGTAGATAGGTTGATTGCTCCGCCTTGATGTCGATTTGGAACAGCTGGCGCCTCACGTGGCGGTTCAGAAAACCATCTACGATCACGAGGCGCACGAGCTGTGGACAATGCGAGACATCTGGCGGAGAACACTAGCAATAGATGGCACATTCCCTAGAGCGAATTTCTTGAAGAGAAACGCTGCGATGAGTAGTTCAGTTTTTAGTGGTTGTAGTTTTGGGGTTTGCATTTTTTCTTTTAATAATAAAATTAGGGATATCTGATGATGCTTAGGATGAATATTTAATTTCCATTATTCTTTCTGGAAAATGTTTATCAATACGATGATAGAAGATGCTGCAACAACATTCTTCACGAATGCATTCTTCACGAACGCATTTATCCTCGCACTGGCAGAAACAAAATCAGGTTGTGCAGTTCAAACCTCATTGGACATAACTAAAACTGGGACTTTCGTGCAATTGTATCTTTATTAAATTATCTTACAGAAATTAGAATCTCTATATCTCATAGCAAAATATTAAACCTGAAATAGAAAAATGCTTGCTTATTTTATGTATTTTACATGTTTGGGACACAAAAATGTACTTATTTATGTTTTTGCCTGAAATAACACATTTTGAATTAAAATTATTAGTTAAATAATTATTAAGCAATAAAAAAGTTGAAAATAAAATTTATTATGAAAAGCCATTATCATTTCAATTTATACTGCCTATTTAAGAAAATATAACATTTATTTTCGCCTTTTAAGAGCCCAATTTAGGTGCCTAGAAAGGAGATTTTAGAGCCTAAAATTCGAAGTCTAGTCATAACACTATATTCCAAACACGTCTTCGGGCGCTGGCGTAGATTAGGGATCACACTATGCTAGGAGGAAGGGGTGGTGGGCCACTGTGTTACAAAATTAAACGATGCGGAGCATTTTGATACATTTTGGCAAAATAGAAATGGAAAGTGTCTAAAAACAATTCTAGTAAGAAAAAAATACTTATAAAAGGGAATTATTTGCTTTCATTTTTTGTGTTTAATTATTTATTATACTAGTTAAATAACGTTTTTGTAATTATGTAAATTATAAAGAGAGATTTCGCGTAGTGTGTATTTACACTTGATGGAGTAGACGATTTTTGTTACGAAATTGTGTGAAGGGAAGGGAGAGGGTCAAAAACTTACGATCTTAGAGTAGGTATTGAACTTACACGTAGAAAATGAGCGCGCACAAAATTCAGCCAACATGTCGCTTTGCAGACACAACTGCACACTTTCACGCTCAAAGAATAAAATTTTATTGAATGGAAAATATGCCACTTCTAATTCACTTAAAATAACATGTGAATGAGTTAAAAAAAACATGAAATGAATTAGAGCTGGCTTGCACTACGCTGATATCGAACCAGAAATCCCCGTGCCAAATTTCCAAATAAGATAAAATATATTTTATGTTTAGCATCTTGGAATATTTAACTTATTTATATATTATTTCACTTATTTAGATAATATTTAAAGTATCCTGACAAAATGAAAAAAAAAAAAAAAATTTAAAAAAAATTTTAAAAAATGTAAAAATATATTTGCCAAATATTGTAATTGTTTTAGCTCACAAAAGATCAAAATATTTAGATAAAATGCATGTATTTTGCAAATTCAAAATGACACAAGTCCCAACATGGAGTTGTTTTACCAGTTGAAAGAAAGGTCATATCAAAATTTCAATCATGCATTGAGATGCAAATGATTTAAATATAAACAAATATACCTTCATCATCTTGACATTTATCGCATTCTTCAATTGGCCGATTCAACGAACTTCTGATTAATACCATTAACATAACATTTAACAGTATCATTTTGCTGTTCTCCCCCAAAAGATCTTCAGAACTCCAACCGAAGTCAACAAATGCGGTACTGCGGAATAGTTACTATAAATGCACAGATAAAATAATATCCGTTAAATTTCTATTCATATTTCACTGATAGGAAACTCCAAGCATCTGTAAAAAATGTTATTTTTTTTAATTAAGAGAAAGGTTCATTCGTAGGTATGTATTCAAAAAATAAAAAATAAACGTCCTAAAGATAATATTACTGGTGATAGGTGAGTCTTGGATGATTCCAAAATTTAGGCGCTAATTTTGGTAGTTGATTCGTGGCAGGAATATATTCTAGAAAAGCCTCCAAAATGTTATTGTTGCAGTGTCATTCTTTCATTTGTCTAACATGGAACCACCATTTCCCATGCGCTGAACAACTAACTCGACAACATGGATAAGAGCCAAAATTTATTGCCTTTTTATCCTTGAAAATAGATTTTATTACATGGGAACTTTTTTTTTTCCAAAATTTAAGTAGTATATGACTTAGTGTAGGGATCACAGAACTTTGAAAATGTGCACACAATTCACTTTTCCTCATAGCACGTCATACGCAGTTTTAACTGGTTATTTTACGTAAAATAAATAAATAAATAAACTGGATGGCGATTCCTTGCGACCTTGCTCATGGGCAACTGGGACCGAACGGGTCCTACTGGCACGTGCCCGAAACTGGCTGGATTATTAAGGCCCAGCATTTTTATCTGACTTCGATTGATTGATTGATTAGTGATTCCGGGCGCGTCAACTGCTAGGGTCATTAGTTCGGTAAATGTAGTACATGTTTTATCGCAGGAGGTAGTGGTGATCTCTCGCTGGATGGCGAAATTCGGCGCCGACCTACAACAACTTCCGTGGATTTCCCCAACCAGGTATTTCCCACCAGCGGTACACCGCCCCATCCGGGACAAGCTCTAAGCTCTCGACTGGTCTCCCGATTTGTGTAGTAGTGTAATATATGTGAGTGTAAGTGTTAGTTGCTAGATGTTCACTATTTGAGCGAACAGTCCGCTTTTTTCTTATTATATTCACTTTTTTTTACAAAATAGTGGCATTTTTTTACTCGAAAGCTTTATAATGAAATGGTACGTATTCTAAAGCTGAACAGTCTCGAGGTGGAGCACAATACTTTAATAATAAAGATATAATAACTAAATGGTGCAACTCCTCAACCGTGAAAAAACTCTATCGCCTAAAAACCATAAATTGGATTTTTTTCAAAACTGGAAATTCTTCCATTGATCTGGAAAAACGTCGGACCCTGCGAGTTTTCAGCGATTAATTTTTACTTTTCTATTGAAGGGTGGTTAATGCATAAAGGGCTCCCCCCCCCCCGCGCGCTAGATAGGTGGCACAAATAACTACTTTTATACTAGCTACATTTATACTAGTTCAGAAATATGTAAAAAATGTAATCTATTACTAAAATTACTAAATCTATTATTAAATTTTACTAAATACACAAAAAGTGTAATAAAATTAAAGGATTGAGATTTCCAAACTTGATTAGGGCGTTTAAAAAATTGCCGAAAAAAATATAGATGAGAATCATTCGAAATCTTTCTGTTAATATATACTATTGTATTTAACACTTGAATAATTGCAAATTTATCATTTTATTTTCATTTTGATTTTGATTGCGAATGTTCATTATTTCAATATTATTATTACTTTGGACATGCGTCGATCCCCTTAGGGCGTTATCCGACCCTGGAATAGGGCGAAATTTACCATTCTACTCAGACGAATAGGTTTGTAAGTGTTACGAGCTGTTACCAACAGAAAGGTAATAAAGCTCAATTTTGCAAACTTTTTTCTAATACCCCCACAGGAAGCTGTCACAAATCACTTGCCAAAATTCGTGAAAATGAATTTTGGAATCATTCTTAGAACTCACAAGAACGCAAATGATAATTACATTTCTACTTGTTTTACATAATATAATAAACCAATAAATTATATTTCTACTACTACTTTATCGTGTACTTTATCGTACACTGATTGTGGTTCCTACACACAAACCTAACATTTGTTTACCAAACATTCTACTTTCAGTTCGTTTATTGATATAAACAATAAAATAATAAAAAAAAGAATGACTAAAATTATTCCTCCAAACATTTAATATAGTTCACTTCACTGTCAAAAAAATCTTGAAAATGCATTTACTTTCTTTAAGTTTGAAATACGTTTTATACCTTTCGAAACACGCAATCGTTCATAGAATACTACATCCAATCCTCTTGCGTGAGAAAAACTCCATAAGCAAATGAAATTACCTAATGGAACCCAATGTAACTCTTCTCTCTTGAGAAGAAACACGAGTGGACTGTTTGCTCTCTCGGCTTTGAATGCTATGTATAAAGGAAGCAGCTATCAAGTGTCAGAACTGATGGTTGACCAGATGATTATTTAATTTGGTCTACCCGATCAGGAGTGGGAAAGCGGCTCCCTTGATTCATGAATTAGCTTTCAGTTTAGTCATGATACATCTATTGCGAAAGTGAGTTTGGTTTTAATTTTGGTGAATTGATTTTAATTTTTTTTTCACTATCCTCCACATTGTTTAAAACTCTGAAAAAATATGTGTTATAGAATGTTATAAAACACATTCTAGGGGGAGAGACAGTACTCCAACGTTATCACGTCGAACATTTCAAAAATGTATTAATTTTATTATTTAAATTTGGTATTAGAATTGATTGCCAAAAATACCTTCAAATTCAACTTTTCCCTATCTCTCTTTTTTTTCAGCCTGATACATGCAATAGAAGCTGAGAAAAAAATAAAACATGAAAAACAAGTTTCTCGTTGTATCTCGGCAACAGATTGCCCTAGGAAGCTGATTTTTTCGCGATTATCGATTTGGTTTAGGGGCACTTTTCACCCTCTTATTTGGCTATACCCTTTAATTACAATGTGCTAACATTAAGATTACAAATAAGTTTCTTGTAGTACAGCCTTTCATTTAAAATTGAAAACCAACTTTAATAATTTACTTTATTGAAAATCCACATTTTTGCAATATTTGAATATAATTAACCTTACATTTTTATCGTAAAACGTTCATGTTAAACATTACTTTAAACAACGTTAAACATTTTAACAACATTAAAATTTCTTTTATGTAATACACAACACTTATTTTCTCGTATTCGTTAAATACGAAAACTGAATCAGTGTGAATCAAGCGAAAAATCGATCTCGAGATATTGACGGTCCGCAAAAAGAAAAATGTGAATTTTATATTTAGGTTGTATTTAATGAAGAAAAATATTAGTGCTACTTCACAACTCAGTTTTTCTCGTATAATTTGATGTTTGAAATGATTATGAATAATGATTACACTGCTCTACAAAAATAAAACGTTTTCTGTCACAAGAACAAAACATGCTCTTTCTTGGAGATAATTTGCCTCTGAATCCAAATCAAATTTCAGAACTTCTGTATTGGTTTCAATTTTCATGTGATAATAGACCGGGAGAGGTGGCTCAGGGCATCAACTGATGTCACTGCAGTGCCTCTGACTGGGAGGTCTTAGGCTCGAGTCCCGACTGTGCACATAGGGGTACTGTGTACAAAAGCTGGCCAAAATTCTTTATTTGCTACAATTTATTTAAAATTAATTAATACACATATTTATGCACGTTTACATATTTTTGTGAGAGGTACTAAAAAACGCTTACAACACAAATTATTAAATGTGGGTTAGTTTATGGGATAAATAGAAACACTATTAAATAGTTCTGGTTAAATGTGTTGCACTAGTCTTTTTAAGAATATGATTCTCTAATTCCCGATATTCCCAGTCGCTAATACTCTTCATCATCATTTTCATCATCTTCTACATCATCTTCTTTATCATCATTATCATCATCTTTATTATCATCTCTTTCTTCTTCTTCTTCTTCTTCTTCATCATCATCATTATCTTTTACTTCATCTTTTTTCGCGTTGCTGAAAGCTTGTTATTGCCTTACGTACTTTTGACGCTCTTTTCGAAGATTTCGACACCTCTTTCACAACAGCAGACGCATCTGTTTTACCAGCAGCTCTTAAACTCATTTGAGCAGCATGAATAAATGTGGACTCAGATACTTGCTTCCGTAACTCTTGTGTTTTGCGTCGTTTGCTGGGGTCACTTGAATCTCCGAATTCCTTTCTCGGTCGACCCGCTTTTTGTTTAGTCCATATCGGTAATTTCTCAGCACATATAAGCCACCTTTCATTATTTTTTTACGAATCTTTCTTTATATTAAATGCAGCTGCTCATTTTTGTTTGAATTCAGACTTGAACAACCATAATTTACATTTAAATTCGTTCACTTTTTCCGATGGACAATTTGTGATTTTTATCAAATGATTCTCCATATCTCCATATCTTATCATCAATTAAACGTTCAGAACACTGGTTGATATAGCTGTAGAGTTCTTCCCTAGGCATCTCATTAACACTTTCTTCGAAATATAAAACAACAAAAATCTTACAGATATTCTACTTTCTGTCTGGAGGAGACCTTTAGCGGCCGGCTGCTCTGATCGGTAGTTTTCCATGGTTTCTCCAAGGAATGCGGCGAACCAGGCGAACGCCGGAGCAGTACCCTAACAAACGGGCCACGGATCGCGCGCGATCATTCCTTCCCCTTCCTTGTCCTACCACACATGCTGTAAGACCGGTCGGGAGCTTAGAGCTTGTCCCGGCAGGGCGGTACTTCACTGGTGGGAGATACCTGGTTGAGGAAAACCCCACTAGCCGACAAGTAGGTCGGTGCCAGATCTTGCCATCCAGCGGGGAAAGATCACCGCCACCTCCAAAGAAAAAATTAACACTACACTGTCGGTACTAATGACAGCCGTTCACGCTCCTGGAATCAGAAATCAATCAATCAAATAAATAGATCCATGATATATGCAATCTGCCTTCATGCAATCTGTTCCCCTTGAATTAGGTCTTTAAGTAATGTGTATAGTTTTGTCAAAATATGAGAAGTTTTCGCGTTATTTTGATTAAATAATGGCAATTAAAAAATACCAATTTTTTGGTATATTTAATTATCATTTTTACTGAGATTTTGTCAAAACAACTTCAACATTTTCTTTAAATCTTTTAGACAAATAGTATAAAGTGTACCAATAAAATGACATGGGTCCTTTTCAGAGTTTTGGTATTTTGAAAATTATTAAATTTCAATTTGTGTCCTCATATTACACTTTTAACATTGAATATAGAGATTTCTTATATAATAAAAAACCAGTGGAGCTAAAACAGCACGTACTGTCTCGCTTTAGTAATGGTTATGTAATACTACTTATACCTTAAGATGTCGCATGATCGCGACCGTATCAAGCAGTGCTGCAGATCAAGCGTCTCTAGCGGCATGACCGAGAATGACGCAAAAAGTCGTGCCGTATTTCATCTTGGAGATACTACCCTCAGATGCCACGGTAGAAAAACCCAAGTATAACACATCTCTGTCGTCATTTTTTTAAGTCATTACAAATGGTGGAACACTTGAAACGAAAACTAAATATTTCCAAGCAAATATCACCACAAAATTTACAATTACAACTGTTTTTCAAACAGTTAAATCATGTCACAACAATGAGATGCAATTCACAGAAATTCGCGAGTCGCAGCGGGAAATGCCATTGTTGCATTCCAATTTATTTCCTGAATGCTAGCAATTTTTATTTCATATCTTTTAATTAAGAATTAAATAATTTCTAAAAGATTAATTTGTAAACGTATAAAGCTCAAATGTAATAAAGGAAGAAAGAAAAAAAGTAATATACACATTCTAACTAACTTAGAATCCAGCTGACTCAAAATACTTTTAAAATTACGTTCTTGAAGCACAGGTTTTTCGGAGCGAGAGACTTAGTTTGAATTACAAAATGCTCATAGTTTCCAAAAATTCAATATGACGTCATGTGAAGATCTGTTTTGTGATTAATGATGTTGCGCCGTTTTTAAGAAAATATGCTTTAAAGAAAATAAAAATTGCCTATGACACAAAATTCCTCAAAAAAATACTCATGTTTTTGAAATATTAAACATGACATTATTTTTAGATGTTTTTTTCATTAAACACATTTCGTTAAGAAAAAAATTTTATCTTCATAACTGTAGTTATAAGAAGACGCCGAAAATGTTTTGATTTCTTTCAATTTTCGAAAAATTAGGATTTTTAACTGAACATGAGACCTGCGCCATTCTCATAAACGTTTTTCACACTATCCAATAACAAAGTTTAATAAAAAACGTTGGAGAATTTTTTTTATTTATTTTCAAAATGTCCCCGAGGCTTCATGTAAAGTACCCCCAAAATAAAAATTTCGATTTCAAATTCAAGGGGCCGCGACATCAGCCAGATCGATTGGAATATCGATTTCAGAGAAAATCGGTTTAGCCGCTGGCGTTGTTCACAGACAGTCAGCCGTTTTCTCGTCAATCGAATTCTTGCTACCAAGGACCCGCAAAACATGGAGTCTAGCTAGACTATGTGTTAGAGGGATTTTTTTTCTAAATTTGACAACTGGAATTATTCAGTGTCCAGAGTTTTTCTGACGAAAATTCGCCGTTTTTTCGTGCAGCATTACATAACTTTCTCTCTATTCCGTAGCAAGAAAGTAAAAACGTAACGATCAAAATTATAGTCACTGAATTTGTTTGTGATAAGATAGATGAGTCAGTCGCTTGCTGATCATTGCGTTCCTTCACAAATCTTTGTATAAAAAAAGTCTTCGAATTGAAGAAAATTATCTATATTGGCTTCGCCAATAAATAACACTCACATGGTTTCTAGAAACGGATGTGGAGTCTGCTTTCAGTAAGTTGATCACAACTCTCACAATGAAATAATGCAAAAATAACGTATGTTCCTTTTTTCTCTGATTTTCGGAAAATATGAAAATATATAAAATTCGGGTGGGACATTATTTTCCGAGTTTCAATATCAGTGTCGTAGTGGCGTAACGTTGGGGCCCACAAGGCCCGGAATGCGGGCTGGCCAAGAACATAGAGGGCCTATTTTTAGCCTGAAGGTTTTGTGATTGAAAGAAATATTAATTACTTGATACTTTCTCTGATACTTGCAATTGTTGGTACAATAAAATAATAACAACAGCAATTCCCTGAAGAATGATTTTTTTTTATCTTCGGTAGCCCTGTACAGTAACCGTACTTCTAAATCAATAAAGATTCATTTAGGTTTTATACATAACAATTCATTTAGGTTTTATAACAGTCTTAATTTTATAAAATTAAACAACAAAGGCAGATTTTTCTCACTATTGGTTATAAGTATTTGACCACTGTTAACAATAAACAAGACACACAAACTCTTTCGATTGAAGACTGCCAATTTTGCGATCATCTCAGAGGATATCGTTGACGACAACGCTTTTCAACAAGCGGTATTTAGAATTATGGGATTGACAGCATCGTCTTGACTTGTACCGCCTTGTTTAACACTTCAGTTAATGGGACTTGAATGAGATTATGCGTCACTGAAGTATGGGTGTATTTAAACAAAATTAATATTGTGGATATTTTATATAGGAGCCAGGATGAAAGTTTTGCTGGCGGGCCCGCACTCATTTCTTTCCACTACTGTGCCCGGTGTCGAAATGACTCCGCTGGACGTTATAGGGGATGCTGGTATGACGGGCGTTCTAATGTTAATTAGGGTCGAGTTTCAATTTTTTTCTGCAGCTTTTTAGTTTTCATATATTCGCCCATAAAACGTATGTTAGATGTTCCTCTTTGTACAGCCCAGGTTTTTTAAAAATATGGACTGGAGCAATGTTTTTCTTGAGCCTATAATTAGCTTTTAATTTTGGGTAGAGTTTCATATTTTTTTAGACTTTTGATTTTTCGTATCAATTTGCCCATAAGAACGTAAGTTACCTGTTTCTTTTGACGGCCCTAATTTTGGAAAATATGGGCTATAACAGTTTTTCCCTAGAACTTTTAATTATCTTTTAATTTTGGATGCAATTTCTTTGACTTGCAATTATGAAATGTACTTTCAAAGTGGGCGCTGCTAGCTGTAGATACAAGCTAGCTGTAGCCCATGATTTTGGGAAATACACAAGAGCTTACAAGTCGGAAATTGAACGCATAATTAGCCTTTAATTCTGAATGTGGTTTGTTTCCAGAGAAAACTGAAAGACACGAGGAAAAGTAGATTCAGGTCATAGCGGCTCGTACTTTGGTTGCACGTTTGCACATCCCCCAGATAATCAAAAAATATTTTATAATAGCTTAGAAATATTCATTTTTCTTTTAATGGCATTCAATATTCAAGATATGTACTACTCGCGCACCTTTTCTTGAACGATGACCTTGCTTCCCCCTCCCTGGAGCCATAAACAGCTGAAGACAAAAGATCGCAGCGAACACTGATGACAACATTCCCAGCATTAAAACTTCGTTGGCGCGAAACATAAGCTAGTAGCTTTCATAGTAAAGAACGTCTGTTCAGGTTTATTATCAGTATCTGAAGAAATGGCTGAGATAGGTTCAGGTCCTTCAAGGGAGGCGCCTAAAACTGCCGAAAAGTTAGGAGGAGTATCGTAGCGGCGAACGCAAAATTATAGAAAAAGTTGTGAAATCTTGTAAAGTAGAAAAGGAGAACAAGGTTTTGTTGCATCCTATCAGTCATGCTGTAGATCGGGCTTCTGCGTATACTGGTGCTAGTATTTCCACTATACGTAGAATAAAGATGCAAAGAACCAAAGACCCCTCACAATCCCCAGAAACGCCCTGTAAAAAAGGTAATATTCAAGTAAACCCATTTATCATACTCTCTGTAATTATATTTTTTACATACTTTTTCCACCAACTTTACACTTTCAACGAAAGGCTGATTTATAGTATTTTAAGACTTTAATGTTTACCTTGTTAGTAACTCTTTAGATTGTCACAATTTATAAGAAGCAATTAATGCAATAAAACAAGATTTGATAAAATAAGATTCAGTGGGCAAGTGGGGAACTCGATGTGTAGACACTTCCTCGTGGTGAGTTCTGGGTAATTTCGACAAGAATGCTTGTCAAAATTAGCAAAGATCTTCACAAGCCGACCTCTTAAATACATTTTAATTCATCTAGTGTCCCTGCTGTTGCCTACCCAGAGCGATGACCTGGCTGCAAACGTAGCAGGTTTGACTTTCATCTACCACAGGTTGGCATTAATGAAAATACTCTAGTGGCTGTCTTTGTAACTAATACCCCCACTCCGCCCGCATTTCGTCAATCTATCGTTCAAGAAAAGTTGCGCGAATTGTAGCAACAATATCAATGTATATGAAATTCATTTGAAACCAAAGAGCGCCCAACTAGCGCTCTCTCCGGCGTCAGATGCTCTCCCAGGTATTGCACCATGTCACGCTCATGGCACTATTACTGCATTTTCTCTTTGGCCTATACTTCTTGGCTTTGGCCCTATACTTCTACATGCTTCAACATAGGGCCTTCCATCGCACAACCTTTGGGGCGGGGATGATGTCGCCAAGCGCTGCGTGGCGTCCAAGGGGAATACCAATTTTATGTCTTCGCCTGACTCCAACTGCAACTCAATTTTAAGAATTTCGCCTGTTATTGAAAGTGCGCAAGTTGAGTCAATTATTGATCTTTTGAATGCATTATTTATATTTGAAAACTTTATTTTCATTTGATATTAGGTTTTTGATTCAAAATATACATTTAATGATTCCTTTATGCAAAGTTGACCGTTCTGGAAGGAAGACGCTTTCTATTTCTCTCGGTATGTGCATCTCCAACCCTTGGGCACTACCGAATCCCATCACTACGTTGAGAGTCTGCGAGCGTTTGCGAATACGAGTGTGTGTGAAATATCTTTCATTATTACAATTTACTATACTGCAGTAAACCATCACGAATTCCAATGAACCGAAATTATCGGAGTTCGCGTCATAAAAATTCTTGTTATCTGATTAATTTAAATGTCCGTATTACGAAAGCTCTTGCCGCGCCCAAAGTTTCGTTCGTGTTACGGCGAATTCGTGTAAGGCGAGTTCGTGCTAACGAAAGTTTACTGTATATATCAACATACTATACGAATATATATTGTTGGGTAGTGAAATTTTCGAAAAAAATTATTTTGTGTAAAACGTGTCCAAATAATAGTGCTTGAGTGCAATCACCGTTTTTTCGAACCCAAGTTATTTTTTGTTCTGTATGAATTATATTACCGTCAATTGCCACAATGCATAACTGATACAAAAACTCGAGTGTCCACCACAGAACACCAAAAGGGTGCCCACCGGAAATCAAAGCCAGAACCACGTGCACGAGAGGTGAATATACCTGCATGACACACTACATATAAAATTATGTAAATAATGTTTAAAGAGAGACTTTTATTAAACCTTGTTTTAATATTTTACATGAATTTCTTAAGTTTTATTGAACATATACGTGTTCTGAATTTTGGAAATTACATTTCCGTCATTCCATGGTGCTGCAACCAGTTTGTCGTAGCACAAGTCAGAGAGTATATATACAGTATTGTATATATACATGCAGTATATGCACAAGTCGCTACTGGATTCAGACAACGGGTACATCTAGTATTGTTCGAAAATATAATAGAAGAGATTGAATAGTTTTTGCGTTTTCAGTATAATTAAGAAATTAAACGTCCGTTACCTATTCCTCGAATAGAAACTCTATGCAGTTATTTAGTATTATACCAATTTAGTTCTTGGCCTACGGACGAGTTAAATACTGGCGGGGAGAAAAAACATTTGATTGAAGTCTTGAAATACGAATGACCAACCTTAGTTGTTACTATCTTCACCTCAACACCTTATCATAGATTAACACTTATTATTCATCCATGACCTTATACTTTACAGTCATGTGATCTGTTTTGTTTAATCATCAACATACGTAAAAAGCTTTAATATGTGATCTTAAATTAAATGATTCAGGTCAATGTTGATTTTATGCTTTCCTAAGACTTTAAATTGTACCTATGAAACAAAATAATTGTTTGTAAGTTGCTTCCTTGGATGTCGCGAAATGTTCGTCACATGTTCATCATTCTCACGTTTTGTGATTTCCCACCACTTTGTATGTTTTCAGTGAGATTTTGACGGGAAGAGATATTGTATTACTGTTGTGTACCAAAAAGTGTAAAATAATTAATTTTTTCTGTAGTGAATCAAAAGATATGGAATTGGCACTACCTTCTAGATGCAAGAAGTGCTAGAAATATAAAAATGTGGATCTTAAAAGGGCCTAATGGTATTAGCTTGATCCATGATATTATCAAATTTGCTTGTGTTCGAGTTTGATGAAGACACTGAAAAGTATAATTGAATTTTCAGATGAATGTTATTACTTACTTCCTGGGAAGCACGTTGTCGGTCGGAAAAATTGCGATTTAGTATTTGGCAATGACCAATCCATTAGCAGAACTCATGCCATAATTGAAGTGACACATCCCCCAAGCAATTGGGTGAGTTAATGTTCATAAGTAAAAAACTCTTTTCTGTGTTTAATTTAATAATTCTAAAAGTATATTGACAGTCGATAATAATATCAATATTTTTATTAGATACAGATTCTAGCAAATCATTATTAATTATTCATATATTATTTGATTTGATTTAAAGAATGACATTACACTGGAATTTTCTTGTGCAAGAGAATTTATAATACAACTTACTATCATTAATATTTTAATGAATGCACATCTCTAGGGAAATCCAGAAAAGAAACCAGTTGCAGTTTTAAAAGATGCTGGTTCCAAGTATGGAACAACTCTTACTACTGGAAATAATACAACCAAGGTAGAAAAGAATGATACCAAACACCTAAAAGAAAATGACATGATTCACTTTGGTGTGCAGTTCAATAAGTGGCGGTGAGTATTCTCATGTATCATTTATTCAATTAATATTCTTCTATTTACTTACCTATTCATTTATAAATTAGTGGATTTTGTCAAAGTTTATTAAACACAGGAGAAGAAACATCTCTTAATGCAATGCAGAATTCTATGAGAAAAACAAGTCATTGTATTCATAAGGTGTCGATATTAACAGCTCTTTACAAGAAATCCACTTATAGTGTATATCCAACACATTGCCAGATGACAGTAAATAAACAAAATCAATTCATAAGGTTAAATGTTAAGTAAAATCCTTCATGCTGCCTGTTTCTCTATAATTACAGATTACTGAAACTCGAAAATAAAAATAATCTGGTTAAAGTTCGGAATACGGTACACCCTTATAGAAGCCCGGCGGAGGGGAGGGGGCAGAGGAGGGGAGTCTTCTTAAGCCCTTCCTCAAATGACGCTATGCGCTCTGATAGAAATGAATAAAACTGACCGATAGGCGATTTCATGGCTCTCCCTTAATACACTTTGTCCCCATCACGTTTTAATGCCAAATTACTTCCAAAGGCAAGTTTTCTTGCTTCGCTCGCCTGGATTCAAGTCACAGCGAGGCTCGAGCTATGCCCTTGTGATCACAATAAACATACTTGAGTCTACCCACTGCATAATTATCAATTCACTTTTATAAGATAGCACTTCAGTAATAACTTTATAAGAAAACCTTGAGAACTCAAACTGTGTAGTTGCAAACACATTTTGAAGAAAGAACACTACAAGCTTTATTACATAGATACACCACCCCGATTGCAGAACTATTTAGTAATAGAGCTCCGGCAAGATACTGTTAGGTGAAATTGCCTCCCATTATAATCACCCCTCGTCTCCTCCACCGTGGATTTCCCCCTCGCCGGAGTTGCGTGAAGTGACAGTTTAAATGACTTCCTTTGGTTGTACCGTGTTCTAGACTTCAGCCGATAATCTTTATATTAACAAAGATAGTAATAACTGGATGATTTAGTTGTGTGACATTTCAGATTATAGCATGTTAGAAGTGTGCTGTATAACATTGTTGTAACTAGTGGTGTTTCTGTAGAGCATAATGTACTTTTAACTTTAAGATACCTATGTTTATGAAGTCATGCCAAAAATTCACAGGTTTCTCTCGACCACTGCACTGTTACACTTCTTTATATCACTGAAGATACAGTTTTATTTTTTTAAATCTTCGTTGATTTGTTTGTAGGCTTACTTATGAACCTTTGGTAGTAGTGATATCTTCACTGCCCAAAGCAGAGAAGCAGAAGGTGCGAACAATCGTTGGTGAACTGGGTGGTTATGTAGTCAATGAATGGCATCCACAAACATCACATCTCACTATGGCAAATGTTACTATGACTGTTAAGGTATGAATTCTCGTGAAATGTATTGTAAAAATTATGTTAAACAATTGAAATATATTATGCTAGTAATTTAAGTTCAATAGATTCTCTTAATGCTTCTAAAAACTTATTGGTTATGCAAAATGCTGGAATTAATTTCGTTATGTACTTAGGTATATGTTTAAATTGTGAAAATTAAGCATAAAGAAAAAGACCCATATGGTTGAGATTTATTTTGAAATATTATTTGTTTAGGCTATTAATGCTTTGGCGCTTGCAAAGCATATTGTTACCCCTCAGTATTGGGTATCTCTGAAAGCAGCCATAACATCAAAGGGAAATATTCCCAAGTGTGAAGATTATGTCCCACCCATTGGAGAAACTGTTCTGAATGAACATAATGTTTCATTCCTGGCTAATCCAAAGCGGAAGTCTTTATTTTCTGGAAAAACATTTTACTTCTTTTCTGAGCCACAATTTAAAGATCATGGATGCATGGTTCAGGCTGCTGGTAAGTGGTGTGCTATCTTTTATTTATTGATGTATAAACATTCCTCTTTCAAAGCTTGTTTTTTGGAAAAACTTTTTAAGAAAACCATCTAAGTATTTTATGCACTTGCAATTTTGATGTCTGTGTATCTGAAGTTACTTGTGTGTGAATACAGGGTAGGGAGTGTTTAATTATTTTATTTACAGTGTGCTACAATTACAGCATTAATATTACATTCTTTGTTATCTTTATTAAAGTTTTGTGCTCATTGCTTTCCACATGCAATTTCATGTTTCACATGTACAATAGCTCTTGTAATGGCTATTTGTAATTACAATTCAACCAATTCAAGAATTATCTTTTTCATAGTTTATAGTAGGTTAATTTAATAACATTTTTTTGTTATTAATTTAATGACATTTAGTGTTATTTTTTTCTAAAGTTTATTAGTTTTACTTTTCCTAACTAAAACAATTATATTGTAATTATTAATATGAGTTACATCTGATTTATTAATATCTATTACATCTAATATTTCTGTGAGTCATATTTCATATTTAATTTATTGGAGATTTTTATAACCATTGCTTATAGAAAGTCCAAAAATTCCTTGGTATTTGTTTATATAAGACTTTTGTCCTTTCTCATATGCAGTATACAGAGTATTTCAGAGAAAGAAACTGCAGCAGAGAGTGTTTTCTGAAATTCCAACAGAAAATTACGTTTTAGAACCCCTTGATACCACAAAAATGGGTTTTTGTAAAGGAACCTGTGTCTGACAATCCATCTGAGAAAAAAGCTAGCATTTAAACTTTTTGTTGGCTTTTTCCAAAATAAATATTCTGGGAACAATCTTGCCCTACTAAAACCCCTGCAATTTTGTAAAGAATTCTTTAAATTTTGGGGGTACTTCACATGAATTCCCTAAGAAATTTCTTGTTAAAAATGATGATTTAGGTCTTATTTTCACTGTTAACTTTTTTATTAATATTAAGAACATTTTTTCCAAAAATATTAGTAGTTTTGCACAATTTTGAGTGAAATATGAGCAGTATTATGATTACGTAGGCTTCCGCGGCCGGAGTATGTCTCTTGGCTGTCTGGGACAACCCGCGTCGGTTTGATCGTCGCTGACGTTTCGGCCAACATATTGTGGCCTTCCTCGTCAGAAACGTCAGCGACGATCAAACCGACGCGGCTTGTCCCAGACAGCCAAGAGACATGAGCAGTATTAGATTTGATGATGAGTGAAATTTATGAAATTTTTAAACAATTATTGTCTCAAAAATGGCTGTTTTTCTTTAAATTGATCTCTATGAATTTTCAAAAATAGTAAAAGTTTGAAATAATGTGAGAAAGTGTGTGATGTAGCTTCACTAGTTTATGAAGTTTTTCAAAATTGAAAATTTTTATGTTTAATTGCAAAACTGCAAACTGGGGCATTTTTAGAAATGCTCAAACAATATTTTCTCAGAAACAACTGCAAATTTTTCAATAAAAAATTGCATATATGACAATTTTTTACATCTCCTACTACATATTACAGGCTAATTAAATTCATATTCGGATATCCCCTCTTTGTTTTCCCTCTTGATATTCAAATCTGTTGTCGTAAAGAAAATAATGAAAACTGGCAGTCATTGGTATTAATTATTAGTAACTGCTACTACAACTTAACTTATTGTGTATTTTATGATTTATGTGACCTTTCTGTATATATTACATAATATCTAGGGAAAGGATTTTAAGGTGTGGCTCCGTTCCAAAAATACAGCTGGTTTCATACAGATAGTTCAATATACTATGTATTTCAGGGATGAAATGAAGCCAAATTAACACAATTTGTTGCATTTTTTCATGAGATTATTACATTTCCCCACCTTTTCGCTCTTTTTTATGCTTCACACCTTTTTCTCCGCTCGTCTCTGTGTTTTTATAAGATTGGACAGAAATAGTTATGTACCTAGAGCATTAAGAAGAAGTTTTTGCCCCAAGGACAACTTTGAAACCCGAGGGCCTCTGCCCCAAGAGGTTACTCAGTCAGGCCATGTGGACTGTCAATCCAATGCCTGGCAAGTGCAAATCTGAATTTGACATGAGATGAAAATGAAATAATTCACATTGATTGAAGTTGGCCGGAAACAATATTTTGGTTTTGGAACTTTTTCCATGTGCTCTCTTTACTTTTTCTCCTAATAGATGTGCCTGGCTTCTAGAATCTATGTTTCAAATAATACTTTGTTAATAGTAAATCATAATGATACTTTGGTAATCTTGAAGGAAACCATTTTAATTAAGTTGATATGTGTTTTGTATTTGTTCACTCTGCAGGAGGTGCAGCCAAGCTGGTGAGAGCTGTGAGGCAGTCTCAGATGAAAAGCTTTGTGGAGCCTGATGCTGTTGCAATGTTGTTGCTTTCCACATATTCTCAGAGTTTAACTCTCTCTCAGACTCCAGAAGTTTACACTGAAGTGTGTGGTGAGTGTTACTTTCAAACTAATTTTTGAATTTATATTTTCAAAATATTCATTGTTTAATATTCTCAAGAACTTGCATATGTTAGCAAAAGAGAAGCTGTTTAGTTAGGAATCTGTGCAATATGGAAGTTTTTTGTAGGGCAGTTTAACCTTCTATTGGTCGTAGCATTGTACTGAGTACAACACATTGTGATTTTTGGTTTTTGACATCCGTTCGCGAAAATAACATCTTTTTTTCTGGAGTCTTTTTCAATATTTTATAGAAACAAAAAAATAGGGTTTTGATGATTTAAATCACCGATTATTCTTCAAATATTTGTGTAAAAACACAAGTTTGACAGGCTTTTCAGTTTCCAAATGGTGTTCCTCATGGAAAATCGTGTTCCTCCCCAGGAGAAAGGGGAGATTGCTTCGCCATGCCTCCTGAGTTAACCAATAGCTTGCTTGTATGCATACTAGCAGGCTATTGCTCTCATTTATTCTTTCTTGCACACGTCTCACTGTATTTGTTATACATTCTGAGTGTATAGTGTCTTTCTTTAGTATAGTTTTTGAAAACTCTTACTCCAAAGACTTCAGATATGTGAAACACAATTTTCATGCATAGTTCATTAATCATAATTCATTATAATTTTCATTCATTAATAAGGATATTTACAACTAAACGTAGCTAAATGAAGTTAAGATGTAGCCCAAAGATTTTCTAAACTAATTTAACACTCGCATGGCTGAGCGGGGGATCTAAGGTCCCCCAGTTCTCTTTGTTTCCTTACAATTAATGGAAAAAAAGTAGTAGAATTTTTTTCTCTCATGTATGTAAATATCGATTTACTTCCAATATTTTAACACCCTTTTTACAGCAATACTATTTTTGGATTACGTAGGAATGGCTTTGGGAGGACTCAAGTTACCTCTCTTTTCTCTTTTCGTTGATGATATTCTGACTTCACATTCATATTTCTGGTGTACTTGGCAATTGTTTCATGACTAATATTCATTTGTTAGAGTAACTTTCAGTACTGGTAACTAGCACAGTCTTCTGTTTTACCTCCAGGCAGCATTTTATATTATTGTCAGTTGTGTTGCATGAATTGTAAGAAATTGCTTGTATGCCAGCTATGAGTAAGAGCGATATTAGACCGTGGATTTCAGAGGTAGATATTTATTTACCATATATTCTAAAAGTTCTCTATAAGCAAGCCAAGTGATCTTGTAATAATAATGATGTGAAATTGCAAATATTTAATACAAGTTATTCCAAAGATGATAACATGACTTATGATGAGTAAGCAAAAGCATTGTGTTTTCAAATTTTCGATATATTACAAACTAATTGCCAAATTTACACAAATGTTCATGAACAATATTATAAGATGATAAACAATAAACCCAATAAATAAAATACCATTCTAAACTCAATATAACAGCGTTTTTGTAATAACTTTTGGTGGGGGTCACTTGGGTCTCCCACACGGACGGCTATGTTTCAATATCACACTTGGCCATTCATGCATGAGGGTTAATAGCAATAATTATGTGAAATTATAAATTGTAAAATATAGAGATTAGTTATTTAATAAATATTTGACAGCAGTCAAATATGCATCTTTTTTAATGCATTTTTGGCTGATTTCCTTGATTTTAATCTCATTGTCAGAAATTGTTTGACGGCTTGCCATCTGAGTTCACTCGAACGAATTGAAGAAGCCTTGATTACATCAGTAACGTATCCAATAGCTTGAGTTGTTCGTATGAACTGGTTTTGATAAGATTTTTTAAGTAATTTTTCTTGGGTTTGAGAGCATTTTTAAAGCATTTTATGAGTATTTTATTGATCATTTTTTGGCGATTTTTAGGTCATCAAAATCCGACCCCTACTAATTATGTTTAAAAACAAGAATGAACGAGGAGTTCAAGTCATCCAATGTGTCTTTTAATCTTTTAATAATTACTGTTCAAGTGAGTGTATTCTTAAAAATAGTCATAAAAAGAGACCACTTGCAGAGAAATATAATGAAACAATTCAAACAAACCAAGACTTTAAACACTGTTTTTTTTTCCCCTCAAGTAGAGCAAAGTACATGCTTTTTTTCTTCTTTTTCTTTCTCTTTCTTCTTCTTCGAGATTTTTTTCTGTGATCCCAAATATGGTCTCCATTCTATGTCATATAAAAATAATTTAGAAACAGTTCAACTCACATACCTAGATTTTCTAGCTTGGAAACTTGCCATCTCCATTTTTAACCCGTGATTATACTCAAATAGCACAAATAGTTAATATAAGCTCTCTTGAATCATACAGGCAACTTCATGATCTTACATTCTTATTCAAAGTATGTAACAATGCAATAAATTGTGTTGAGTTACTTTCAAAGGTATCATGGAAAGTACCCACATGTCAAGTGAGAGGAAACCATTACACCTTCTTAGTATCAACTGCTCACACAAACAATTGGTATAATGCCCCTTGAGGAGAATGTGCAAACATGCTAATAAACTTATAGAACTAATTACATGATAATTAAACTTATAGATAATTAAATCTCTTTTGTTTCAGATCAAAATATTGTAAAACTGTTCAAAAATTATCTGCTAACTGACTTTAAGTGATTCATAGTTGGGTCTCATCATTGTATCTATTGACTTCTTTTTGTATCATTGTAATTTCTGTACTAGTATGTATTAATTGGGTGATTGCCTCTGAAATAAATAAATTAAGGTTGATCTGAAAATAAGGTTATACAAAGTTTTAAAAAAAAAAAAACATAGTTATCATGTAATTTTTGCTTCAAACAAAGGCAATTAATAAATTAACTTCTTTTTTTCTCACAAAGGCTCAAAATTTTGTCTAAATTATTTTCTCAGGTATACGAAAAGACACTTGTAAAAACAGTGCAGATCTAATTTTCATTGAACTTTATGTATTTTTGAAAAATACAAAACTTACATTTAACATGAGAAAGTATGTTCTGTGATGATTTCCACAGATTTTTTGAAGTCACATGGTAAGCGGTTGATTCCAGCCTCAGAGATTGGCCTTGCTGTCTTACACTGCTCAGTGGAGAAATATTGCAATCCAGATTTCAGTTTCTCTAGCATGTTACTTCGTAATTCTAGGGATTCTCAACCAACTGTGCCAGAGAGAATTATAGCAACAGAAACACAAGAAAACTCAGGTATTTTAATACTTTTTTGGTTTTTTCTTCTTTTTCTCCTTAACTTCCTTTCTTGTTCCTCCTTTCCCCTCTTTTCTTCTTTTCCTTCCCCTCTTTGTTCCTTTGTTCTTTCTCCTCCCTTCTTCCTCCCCTCTTATTCCAAGTTCTTTCCATTGATGGACATATTTGAATTTTCAGTTTATCATTGATAGATGTGAACTCTTAAAATACTTATCTAATTACATTTGTCCCCTTCCTATAATAATCTTTCAAATCTTTATTTGCTGTATTGTGCAAGGTAGTATTTTCAATGTAGTTTCCACTTCCTACTTTGTTAGAAATCTTTTATTTTATTGTTTTATAAGGTAAAGTGTGATGTTTCTTCTCTCTTGTTATTCTTGAAAGTAAATGAATGTAAGTCAACTGGTCTTAGTACAATTTGAGCATTAAATGTGCTCTTCATTTGCAGAACCTTTTCAACATCTTATTGGTGAGCGTAAAATTATACCTGACAGTGGCTGCGAATCAAAGTTGAGATTGAGTTTGACTGAAGATAGAAATTCAGTAGCTCCAGATTCTCAAGAAACAGAGAATCTTCTTGAAGGACACAAAACTCAGCCTGCAGAATTCAAATCAAAAACCTCACAATTACAGTCTCAGTCTCAGTCTCAAGATGTAATGAATAAAAATATTATGGCTCGGAACTCAAAAAGGTAATTTTTTAAATCTTGGTTCTGTTCTCAGTAGTGATCCGTGATCGTTGACAGGGATAAACCACTAATTTGTAACATATCCAGGAAAGCAGGTCTCCCAAACACTCTATTATATGTTTATTAAACTTTTTTTTTTTTTCCTCTCCTCTCTTTTCTATACCCCTGAAATGACATGCTTACAGTATCAGCAGTGTCAAAATGTCGGACAGTTCCCTCCCTGTACTGTGTGCGTCATGTGTGACCTGCTCTGAAGCAATCTGTTTGCAAGGATTTGTTTACTTTCTCATGCCAGAATTCAGCGTTGCTGCTCATCTATCTTACATGAAGTCACTCAAGAAGCGCACATATCAGCAGTATCAGTGCGAATGAAATGTGAGTCTGCCAATGCATGCCAGGCCAGTTGGTGCGACTTCTGAGCATTTCAGTGCATTGGTCCAAAGCTGTGAGTTTTGTGAGGGCCCCACTCATCACTCAAAGATGGAGTAGTGTTAAGAGCCAGGCTCATGAATTGATGTATCATTTGTGCAAATATTTCAATGCAGAAAAGGCTTTACATGATAACTCTTGACAATGTTGTGGATAGAGTTGCAATTGAACTGCAGATAGGCCCAACAACAGTTAAAAAATATCATGCAAGAAATATCCTGACAATTTGAGTGAGCTGGCTGGTTCATTGTCTGCAGAATAGAGAACAAAGCCACCTGGAGCTGACTCATCACATTTTGGGACGTGGTAAGGTTCAGTTGTGGCGAAGGTTATGAAAATGATACTGTCACCACGTGTCGGGAAGTGTTAATGTTTTATTTAATTTATCTATCAAATAGGTGGTGCCATGTGTGTAGTAATCTGTGGCAACAGTGTATTGAACTGTCAAAGTCACTTATACATTGCTGGTACTTTAGAGCTTGTCCTGGCTGGGGTGGTGCCCTGTTGATGGGAGATACCTAGTTGGGGGAAATCCTGCAGGCCAACCTGTAGGTCAGCACCAGATCTCACCAAACAGCAGGGGAAGATCACTGCCACCTCCCCCACAATAAAACTTGCACTACTCTTTGGGACTAATGACCGTAGCAGTTGACATACCTGGAAACATTATTCGATCACCAAAGCATATTATTTATTTCTGGAAAAGAACTAATTTTTTACTTGATTTTTGAGTTATTAAATTCTTTACTGCAACACATTGGGGAGGGGGACCATACAAAATGTTTATTTTATATGTATAAAAATGGATGTTTGTTTATTCGTTTGAGATCAATGAACTCCAATACAATTTTATCTCCATGAAAGTTGGCACATTATTTTATTTTATTTTTTTTTATTTCTACTTCTTCTTCTTCGTGGATAAGGTTTTTTTTTTTTTTTTTTTTTTTTTTTTTTTGTTGTTGTTGTTGTTGTTGTTGTTGTTGTTGTTGTTGTTGTTGTAACTCCACCAGATGGTGCTTCAGTTTTATGCACTTCCAAATCCACCTGAGCTTCATTGTTGCTGGGCATGGCCAGCAAGGGCACTTTTAATTATTATTTTATGTCTGTATAAAGCATTTTTATTTTGAATAAAAAATATTATTTTATGTATAATAAAGATTTCCAACAACAATACAACATTTTCTATTATTTTCAATCAATTTCGACAATATTACATATTTCATAAACATTTTATATTATTTAAGACACAAAAATCATAAAAAAGCATGGTTACAAAATCAGTCCGCCAGGTCATAAATCAAATCCTAGACATTGCTGGTTTGAGCACTCGAAAGCCTATGAAATTATCTACATTTCATAAGTAGCACTATCCTTCTGGAAGTTTATGAACGAGGTGAATTTGTATAAAAAAAAGAAATTTTTGCTTAACATTTTTATAGAAAAAATTATTTTAATGAATACTCTTTACTTTAATATATTACTCTGAATTGAAAAGCATCTACAAGTCAGTTTTTAACCAATTATTATGGCAAAGTTCATATCAGAAGCAAAGAAATAAAATAAATGCCATAAAATTATTATTAATATATTTTTAATAATAATATTTCCTATATCCAAAGATGTGGGAAAAGTCTAGGTCAAATTGCAAACTAAGGCCGGAAACCCTCCTTAACCAATAGAGCCTTTGTTTCAGAAAAGAGTGGCAACTGAGTTTTAGTTTTGGCCACTGATTTATTAGATTATTGTAGTTGTAGTAAATTAGCATTGTAAACAATATATTAATTTATCAACTTATACCCTAAGAGGAATCAAGTTAATGTAAATTGAAATTTGAGAACACTGGAGAGTAAGTTAGTAGTGTAGTGGAAATGCATCTGTTGATTTTGAATATTACAACAGAAGTTGGATAAACTTTCCACTAACTTAAAAATAATTATATAAGCATTGTTTAGTTAAAGAAATGGAATAAAATTCTTCACCCAAACACATGATGTTATAACACTGTTGTAGGTCAAGAGTCATCGATGAAAGTGATGATGAAGTGGAAGTTCTGACTCCTCGAAAGATTCCAGCTGGTCCAGCCAATGCCAAGCAGAGAAATCCTGTTGTGGTAACAGTGGATGAGGGTCTCAGTGATATGGAAGATTCCTTTAATGTTTCAGCTTCAGCTAGCAGCTCAAGAGTATCTAGGTACGCAAGATTAAACACCATATTTGAAACAAAATGACATTAGATCCCAATTTAACTCTTAAGTAATTTACCCCAAAATGGAAATTTCATGAAGTTATGAATAACCAGTCTGAGAATGTAGTTTCAAGGATGAAAATTGTATAATTATTTTAGCCAAAGTAAGTCAACAACATGGTGAAAATGGTGAATTTAACTTTGGGAGGACGGTGCCTGTCAAAACACCGCTTTTGGGTCCAATAGATCTATCTATAAACAGATGAACTTGCATATGTTAGCAAAAGAGAAGCTGTTTAGTTAGGAATCTGTGCAATATGGAAGTTTTTTGTAGGGCAGTTTAACCTTCTATTGGTCGTAGCATTGTACTGAGTACAACACATTGTGATTTTTGGTTTTTGACAGCCGTTCGCGAAGATAACATCTTTTTTCTGGAGTCATTTTATGGTACGCTTATCTCTTACACCATCTGAAACTTCCTTGTTGCCGACAGTGCGCATGTTTGGCAGACGGAATGTGACTTGTATGAAGCGCGACGCACTTTGTTTTGCAAAATTTGTGTCACTGATGAGTCAGATTAGTAGTAAAATGTGTGCATATTCATGTATTAATACACAAAATGAAATAAAAGTAAGAATTTTTCTTATAAGTACTGAAACCTGTAAATATTGTATACGTACCTGTAAGTATTGTCATGCCATGTAATGTGCTACAAATACAAATGAAAAAGGACATTTTGTGTAATACATTGTTTTAACACTTTATTTTACGCAAATGTATTTTAAAATGATTAAGAAAGTAAACATTCACAAATATTTCTACAAATGTGACAGAAATGAAAGAAGTGAAAATTAATGACAATAGTGTGTTGTACCAAGTACAATGTGCAACAAGTGGTGTTACAAATATACCCATGACTGGAGGGGGTTAAAGATACAATAAATAAATGAACCACTAAGTAGTCATATGGGTGTTGTTTACTGGCAGAAGGTGTCTAGGGTGAATTGACAGATATGTGAGAGATGACCAGACTGTGAATGTGAGCAGTCATACATTTTCACAAGCATAGTAATGTAAATGTAGTTAAAACATAATATTAGGAGAGTTGTGAAGTTACTATTGTTTTGATAGTTCATTTTAATGTCAGGTGAATTGCCATTCTTATTTTTGTGTTATACTTATTCAGTAGAATGATGGATATTCAATTTTTGTGTTACGCTTATTCATGTAATGTGGATCAACATGCCAAAGGTCTGGTGTATCTACTGATCTGCACCATAAGTTAAGAAGACAATATATCAGGCACAATCATAGATCAATTTGATTCTTGAAGTGACATCAAATAAGCTAATGTGCATTTCAAGATTTTTAAAATTGATAAATGGCTTGGCAGTGTGGATAATTCATTTTCTCAACAAAAAATAAGTCAAAAACAAATCATTTGCATACAAATTGAGGTTTTCTAATAAAATTATCTACGCAAATAATGAGTACCAAAAAGTACTTAGGTAGTTTCATAGTTCCAACCAAACATTTTAGTTCATACATAAATCTAGTTTGTTTGTTTTGATTTTTTCTCGCGTTGTTTTTTTTGATAGTTGCACATCAAATGCACCTCAGTGATTGTCTCGTGGTTTTTGATTAATTACATGAACTATTTTGCTTTGTTGAAGATTAGTGATTGTGCACCTCTATACGAGTCTGAACAAATATACTATTGACATTTTGCAGGTTGAATACTTCAAAGACATTTCATGACAATGAAGATAGTGATGATCCTGATGCATTGTTTGCTGACTTCAAGGAATCTCGACCAAAAGCAAGAAAATCCACAAATTTAAAACGTCCAGAATCTCCTGATTTGGATGCAGATGAGCTGTTTGCAGATTTCCAGGAGGATGTGAAACCTTCAGCTATTCATAAGTTTGTAGAATCTAATAAGCCAGTTCAATCTTCTGTTACATCTATAGAACCAAAATCCCCTGCTTGCAAAAGAGATTTTCCATCAGATGATGAAAATGGGCCACCTGAAAAACGCTTTGCAAAATTGGATGTGTCCAGGCATCATGAGAAGGTTCCACATAAAGAAGAAGAAACTAACAATGAAGAGGAGTTCATGTCTACAACACAAGTAAAAGTAAGTGAAATAATGTATTACTTCTCATTGTAGAAATATGTTTTTCATTAATTAGTGTTATTGTCATTGATCTTAAGGGTTTAGATGAGCATGTGGGCATAAGAATGTTTGTTGCTGTTATTTTTTTATAAATTTTTAAAATTTTAATTCTTTATTTGTATTGTAAAGAACATATTATATTGTGTTCAGATTATCCACAATTCTCTCCCAATGTCTTTCCACTCTCTCAGTTCTCTCTCCATCTCTTCCTTTCTCTCTTTTTTCCCTTCTCTCTCCCCCTCTACCTTTCACTCTCTCCCCCTTTCTCCCTCCTCTCTCAGTTCTTCCACATATAATGCAGATTTCTGATGTTTATGCTTGTTCCATTTCTTTATCCCCAAACAGAAAGAAGATGAGAGTTTTAATGAGACAGTTCATTTTAAATCTTTGTTAATTTCTAAAAGTAAAAATAGTAGTATTACTTCCGAAGAAGTATCTCATGATGGTATTGGAGTTGTAAATTACAAGAAATTTAAAAAGGTATGTATAATTTTCTGTTTCAATTTGAGAGTCTGATATTTGTGTTTTTCACACTATTTATACTGCTAATGATATTTGAGAGAAGGGAAGCAATTAGCAATCTCTTCTAGAATTGCTGTAACTGGATATAATCCATTATTAAAATTGAGATTAAGACCAATTAAAATTTTAATAATTCTGTATTAAAATGACTGAAAATGAGTAAGCGGTACCACAACAGTGGGTACTTTCTTGCACATAGTTACAGTTATGAAATAATAATAATATTCTGCAATTTCTTTTCATATTAACATATCTCGGTTATTACTTCATTACAAGTAATAAAATATTAGATGTGAAAACTAATTCTTTTAAATATATCATTAACACAAATTTGGCAAATAAAATGTTGTACAGCCATAAAAATCTCCCAGCAATGAATAAGAATTCTCAGAATTTCTGAGTCACGGCACAGCGTTGCAATATGTATTAATAATATAATAAGTATTTAAGGCTCATCCAATGGACATTAGTGATGCAATATGTATTGCAACCTGATATGTGAAAAACACTAGCAAATGCTCAGAAAACTTGAAGTTAAAATTTCTAAGATTCACAAAAATTATGCAATTTGTGTTTAAGAAAAAAAATTGTACATGACGTATTTTAAGGAACTGATTTTTTAGAACAGATTTCATTTAACAGAAACATCTCTCTCATCGTTATTCTGTACTTTTGCAATGTTAATTCTTTGTTTGGAATGTTCAAAATTAACAGAGATCGCCTAAAATGGGACCAAAACCACTTTCTGTACCATTCTTTGCTACATACAAGGAAAAAATTGAAATGAAAAAATGTTTACACTTTTTGAGGAAATAATTCTTTAAAAATTGAACATAACCTTAAATGGAAGATCTGTTTTTGATGAACAGATCTCATTAAGGAAAAAAATTACATCTTCTTTATTGTAGTTGTGAGGAGACAAAGCAAAAATTTCAAACTTTTGCAACTTTCAAAAATACAGGGTTGTCAACATAAATGCGACCTATGCCATTTCTTTGCGCAACTTTTGCTTGTAATAATCATACATTCAGTTTTCTCACATTTCTACTTACTATTAATTATTCAGTAGCTAAAAGAGACAAATAAAAACATTTTCCACAAGTTTCGTGATGACATTGTGAATGATATGAGATGATAACACATAACAGTATGAATGTTATATGCATGAAAAAGAATACATCTTCCAATAAAATGTACAGCAAATAATAATTTGTGTCATAGTAAATGCATGCTAATTTCTAAAACTTTTAGTTTGTATAAATTTGCTCCCCATTTGTCAATTTGGCTCCAGAAATTGGATTGAAAATGAAATCAAATTATGACATTCTGTATCAAATCAATTGTGCAAACTGCTTTCATTAATGGTTTTATTTATCTTATTATTTTGATTATTACTATAGAAAAGTTCGTGGAAAACAGATTACAAAATAAAAAATTTTTTTTTTTTAAAAATTGATTAAACAATTAATTTAGAAAAATAGAGAAGATCTGGGAGAAATACAAAGTTGATACTAAAACAGAATGCATTTTAATTTGGTTGAAATGGATAAGTGATCAGCTTTGATATTCTCTTCAAATCGGTCACAACTTTAATTATATAAATTAAAAATTAAATATAAAACATATTTATCGTGTAAGCATAAAATTGAAATATTGCCAAAAATAATGTATAATGAAAGTAAAAAATTAAAACTGCAAATAGATTATTTGGAATATTAATAATATAATATAAGATGATGTACAATCTTTAAGCTGCATAACAACGTGCGATGAAAGTGCAACGAAAATAAAATATCTTTACGAATTTCAGACACTATAAATTTGCAATTAGAAATTGAAAGAGAAGTGGCTTCCAAACCACAACAAAATACTCTATGCCCCTGCATTAAAACCTCTGGAATTTCGAAAATTAGAGGCCAGTTTTATCAAATAGTCCTACATCATCAATATTGAAGCTAGAGATTTTTTTAATGCAAATCAATTTCTCAATATTAATCTTTAAATTATATTATATTCACATTTCTTCCAGTCAGCAATGTTAGGTAAGCAGTGTAAAGAAACTTATGCCAAACACATTATCTAGCGAAAGAAAGAAATATTGTTGAGTGGCAATGACACCTAATACTCCAGTAACCGCACCCACCACTGCTTCGTGTTATAAATTACTTCCAATTTTTTACATTGAAAGGGTTCATTGGACATCACATCATTTCATGTATGTGAATAGACTGAACTGAATGGCATATTAAAGCATTTTCATTTAAACTTATGAATTTTTTAAAAAAGTATTTTTTCAAACCTGTTGTGCCTCATTTGGTTAGAAGTTTTTTAAAATGATAGCTGAAGTGTCAAAAAAGAATTTCGAATATTGTAATATTTCGTAACCATTACCAATTACATGAGAAAGTATGTACTGTTGTAGCAGCGATGTGGGATGCATATAGGCATATGAACTGAGGTGGGACCTGGTGACGCAATATCACAGAAAACTGTGGTTCATGATAATTTGGCAAAGTTGTTGACAGAATGTTTCATTGAGTTTCCTTTCCAAGCCATCTATTGCAAAGTTTGTAGATTCAACTAAGCAAGAATTTCTTCATAAGTGAAGTGTCTTTAGTTTCTTGGTATTTTTGTTTATAAATGAACAGTGGGTATTCCTCACTGTTTTGTGTGTAAATGTTTTTCGTGAGTACTGATACGTATCTTTTCTGCTCTAACGACAGGTGAATCCTCTTTCTACAAGTGTAATTCCACACATCATTGGTGGTCGAGACCTGCAGCCATACCAGAGTTTTTGTGGAAACAGTTCAGTGTTCAGTAACATGAATGATCATGCTGAGGAAAGTGAAGATGACGAAGGACCAAATACATTATGGGGGTCTGTTACACAAAGGAGTAACTCAAAGTTTAATCGGAGTCGGAAGCTTTGATGTGCTAGTGGTGAAAATTCATTCCTTTTCATTACTTTTAGATGTTATTCTAACTTTTGCACATTGTGTTTCAACTTTTAAAAATTTGTGGGTATGTAATTCATAAATAGAAAGTTATTTTTATAATTTAGGGTCTGGAAGAAATGATCTACTTTTTGCTACCCGGTGCTTTGCGTGCGGTGCACATGCGTAGGTGCATGTGTGTACATACCAACACACAATTATAAACTTCTTTACTTCTTAAGTTTTAATGCTAATACATCATTTTTCATATTATGTCTTATATCAGATTTCTGAAATCGTTAAATACAATAATTCAATAAATGCTTGAAAAAGGACATGTTACAATGCAAAAATTTTGTACCGAGTTGCGCTAATAAATGCCCTTACTGTGATTAGAATATCTTGATGTTGTCAGTTCAGAAGATCTTATTCAAGGACTCTTAGGAATCTCCAAAAGGGTGTGGTTCCTATGCTGGGGCCATCACTAATCAAACACCTCTCAATTATAAGGCAACAGTCCAGATCACACCCAACAATTTGATTAGACTTACCATCAAAAAAATAGTAGAAAGTGTATGTGGCTTGGGAGAGAAGTATAATTTACACACATTGGCATGCAAGTACAATCTGTTCATGAACTATAATACAGGCACAATAAAAGGGGAATAACATTTGCTTACATATTATCAATGTCACCTTACATAATGTACAAGCGCACTCTCACCCTTCCTTTCTTCTTTATCTTGTAAACATGTTTGGTAGATACTTATTACAACTGAAACTTTTATTTGTGTTGGGATACTGCTGTACATATTCTTGCTGCCAATCCTCATGCTTGCCAAAAATATTTTCGTCTATACTGCTGTATGCTTTCTTGCTGTCTGAAGCATTTCATCCTGAGGAAGCTCGCAGTGTGACAACCGAAACATTGGCAACTATGCCTAGGATGCAGCATCTCCTATACAGCCATGTATCCATTCAATTGAATTAATTTGTAATGATTGACTTTGACATAAGATAATTGTAGTTTGATGGACAATGTGAGGATATGCATGCAGAAAGTGAATGGAAGTAAATTAATGCAATTAAAAGAACGGGCATGAAACTAATTTAAAATTTACTATTTCATATCCAATGTACCAATGTGTGGTGATTTCAGTAATTTCAGATCGAAGTTAAATTGACAATTTCACAGATTGTTCGCAATTTTCAAATCATTGTTCAATGATACCATTCATTCTGAGTTATGATTCTTGGTCACATATTAGTTATTTTTGTGGTGGGATAATTCACTTTTAATGCATTAAGACTAGAGTTGATGTACATTTATTTAGTAAGTGCAATGGCTCGTTTATGAGTCTGGCGTTGGGCTGTAATTTTATGTGATGCACCCAATGACATAGATAATTGGGACGTACAGGGGTACATTGTACTGTGCAAATTTATCAGCTCAAGAGATCTCAGGGAGACTGGATGGTCATGGGTTAGAGTATGATGCGAATTCTACGTTACAATCAAACACACAAGTTACAATCGCATTACCAAAGTGGTGGATGCATGTTTATTTAACAAATTCTTTCTTGAAGTACTTTCATCTATCACACAAGTACTTTTTGGAATTTGCCAAACTGAATATGACCTTCGTAATTTAAAGTCCATCATCATTCAATGGCTTGTGCAAATAAATTCTGGGCATTTCCTTGTCATTGACCTGACCCTTCGGCAATTGCACGGGCGCTTTCTTTGGTATGAACAGGTTCCGGTTCAGTCGTGTTGTGAGCGATTTCTGCGTGTGAGGCGGCAATATTTTGCGATTCCTCCCGACTGGCCGGACGCGCATCCTCCCCTCTCCCGGCCTTTGAAACATGAGACCTTGGTTATCGTGTCTGGCATGCAGTGCCTTCACCGGCTCTAGCCAATTCTCTGGACAGCATTAAGAACTGTGTGAAACTTCTCAACATGCACTTGACTGGCTCTCGGTAGCAAAACTGTTATTATTTTGCGTGTTTTAAAGCTTTCAAAATCTCTTAACTTTTTAGAGGTTTACCAAACATGATATTTTTATTATACACTTCGAATTACTAGGTATATGCGGTGTATCGGAGAATTCGCGAGTGGCACGTTCATAATTTATGATGGTGTCGAGGTCCGATAATGGTATTTCTGGCAACATGTAATCTTTGGTGTCTCTTGTGCGCCTTCAGCCGTCACACATCGCTGGAGCATATGTCCGACTTGGATCGCTAAATGCGAATTGTGCTCGATCGTAATTGTACAAATTATCATATCTGATTTATTTAACATGACATCTGAACAAAGAGGGGGACACTGTCATCCAATCGGGAGCGTCGTTACGATTTAAATTTTTGGATTGAGGCTACCGATTGGATGGCAATGCCCCCTCTCCTTCCAGCTCCTGCCCTGGAGGCGCCATGTTAAATAAACCAAAGTATAACACTGGGCTCGCGTGCACTTCTACCGAAACAGCATAAGGCAAAACATCCCAGGTTCATAATACGGCATTGTGAAGACCGTCTCGCAACTGCCTCCTACCGACTACACATGTACAACGAAGTGTCTCTCATAATTATGCTCAATAAAATAAATCAAGTGGTCAGTTGAGGGAGTATTAGTCGTACAACTTTTGTTGAACGATGGCTTGGAGAAGCGTGGGTAGAGTGGGGGTTTAGACTTGGGTTTTTCTAACATGGCATCTGAAGGTAGTATCTCTAAGATGGAATATGGCATGACTTTTAGCGTCTTTTTCGGTCCTACAGCAAGATGTCGCATGATCGTGACCGTATCAAGCAGTGCTGCAGATCAAATGACTAGCGGCACGACCAAGAAGGACTCGAAAAGCCGTGTCATATTTAATCTTGGAGATACTACCCTCAGATGCCTCGTTAGAAAAACCCAAGTATAGTTACGACAAGTATAGTTACGACTGGGTTTTATGAAGCAATGCCAGTTTCTGGAAAATTGGTCATGCCTTCGCAATTCTCTCAAACTGAATTCTAATTTTCCCAGGAGATCGAAGTATCTCATGTGATGGGTATGGATATGCTTTGGCAATTTCTGTACATATTTTTGGTTTCAATAGTAAATATGTTTTATATGTGCCAATGATGTTTTTGGAATGTTCTCACCAGTGCTCGCTGCGTGTTTTGACCTTCAACTGCTTATTGCTCTAGGGACGGGGAAGCAAGGTCATCGTTCAAGAAAAGTTGTGCTAGTAATATAAGCAGTTCAATCGGTATGCTTGCACTTCTAACCGTAATTCGCACGCTCCTCATCCACGTGATCGCAGCGGCTCACATTTGTTTTGACCGCCTTTTCGAAAATTGTATCAGGCTCGTAAGATTTGGAAAGTGTCCCTCTCTTTTCCTGACCTCGATTGGAGAACGTCTTATTGGACTACTGATCGATCTCGTGTTTCGTTCTATGCAACAGAGCAAGGGGTTTGGCAGGGAGGACACTTGCGTATGAAAATGGCTTCGAAATTGCCCATCTAACACCCAACACTAACAACACTAGCAACACCCAAAAATCATTCTCAACCAAACTATATCCAAAATTTTAGGCTAATTAAGTGCCCTATGCCCGAATTTTAGGTTCGTTTGAATTTCCCAAAATCGTGGGCGCTGCTAGCTTTAGATATGTGGATGGCGTCAGAAAGATAGTTCTATCCGTTATTATTGTTGCTAGAAGCGACTCGAGTGGTTTCCTTCTAAGCAACCCGACAGGGAAAACCGCTGCAGAAGTTCACAAAGATGTACTCATGAACTTTATCACAAGTAAGGTTCAATTGACAATATTCTTGATGACATATGTCAAAATGAATAACATTGTCCACTTGACGAGGAACATTCAGAAAATTTTGTAAATCATTGAGGATTAAATCGGTGCAGCCGGTGGGCGGCGGATTTTAATAGAGAAGCACTTAATTTATTGCAAGAGGGTTCTATTGTCAACCCTTTTTGTCTACCCAGATTTTCTGAAAAGCTTTGGAAAGACATGCTAACTTTTCCGCTTTCAGCATGAGCTTTGGCTCGCTCGTGGCACATAGCGAAGTCGCTTGCCTTTCACCGCTTAGGTCCGGGCTCGATTCTCGTCGAATCTCATGTGAAATTTGTTCCAACAAAACTAATTTGGCTGCTTCACAAAGGCTAGTCCAACCCCTGTAAAGTGTCCTAAACCCTACCCCTATCCTTATTCCTTCCCAATTCTGGCCGCTGGGTAATGACGCAGGAGGCGCGTACGCGGAGGTGCTACCAGTCGGTCCTCTTGACAACTAACTGCGACGTGGCTGTAACTTTTTCCTATGTCAACTCACGACGCAACGCGTCTCCTAACCCCTTCTTGAGTGTTGAGCGCTATTGGAGTAATCTTCCGTTACTATCTACTCCTGATGTTTCTGTCCGTCATGTCTCGTCATAGTCTGTTGTCAAGAGGACCGCCAGGTAGCATCTCCGCACGCTCCGCGTCACTACCAGCGCCAGAATTGGAAGGAATAGGATAGGGCAGGGCATAGGACACTTCACACGGGTGGACTAGCCCTTGTGAATCAGCCAAACTCGTTTTGTAGGAACAAATTTCACATGAGATTCGACGGGAATCGAACCCGGATCTCCTTGGTGAAAGGCGAGCGACTTTGCTCTGCGCCACGAGAAGGCTCATGGAGGATAGGCACAAATTTAACGGAGAATTACTTCCCAGCGCAAATCGCTCATCGCACCTTCAGGGGCTTGGAGACGCGTTGCGACAAATAAAAAAAAGCTTTCAGGGATCATATTTGGCTATGGAAGTATCCTAGCCTCAAGTGCCTCTGAGGAAAATGAATTCGCCGAAATAAAACATCACATTTTGAAGTAAATAAAAGGAAAACAGTGGGCCATGAATTTGTGAAAGATTTCACTGTTTATTTGTAAGGTAAAATGAAGCTAGTTGAGGCAAACACAGAAAAATCTTGCAGATTCTCACTAAAATGCTATTAATGCAACGAAAACTGCATCATTAAAAACACTGCGGGCCCAGTAGCATGCAACAGGTCTGTAACATCTCCAATGTCTACAAGAAACTAGCCTGAAGCCTCTCATTTGGAGAAAATGTGCCCCCTCCCCCCATGTAAAAATGGAGATCTTCCGACGAATATCCACAAATGTATCATTTGTTTAAGCTCGGTGCTCATAATTTTCGATTACTCTTACAGTCTCGAAAATGAAGGATTTGGAGAAAAACATATTTGCTTTAAATGCTATCACTCAAAGAATGGTCAAAATATTAAATCTAGCAATGAAATAGAAAATTGGAGAGGTTTAGCTGGAAAAAAAAACAAAACCAAAAAGCTTGATATTTAAATAAGGAAGTGGATCTGTCGAATGCAATGGAATTCAAAAAGCTCTTGAAGATCCCCATTATTAGGAATGGGTTCAGGTCAGAACTAAGCCCCATCAAAATGAATGGCAAGTACTACACATTGAATTGGACATGTTCTCGTGATTGATTGAGATTATGGTTTTTGCTTCAGCACAAAATTTTAAATTAAGAGAAGAAATGGCGAAATATGCCAATCTTTTTTTTTTTTTTTTTCATTTTGGTCCAAACTATTACGGAAAATGAAATAACATCTCATACCTATAGATTACAGATAATAATTCGGTTTTTGTGGATTGCAATGCATCAAATATTAGTTGGACTACTGATGACTGTGTATCTAACATACAAAAAATCATCTACATGCAGTGAAGATTGTCCTACTACAAAGAAAAGCATCCCAAAAATTAGTGTTTCTGTTGCCGATGTAATAAATGAAACGTTAAATGACGTTTTGAAAACACACCTGTACCAGTGAATCAAAATGCCGTAAGCAAACGAAAAATGCCTTTCGCCATTATGAATGTCCTGGTATTTACAGGACGAAATTTGAAGATGCTGGTGAGTGATAATTTTACCAATATTAACTTAAAATTGCTATAGATAAGATTGAAATGTATTGAAATATGTAACAATTATTTTATAGGTGTATTAAAGGAACATGATAGAAAATACTTTAACTAATGCTATCGCGGTTACATGCTGTTTACTTACGCGTTCAGAGAGGACAAAATGACTATGTACTAGATCTGATGTAATAAAGATTGCCTAGTAACTGTTTGGTAAACAATATAAACAAACATAACATAAAATATCAATTACTCTCTTCTTCTTCTTCTTCGTCTTCTTCTTCGTCTTCTTCGTCGTCTTCTTCGTCTTCGTCTTCTTCTTCTTCTTCATTTCTTAGAATGCTTTAGGGAATTTCTTCAATTGCCTCCATTTTCTGATTTGAATGAGAGCTCAGTGCAAATGTAGCATACCCCGCGATTGCTATCACCAAAGTAAATATTCATATCATATTCGTAATCATTGCTGCTATTCATTTACACTAATAATGAAAAAAAAAATTAAAAATCTCCAAAAAATTTCATTTGGGCAATAGGTCATTATTCATGAGTTAGTTGTTTATTCACGAGACAAATAACTTTTACTTACATCGAAAGTAAATAACTATTAACTATAGCCAGAGACATTAAAATTTAGGTCAATGAAACGTTGGCTGAGTGTTTACATATGCCTTCATGTATTCATTGATTTCTTCCCTAACATTTGAAAAATGCACTTGCTATCAAAATTTTCGAAAAATCAATACTCTTCTGACAAAAAATACTTTACTGTTTGGTTGGCAAGATGGGGAAAAAGGGATGCGCACTGGTTTGACTTACAGAATTGTTTCCGGGCACTTTAACAGCTGTGGTCATTAGCCCTGTTAGTGTTGTGAATATATTCTGGTGGCGTTATCCCCCTCCCCCCCATCCCCGGCTGGAAGGTGAGGCGAACGTTGACTTGTGGGGGATTTCCCCCTACGAACACCTCCCACCAGCGGGGCATCACCCCAGCTGGGACAAGCGATCCTGGTCACAGCCGCTGAAGAGACAGCGGCTCCGAACTAATCGATACGCGCATTGATCCGTCCATACTGAGTAATATGGCATTGACTATTCAAAGTTTGACTTGAGAAGTTTGCATGACTTCGTCACTCACAGTGCGAAAATGGTATATTATTGCATTGTCCTAGCCTATCAGAAAATCAATTAAGACCAAAAATCTGTTACTGTACATTCTAGAATACAATAGATAGACTCAACATATTTTTCCTTAACGTCAGGACATAATTAATTCATAATATTTTTCAGACATTGGATTAGTACAATTAAGAAGTATCCACTGCTAAATTATATTATAATTAAATAAGTTTATTTCTTTAAGTACAATTCCCTACATTGACATCTACGATTCAGTGGAGCATTTAAAAGTTCGACTGGATAATATTCAAAGAAATATTCAATTTAATAATGAGTTTTATTGACTAATTGGAGCAGTGAATTACATCCAACCAATTACTGCTCAGAAATCGGAAGACATCATGGGGCACTTATGTCGCCCTTTACCCACAAAGTGATAGCACATGGCTTGAATGTGATAGTTTGAAAACAAAAGCAATTCCTTGCCACAAATCTTTCCTAATAATGTCAGCACTACTTGTTTGTGCAAAGGTAAATTTATTGCAACAAATCTAAAAGTGTAAATATAATAGAAATAAAGTGATAGGTGAACTGAAACATTGTAGGTACAAAATGTATGTTTTTCATATAGGTATTTTTTATTTGATATTAATTTTTTTTTCATTGAAGTTACTTGATCTCAGACGAGACTACTAGACAAGGTATTCCTTAATCCTAGAGTAGGAATGTATTGACAATGTTCATATTTTCAACTTGATATGAAAGTTTACTATGAAGGATAAGAGTCTGTTTTGCAGTCTGTTTTTGGCAAAATATTGCTCTGATGGAAAAGATAAACAAATAAAAAATAGCTGATCTTTTTATAAAAAATTAAATAAAAGTAACAATTATACAATACAGCGAATGTAAAATTTATATGCAAATGGCCTGTAATAATTATTGAATTACTTGGAGAAAAATATTAATAATCATGCATGTTGTATATTCAGAAATTGCAATTTTAATAAAAATCTTTCAACAAAACTGTGTATAATGTTAACTGAAAAGGCTAAAAACAAACCCTGAAGATAACAGAAGAGCCAAGTGCATAAACAAGTAAAGTTACATTGAAACCTAAATTAATGTTTAGGTAGGCCATTCCGCTGGGTGTTACCGCGCTTGGACACAGTGTGTTTCTGTATTGAGATACAAAAGTATGTAAAACAACCTTTATCCTAAGACTCGGTGAGGGTCTGGTCTATGACCTCCGCAATATACCCAAATCAGCTTTACATCTGGGGAAGTCAAAATAACTGAAGCATTTTAAGCCAAAAATATATGCAAGTAAGTATCCAGACTCCATCCTTTCCACAGCGCCATCTCATTGAGAGGCCTAACAAAATATTGCCCCCATGATGTTTCTTTTTTATTTTGAAATTGGAAGTGTTTAAATTTAAAAAGTCAGTAAGTTGACGTATTTCAAATTACAATATTTGCTGTAGAATCATCAGCCCCTAAAAATAAAATAAATGGATATTTATATTTTTCACCCATGAGTTTAAATACATTAAGTGAAAAAATACAAACCATCACATAATTTTCGAAAATATTTTCAAAACAAATTTGGAGCTGCTTTTGAGAATTATTTTTTCTTGAAAATTTTTTAAAATATTAAATATATTTCCACAATATTACACGAAAACTATTAACATTTATAAAAAGGAAAATTTTTTGGAAACATCTAAAAAATTTAAAACTTCTCCAATTTTGAAAAATTCTGAGTTAACTATAAAAGGCCGATGCCACTTTTAAAAATGTATTTAAAACTCTAAATCTACAAGAAACGTAAAGAAAAAATGTTCGAAAAATTCCTAATGTCCCAAAGACTTCCTGAAATAATCCCCATAATCAAAAGAACGTTTTCAAAATCGCAGTTTCAAGATCGACCGAAGAATCTCAATTTGAAAAAATCAGAATAGTTTAGACCTTAGAGTGGTTTATAGCCAAATAGACAGAGGTTTTACAAAGGACAAACTCACTTTTACGTTATCATACCCGTTGAAAACTCGAAATTGATTTTCCGCAGCATTACTTAAATGTCTACGTACAATTCTCCGTATATACGTAGGTATACGACAAAGCAAAAAATGTTAGTAATGACAGCAGTGTTTTTCGAGGATAACTGGATAAGACAAACATTCAAATAAAGAAGAATAATTTCAGATAAGATTTTTAAAAGTTTTATTTCAAAGACGTTTCAACTTCATTTGCAAGATCCTCGCAGTTTCATTTTGAAAGTTTTTTTTTTTTAATTTTTGATGTTTATTCGCCCATAAGAACCAACGTTAATTGTTTCTCACTGCACAATCCTGAATTTTGGAATATAAATGCGGGAATATTTTAACCCAAAATTTTGGATAGGGTTTCCGATTTTTTTGTGGTTTTTTGTTCGCTTGTAAGAACCAATGTTAATTGTTTCTCTTTGTACAGCCCTGAATTTTGGAATATAAATGCGCGAATAATTTTTTCCCCTAGCGCCCAAAATTATCCTGAAATTTTGGGTGTGGTTTCATAGTTTTGAATTGATTTTTAGATGGATTTTCTGACTGGGCGCTGCTTGCTTTAGTCTAAAACTAGCAGCGCCCACGATTTTGGGAAATCCAAAAGAGCCTAAAAATCGATAATAGATTACTTAATTAGCATAAGATTTGGGATATAGTTAGGTTGAGATTGTTTTTTGGGCGGTGATGGCTTTAGATGGTTTTTGAAATGCGCCTATGGAACTCAGGGCGTTCAGGCTGATGTCGCCTTCCATGCAAATTGTCTGTTTGCCCTTTGTTAAACATGCATGTTTCTTGACGGGTGACAATGTTCTTTATTGTGTGATGTAGGATGCGTGTGAGTGGAGGTTGGTAATGTGCGCGGAAAACCGGGTTTAAGAAAGGTTTTTAGAAATCTTTGTATAGGACCATGGGAGTTATCGTTCATCATTTCTTGCCACATGTAACACGTCGACAAACTATGCCCTCGCCAAGACGGATATTTTCACATGAAAATTGGTGGATTCTAATTATGGCTTTACAGTGTCGAAATTATGATTTATATTTGTGGAAATACATGTTGTACTCCGTAACATGGTTTGAAAAAAATTAGTACTTTCCTAGCATCATGACACATTTGTAAATCCAGGCAACAAATATCTTATTACTAGTCGCCTGCTGTTAAAGAGTTCCTTGTCAACATAACTCACGTTAGGTAAAGTTTTACGTCGACGTAATTGATGAGGTCAGTTCGCAAACATGCATGAGTTGTGTGGTCAAGTCGTCTTGTTCCCGCACCTCGCTACTGAGACAACATGCCTTAGCGCGTGAACAAGATTCCCACACCTATGACCAAAAGAGAATGAGGTGCTTAGAGGAGGTGGCGAAGAATAGGGAAAGGAGATACAGGAGCGTCAATGAGAAGACCGAGATGCAACTACCAGAATTGTGTCAACCGGCCGCAACCACCCATCTTGCACTCAGCGCTTGGCGTAAAATTCAATGACCTCGGTAAGGGTCGGAGCCCACGTGTCTCCCGACTGCGAAGTCAGCGCGTTACGCACTGAGCCATGTTGCTCGGCATTTTGTTAATTATTTATACGACTGTTCGTATTGTCCTCTAAAAAGCAATACTTTTACTCTCTGTGGATTTGTTTTAATTGTTTCAACGGCCACGCGTAAAGATGGTCTAGATTCTTTTGCTATGCCTTTTTTAGCCTCAGGTTATTTGATTTGGTGATAAATGCTCCAGTCGTTGACACAAGCGCATTTCGGATTTCATTGATGATGATAAATCATTTATGAACACATAAAACAACGGTTCTAAAACATTTCCTTGCAGAACTCCAGACCACCCCTTTCTACATCGCTTCCCCAACCCTGGAGGGCTCCCGTCCAAATCGGACTTGCTGTCTTTGACTATTCCAAAATTCACGAATCCATTCTACCAGCACCGTAACTAACTGAGTGCGGGCCCTCCTGCAAAACTTTTGTCCGGACACCTTGTATAAAAGTGTGTTGCAAACACAAGTATACTTGGGTTTTTCTAACGTGGCATCTGTGGGTAGTATCTCCAAGATGGAATTCGGCACGACATTTGGAGTCATTCTCAGTCCTGGCGCTATAGTCGCTTGATCAACAGTACTGCTTGATACGGTCGCGATCATTAGACAGGACCAAGAAACGCAAATATGCCTAATTCCGTCTTGGAGATACATCACATAGATGCCACGTTAAAAAACATAAGTATAGTGTTGGTTCCTTATATAATAAAAATATCCTTTAATAAATTCTTATTCATCATTCTCTAGTTACTACATAAAGAATCAATGTTACTAACAGATTATAGCAGGCCTTTTCTTTTACCTGGGCCCGCCCGCATTGCGCAAGATGTCACATGATCGCGACCGTATCAAGCGGTGCTGCAAATCAAGCGACTAGCAGCACGACCGAGGAAGACGCGAACAGCCGCGCCATATTCAATCTTGAAGCCTCAGCTGCCACTTTACGGAAACCCAAGTATACAACCCTAATATTAAATTCGACCTCTCCTGATTTCGAAATTAGAATCTCAATTATTATTGCATCCGTTCGTCTTCCCGGGTCAAGAGCAACAGCGATATCTTGACATTTTGTGGGTTAACGATTTGCAGGAATATAATTTATGAAAGCCAAGTTGACTTGTCCTGACTATACAGCGATTTTTATTAAGCTGCGTCTGGAGTAAATCAGCTGTTTCCGTGTCATCCAATCGGAAGGTTGAACGCCACCATAGTGACGTCACTGTAGTGACGTATAAGGTCCCGATTGGACGTCACTGTCACTGCTGATGAAATGTCAAACACAGCAATGTAAAAACCGCAGTATAGAAGGAGGAAGAGCACAGACTGGTGCCGACCCTACTGCATCAAAGCGGAGATGTAATGATTCGGACCACTTATAATGCTATCTTCTAAAGAAGCCGAGCTTAAGCTTGCAATACCATGTTAATAAATTGCCTTCAAATGACAGTGCTGTTTCTTATTTGTAATTTGTTTCCTACCATTTATCTTAGCGTCAGACCAGGTAAGTAGCACCCTATGAAAGTGCTGTCCGTCGATGGGGAGTGATGTTTTCTTGTTCGTGTTTTTTTTTTTTTCTTCTTTTTTGTTTCGTGTTGTTTTATCATTTCGTATATTAACATACATTTCTCAAAAATATTCACTTAGCGATTTGAAACAAGCGGTGCAACAGAATGGCACTGACTTACTATTGCTCGCGCAAGTTTTCTTGATACACGAGCTCCCTAGTCTTCGTCCAGCGCTTAATAGCACGGCCCGTTGAGGCACTTAGGTTCGACTCGGAACGGCACGTACCAATTTAACATGCTGGCAACAACCACATCGTGCTTTCAAAACAGTCGTAACATTTCTGGTGGCACGCTTTGGCGCGTTAAGTTCATGCCCACAGTTGGTACGCCCTTTTATTCCGTGACGTAACCACAGCCTTCCTCTCCCCGCACCCCCGCGCTGTGGAATATCAAGAAAACTTGCACGTACAGTAGTTAGTTTTCCAATTTCTTTGGTCTGATCCATGGTGGAAATAACATTATTTCCACCATGGTCTGACCAAGCTTTTCGAACTTGCCCCATCATCTTGCCAGTTGCCATCTACGGCAGCCCATAGTATTTATTTTTTTGTTGTTGTTGACATTTTCTCAATGTTTCCGTTTTCTAATGGTATAGAACCGAAATATGACTAAGAATATTATAAAATAGTAAAACCTTGTCTTATAGAGAAGTTTTCGTTGAAAACATTGGCGCCGTTTTTAAGAAAATGTCGTTCAAACATTACTGTAAATGCAAAATTTGAGCTCTTTTTCACAGCAAACTTTTGAGTTTTCGAGAAACTTCATTGTAAATCGTTTGAAGCACTTCTACTCTCAAATACAATAATGTGGAAATCGGTGGAAACACATAATCAATAGGAAAATGCATATTAGCGGTCTGAAAAAAATTAAAAAAAAACATTTTCGTATTTTTTAACCAAAAAATGCAGCAAAATGGCTTTTGTTATGATATACAGTGCATCTAACACTATCCGTTCACAAATTTGAAGATAAAAGTTGAAGCCGTTTTTGAGAAAATGGCGTTTGAATAGTTCTGAAAATGAACAATTTTAAGCTTATTTTCACAGAAAATTTCTGAGTTTTCAAGAAACTTGACATAATTGGAAGTCAATGAAGTTATAAATGCAATGGTGTTTACAAATCGCCGTTAATGTATATAATAATGACGTGAGAGAGATGTCAATAAAATTACAATTGTGTAATTTTTGAAAAAATAAAACAATAGAGCAAAATGGCGTAAATGTCATCTTACTTAGTACACTTAGCACTATCCCTATCAAAAGTTTAAAGACACAAATTTGAGCAGTTTTCGAGACATTTTTATTTTTTAATATTGAACGTTTCACGCAATATTGCACAAAAACGACTAAAAGTTACAAAAAATGTGCATGGCCTTCATGGAAAAACTAATCATGGAAAACAATATTATTTGAGGAAAAAATCTCCATCTTCAATATTGTAATTGTAGGAAGACGCCGAAAAAATTTCAAACTTTTGCAATTTTCGAAATTTTAGCGTTGACAGTGATAATCGGACCTATACCATTAAAATGTAATTTTGCTCTGTTCTTCCAAAAAATAATAAAGAAAAAATTTGGAGCCTTTTATGAGAAACTTTTGAGCATGTCGCAAGGGCTTCGTGTAAAGTGCCCCAAAAATTAAAGAATATTATTCAAAATAGCATAGCTTCAAGTGAGGCCAGATCGACCGGGGAGCTAGGGAAAAATCCTACGCGTAGTTTGGGCGCTAGTGATGTTCACATATTAGAGACGGACGGACGTTTTGAATGAAAAACACGTTTTCGGTATCAGGGGACCTCAAAATGTGTATTTCTGTTGAAATCACGAAATCGATTTTTCGTAACATTACATTCTCTATATTACGTATATTACTCTCTATTCTACGTATATTATTACTTCGTATATACGTACGTATACGAAAAAGTAAAAACTAATAATGTCAAAAAATTTATTTCATGTCTATATTTTTCAAGTCATGAATAGTGTTAGTGTAGTTACATATTCGATGCCTTTTGTAAAGAGTTGATACAAATGTTTGCATCAGCGGAAATAAAGTTTACTCCTTTCAATGATTTTGTGTAGAGTATTATATTAACTAAATCTTCAAAGCTACTTTTGCTTATAAATTAAATATTAAACATTTCCAAAATTGCAGCAAATCACGTAACAGACAGTTGAGGTTTTCGTACTTCTGGCTCAAGGCAAACGTGGAAATAAAGAATGAATCTCAAAACTGTTTTAATTCTATGAATCAAAAATTAAAATATTGCAGTTTGTGCATACTGCCTTTGCTTCTTGTGCAAGGAACATTTGTTATTCAGTTTCATATCCAGAAAGGTCATTGCTGGTAAATGTTGCCGTGCAACCTGGGGAACTTTGGGTAGTATGAACCAGGTGCACCTGTGTATCATTCTGTTGAATCTGGTCTTCTCTAAATATGGAGAACTTATTGGTGTGACCATCTGGCAATCCATGAAGAGGAGCTGCCTGCAATATAGAAGCAAAATAACATAAAAAAGCTGTCATTAAAACATGTTATAGCTTCTACTCTCTTTACTGGTATTGAAGCTGTGGTGGTTCATGAAACATTTTGTAGATGGTTACAGTTACGATCCAGGAAATTAATGTCTTGAAAGAGAACATCTAACTATTGCTCTACCATTCTCAAAAAAAAAAAAAAAAAAACTTCCAATGCGCATGCCCGAACGTGGCCTCTCCCTCCAAAGCTCCTAATATTTCCCCGCCTGCCTGCGCTCTTTGTCACAATATAGCTCTCCCTTTCTGTCACAATATAGCTCTGTCTTTCTCTCGTGGGTCGCGCGGTAATTCAACACTGCAAGTTTGGTGATAACAAACTGATGAGTGAGAAGTATCAGACGAAAGGTAGCTTTCGTGTTTCTACAGTATGGGATTGTCCAAACGCTCAACAGAAAATAAGCCGTGTCTTGGAGAGTTTCAGTCTCCAGTCCGTTTTACCGTGGCTAGTGAGCAGTGACAGTGTGCTTTACACAGTAGCTGCTGTTATTCACACAAACCCAATTATTACAAATAATTCAAAGTATATCCACTCAAAAACGATAGGTCGTTGATCAAATAATCATTGAACGTGGCCACATTCCTCTCCGTCTTCCACCGTACCATCCAGATCTAAATCCAATAGAACTTGTTTGGGGATTTATAAAAGGGCGCGAAGCAGCACAAACTATTGGTGCATCCTTAAAAGAAAAGGAAATGTTTCGCAGAGAAGCGTTTGCTCATTACAGTGCTGAACAATGGAAGAAATCCTGCAAGCTTGTGTAGGGAATAGAAGCGACATAATAATTCAGATAATGTGATGGACCAACACATCTATGAATCTGTCATTTCCTTGGACACTCCTGGGAGTGCGAGTTGTTCTTCTGAGAACGGAGGCAGTGATGACGAGTGGCGGTCAGCGCGATCGCTACGTCTCGCAGTCGCCTCTCTTTCTTGCCTACGCGCTTCCCTTATCGCCGAGAGGGGAAATCTCAGCTGCCGCAGAGTAGGGGCAGCCTCCGAGACTTTACCAAAGGTACGTCCGCCATGATGGTTTTTTTGCGAGCGGTTCAGCTATAGCTAATAAATGTTAAACCACAAGGTAAATATAAATAAAAATGCCAATGTATCTACCATTTTTTAAATAAACACTGCACCTACATTTATCACGACGATAGCAACAAACGTCTTCACGCAAGCTTGTATAAATCAACACTATACTTGGGTTTTCCTAACGTGGCGTCTGAGGGACTTATCTTCACGATGGAATACGGCACGGCTTTTGGGTCTTTCTCGGTTCTGCCGCCGGATGTCTCATGATCGCGACCGGATCTACCAGTGCCTGCAGATCAAGCGATATCTAGCTGTTCTACCGAGAAAGACGCGAAAAGCCGTGCCATATTCCATTGTGGAGACAAGTGCCTCAGGCACTCCGTAACGAAAACCCAAGCTTAGTCGCAACGACGTTTATATGCCCGCTAACAGACCGTCGCATTTGATTGACAGCGCGTTTCCAGACCATTATGAAGCTGAGATGCGCCCTCATGTCAAGTGGAATTTTTTTTCACAACTCACTTTGTGGACACGGCAACTAATCTCACTGGTAACAACAAACGATCGAGAAGCTTTAGCTCAGCCAAATCGCTGCTCAAAGAATAAAAATGCTACAAAAGAAAATGATAATTCTACTCTTTTATTAAACAAATAGAATAAACCATGATTTGAGAAACAAAGTAACGGAAACCGAGTAAGAATCCGCCACTGGATGAAATAGTTAATTTAGTAAGAGACCACTAGATCCCTCACAATGCAAGTTTCCTGCAACTGTTTACCATAAAAATGCATTTATTACGTATAAGAACATTTAAAATTCTCCAATTACTCTCCTGTGATTTTCCAATTTCATTTATTATGAGTGGTTTGGTAATATCACTAGTGCTTTGGAAATTGTCGATAAATCCCGTCATCGCGAAGCGAGGGGGGAGGATTTATCTGAGAATTTCCAATGCACGAGTGGTAGTTAATAGGATTATTCCACGAATGAAATTACGTACATCAAAGTTCCAAAAAGCGCCAAATATTGAAAATAACTAAAGGCATGTTAAAACCGAAGAGGTTACGTTATATACAGGAGTTACTCCAAGAAGGGACCAGTCTGACAAGTCGGAAAATAAATGAATGCCATGAAGAGCAATGACTGCAAGATAGGATGATGATGATGAAGAAGAAGAAGAAGAAGAAGAAGAAGAAGAAGAAGAAGAAGAAGAAGAAGAAGAAAATAATTTACTAATGAGCTAACAGTAAATGAACGCACTGATAAAATGAGTGCATGGACATAACTTGCAGTAATGTTGCTAGCAATGGCCAAGCAGTTGTCCCAACTGTTCCTTCGTATAAAAATCGCTATAGTACATACGCGGTTTATTGCTCTGCAATCGATACATACCCCCTCCTAAGATAGATGAGTCACAACTTATTATTGGCCAGTAAGAAAAACCGAATAGAAAAAGCGATAATTTTGTTGAGATACAACGCACTGATTCAGGCATTTGACATGTATAGTTAAACACTGTTGGTTTTAATTTCAAGAGTGGAATAGTCGCTGTTAATTTAAAATTTACCAGAGGCGATCGTCCACGCATGAGCCGAAAGCGCCGCTTCTCTTTCAATTTGAAAGCATAACATATGGAAATCGTAAAAATATATTTTATTTTCGTAGCACTTTCATCCCAAGTCGGTCTGTCGCTTATCCCGCATTAAAGTCTGAACTTCAGTATTCTCTGGCTGTTTACAGTTGGTTCGCAGTTTAGAACCTTAAATAGTCTTACAATAGGGTAATGTGTATGTAGGGTTGGGCAGAATTTAAATACTTGTATCTGAAATACGTATTTTAAATTCATTTTGTATTTGAAAAACTGTATTTTTGAGTTTTTTCGGCATGTATTTTAGAGATATATTTAAATACATAAAATCTGTGTACTTAAACAAGGAAATGCTTCAAATACTAATGAAGATAACGACGATAGTTTCTTTTTGTATGATTCTGCTAGTGAATGAACCTCATTGAAACACAAATAAAAGCCCCTTTCAGCGGTTGAATTTGAATTCTCTTCATTTTTAAATTCTAAATCTAAATAATTAAAAATGCTAGACAATTATCCGACAAGAAAAAATGCGTTTATTCCTTATAACTTGAGACCGGGCAATGTCCTTTTGCCTATTTTATTTCTTTGAATGTATTTTTAGACAACCATTATCAATGTTAAAATTAAAAATTGCTTTTGCGAGTGTTTTATCATGCCTATAAATGCCTATTTTTAAGATAAATCGAGCGTTAAGAGTCTGTAAGTGCCTATATTGAATTTTGCGCATTTTTAATATTTTTTGTTCACTATATTTTGTTTTCTACTCTTTGAGAAACCACTGATGGGTATTTCTTTACCAAACAAGTAACAACTGCGAAAAATCTGCCAGGGCGTCCTCCGATCGCGAAGCTCTATGCCCTGTGTGTTTTTGCCTGTAACGCGTCAAGCAGGGACACGGTTTAGCGTCGTATTAGAATTTGACACTGTGCGGGTTACCATATATCTACTTCTTACCAAAGCCCGTCAGGGTGCTCCAGAGAATAGGAAGTTCTTCTCGTCTTTCCGATCTTCGCAATAATTAGTGAGCTATCTGTTCCTTAGCAAGAACACCACTGTCTTAAAAAATAGCGCTCCCTGCATCTTTTGCTTTAAGGTAGCATTTCATAAGATAGGCAGAGTTCCAACATTTAAGCAGTTTAAACAACAAAATATAAAACTTCACATGAGCCAACCCCTAGAAAATATTATCTAACTCCGCAATATGTTTTGAGAATCGAAGAAATAAGATGTTTTTAGATAACTGTGTTCATCCTTACGTATAAATTTTACGTATTACGTATAAATTTTAATATTATTCAACCATAATGCCCATATCCCTGCATATTTTTAAGTTTTTACTGCCTTCAATGCCTGCCTATTGTCAACTATAATGCCTATTTCCCTGCCTATTTTTAAGTTTTTAAGTGCCTTTTTGCTACCTATTTTCGACCCTTTTAGTGCCTACAAGTCCGACTCTACTTATAAACACTAGTTTACGTTCATCCGCGCCAGCTGAACGACCGTTTTCCTTTGCGAATCTCGAACGTGTCTCGAATTTCGTGTTGGTTTACGCAGCCTGCAAGAATGCGAAATTTATGATTTGATGAAAGTCAATTTTCAAAACGTATCTTGAATTATCTACGGGCCTTTGGATCATCACACGCGAACCAAGGCTTAAAGCGACTGCCTTGGTAAGAAAATCATACTGAGTCACTTCAAATTGCCCCCCATCACTGAAATGTAAACACAATATCTTTCTTCCCATTGGGAATAAAAAGTTTGAGAAATTGTTTACTGCTGTCCTTACATTGGTATACGGTAACCAAGTGATGCTATAGTCACATTCAAAATCGGGACTATTTTCCTTCATTATCTGGTAGAGGTGCTAAAATAGAGGATTATTTTTTTCTCACAATAGGAAGAATGGGATAATTTTAAACAACATATCATTCCAGGTAGTAATGTTTTTTCAGTTCTAATTTAACATTTACCTTGGATCGTGTGCATGAAAGTGTATCCTTCTTCTTTTGATGAATTTGTTTTAATAGCCCCTCCAGTGCACAAATTACATTTATTACTTCCTCCTCTAGTTGAGGATCACACACAAATGTCACAGTGCCTGGCTCACAGCCTGGTGCTCCTGTTGCAAAAATAGGTTCCTAAAATGAATAATTAATAAAACGTGGAAATTGAAAAGTTATACTATATGTTTCGTGAAACAATATATCTGTACATTTTGATAATTCAACCATCTTCACAAATTATGATTGACTTACTATTATTACAAACATATGTCAATAGCTTTTGCCTCCAAATGCATTTATCTAGTATGTGAATTTATCAACAAAAGGCTGCCATTGCAAATGTGGGATAAAATTCACTGTTCTCTTCCCTGCGTGAAGGTAAGACGGACAGCCTCAATGAATGCATTCAAACAATTACACCATGTCCTAGGCGCGAAGATCAGAGGCGGTTTCTCAAGGGAGGAAAGGGTTGTCTTTGAATGTAGTAATTGATGAAAGAAGCGGCAGGCCGTGAAGGCGTCAGCGGCAAGCGGCTGAATTTGATTCTCGCCGAGGCGTTCAAACTTTTAGCGCATGTCCCCTCACGGAACAATTTGATTCTCAAGAGGATCATTTCGAAAATGAATTAATAACTGAAAATACGTCGTACGCTATTTCTTTAAACGTCTTTTAATCTATCAGAGGAATAAATTTGGTGCATTTTTTGTTAACATTTTGAAAATGTTTAGGCTACATGTAAAGAACCCCCAAAAATCAAAATATTGGTTGCAAAGTCAAGGGGTCATGTCATCAGTCAGATCGGATGAGTAATATCCATTTTGGTGTAATCCCGCGTACGATTTAGCCGTTAGCATTGTTCAGACGGACGGAAGAACAGTTTTGCCGTAATCAATTTTTTTGCTATCAAGGACACAGCAAACGTGTTCGAGGAAGTAATTTATTACATATTGGATCAAGATTTATCCACCTTTTCGTTACCTGAGCTCCGCAATAAGAGTTTTTCTGTCCAAAAATCATTTTATCCTGCAACATCACAGACTACAATAGTTCTCTAGTGCGTCATCGGCAAGCAAGATTGAAATCCCTCAAAATTTGTATTATGCATATTATATTTGCATTTTTTCAATAAATTCATAATGATATTTCTGAAAACTTCAACTTAAGCCTACAAAACTTTTCAGCATACTACTGTTTTAACCGAAAAATCTGTGTTAAAATATGTGGTTTAATTTTAAAAATTAATTAAAATTTAAAATTTTGTTAATGTTTGCTAATAAAAATGTCCTTATATTTTGGCAGAAAGGTGATCACTATTAAAGCCTCTTACTGAAATAAGAGAAAAAATAAAATTTACAAGGAATTTCACCTTTAAAAAGAATTTAATGTGCACTTACTCATTACAGGGATACATGTGCCACCAAGTGAAATTCTAATGCTTATCCCTGTCATAACTAACCAAATTATAGCTCCCGTTCCACAATTGAACATTTAACTAATTCAAATTAAAGGGTTATCATGACAAATCAAAGGATTTGGCAATTTAAGATAAAATTTTCAGTCTGGCAAAAAAAAGGGTAGAGATAAAAAACAATATTCCATTATCAAAAGGCTAATTTGGTAATGTATTTCGCCAGACATATGTCAGTTCAAGAAATGAACAAATTCTTGTACTAACACGTATGAAAAATTTAATCATTTAAAGTATAATACAGTCAGTCTTTAATGGTAAATTACTTGTGTATTAAATCCTCTCTTCTTTCAAAGGCAGACATTCAGGCATTTCACTAGCTTGTTTCTCACCCTGAGTGTCTTGCAATAGTTCCCATCGCCGCAGAGCTTCTTTGAGGGGTTTATAAAGCTGTACTCGCTCTGGGGAACCCCATTTGCACACTTGAGCATCTACTTCTGCCCTCGCTTTAGCATCAAGTAAACTCCAACATAGGAAAAGTTCTTTTAAACGTGACACTAGGAAGCAAATGAACCGTGTGAAAGCCTGACAAAGTAAATATAATCCTGTACAGCCAAACTAACCTACAAAAATTAATCTTCACTGGAGACACAGGAATAAGAAAATCAATATAAGTATGCAATTAAATCCCAAAGTTACCTTCAGGAATAAGTGTGAATATGGCTTCACAGATTTGTTCCACATCATTTGCATCAAAGCTAGAATGCAGGTTTTCTACACTATCATCTGAACTATTGTCGTCTGATAAACCAGTAACCATCCTCAAATTAATAAACTCTGGTCATGCAATGTAGCATGTTGACAGCCTTCAAGGCTCCTATAGCAACCCTAATTCTCAACAAACCTTAATTGTTAGTTGCTTTTCAGCCAGCAATTGTCAACCATTGTTTGGACGTTCTTAGAGACAAGATTGTATGCTCCAGCAAATGAAACTAAATCAGCATAGGAATACAAAGTTAATAAGTGGGGGTTCTTTCCTCATCAGGAACATTAAAGAACATCAAATGAAAAATAAAAAGAAAAACAATTCTATCTTTTCAACATTTTTATTTACATCAACACTTCTTATTGTACAAAATTTTACTTTTTGGCTGCTGGCTTCTCTTTAGGTTTCTGTGGTGTTTTACCAGTAGGTTTGCCAGCAGGCTTGTCAGAAGGCTTCTTTTGCATGGGTGGAAATAAGGCTGGTCTTGCGAGAGTTCTCTTGAAAACTGCTGTTATTCCCTTGGCAGCCCATCTTGCCTTGATAACTGCTCGTGCCTTTGCCCTGGCGATTGCCTTCTTTTTGGCACTTTCTCTCATCTGCTCTGTCTTCTTGGCCTAATGAAAGGATACTTTTTAGGAACATCCACAACCAACAAACATGCCATTGTTTGGAATTATATAATGTGAAAAAAAAAAAAAAGCATGATAACACATCAGAATAAAAATATTACATACCTTCTTCATACCATACAATGCATTCTTGCGGTATGCGAACTTCCTTAATATAAAGAACTCATTTGAACGAATCCTATTTCTCACAGATACAGCTTTCCTTAGCTTAAATCTATCAAAATCTGTCATTGCCAAACGCTGAAATCATAGTAAATAAGGATTACCCTTGAGAGAATAGTTATATCCCCCTTCAAACAATAATTGAAACGTTTAAAACATTGTTAGTTTACAAATCCAGACAAATTGATTCATATTGCAGCATTAAAAAAAATATGTGAAATCTACTTACCTTCCGTTTGTTCACCAAGCTTTTTGCCCAGCTACTCTTTTCCCATTGTTCTTGAATTTTAGCATCTTTCCATGCTTTTCGGACAGTTGCAGTTCGACAACCACGAGGGAATTTCAAACAGAACTTCGTCAAGTTTATCTGATTGATGCGGACTGCTTGTCTTTCCACTCCGGTTAGTGGTCCATCAACCAGAACCTAAGAAAAAACTTGTTAGATTCCAAAGTTAACAAATCAATAATAATAATAATATTAACATATCAGATGCAATTGGCTTCATGTATCGATCAGTCGGCCATTCCTATCAATGTAAAGGTTCATCACGTTAGGGAGCTTTCAATGAGTAACAATTTTTTAAGGCAACATCAAATTACCACCACAGTGTGGTAAACTCTAATTTGATAAGCTTCAACAGCATTTCAAAATAGAATTACCATGCCATTCGCTTTGAAGTAGCATGTAATACAACTATGTTTAATGAAACAAAAGCTTATCCTACAGTATTATATTATGGTACACATATTTACCCGAGTCTGATCGATAACATCCACAATGGTACACAGCTTGCCTTTCTTGGGTCCATTTACTATGAAGGCAATGCGCCCTGCTTCCACGAACCTTTTGAACGACTGAAACAAACCAAATAATTTTCCATGGTTAGTAATGAGAAAACAAATTGAACAAACTGATTTGAAAACCTTTTAAATTTTCTTCATTTATTTTTCACTGGATCAAATTAGGTATGCCCCTTGCCCTTCTCCACCATTCCGGAAAAAATACTCAATTATAAACTAAATTTAACGCCCCCCAAAAAGGTACGAATCACTATGTGGAACTTTCATACGCCGTATGTTCAGTACATTTCAACTACATTGCACTCGCATAAGTAAAACTGTCAACAACCTAAACGCACTTTTCACCACACAATTTTATGACAACAAAGACAGAAAATAATCAGGTTAGAAGATAATACAACGAATAAATGTATTAAAATACACTGCATACTAGAACACACCGGCCATGTGGTAAACGTATGCAAGGTTCTTTTTCAGATTAATGAAACAAATGTGAAGGGGTTATTCAGAAAATGAATTAAGCGAAGATAAGAATCCACAAATATTCACTAAAAACTAAATTTTCTAGCTACAAACTTTCCATAACTTCTAAATAACAACAATTCAATTTGGGGCTAGCACAACTCACCATCTTGGTGTCGCCAGAAAGACTTCCGATTCCTGAACTGAACGAAACTGAACTACCGAAGTCGCAACCTTTTGTTGTAATACGAATTTGATGAACAATAGAAGTCTGATTTATTCGAAATACGAAGAAAAAAATTAAAAATCGTACTTAATCTATTGACAATTTTAAAAGATATGAAATGCAAATTTGAACGCTATATAAATATACATGTAAATATGACTCCGTATGTGAAAATCGAGAATTTCGTTCGATTTCTTCAACAAATCGACAATTACAATGCATCTGACGCATTCGATTGCATCAAGGATAGCGTATATTGAGCGTGTAATCTCTTCGCTGTGAATTCCTTGTCTGGTTTAGTCTTGGTCGTCTTGGTTATTCTATTTTCATTGTCCTGTCATCTGTAACTATTTGTAATGTGGAGTTCTTGATAAATCGTATCATTGTAGCATCACATTTCATCAGTTTCACCAATCCTGCCATTTACCCTTCAGTGTTAAAATATCTGACGTAGGTTTTTGTGTTGGAGCTAAATAAGCATTTATTTTATGGGAGTATAAAAATTGTGTCTGGCACAGTTCACTAAACAGCACGAATTCTTTGGTTCAATTTTTCACTATTGAAAATTGAGTATTAAGTCCTTTTTGTATGAGACCATCTGTCACGTAAGTATGTAGAATGAATCGCATTATCCGTCGTCATTTTAATATGTCTGATGATTAATGTTATGACTGTTTCACCAGGAATGAATTATAATGGATGAGAAGGATTTGTTGAAGGAAATAACGTATCTTAGTCGTGAGTAATAAACGTGTCATATTTCAGTGCTTGAAGGAGAGGAGGAAAGATGGTAATTGTATTTAGCTTAATATATTGTGCAGAAATAGAGCAATTCTAATTTTATCTGCTTTGTTTCAGAATGGCTCATTATATTATACTCTTTTAATTCTCAAACTCACACCTTCCCCTTTCATAAAGTACTCTTATTAGAAATATAATTGTAAAGCTCTGGAAGTTCATATTGACCCTGCATGCGCACACCAGATTTAATGGCATACATGGCAGTGTTTGGACCGCCTACAATTTTTGGGGTATCACCCAACATGAGCAAGATTATTATATTTTGATATCATTTAGAATTAAAATAACTTATTTACGAACTAAACAGGAGAAAGAACTGAAGCTAATGTAGAACAATTAAAATATGCGTAAATTAAATATTATCAGGCAACACCGTTTGTTCTTGGCTGTTAGAAAACATCTAATTATTCTGCATTATTTCTATAGCAGTGACATTTTTTCAAACAATGGAGATCACACATTTTCTTACATGGTATTGCTCTGCATTTATTCATCTTTATCATTTCTGTGAAAGGAAACAATTGACAAAATGTTGATTAACCCTAGAGTTATTTCACTTAAATTACCAGATACACGGTGACTGTTCATGACACTGCTATTCAGAACTTTGGTTCTTAAATAGAACAAATAATGAAAAAATGTTTTGTTTTATTCTATAGTAAACAGTATTGTGATATTTATAGAAACAAAAAATTATTATTTGTGAATAAAACAAAATGTAAAGCAACAAAAATATTAAGCACAAAAAACAACAATGAAGTGAAGCTTCACACAAAACAATATTGAGAAATCACTAACAATCTTCTGAAAACATTACAAGTTTATTTTCGTACTTTACTCTTTCATATGAATGTCGTTAACATGAAATATAGTACATGTATTACCTTTACTGTCATCATTTTCTGTTAATTTCCAACATATGCAATGTACTTTCTGAGGCAAATTTTTTCATCCTTTATCTGGCATAAAAACGAAAGTATGGAAAATAGTTAGAATAAATAGCTATATACTCAATATGTACATACAAACAAGAACAAAAAGTAGTTCCACCTCAAAATTTTACTTGGCATGACAGGCTCGTGGGAATTGACACAATGCACTCTCTCCTTGCAAACGGTTCAGTTTACTTGCCTACCTCAAAGTGCAGTAGCGTAGATGGCCATGAAATCAAAGGTCAATTGAATATGTTTAAAATGACCTTAAATGCAATGTAAAAACGGGAGAAATTCTGTTTATGAATTCAATATAATTGTATAACAAACACTGTGACCCAAAATGATTTCACTGTTCTAACACATATCGCCTTCCAATGGATTTAATGTGCTATCCTCAGGGAAGTGAACTTTTGGTCTGAACACTTGGTTTGCACCTATTCTCGCTATCACTCATGCTGTTTTATTAACTTCCTTTATAGTAAGAGAATTTATTTTAAAGGTAATATTACTGTATCTGGAATACTATTTCAGCTTATTACTACTCCCTTTTCGTGAATGAAACTTCAAAGCAGAAAGAAATTAAAAAATAATCTTACTTAATTATTCAAATCGTACCAAAAATAATTCTTTGAAATTTATGAATACATACAAAGAAAAATATTACACTCCATTTATTACAGACAACTTAATGAAAACTAAATAAAGCATACAGCTTGTTATGTGGCCTTCTACTTCTATGATTTTATTTTAATAATATGACTCGCCTCTAACTGTTTCACTTGACCATTGATTTACAAGTACAATTTTTTTTTAATTTTAGTATTTTGTTTACAGTATTAATCTATAATAAAATGTGTGTATGTTACCATGACACAGAGCAAATGAACTGCTTACTAGAGAATTTCACTACAATATTTAGTATTTATGCACTTAAAAATTCACAAATTACTTAATTACTACAATAAAACCAAGAGTGTAGTAAAAAAGAAAGTAGATCTGACACACACTCATCAGACAACTAAGAGAATCAGTGTATTATCAATTTAATCAATATAAAGTATTTTAGTAGGCTTGAAATGTACAGTTTATGATGTGCACCTTCTGGCATTGCTACTTCTCACATCTGTACCAATCATGCTGAACATGACAGTGAACAGAAGTCCTTCTGATAACCCTGATTCAGACCTTTCTCTCTTTTGTGTTTTTAATAGTAATAACTACGTGTCAAATATTTCAAACTGAACATGATTTTACATGACTTGTAAATATTTGATCCCATTGGTATCCGATCCTGAAACCTTCCATTATCCAGAGAGATGATCTAACCAACTAAGCAATGAAATCGATTGCAAACATGATGGTTTGTAGAATTGTTTGATTCTATACCTTAATTGATTAGAGCATCTGTCTGGTTAACAGGTCATGGGCTGGGATCAGATGTTTGCACATCACATTAATCAAGAAAGGAACATGGCTATAAACATTTTAAAACCAACTCAAGTTGCTATAAAATTTGGTGCCATTGCTTCATTTAATTGTACAATTTGGTAGTTTTCATGGTGTGCAAGTCTATTTTGCAGTTTCCGTGAGTTTAGGATTAGATAGCCATAGAAATAGAATTTGCAAAATAAAGCAACATCGAATGGGTTTCATAAATTGATTTTGTGTTGCAGCCCGGGACAAAAAAAACTAGTGGTGCTAAAACAGCATGTACTTTCATGTAAAAAGTTTCAAATAATTGTACATAACCTCATTTCAGAATCTATCGGTAAAGAACAGATTTCATTAAGGGAAAAAAATCTCTATCTTCAATATTTTAGCTGTAGGAAGATACCGAAAAAATTCTGAACTTTTGCAAATATTGGAAAATCAGTTTCCAATGAACAGGAGTCCTGCACCATTCTCTTAAATATCCTTCACATCATCCAAAAACAAAATTTATTAAAACATGATAAAGCCTTTAATTTTTTATTTATTATTATTAAAAGGTTATATTTATTATTATTATTATTATTATTATTATTATTATTATTATTATTATTATTATTAAAAAGTCCCAGGGGCTCCATGTAAAGTACCCCCAAAATTAAAATATCTGTTTCAAATTCAAGCCAGAACATCAGCCAAATCTATTTTGGAGAAAATCGGTTGAACAGTTTAGCCATTAATGTTATTCACCGACATGTTTTGCTGTCAATTGATTTTTCGGTATTAAGGACCCACAAAACGGATTCTGGCTTCACCACTTGTTAAACAATTTTTTTCTACATTTAGTAATTGGATTTATCCACTATTTCTGTACCAGAGCCAGGTAATAAGAGTTTTTGTGTGGCTGTTTCATTGCATAGCATTACATAACTTTCTGTCTACTGTGTAAATGGCAGCAAGAAAGTAAAAACAATTAAATTGCTCCATTCTTGCAAGACATTCAATTATTCAATATTTCAATTATTTAGATTGCTTTAAGACTAAATAAACTACAATTAGCTTATTGACTATCAGAAGAAAAAATTTTTGATAGATGAAGTGTCGGTCAAATTTTGATGGATGAACGTCAGTACTAACTAGATCTGAATAGATATAAGAACATAAAAATAGAGATGTATTACATGAAGATCATTTAAGAATCGCATAACTGAAATGCAACTCTCGCAAAATGCGACTTGTGGGAACACAATAGGATTGATACACATATTGGATTCCAAGAATGCAGTGTGGCTCAATGACTATTGTAAATTTTAGAGGAACTACATTGGCTTATTCTGTGGGTCATGGCATCCAGGGGCAACAATGCAAATAACCAAAAATTTCACCTGGTGACGCCTTCAGGTTCCTTCTAAAATTTTTTCCCATTTCACCGACCCCGAGAGGACCTTATAGTTTCATTCACATTAAAGAGGGAAACAAGGGACTCGCGAGATTGTCTGTTGATATTCATCTCAGTGTGCAACCAATATCTCAAAACTAATAATGCTTTTCCCATCTTTCATTGTGAAAATTGAATTTGTATGTGTTAATACTTTTTTTTAAATTCAGTTTTATTTAATGTTAAAAAATGTTGAGTGAGAAATTCCTATATGGAAATTATTTGGATAATATTTTTATTGACATATCAAGTGTTTTATATTCATTCTTGTTTTTCACATTGATCTGAAAATGCTACAATAAATAAAATTGTTGTAGGTTAAATATGATGAGCTTTTATGTTGTTGCATCTTTTCTTGCAGATTTGCCCAACCAATCATAATAACTTCTCAAGCTTCCCAGCTGTACATTTTGGAGTGATTTTTCTTTTATCTCTTTTTCTCCAATACTATAGAGGATTAAAATCATTGTTCAAAGGGTTATATCTTATTCAATAAGCATTTTAGTGAAATGTTTAAAATCTTATTTTTATTGACTAACTTTCTTCTAGAGCTTCATTCATGGGTAGAAATAGACAGTTTTGTGAATCTATAAAAATTATTTGTGTCGCATTGAGTTATGTCATTTCCAAAGTGGTTCACAAAGCGTTTCAACGAGTTCAAATTCAAGTAAAAATTAAAATTTCTATACGTCATACGAAGACAGATGGTATAATTTTCTCAGAACCTGATATTATAGTATTATTCTCGGTTTTTGACAATTTATACACGTCATTAATTACTATGCTCACATTATAATTAGAATGGAATGGAATTACTAAATGAGAAATATAAAAGAAAGATGCCTTAGGAGTGAATGAACTATCAGTGGTTATTTTAATATTTTTTTATAATAATAATAATAATAACAACAATTTATTATTAAAAATTAATTAATATAATGATCTTTATTGTCAAATACCCTCTCTCTCTTTTACGATAATATTCCTAAATCTCGATATTATTTACAAACAATTATACTATATTATGAAGGCATTACTTCCTCTGCTATTATCAATATTATTATTTCTTTCATTACCCTGCCATGCTCCTAACTTCTCTCAATGTTAAATACTATTTTATTTATTTCACTTTCAGTTTTAATCATGGGTTTCAACATACACCATTTCTCCTTACCTGTTGCATGTGAACGCGTAATTCTATACAGAATCAAGATTCCTGGAAGTTCTATTGATTATAATCGATTATTGTATTGATGGCAACAGCTACTATAAATTAGCCTTTTCTCAAAAAATTAAAATTCAACATTTATTTTAAGATTTTTACAAATTCTATTGAGCTTGTTAATAAAATGATAACCATTCTTTTCTGTACAAACATTAAGGTCCTGTTTGATGTTAAATAAAGTTCGTAAGCTTACTGCAATGACTTCTCAGATGAATTTGGGTTGGATGTTGTCCTTGGAATGCCCAATAACCCTTTTATCGTGCTCTTGCCTATGATTAGAATAAATGAAAACATTTTTCCTGAATATCCTTAATTATTTGGTACTTTATAGGATTTAATAATTTCCATTAAATTAATATGTGATCGTAACTTGCCCTAGCAGTGCTTCAGATGAAACACCTATGAATGACTGTTTATCTTTTTATTAACTCACTGAAAATTCCTCCCATCTACAGAGCTATCCTAATATAAATCCCTTTGAAACTCAGAGTCTATTAGAATTCAAGTTCCACATTACTATAAAAAAATTACCATCAATTCAATTCAAGGCAACTAATTAGTTCGACTTCTTAATCTGTGCAATGTCAAGCTATCAAAACTAATCACAAGTTACTCACTTCACTATTGTTTAACTAATACCCGAGCTTATGCTGAAAAAATATTCGCATTGCTCCGATTGCTTGTGATGTGTTCAGTTTGGAAGCTTTTTAGAGAGTGATTCTTTCCATCCACCTACAAAATCATGGCTTTCAATGCCCTTTCCACATCTTTCACATGTAATGTCTCCGGAGCTCTCTCTTCCCAAATGAACAGTGCTATGGAATTCTACACTTTGTTTATTGGTTGCCCTGACAATGTATATCCTTTGATTACCGAGCATGCATTCAATTCCATCAATTGCAACTAATGCTTGATGCCGATCTTTCCCATTCAATTTAAACCCGAGGTTCCTGTCATATCACATTATTAAATAACATTTTGTCATTTTGATCTGTTTTCTTTGTTTCATTTCTTCAATTTTGATCTTAGACTTGATGAGGATGACAAGTAGTCTGGATTCTTATGTAATTACACAGTTTTTTGTCTTTTTATGATCAGTTCTCAAAATTTTGATCTTGACAAATCATGGCTATCCTAATACAGTGTCTTTTTTAGTTATTTTTTTTATTATATTCTTTTTATATTTTACTATATTATGTATTTTGCAAAACAATATTAATATAAATATTTCCTTGAAATTTGTTTCACAAAAATATTTAATGAATTTTCAAAAACAGTTTTGACAAAAATTGACTTTTTTTTTCTGTGCACATCTTCAGAACTGCCTGGTGCCCCACATGAAAACATGGTCAGATGCACAATGTGTGTTGGGGTTAACATCCATCTGCGTGGCATATGTTGTGACATGCATGTGAGAGTTATTCCTTTAGGTGTGGAATATAACAGTGATGATCTTCAATCCCAATTTCTGTGAAATATTGGCTGTCACGGACATATAACACTGTGGCGTAAATGCGACAGTGATTGTTAGTCAATCATTGTGATCCCATGTTTATACTATGGCTATCATTGTACTCAAAGATAAAAATGTAGTCTTAAAAAAAGTTCATTCTGTTATTTAACCATTTATTTTTAAAAAAGGTTAAATAAATATTTAGCAATTTCAAATAGTGGAAATTTATTTTATTTGGTTGTAAATTTTCAATACATTTGATATTACATATATTTTTCATTTTTATAACATTTTTGCCATTTTTATTTTCCTGGCTCTAATAATAAGTCACGTTCCATAAAATTTTTTTCCTCTTTAATTTTTTTTGTCTTTTTGTAGAAATTATTTCCTCTTTAGCTGATTTGTCCCACAAATACTTTCTATTTAACGTTGATGGGTTTGTAGAGAGAGTAGATATTAAGATGTATTTTCATTTCTTTCCTTTTCTACCTGTTCAAGCACTGAAAAAGTTTTTTTGTTTTTTTTATTCAGTAATGATAATTTTGCTGGACTCCTCGTGTTTTTCACATACACACTTTTTAACTTTATAGGACTTATTGGGCAGCATAAAAATGGTTTATCACGTAACCTTGCACCATCCTACCATTCCCAGAAGATGGTACATGGGAATCTACAAAGATCCCATCGAAGAGTGCCAATTCCAAATTTGAAAACTTCATATTCTAAAGTTAATCGTACCCAATCACAAAGCACTCCTAGAATATGTGTAGAACCTCCAGCAACTGTTGTGAAAATAGAACCCAAAGTTCAAGTCCAAATGTCAACAGCTCCTAGAAATGTGCAAGTTATACATATTGATAAACTGAATCACAATGAACATTCACACCCTGAAGCACTAAAAGTAACAGGTAATGTTAAATCTGTTCACATAAATCCCAACTTCTTTACTAATGTTAAAAGTAATCAGCAAGAAATTGGTTCCCTCCGTTGCAAATCAGTTCATATAAATCCAAGGCTTTTGGACAAAGTTGCAAATAATGCCACTACAGATTATAAGAAAATTTTACATAAATGTCCTGAAATCGTGACTGATGATCTTGCAAGCACTTCACAATCTGAAAGAGTACGAAGTGGTACATTTGTTGAGCCAAGTATTAACAAACTCCAACCTACAGAGGTAATGCCAAAAGTTTCAGCAGAGAAGGTATTAAATATATCAGTGCCGATAAGAACTCCCTCATCAAGAAAAAAATATGTTTACCGCAGCAAGACAAAGTTAGTGAAAGCTGTTGTGAACAGTACAGTAACCTGTAAACCAAGCAGGAAACCAGTAACCCCAACAAATATCCAGGGGGTAACAAAAACCATTAAAACTCCCCATGGAGGAACATTGCTTGCAGTTAGCCGAACCAAACTTGTTCGATTACCTGGAAAAACCCGTCGATCAAGCTCATCAAAATCTGATTCTACAAGTACCTCCCAGACAGTCACCAAATCACGTTATCGCCTGCGACGTATGTCAGCATCTTCTCAATCATCTCCCCTTATTCGCACTGCACGCAAGGTGTGTTCAAAGTACAAAAGTACTGCGATCATGGCTGTTTTGGGAGTGAATTCAAAGTATCATCTGGATCGTAGAGCGGCAAAAACGTTTCGGAAGGGAAAACCAAGTAGTGGTCGAAGTCAGTACAAAGTGGACCACCGCACACCTATTTCTTCATCTACACCTCCTAAATTAAATCGGGTCCACAGCCACCTTCTTCTTTCTCCCCTCAGAAAATCACCTTTCTGTAACCGGACTTGGACATCTGCTGGAACTCCTCGTGCTACTCAAAAAGTTGCCATCTCTCATAAGAAGCTTTTAAGGATGTAAGTTCAACAGCGTATTTTTTTAATATATCCCTTTGTTGTATGAAGATCTTCAAACTTCTTTCCATTACTTTTCAATTTACTTGGGTATTAATAAATACAGTTTCCAATGCATCATATACAGAAAATACCATAGAAGACTATGCTTGTGCATAGACCGGATGGATCTTTCGTTAAATATCTTTTTCACCTCAGTGAATGTATAAAAAAATTATGAAAAAGAGAAAGGAGAAAATAACTGTTAATGAAGTAAGAGTTAATTAAAAGAAAAGAAACTATTCTGTTAAGGTAAAAATGAATCCACTGTGTTATTACCCATATTTATAAAAAAAATTCTCAATCTGTTATTTTTTATCAAAATGTTACATTTGAATGCTTTGGATAACTCGTTAAATGCTTTAATTCCCACCTCTTCTCAGGCTTAAATCTTTGTTGACTCTGGATGGTAAGACCTTAGATCCTGATTCTTAAAAACTGATGTTGAAGCCACAGACAATTATATTATAAGGATTATTTGATAAAATAATGTTTTGTATCTATCGTATTTTCTCGACGTAAAGACTGTTGGTTGTAATCCACGTTTTTTTTGGAAATAATTTTGATCATTCTCTTTTGTATGTAATGTAGCAAACTAATATCCTTTTTTTTTTAATTTTTTAAATATTTCACTAATTTGCTTTGTTCTAATCAGAGAAATGATCTCTGGATGCTGTTGGGTGTTGAAAGTGTGCTATTTGCCCTGCAGATATGGTTTTGAAATTAGGATCTAAGGAGAATTGAAGCAAGTTTTCTCTAGAAAAAGAAATATTGGTGTAGGTATTAGTGTTATCAAAAATATGTCCTTTTTTCTTCAGAGGCAAGATTTTTTATACTTCGAATTTTGTACAATATTACACATTTTGCAGAGGCTGTAATCCAGGATCGAGAAATTCTTTGCAGAACTCTGCTCTAGTGAGAATTGGAGGACTTTTATATAAATCATCCCGTAACAAGCTTATTCTTAGTAGATCGTCAGAAAAGAATGTTAATACATCTCTGAAACCACGTACCATTGTGAAGCGTAAGTTCATTTTGTTGATTTTATATTATGTTAACATTTCAATAATAAATATCTTTGCACATTGCATTTTCTCTTCAGTTTTTTTAATTAAATGAACTTTTTGTTTTATATTTCTTTTCCTGTTTTGTTACTGCAATTTTTTTCTCATTCAATGTATTCACCAAAACGTACTAGTTTGAAATTTATGGGTATTTATTTCAGGTCAGAGTTTAAGTGCTGGACTTACTGTTTATATGAGGGGCAACAAGTTTGTGCTGGATAAGTGTGGAAAGACTTTGAAACGTGTAATGGATTCCGGCATGACTTCCCCATCATCTCATGAAAGAAAGAAAAGTCGAGTGAGTCGTGTTGACATTGGAGGAGTTACATATATTCAGAAAACTCCAACTGTTTTGGTCAGAACAAATACACACACCGCAAGGAATGTTCTTAGGTAAGACTGGACAAAATTCATGGTGTAAATGAACTTGTGTCCAATATTTCAAGGATAATCATCAAAACTATAAAAAATCCTGTATGAACATGAACCGAAACATCTCAATTTCTGAGTTATTGCCATGGATACAATTGTGCAAATGTATTAAACGTTTTGTTAGTTCAAATGCATATTGAATGATATTATATTTTGAAAAGTGCTTCAAGTGATATATTGAAATATGTAGAACCTGTTAGAAATCACATCATTTTCTGACAAAAAGTGACCTCCTTCAGCTTTGATGGATCCTCTGAGTCTGTCTTTCAAGCTTTTGCATTCTCTGTTGAAAACTGGAGTGTTCAATATTTGTTTAAATCTGTTTTGAATATACTGTCTCAAGATGATAATAACGAATACAAGAGTTGCATAAATCAAGGATATCAAATGTCTTTAAGTGGAAAAATATTCATTGAATTCAAATCAGGGAATCGGGTAGGCCTCACAATAAATTCCTGACCCACAATCCATCTTTGCAAAATGTTGTTTTAATGGTATAAGAGAATTTTTAACTATTTTCTTTTGATGTTTCTGCTAGCATGATTTATTGTAAAATTTTTCTTTACAGCAATGCAAAGCAACGTAGCATTGCATTTCTTGCACAAAAGATGCGCAAAATCAATACCCCTTGCTTGTTCTATCGGCGTTTTGGTCGCTGTCCACGTCTGGAGAAGGGACGATGTGAATTAGTGCACGATCCCAAATACATTGACATCTGCAGAAAGTAAGTAATACATGTTTGAAAATAAAATGAAGGGAAAGCCTATATTTTTTCTGTATATTTTTCCTACATCATCAATTTTATATGAAAAGGGGTGACTTATGAAAAGCATTTTGCTGAAAGTTTTTTGCCTGACTTGGAAAATAACTTTTACTTTTGAAATTGTGAGTAAGTGGGCATTAAGTATTGGATATTGCGGTTTTGAGAAGCTTACTAACAGAGGTTGGGTGTTACGACCTGTCATATTTTGTTTTCTTTAATTGTGTAGTGAGTGTAATGTTGTAAACATACTAGCCTATTTCATTGAAGATTTTATTATATTTGTGCTTCAATAACAGTTCTTTATTATTATTTGCTTGTTGGCCTTTTCTGACAACCCTACATGTTCTCTCTGAGGCCCAGTCATATTTTATCCTGGAGAGAGATTGTTGTGTGTAATCACAGGGATCAGCTTTTCAACTGTATCCCTTGGTAACACAAGGTTGTTAAGCCTTAAATTATGAATTGTGAGATGATAGGATGATAATGAGGGACGAAGGGACAATCACAAATACAAATCATGCCTAAGCAGGACTCGAACCTGCAGCCTTTTCGGCGCAGACAATGGCTGCCACTACCGCTTCCACCAAGGAGCTGGCTCTTCTTTTTTTAAATTATCATCACCACCACCACTGCCACCACCACCCCCGCTGCCACCGCCACCACTATCACCACCACTTTTTATTGCTGCTATTACTACTCCTACTGCTACTACTACTATTACTACTAGTTTTTTTGAAATTGTACATTTATGTGATGTTGCAATTTTATGAGCACTCTTTTTCTTCCATTACATTTTAAATGGATTTCCCGAGATTAAATAAAGAGTGGACTCTAAGATAATTTGACATTTTAATAAAAATTGGAATATTAATTTATTCAGTTGTATTTTCAGAATTTGTATATTGTGTTATATGTATGTGGTTTCTTCAATACTGTCATTAATGTATGAGTTTTACTGTGACTAATTTCTATTAATTCTGTATGAATCTTTCTCTTGCATAAAAACATGGTTTCTTATTCACAAGTAGCCAAAGTATTTTTTAGCAGTCACACATGGAAACTAGTACTTGCCTTCATTGTCCTTTGGTTGGAAAATGTTACTTTGTATGGTATGCATATGGCAAAGTTTGCTTTGCCTTAAGTGTACCACAAAGGAATCATCCCCAAATAAAACAATTAAGTACTGAAAAGTAAACAAAACTCCGGTGCGATATGAATCAATGTGGCTGCTGCCTTGCATATTGAGAATGATCCCTAGATTATATACTTGTAAGTTTCCATGAACTCGTGCTAAATAATAAAATACGCAACTCATACAAAGTGTCTTTGGCACACTCTTTTCAAAATGCCAGACTTCGCTCTGCTCATTGTTACATCTGTCAACAATTTAATTTGCATGCCAAAGATACTTTCTATACTAGTTTCATAAATAACTATTTCTGTCTTTATAAGAGGGCTACAGTTAGAAAATGAACTGGATTATGTGCAGGTTTCTACAAGGAAAATGTACCCTTGATGGCTGCTTGTTGTCACATGATGTGGGCCCTGAGAAGATGCCTACATGTCGTTTTTTTCTGGAGGGGTGCTGTGTTCGTGACTTGTGTCCTTATTTGCATGTAAAAGTTAATGATCGGGCACCTATTTGTCGCAACTTTCTACAAGGCTACTGCGCTGATGGGCCAGAGGTATGTGGTTGTCTGATCCTTTTTGATGTCAGTGCCTTCATATTTTTTATCTTTGTATGGTTTGGGAATTAAGGAGATTGTAATGTATCTGATTAGTATTGTCTGTGAGGGGAATGTTTTAAGTATTTCCTTTCATTGTTATAAGGGAAGCTTTAGTACAGCTGAGATGAAGATTACTTCAGAAACATTCATTGAAACATTATGCATTGGAATGAAATTAATCCACCAAATGTGTGCTTAACCGGCAGTTTAATGGAAGCATCTAAACTTGTAGGAATCACCATAATTTGTGGTTGATAATTAGGTGCATCAGGGAACAAATGCATACGTAACAGAACGTAGGAACCCAATTTTCATCCATGTATTGTTGTACAGTAATTAAGCTCACCAAATGATGGAAGTAAGTCCAGATTCTCAGTATGTTAGATAAAAAATGAAGACAAATATACGTTTAAATGATTGTCTAAAACTACAAGGGACTTTACATTACATCATATTTCAAAGACAATGGAGAGTTTAATGTAAATGAATTAAAACATAATTATGTGGTCTTAGCCATAACTGTCCTCTCATAATTGTATATGTTCTGTCAGATCCTGGCATACTGCAGTTGCCCTGTTTACTCTCTGTTAGATCCTTTAAAGGCGTAGTACTGTCTTGTCTTTTGCATCAATCTGGAAAATTGGCAAATTCTTCTTTTTTTTTCCCCAAATTTGATCACACCTTGTTGATTATTCTTAATTACAATTTGGCTATTTTAAGTTACAGGAAGATTCCTCACAAGTTGCACTCAAAAATCTCTAGTGCATAGTACCCAAGAAACTAATTTGACTTCTTTTTTTTCCAGCAGCGAGTCTTGATTTTTTTTTGTAGTGTTCTTTTGAAGTAAGATGTTGATTACATTGTTTCTGTTTGAGATTTATTTCAATTTGAAATTGCAAAACTACTTCACATTACTCCTTATTTAATGTACATGAACCAACTAAAAGTGTACTTTATCATTTGGAAGTGAATCACAATAGGTGAAATAGTGCATTATTCCTAGCTGTAGTTATATTTTCTCAATCATTCTCAAATTTGCTCTGTTTGCCAGTTGTAGGATCTTCAGGATAGTAGGTGCCTGTGCACCCACCGAGTTATATGTTTCTTGTAATGGATGCCGAGAGAAGTTGATTAAGTGTTTGAAAAGTGATTTGGTGGTTGAGTGTACTAATGTGTTTTATTGTGCTCTCATTAAAATCAGTTGTTCATTTCTGTTTTCATCAATACGAGCAGTGTCTGAAGCGGCACATCATGCTGTGTCCTGAGTTCGACAAGAAGGGTTCCTGTGCCAAAGGTAAGTACTGCCCCTACCCTCATTCCATTGTCCCCCGAGTTCAACGAGCTATATGCTCGGAACCTCCCATCACATTCTCAGAACGTAGTGAGGAACAATCCAATAGTCCTGCTCCTCTAAAAAGGAAACGTTATTATGAGGCTGAATCTGATGAACTGAGTGAAGATCAAATTCGTAGCCCTAACCTCAAGATGAAAAGATATTATGAAACAAAGACTGTCAATGAAGGTGGGAACAGATGTGGACACAAGTGTAAACGATATTGAGCAGAGCACGATCGAGTGTCCTGGCAATGCAGGGATGAGCAGAAGGCCTAAAATAGGTGATCTTCCATCCTTCATTGCTTTAGAGTCTTGTGAGCCTGACCAAATTGATTAATTTATGAATAACAAAAGTACTTTAATTTTTGTCTTTTTACTTATCTCTGTACATGTATTTTGTAAATATTCTTGTATACTTTTTGGGGTGGGAGGAAGTGAAGAGCCCATGAAGAACTATATTTCTTATTTCTTTATACCAAAATGAGATTTCAGTGCAATAAAAACATGTGGTCTGCTCAATGTGCTAAAGACAAAGTACAAAATACAGTGTTCATTAAGTATATAGAGTTGAATGTAATGTATTTTATAATTGATGTAATACTGATTCGTAAATAAATAATATGAACATTTTATGATTTTAATTTGAGTTTTATTTGAAGCCAGTTACTTTTCATTTATGATCTATTCAAAGAAAGGTTTGTGAAGAGATCATAAAACGTGTACATAATTTGTTCTTAATATCCTTACAGTATCACAAGGCAAAGACTCGATATCAAAATTCATTAATCTGCATTACTCAAAGAACATTTAAAATGATTGCATACGTGAGCATGCCTAATGCAAGGATAAATAAAAAGCTGTTTAGTGACTAATATTCAAACCTCATAACTTGATAAGCTATCAAACCCAAGAATGGATCTTATGGTTGGTGGAGTTCTGTAGGAAAAGTTAGGTATTAAAAAATCACTTCAAGTACTGATCCTATTCAAGAGAAACTCTTCTGCACAAGTTCTACCTTTTTTTTTTAATGTAAAGAATTCAAACATTCTAAAATTGCAATGCCAATCATTTTTGCACAATTATTAGTTTTGTAAGAATGTGATTGTTCATATTATTACAATGTATTAAGAACCTGATATAATTAATGTTGTGTGAAGGCAGATGATGTTAAACTTGTAATGGATGCTGGAGGGTGTACCAGGAACGCTTTCACATCATCACCAGTTAAAGGGAATTGTGAAGGTTGATGTACACCACAGGGGTTTCCTGGAGACCATACTCCAGGAAACCCCCTGAAAGTAACTTTCTGTAAAGGAAAACCACTTGTGGAACTTTGAACATTGAGATTATTTTTTCATTTCAAATCAAAGAATCACATTTTAAACTTCTTGGATTTCTATAGTGTTACTTCATGGATAAATGTTTTTTGTGGGGTTTTCTGTATAACAAATAATATTATAACATCCATATGCTCGCAAAGCTACCAGCTTATTCCCTGAGGCACAGAAAGGCATTATGGCAAACCAATCACAATTGTGTCCGCTGCCTTACCTACAATTTTTACTGTGTCGTATATATACAGAGTAATTGCATAGTTTTTAGTTAGCTTTTGCCATTATTAGCAAACTTTAAATGTGAGTTTAAGCTTGGTAAATATTAAAAAACGTGTTTAATCGTATTTTCCTTATTTAGTGAAGTTTTAAATCTTCATAGCTCTCTTATTATTTGCTTGAAAAAAATAATTTATAAAGCAAATTTGCAGAGAATTTTATGACCTTTAAAATTGTACATGATTATGTTTGTGACTTTTTGTTGTGAAGTTTTTTCACAACAAAAAAAAACAAAAACGGAAAATGTTTCTTGGCTAACAAAACTTTTCCCGGCGTATTTCACAATGGAAAACATAAGTTTTCTTACTGGTAACAATATAGACAAGTAAAATTATATCTTTTACCTAATCTTTTGCAAGGTGAATCTCCATCAACTGCGCTAAAACGTCTGGCTGGCTGCGAACAACGTAAGTGATTAACCCGTTAGTAGAATTTTCTCCAAAATAATATTCCCCGATCAATTTAACTGATGTCATGCCCCTTGGAATTTGGAACGGATATTTTGATTTTGGGGGTACTTTATAAGCAGCCTCGACGTTTTTTAAAAAGTGGCTTTTTTTTCTCGATAGAGCCAAAGACGCATAAAGAAGTGACGTTGGTTGCATTTTCTTTGGGTTCTTTTTTAATGAAGTTTCTCGGCGTACAGGAGCTTGAAAGGGTGGCACTGGTGTCATCTTCATTGAAATCCCTGATATTGTGAAAAGTTATTTATGATTTCAGAAAAACGCAGATATTGTTAGATTTAATCAAAATGCAGATATACGCGTATTTTAAAAAATGTATATTTTACATCAGTATAACTTGCATTAAAAATTGATATGTAGGTGATTCATTTCTCAAACATACGTCTATCCAAGTAAGTTGTAAACGAGTTTATTGTGTCACTATAACCAGTATGTTCACTCGTGGCAAATCCCGTCGAAAAAGTTTTTTCGATCGCGAGATGTCGGACATGTTTTTGGTATCACACCCAGCCCGCAAAATACAAACGAGTCCGAATCGTAGGAACCAGGGCAGGAGCGCCTGCTGTGGCTGCAATTCTGCGCCATCGCGTATATAGTTAGATATCTTCGCACAAGGGCAGCATTACAGTTCGATAAGCCTACCAAACGACCCGAATAATTCGAAATAATTTGAATTATTAGGTCACAAATAGTGGTTCAAGTTGAGGAAAATCTGTAATGCTAACAAGATTATTGGAAAATGTACTAAGAAATTATAGATTATGTTAAAACGGGAAAATATTTAAGTACACACAGGGTTGTAGTTTAAAACTTGGGTTCAATCAAAAATGTAACAATAGTATGAAACGCGAAGTAAATGAATTTTTGAATACCCTTTTTTGTGTTATTTAAATGAGATTACTTATTTTCGACTTCATGGTTTTAGGGATATGAGTAAAAATTAAAGTTCAGAAACTCATTGTCCGCCATTGTGGCCCAAAAGCGATGGCGTGAGTGGGGGAGGGGGGCATTGTGTCACCAATTGGACATATTGATAGTTTGTTTTGGATTATTTATCTAACAGTTATATTTCAATTATTCTGAATATTATAGTTTAATGCTATGTGCTAATGTACTTATATTTTTTATTAAATAACTAGCAGAACCCGACAGACGTCCTGCTCGCACCCCCCCTCTCTCTCTCTCTTTCTCCCTCTCTACCTTTCGCTCTCCCCCTTCTCCCTCCTCTCTCAGTTCTTCTGCATATAATCTTTGTCCCTCTAACTTTTACCGTCTTTTCCTCTTTCTTTCCCATTCTTTCTTTCTTCCTCTCTCTTCCCCTTCTCTCTTTTTATGTCTCTCTTTTTCCCCTTCATTTTCCCCTCTTTCCTTTTTCCCTCTCTCTTTTCTTTTCTTTTATCTCTGGTCTCCTCTCCCTGTTCCTCTTTTAATATTTCGTTAATATATTGATCTCTCACAGTCTTCTGTCTCATTCACTCACTAACTTTTCATATTATGAGACATTGAAAAATTTTCGTTATGCGCTTACATACATTTCGACGATTCATTTTTATTTACATAGAAGATGTACAAACTATTCAGTAATATATATTTTTGTATTTAATAGGGGGGGGGGGGTTGAAAACCATTCTTTTGCCCTGGGTGACACCAACAAGCTACGCCGCTCACCGAGACGTGTTATATTCACTCCTCTTGACTCCGACTGGCTCTGAAACGCAGGAAGCTAGAAGCGACCGGCAGACAAAGGCGAAACCGGCAGGATAAAAGTACCGTCACAGTATATGATTGTGATATCATTTATCGAGAGAACGAATTCGCTTTCCTGGTGACTGCAACTACTTTACTCTCCCATTTCAAGTCCTGCCTTGTGATCAGAGACTGGAAAAATATATAGAATGAAACGTCAAAATATGCACATAAATATGTAATAAAAACAGTAAGAATAAATATGTAAAATCGTATATAATATTTAAAATACTTTAATTATAATACACATTTACATAATTCGAACTTACGTCTATAAAAAATGTCCTATACAAATTTTAAAAACAATGCAAACGTTTTAAAATTCATTTAGAAAGCACAAGGTGATGCGCACTTGCATCATACAACTTTCCCATCGGCAGTAAAACCTTCACAAAATTGTTATGCAGGAATGTAGTTTAGCAGCCAGACTAGAAGCAATAGAAACTATCGTAGTACAATCTGGCGATATCTACGACCAGCAAACAATCACCGCAGCATGGAACATTCTCATCGAAGTGTTACTCTGCGACGATCGCCAAAATTTCTTGGAAATTCTGGTTAAAGGTCGCCAAACGTGTCGTCAATGATACTTTTCACACCTAAATTGTGAAAATGATCTGTCGCAGATGCGCACTTCCCGCCACTGAGATTACTAAAGCAGGCGCGCCGGACTGTGAAAATATCTGACCGCGTCTTCACGTAGCGAACGCAGTAGCTACCAGTAGAGTACGCAGTAGCACGCAGAAATAATATAGGAAGAATTGCTGAATTAAAAAAAAAAAAAAAGTTCTTTACATAAAAATATATAAGAAAATTGATAGAATAAAAAATATTTTGTGAAAATAGCGAAATATGTAATATAGTACATAATATGTAAAAATAAATAAAAATAGATATTGTGTTTGGACGGCGACAATTCGTCAATATTACAATTTTGAGAGCGATACGCGGAAAGACAAAAAATATGTAATTACATAAAAATCCGGTCCCTACTTATGATTACTCCTAGGTCATTTTGAGATGTAGGGGGTTAGTGTTTGCCACCAATTCAGGAGTGGTACCTAGGATTACGTCTTCCAAGGTGTAAAATAGTACACTTACTACTACTCAAAGGAAGCAGCTTAGTAGTCGACCACTCAATCTTGCACAAGACTTGTTGAATAGCAAGGTTGTGTGATGTTGGGTCTCTGTCTGATTTTATTTTTAAATTAAATATCTCCTCTGCCCTTCTAACATTATTAAATATAAATTCAATGTAACCCGTTCCAAATTTATATAAGAATATGGGCGCCAGTAAAAGATTATGTTAATTCAATTATTAAAATTAATCTTCAACTGCTAATGCCATTAAATTAATATCCGGCTAACTGGGTCGATGGGTCTTATAAGAAATAATCGCTATTGACTACTAACAGCCGATTATTCGATCTGCCATCTGTACAGAGTGGCCGAGGAATCTGAAAAGCAAATATACTTTTCTAGCTACTCATTGGCTAAATGAAAATCATCTTTTCTATTCACAGAAACTTGTAAGTTTATTCAATGTTCATTGGTAATAATATGGAACGTACTTTCGGTCATGACCAGTCTCAAACCTTATATTTCAGTACCCGTCTTCGCGCGCTCTTGACCGATGTCGCCGCGTAGAACCATTTTCAATCTTTCCCGGTGTCGATGGCTCCAGGTACAAATACCATCTTCTTTTCTTCCGTTCTGGCACAAGTGTACTCAAGTCACTGACCCTCACCGCCTCATAAGTTGATAAGACTTAATTAATTTTCCTTCAGCAAACTATTATCTGCATCAAATACTCCCAGTCCTGTTGCCGACAAATTGAGCCAAGTTCACAATTTTTGCTGCTACACTCGAAATATTTCCAAGTTCCAATTTCCGCACATTACATCAATATTCTAAGTCCGACAACCATACGCTCCAAAGTAGATGTTCACAATTCCCAAACTCCCAACATCAATTATCTACACACGATTCCCACAGCACCGCGGCATAAGTCGGAATGCCTCCATACTCCCCTCTTTCAGCCCTTCAAAACTCGGTCCATACTTTCCACTGTTTCTTGTCAAAAAAATTTCGACTCGCTTCCGTTGAAATACATTGTCATTCCATGCCTAGCCAATCCCTAAATTACTTACAAATTCAACTAGCGCCGCCCCAGACTGTCATTGCTTTCTCGGCCAATCCCCATACAGTTTACTTTATTAACTAGCCGAGCCCCGTGGTTCAAAGCAATGAAGTTTGTTGACCTTGACGACAACTCGTCTACCGTTGCTATGCCGCCATATTTACATATGTCTATCCTTACAATTCACCCTGTGTACAATAAATGTGACGCAATACAATGTCTCATATATTGGTATGTAATATCATCAGCGTAGCAATTCGATTCTGATTTTAATTCGGTTCCTAGGTCGCACGTGTACTAAATAAAATGGTTTCAAGGACTGAGCCTTGGGGAACTCTACTTGTGGCATGTCTCTGAGTACGTCCCTTTACGCACTTGAAATAATTTGTCCATTGTCCCTTTCACTCCCAGTTTTATTTTTTTGCGCATAGCGCTTGCCCGTTGTTGTCCTGATCGTAACCGCAGTTATTGTTGGGCTCTCTAGGGTCCGAATGATATTTCTATTTGACGTTGGGGATGGTGTAGATCTACTCGGATTGCAAACACGTGGTCATTCGGTCATTCTTTCATCAATCACAACAGCAGTAGTAATAGATAGAACAATAGAAACCTACAGAATGGCGATGTGCCCGCCATACTTAAAACTTTTTGAAAGGACAGTCACTATATTTTCTGTGAGCAACATCAAAATATTAACGTTATGGTAAATCCAATCGAAGGGCTGTTAGAAGAGATTTAATATTTAAAGCATGTTGAGTTTAGTCTAGATTATTTTAAAGAATTAAGAGCGATTGCTTGTTTATAGTTGGTACAAATTAAATTTCTATATTTTCTTTTTAATAACACAATATTTTTAAAAACAGTTTGTCGCGCAGTTCAGAATATTAATAATCACTTATAAAATTGTAAATTGATAACTTTATGGAAAAGTGCTCAACAATAATTTGAGACCAAACTTCGATATGGAAATAAATATTTTAATAAACTTGTAAATGTTTTGATACGGTGTAATTTTGTTTCATCGGTAACTCTGCAATGACATCAGAATTTGAAGCAACTGATGAATACTGGAAACCCCTCTCCCGTGTCAGTCGCTATCTGTCAAGTAGATAGCAATATTATTCATTTGCAACTTATAGCCATAGTCTCATAACATATATTCGGTCTAATAACACAACATAGCCAGAATCCATGTTTTAAGCGTCATTGAAACAGAAAAATCGATGACTGCAAAACGTCTGTCCGTCTGTGAACGACGCTAGTGGCTAAACTGTTCAGCCGATTCTCTCCAAAATTTATATTTCCCAATTGACCTGACAGATGTCACGGCCCTTGGAATTTGAAACCTATTTTAATTTTTTGGGGGAGGGGACTTTACATGGAGCCCCTGATACATGTTAAAAAAAACACAAGTTTTTGAATTACGTTTTGTTGTTAGATGGTGTGATTTGATTACATTTTGATCTCAGAGATAGTACAGGATGTCTATGAGATTGGTGCAGGTCTCATGTTCGATTAGATCTCTGACTTTTCGAAAATTGCAAAAATTCACCATTTTTTCGACGTCTTCTTACAACTACAATTACGAAGATAAACTTTTTTACTTTCTCGTATACGTACGTATATATGGAGTAATATAATAGAATAGAGAAAGTTATATAATGTTGGGGAAAATCGATTTCAAGATTTCAACGGAATACACGTTTTGCGATCCCCGATATCGAAAAAGTGTTTTTTTCACATCGTCTGTTCGTCCGTCCGCCTGTGAACACAACTAGCTCCTTAGCCATACGTAAGATTTATTTTCCAAAATGGATATTCCTCGGTCGCTCTGGCTCGACTCAAAATGCTGCGATGCTGAAAAACATTCTTTAAAATGTGGGGTACTTTACATAAAGCCCCTGATACATTTTCAAAATGTTCTCATAAACGGCTTCAAATTTTTTCTTTACACTTTTTTCACGTACGGGGCAAAGAATGGTAAGGAACGTGGTGCTGGTCCCATTTTCGGCGCACTCTCTGTATTTTCAAAAATTGGAAAATAATCGAACAGTTTATTTCGAATTTTCCGCGCGTAGTTTGAGGCGATGTCAATATGTGCACTGCCCCCTAAATAATGGGATGTTTGGTAGGCTGTGATCTGGAAGAGTAATTTGAGATGTGCTTGATGCAGTTGGGTAGTTTGAAAATCCCTTCTCATTGTTTAATTTAATACTACGAATCGTAAAATATTAGTAATTAAATTAGTGTATTAGCTTTAGTGTTAGTTATCAGCAGTGTTTTAAGATAATCTTTCATGCGGCATTGCCAAACAAGTTGCGACACAACAGTTTGAGAAATTATTTCGAGAAATTTATTGTTGGAACGATAAATGTTGGTGGTGAGGAGGCTTTATTTCCTAAACGTTAATGTTGTAATGTTACTACGTTCAATAGAATGGGACATTCAACTAGCAGGAGAAAGGAGGGACATATTTTCAGAAAGAGACGTCCTTTCAGTGTCAGTATGCAGTTGTCTTGCATAGTTTGATGGATTATTGACGAGCATGTGTGTCGAGTCTACGTGTTTTATGAAAAGAAACTAGAGGTGCTACAGAATGGCACAGATTTTCTCGGAATAGTTTTTTCTAATTTCCTTGACGTGGACTGGTACTGTACAATCTTGCCCTTCCTTGTGGCCAGCTACCATCTAGAGCCGCCCATCGTATGCTTTTTTGAAATTTTCTCAATTTTTCGGTTTCCAAATAGTAGAACCGAAATTTTATTTTAAGAATATTAAAGAAGACTTGGTCCTAAATAGCAATTTTCACTGAAAAATTTGAAGCCATCTTTAAGAAAACGGCGATAAGCGTTACTGTAAATGCGAAATTTGAAGCTATTTTTCACAGAAATCTATTGACTTTTCGAAAAACTTGATTTGAAGTAATTTGAAGCACTCACAAATGCAATAATGTATACAAATCGATGAAAATGTGCATTGTACGGCATGATACTTATTGAAACTAGAGGTGCTACAGAATGGCATAGACTTTCTCGTGGTATAGTTTTCTAATTTCCTTGGTGTGGTCTGGCTTTAAGGGTTTGCTCCATTCTCTGGCCAATCTCTCCATCGTCGGCCAATGTACATTGTTTTGACATTTTCTCAACTTTTTGCTTTCCTAGTAGTACAACCGAAATATTACTCCAAGAATATTGAAGAAGAGTAAAAACTCGTCCTAAATAGAAATTTTCATTGCAAAATTTAAAGCCGTTTTTAGGAAAATGGCGATTAAGCATTACTGTCAATGCGAAATATTTTTTACAGGAATCTATTGTTTTCGAAAACGTTCATTTGAAGCACTTCCACTCACAATATCCATATAAACGGAGTGAGAAGTATTTCAGAAAAATTACATTTGAAGAATTTTTGAAAAAAAAACACAGGAATACACCAAAATGAACCTTACGTCATATTAAACAGCGCACGTCTATTAGAAAAAATTGAAGAAAAAATTTGGAGCCTTTTTTGAGAAAATGGAGTTTATGTGGTTCTGAAAACGGGGAATGTTGAGCTGATTTTTTATAGAAAACTGTTGTTTTTGAAATACTTTATTTGATATAATTTAAAGCGAATGTGCTAATAAATACAATAACGTGAAGAAATCGCCTCTAATGTACATATTACCGACGTGAGAGACAGATAAAAAAAATGCCATTCTTGTAATTTTTGAAGAAACAAATGAATAGAGCAATATGGCGTTTATGTCCTCGGATATGGTGCATTTGGTAGTAACTCTTCCAAAAATTTAAAGAAAAAATTTGGATCCGTTTTTGAAAAAATCTTGTTTTTGTATTTTCTTAAATTTCAAATATTTCACGTTCTATTACACGAAAAGAAATTGAGCCATTTTTGAGAAAATGGCGTTTGAGCATTTCTGAAAATGCGGAATTTTGAGCTCATTTGTACAGAAAACGATTGAGTTTTAATTTACATACTTGACATTTGTTTAAAAAAATAAGTCTATATTTACTTACGTCTGAATTTATGACTAAAATTAGTTCAAACTGCTCTGATGTATGTTCAATTTTGCATGATAAAATAATTTAAAAGAATGCTGTATTTTATATGTTGCATTCCATTTAAAATATGAGAGTGGCAATTTAGGAAACCACAGATGCGATTTAGGAAACTTATTGCCAAAATCGCATTTGTAGGTAACTAAGAAAATGCTTCTCAAACTATTAAAATCTCAAAATCACCGATTTAAAAATTGGGTTAAACGTCAAAATATCTGGACAACCGTCCCTGCAATTGAGCAAGTTAAATTGAAAACTGAAAAGTGGGGCGATATAGGCAACCTTTCAATGAAGTGTATAGGTTTTAATACTTCATCCTACGTCGATATTATTATTGCATTATTGTCTTTTAAAACATACATGATAATACTCTACAAACTTTCAGGAAGAGAATCCAACCTGCCAGTGTTTTCTGCATAACTTCATATGAACACCACTTACAAACAAAGACTGTGTCTCTGTGACACTCGGGCACTGCTAGTCTACCAAACCCCGCGAAAGGTAAGTTCGGATGACTACTGGTGCCAGGGGAATTGACCCATATGCACGAAATGGGCAGAATCCGATGCCCCCAAGTATAAAGTGTGTCATGTAAACGTATGAGCAAAAGTTCAGTAAACGAGATTTCATTTTTGAGGTTTTGGCCAGAATTTCGGGAAAATTCACCACCGTGCAGCGGGGCACCGCTCTAAGCTCTCGACCTGTCTCCGGCAGGTGTGGCACATGTTAGTCAGTGTGCAATTCTCCGGTACACCGCGTATACCGCCGGTATACCTAGTAATTCGAAGTGTATAATAAATATTTCATAAGTTTGGTAATCCTCTAAAAAAATTAGAGACTCTGAAAGCTTTAAAACAGATGCGAAAAAATAACTGTTTTGCTACCGAGAGCCAGTCAGTCTTCCGCATCCGTAAGATCTATGAAGTGTGATAGATGCAGAAGTTTCAAACTGTTCTTAATGCTGTCCAGAGAATTTGCTGCTGCAGACGAAGGCATCGCATGCCAGCCGAGATAACCTAGTGCTCCTCATGTTTGAAGGGTGGGGAGAGGGGAGGTTGTGCGTCTGGACGTTCGGTAAGCACCGCAAAATATCGCGGTGAACATTCGTTCGTAAGTTACGCTTCTCTTCAAGTTTTTGTGAAAATGGAATGTGTTAATGATCTAGAAGTTAGCGGTTTGCGTAATTGTCTTATAGAACAATTATTAAGGACGGAATTTCATAGTATGTATTTCAGAAAAAGCTCAGAATAAAAGACAACGGTAGAGTTCCATAAAGTGCGATATACTTAAAATAATGTTCAGAATTCGCCACTGATGTTAGTTTAAGTGCGTATGAGGGGTGATGATAGGACAAGAAAGACTTATAGCAGCCGCGGTCCGTTTGTCAGGGTAGGTACTGTTCCGGCATTCGCCTGGTGTTCATCGGAAAAAATACGGAAAACTACCGATCAGAGCAGCCGGTCTCTAGAATTCTCCTCCATACAGTGACTGAATTCACCGTAGCTGACAAGCTAGTGTCGAAAATCTTGCTACTGCCGGGACTCGAATCTAGGACCTCCCGGTCAGAGGCACTGCAGTGACATCAGTAGATGCACTGAGCCACCTCTCCCGATATTTTAGAAGTAAATGGTTGTGTGGAGTACCGTATCCCGCTAGTATCCATGAAAGCCGCGGCGCTTTGCGGATCCTTAGGCCCGCAACAGACTACACCGAGGAATGCGTTGCGAGAAATGCGCGACGTGAAATGTGGAAAATCGAAACAAGGGACGCTTATGGACCCCCAAAGAGTTTTCTCGTTCGCCTCTGCGGAGGCGAAAGAAGTCCTCGTTGGAGTCGGTCAGCAAGCGAGTTTTCTCGGATACATTTCTACTCCTTCATTTTTTATATGACACTAGCAAAATACCCGGCGTTGCCAGGGCTTTCTTCGTATTCAATCCTTACGAATGAGGGAAAATATCAATTTTATGTAATCCACGCTGTTTAATATTATTTTTAATGTAATTGGTTCAAATTCTAATAAAATACTATATTTTTTCATTTTATTTTACAACACATTGCTATTAGATGAAATAATCTAATCTTATGCCCCGCTACTGATCTCTAGCGAATAAATTAGGTACTAGTTTTGCTGCAGCACTACTGAACTCTGGCGGAATATATTGGGGAACCACGTGCTCTAAGCGAGAGGCGAAAAATAGTCGCGGTACATCTACAAACATATTATTTAAATTATTTATTTTCCGTATAAGGGTTGTGTTAGTCTTTACCAAACTTTGCAAGGACACTCCAACAATCCTGAAGAAGAGCCTGTAAAAATTTCATATCTATTCATCAGCTACTTTTTGTGGTATTGATGTCGGTTACACGTCGTTGAATTCAGTAAAGATTTGGGCCTTCGCTACTGCAGGAAAACACTAAACAGTGCATAGAACGCAGTGAGGTTATAATATTTAGTGATAAATGGCATGATAAACAACCAGTTTTTAATTGTTTACTTGAATTTTCTCTTTATACGGGAATGAACAAGAAAAAACTTATGTGAAAGATATTCTTACTTGAATGAAACCAGTTCATAATGAGCAATATAAAAATAAAAAATTGAAGCAAGAAACTTGAAGTGGTATTTTGAAATAATATGATTAATTCATTTCTTTCTTAATTCGTATTTATTAATTATGAATGAATTTATTAATTATGAAGTTTATTCTGAATTAGTTGATCGTTCACAATTTATTCATCATTTAACCAATAAATACAGTAAAACAGACGGGGGAATTACGGAGCTCACGAAAATATGTACAGATTGCAGTCCTCCCTTAAAAGTCACATACGTTCCAGTGTTTTACATTAAATAATGATTTGTATGCAATGCAGTAATGAATTTCTCTTTATGCATTTCGAACTAGTTAAACAGATGGTTTACGATTATGGCAACAAAACAATGATTTCATGGGTTAAAGTTTCACAAGAACATTTAATAAAAAGAAATGCCCCCGGTTTAAGCTAATTTCAAGACATTAATAACCTATTTGTAGTGTGTGGACGCAGCCTCGCCGGCCTCTTTCCACATTTTTCGTCGCACATTTCTGGCAACGCATCTCTCGTTGTAGTCTGTTGGGGGCCTTATGGGAGCTCGCGAGCGCACGAATTTTCACATTGTGGCCAGTGGAGCGCTGGTCGCCGACCATTCGCGAGACCTTCGGGCCTCTTTAAGGCTAAATGTACCGAAAAATACTTATACGAAAAATCAATAGATCGCAGCACAATCACAGAGAATTTACTTGACCGGTGTCTGAACAAATGGTACGATTTTTGATCTGTAAACGGCATTGGACTACTTTTTAAAATAGAATATACGCTACGAAGCCGTTTTTTCCAAAAACATTTCCAAATTATTTTAAAATGTTTTTTCTCATAGTTCCGGGAAGGAAAAACAATATGGGCTTATAGCGCAATAACGACGTGCTTGCTGAATCCAACGCCGCGTCAATCTTTCAAATCGGATGAATAGGGGCAGCGTAAAGTAAAATTTCGGAAAACACCTCACTCCCCTTCCCGCTCCACGCCGTTCCGTCACCCGCCCCTTGTGGACCCTCCCTCGACGCGGCCGAATGGCTACACCCGGCGGCCTGCGGCGCAGGAGGAGGCCGAACTTTCAGGCAGACAAGTAGGGCAGTCGGTTTATGCTTTCGTCCCTTTCAATCTCAATATATTTTTCTCCACATATCCAGCTAGTGATGCTGTAACACAACCAAACGGTCTCGTCGTATACAACTATATATCTTGTTCACATATTTCCGTCTTCCTTCGAATACTATCAAAAAATCGGTCAAGTAATTTTTGCTTATTTTGTTGCTGCCATGTAGTGGCGAGAAATTGAACTATTGTCTGTACATTTAACCTTAATTCACCCGCACTTCGGCCAATTTTGGGCACTTACAATGATATGAGGCATTGCAAACTCATGCTGATAATAATAATAAACAATAGTAAAGTTATATATCTCTGTGCAGTTTGCTTGAAAGAAATTGTGAAATGAATACTTCAAATAGAATGCGTGAAGTCTACGGTAATCGCCTGGTTAGTGAGAAACCACGAATTCTTTTTGACGTATAAAACACTATATTTATTATTATTATTAATTATTTCCGATATTTACCTGTATTTTCAGATTTTATAGAAAACTACAATGCGTATAACGTCTTTAAACTTTTATACATAATAAACGAGAACGAAAAATGTCTAAGTATTTCTTTATCCGTTTTTATACCATCTATTTTTATATTGTCAAACTCTATTTATTATGTAAACTATATTACACGCTCAAACATAACAAATTCAAAATAGAAGAAGTGTTTGTTGTTGAAGAAAAAATTCACTAAATAACTGGAAGAACCTAGTTCTAAAATGGACGACGGACGCTGATATAAATACATACTGACTTCTGTAAATAACACCCAGGAAAGTTCACTCATCAAAAAGCACTCAAAATCACTATTGTCCCGGCAAAAACGTTCTCACCTAGATATAGAACCAGAAAGTTACTTACAACTAGCGAAATTCATTTTGGCGCTCTCGTGAACGTGCAAGAAAAACCTATCACAGATTTTCATCGAGAGCAACTGAAGTACAATGTAGAAATTATGCCTCGTTTGCGTAGGTCGCTTCCAAAACCCACAACTATGTCTGATATATCACAAATAAAAAATAACAATCAGACATCTCGTGATTCCCAATGACATTTGTGAGAAAATATATCACCTTTTCATTGCAGGGTGTTACAATATCATAAACATTTAAAAGCTGTCTCAATCATTCCCAGTTCTTAAGCCCGTGTGTTCTCATTATTGACCGTAAACAGAAATTGTGACATTTGTGTGTGTTTTTTGTGTCCAATTTTCAGAATAAACTGAATTGTTATGTAGCCAAGCTAAGGTTTATACATTTTATTAACGTTCAGAAACATTAAGAATGTATGTTTATTACTCATTTCACAAACATTAAGAAATAAGTTTATTATGATTTATTTCCTATAGTAAATATATGTAAAGATACTTAGCGTGGGCGGTTAAATAAATCAATCTAATCTTTAAATAACCATAAAGGTTATCAGTGGTAGAGCAATTTATTGCGAAAGCTGTACCACAACTTCCAAGGATTGGAATGAAAATAAACTTTCAAAAATATATTAAGCCTGCTTTGCAAAGCAGCAGTTCACTTGCGTGTTGCGAGAGCGCAGTACATTTAATAACGATAATTGACATATGAGTGAAAGTTTCCGGGCTGGTAGGCCGTAGTTCAGTTGGCATTGAAGGGCCAAACGTTTCGTCCACGTCTGCGGTAGACATCTTCAATGGCGGCAGCGTCGTCTCCGGCACTCGGCAGTCTCCGGATCGGCGGCTGGCTGGCGTCGCCAGCATTGTACGAATAATAACCAAATCCCACCCACGTGATTCTTGTAAGCCTCTCATCATTAATTTAGGAATTTTACCATTACCTTGTCTGTTGATTTACACGAATCAGTGGTTTTTGTCAAAAATGACTTGCTTAAGGGCGGGAATATATTTTCAGAAAATGCCGAAGTCTATAACTATAACACTCGACGTAGAAATCATATTCATCAGGTGACAGTATCAATAGCTCATTACAAACAATTCATATACAATACATGTACATTATTTTACAACACTTTGCCAGATGACATTAAATGATTAAATTTGATAGAAAACTATCAATCTAAAGTGAAATCGTTTCTGCTGCATATCTGTTTCTATACAATTAGAGACTATACTGAGCATCATAAGGAAAGTAACATTAATTTTAACAGTGATATTTAATGTATTAGTTACCATTGGACTGTACAATTCTAAACAATATGTAACAAGTATTGTATCACAGCTTCTGGGTCAATACCCCCATCTCGATCAGATTTTTCATCCAGTTTCCCTGATCCATTAAGCAAATGCTAAGATGGCCCCTTGTTTGCTTCTGGACATAAATGTAACTTCATTATCTGTGCACGTCTTCTAGAATTCATTGGGAAATATAGTTATTCAAATTATCGTTTCCATGTTGTTGCAGCAGGAAGTATTATTCCTTGACGAAGGACATCATGGATAAGAGCCCAATATTTATTACTTATTTATCCTTGAAAATAGATTTTATTACATGAGAGCTTTTTTTTAAATGCAAAATTCATGTAGTATATGACTTAGTGTAGGGATCACAGAATTTGGAAAATGTGCACAGAATTCACTTCTCCCCATAGCACATCATACGCAGTTTTAACGGTTTTTTGACATACTATGACTTGGTACAGAAACATTTCCAAGTTGAGGTGATATGGCCTTTTCAGTTTACATTAAACAACCTTGGGTCTTTGCAATGTATAATTTCCGCTAAAAATTCTCTCAAATTTTGCACTACACACAAGAAGCTGAGAAAAAACACAAGAGGATGAGATCCCAAAATGCTACCCCAAATTTAGTACACATTATGACTTGGTACAGAAATTTGTTTCTGAAAACCCTAGGCTGGGACAGTAATATTGTTGCTTGACAATGAGAAGGTGAGATTGACCATGGTCAGCCATGGCAAAGTTCAAATACTGACAGATTCTTTCAGTGAGAAGGAACATAGAATTAAATTTAAGCATTACAATGTGAACATTTATTGCACTAAATCTTTGGTAATACTGGGAGTAACGTCAATCAACAGTAACACAAAAATAATATTTTAAGTAATTATGATTCTGCTTTACAGGGAACAATTCAGATAGAACATCTAAGACACTGAGCTTAGGGATGTTTGAGAAGAGACCAGTTTGAAGGCTGGTTGTAACCCAAAAGAATTGGGCAATGGAGGAGAAGAGACCATGAATTTTTATCCACCTCCTGTGAAACAGTCAACCAATCTTTAAGCCAATCCACAATGTCTTCTGTCTTCATGTTAGCAGGATTGAGACCTCGAATAAAACATGCCTAGAATGAAACATATCCACAATCAAAAATATTGACTATTTTTATTACTTTATTAATAAGGAACTGAATTGTAAAAAAAGGAGAAAGAAAATGTGTATATCTCCTTAACATTTTAGAAACTATGAGAAAGATTCTGTCTTATAACACAATATAGAAACTTTTATTATCTTCTTTTTCTTATAAATTTTATTTCAATTCACTTCAACGAAACAAGAAGAAACAATTTAAATTGCTAGAATTTTTATTTGTTTCCTTTATTTTTGATGTGTCTTGATTCAGCGTGGCCCAATAGCATTCTTTAATGTGTATTCGGTGAAGCCTGGATAACTAGTCAGAAGAGAAAAGAGGAAAAAAAGAAATCTGAAAGATCTATACAAGGCTACTTGACTGAACAGTGTCTGCTAGACATTTGTTTATCAATTCCCATAATTTACAAGCTTGTAATTAATAATTTTTGCAAAACTGTATTAACACAAAACGTAACTCAACCTGAGCATCCAAGTCATAGGCAAAAATAATCAAAATTTCATTTTACAGAGGTTATATTTTATCATTCAGAATGCATTGGCAACATGTGTCTAGACAAAGAGAAGAGAAAGAGAAGAGAGAGAGAGAAAGAGAAGAGAGAGAAAGAGAAAGAAGAAGATATATATATATATATATATATATATATATATATATATATATATATATATATATATATAATATATATATATATATATATAATATATATATATATATAATATATATATATATATATAATATATAACTATATATATATAATATATATATAAGTGTCTACTTCACTGACTGCCTCTTTTTCCAGAATCTTATACAGGAAACAAGATTCACCACCAGTAAATAGTCTTCTCTTTTGAATTCCTCTATTCTTGTTTTAAACACATAGTAATTCATAGCACAAGATTGTTTTTGTGCACTAAGATCATGGAACAAGCAGCAAGTAATAATAACTTGTTCATTCACTGAAACACATCAATTTTAAAAGTTGGTGACCAATTCTTTCGCACTGTAAATAAGAGACCTGTCTTATGGTAGAATATTGCATAGTAAATGGTCATTCATGATAGCGTAAGCATTCTCTTTTAAAAGTCATTTATAAGAGAGCATAATGGCCAGTCCAAATCATTTCTGATTGCCTTAAATAGTGTACAAATTGCAGTGAATCTGTATAACCAAACTACCTAATTATAAAGAATTATATGATAACAAAAATATTGAGCTGCATCAGGAGTTTTAGTGCCAGAGATCAAGAATTTGCATGTCCCCTGCATCTAACTGCTATATGCTATCATTAATGTGAGTCTGAATAACTTAACGTATATATATATATATATATATATATATATACGTTAAGTTTTCGAACTCACATTAATGATAGCATATACAGTTAGATGCAGGGATATGCAATTTTGATCTCTGCACTAAACTCCTGATGCAGCTCAATATTTTGTTATCATATAATTCTTTATAATTAGGTAGTTTGAATACAGATTCACTCATTGTACACTATTTAAGGCAATCGAAATGATTTGACTGGCATTATGTCTCTTATAAATGACTTTAAAGAGAATGCTGCTATCATGAATGACCATTTACTATGCAATATTCTACCATAAGACAGGTCTCTATTACAGTCGAAGAATGTCACCAACTTTTAAAATTGATGTGTTTCAGTGAATGAACAAGTTATTATTACTTGCTGCTTGTTCCATGATCTTAGTGCACAAAAACAATCTTGTGCTATGAATTACTATGTGTTTAAAACAAGAATAGAGGAATTCAAAAGAGAAGACTATTTACTGGTGGTGAATCTTGTTTCCTGTATAAGATTCTGGAAAAAGAGGCAGTCAGTGAAGTAGACACTTGCTGCCAGTCTTCACACCATGAAGTTTTGTCCCAGGCTTACTCCCCAAACCATATTGTTACAGTTGCCACTAATCAGACTGTAAACAGTGATAGCCGATTGCAAAACACTAAGAAAACTGTAATGCACAATTCAGAAGTGTTGGCCTGATAAATTGGCTCTCGAAATACTTCTTCAACATGACACTGCGAGACCACACACTAGTCACAAGACAACAAATTCTATGGCTGCAATGAAATTTACAAAGCTTTCTTACCCCACTCATTCTCCAGACTTGGTCCTTTTGAACTATACATTGTTCAACAAAATGAAGGATGCATTGCAAGGTCAACAATTTTTACCAAAGGAATGCAAGGCATTATTCACACTTCTCCAAAAGAATGGTGGTTCGATAGTCATTAGGAAACATTTTGAAAAATGGGAGCTGTGTATACTCATATTTTCCATCTTTCTCATTTAGCAATAAAATGAATATTTTGGATTTTATAATAGTTGTCCAAATCATTTCTGTACACCCAAAGTATGTGGTCTAGATCTAAGACGTGGGCACATAAAGTATAAGCTGGAAGACTTGTTCAAGAGAAGAGGTTTCTCTTGCTTTCTTGTGCCATTTATCTATGAATGTGGAGTAAAAGCTATGACTTATAAACCTCGAAAATTTACTTAAAAAAAAAAGCCTCTTCCCACAAAATGAAAAAGTATGTTTTGTTTCATTGTTTCAGTGAATCTGATATCGTCACCTAAAATAATGTTAAATTTTAGCAGCACAAATATACCAATCGAAGCTCCTCATAATTCATGGATTCAGGACCTCCTTCTCGAACAATAGCTTGATCCATGCAATGAATCATTTGAGCTCGTTCAGCTAATCGCTTCCGCCTTCGGAACCCCACATGCATTCCATGCATGCGTAGAAGAGCAGTCTGAAACACCAAAAACAAATGAAGTTGACATCTGTATGCATTTGAATGAAAAGAAAATAAAGAACTTAAAACTAGAAAAGTGACACTGTCCTATTACTTATCTTAAAAACGCAATTAAAATGAGGAGGTAGGTTGAACAAGCAGGAGGCAATATTGAATACAAAAATTTGTGGATCACAATGGCACAGAGTATTTGTACATTGAAAAATTTGATAAGTAATGTCAATTTGTTGGTATGCCTTTAGAGTCATGATGACTTCCAGTAACTGGAAGTTGGAGTATTTATTAAAAGACAAGTACAGACAAGGAAAGAACATTATTATTTGAGGTTTGAAAGGTGTATAAATAGTGATGTTAAAAATAAAGCATTTAATGGAAATGTAAAAAGCTGAATGTTATACTATTTCATGCATATTCATAAAAAGAATTCAGAAGTACAATTAATTCAACTACTTGAACTTTCCTCTTTCAACAATATAAATGAATATTCATTTTTAGAATGTCATGTACAACTAAAATGGACTATATCAATACACTATGGTTTTTTAAACTTCAGAAAAAAAAGAAGACATACCAGTCCTTGCTTCCATGTAGTTTGCATGTGGGAGAACAAATATTAACATTCTCACTAATTTTTTCAAAATTTTACTACACACTGAAGTAAATATCTCAGAGTACATACAGCCTTCAAAACACTACAAATGAGGTACAAAAAAATAACAGAATACACAACAAAGAGAAAATTAGTATTTAGGGCCACATTTTCTTCACACATACTTATGCCAAGTAACGTGTGTCAAAGAGAAAGCAATTCAATGAGAAGAAACACTTTAAGGCACAAGAGAGAGAGAAAAATGAAATAATAAAAAAATTCTCTGCACTAAAATACTCTGTGCCAAATTACATACTTTTTTAATACTCAAAAACTATTTTTCAAACCTTTTTAACTTTTTCACGAGTAATTTTCAACACTAACGGGTAATTTTTTATGGGTAAGTAACCTTGGGACATTTAATCCTACAGTATAATGCTGTTCAAAAAGTTGGTATTTGAATTTCTTAGAATCCATAAATTTTGGAAAACTAATACTTATTGCAGCTCAGCAATAATTTTGTTTTATTGTAGATAAAGACAAACAAAAAATTAATTAAATATTCCTAACCGGTCAGTAATAACATACTTTTTTCAATGTAAAAATGTGTGACTCAATTAAGACGCAAAGTAAAATATTTATTATACATTGCATTATATTTTAAGTTTGTGTTTTCTTGAAACACGTATACTTCATATAAGATTACTACCACTTATTACTTTTTAAAATTGTATAACAAACTTTAAACAGTAAATTAAGAGCTTTAGATGAAGTAATTACCATTGGATAATAACCAAAAGGTTAAGAAATTAATAAGAAAACAATACTTTCAACACAATTTACAATAGAGAGTATTAGTTACACTAAAAACAATAAGTGTACTCTTTACTTTACCGCAATTATTGCAAACATTCAGTATGACAAAGTACCTTATACTGATTCACCAATCAAAGAGATTTGCTTTGATCGATGCTTTAGAAATTGCATATAATTTTATTATTTCCACAATGATATTGAGCCTTAAAACAAACTTATACATCTGGAAGGTAATTAAGCTAGAATCTATAAACTTTCTTGCACCACATCTCATTTACCAGGGAATCACTAGCGAAGTGTGGTTACAATGAATCATGTTAACTACCCTATTTCAGTGATTGATATATTGTTACATACCACATGTCCTGAATAGATCTGTAGTAAACTATAAGGAGAGCCACTAAAAAGAGGAAGAAACTTCAGAATTTCTTCTGGCGTCGGGTGAGTTCCACTACCCAAACAATCTAGGGCCACTCGCCATGACTCTTGGAGAGGATTTTTTTGCAAATATTCTCCATCAACCTGTTCTTGAAGAGCTCGGAAAACAGGGCGATAGTTAAAGAGTCGCTGCCGATGAACTTGGGTAGCAAATTCAAAACGTTGCTGCAATGTCCAGAAGTGGGTACACAACAATTGTCGTGGAAAGCAGAACCTGAAAGAATATAACAGGCAGTCAAATGATGATGCCATCCATTTCCCTTCTGAAAGGACTATCACTAAAAAAAGTACAACTGATATTTTACTGTCAAAATTTGTGAAAGAGTTGAAGGTCTTTTCATTAGTGATCACCTTTTTCTCTTTTTGAATCAAAATTAATAATTATGTAAATACTGTGTAATATAAGTAATTATAATATAAAAATATTAAATAAATGGTGGGCATCTCCATCTACACAAAACCTAATGAATTCAACATTTTACAACTCTAAAAAAGTTTCACCTCCTCAAAGTAGCATATTTAATAGTATAACAATGAAGTACACTCCACACAGTAATAAAGTTTTATTACAATTTACTTGAATATCAGAGAAACTGAACAAGATTACAAAACATTGTAAGTGGTCTATGTAAATGAGCTTCATTTAATACTAAGTTGCATTCAATATTTCATTGATCTCCATAATTTTATAGGTAAATGATATTCATCTGAAACAAATGAAAATTTAACAATTTAGTTTGTTTTATGGCATTCCATCTAGCACTGAATTGTGAGATCTTCATTTCATCAATTTTTGCTCTAACAAATATTTTTTAAATTTTCTAGTAGTAGTAGTTTGCATGATAGAAAACAAGCACATGAAGATGCACTTTAACACCCACATATCAACTGGGCGTCAATGATGGTACCCGAAAGGGGTAACAGATACTCCCCAGTGGCCAGTGGCAATTAGAATTTATCCAAAAAAACTTAAAATTCTTAGTTAAAATGAAAAACAATTCCAACATCAACATTATAGAGGAAGCAATTACTACAGCATTTAAGTATCACAAGACAAATTTAAAGTTATTAAGATTTTGTAACTAGAATCCTAGTTTCTTTTCTTGAAGTTGAAATTTTTCATTAATTAAAATACAAGATAATGTTTAAACTTTGAATCTAATTTTTTAAGAATAATTTATACTATTGTTTGCGGCTGAGAATATTATAAGTTAGTTAACAATTATTTTCACCATTTTATAAAATTTCTAAAAGTAGTAATTGCAAGTATGAGTAGGAATAATTTTCTATAAGTACCTACACAAGAGGGAGAATGATGTAGTTTGTCAAAGGAAGAGTAGATAACACCAAGAGAGGAGCTACTTTTTTCATGTCTCTAGGCATCTGATGAAAAATTTCTATTTCCTTGCGAGTTAGACATGCTGTTCCAATTTTGGATTTCCGAACTTTCTTCGCAATTCTTAAAAAAGCTTTCATATCACTATAGAAGTCCTTCATGCCATCTGTAAACACTCTGTAAGTACGTATGGCAGATGGGAACTTGGATTCCAATTTTGCAGAATAATTTTGCACAAATTCCAAAAATCTAGAGAAGACATATTTCCTTATCTTGTTACTTGGTTGATTGGGTGATACTGTGGATTTTAATCTGGTCTGAATACATCCACACCTGAAAATTTAAAATATGCTTACATTTTTCTCAATTTTAAAGGAAACATCTCTACAAAGAATACAATCCTAAATGCTTTTCAACATTTTTATTTCAAAATATTTTATCCAGATTATGTTAAGTATCGTACAATGCTTACCCTTGAATTAACGGCGAGTTATTTTGCTGAACATTAAACGTGCGAGAAAATCGCAACAAGGCAATAGGAAATCTATACATTATGATCACAGATATACAATTATAAAACTAGCAATCATATTTTTCGAACCTAGCGTAATTCATTTCTAACGCATCTTCTTTCGACCATGACTAAAGAGAATAATTCAATTTGTTATGATAATTAGTAACGCGAGACCCATAGTCCACCCACTGTCACCCTGTTTGTTGCCACCTTCTCTTTCTCGTTCTACTTGCTTCCAGAGAGTATTATGATTACGTGCCTCTGTCTCTCACCTAACCCCGTCAACCCCAGTCCCACTGGTCCGCTCTGTGGTCCTTCTCTCTCTCTCACTGCGCAAATAGTTTGCACAGTTGACACGCTTTACGCTTCGCTTTTACTTTGCACAATTTGACATTTCCAACATTCCTGCAATCATGGAAAGGCGATCTTTACCAGAGAGTATATGGTTTTTATATACTTCATGAATAAATCTAAAGCAGGCTCCTGTGACAGAATCCGCGTTTTATTCTTCCTTTTTTTTTTTTAACGTGGCGCGTCAAGGCATGTCTTCATGTTGGAATATAACACGGCTTTTCGCGTCTTTCTCAGTCGTGCCGCTAAAGGTCGCATGATTGTGACACAGTGAGAGAGAAATCTGTAATTCAAGCTCGTCGTTACCGTATCAAGCAGTGCTGCAGATCAAGTGACATCTAGCAGTACGACCGAGAAAGATGCGAAAAGCCATGCCAAAGGCCATCGTGAATACAGACCTTGACAAGTCACGTTATAAAAACCGAAGTAGACTGAATACATTGACCACTATCATTTAAATCGACCATGGTGTAAAAACTTTCAGCTGTCATGCAGATCACTATATTCCTGACTCCGTAATGCAGATTGTGATACGATTCGTTCACGCTCGCGGACGCGTATGATTCGTTTACGCGTGAGTATACACATGATGTAATATATATCTTACACCATGGTACAGATCATGGTGTAAGATTTCTTACGCCGTGATTACAGAATGTCCCAAGGCCTGCATGACGTCACAACGATTGGCGGGAAAATGTTGGGTGGCAAGCTCTAGAAGAAAAGATACGTTTTTGGCTGTATTATGCAGTTACCGAGCTGCGTGTGTCTTATCACATTTGCTATTTACTATGATATTTGCTTTCTTTTGGTTTATTGAAGTTCTAGCTGCGAATTTCGTCGACAAATTAGATTTAAAAAATATTTTATCAACACACGTCACATCGCTACCTTTCCTTTTTGAAAACGGTCCGAAGTAAATATTATCATGAGCTTAGCGATGACGCCAAGATGCTGCTTTATAATAAAATGAAATATATGAAACGTTTGGTTCCACGTGCCCTTTCATCGGTTTGGAAACGGCATTGGCCAACGAATAATGAACCCCTGTGCTATTAGCGTAGAAGTGACTCCTTGTGTATATTTTTATAAACTGTCATCTTTTTACAAATTTGTTTTATAAAGGCTAAGGGCCGAATTCATAGTCGACACTTAAGGAATAAGAGAATCCTTAAGTGATAAGTGCTTTCTCAAAATAAGTATTCACTTGTAGGCGCTTGTATTTCATAGACGTTCCTAACGACCGCGGAATGAATGTTCCCTTAAGCGAAAGGGAAATGTGGCAACATGGCATTGGCAGCAGCTGATTCGAAGTTCTTGGTAACTGGAGTCCGAAGCCTTCGGGATTTATAATCTGCCTAGTGCAGTGTCATTCAGCAAATTGCTGCAACTTCTACTAAGCTACTACTGCTAGTAATAATAATAATAATAATAATAATAATAATAATAATAATAATAATAATAATAATAATAATGATAATAACCGAGTTTACATACACACTCCTTTTTGTACAAAGACAATGTCCAATTTGACAGGAAAGTGGACATTCCAACGTTGAGTTGACGCGCGCAGCAAAATTAAAAATTTTGGAAACAGCTGAAAGGATGAAGTTGCATACAATCTTAATGCAACGAGAACTTTTAATAAAGGTCAAATCGACAGTCCTCTTTACGTCATTGGGACTTTCTCGATCATTGGCACAAGTAAATCCACTACTGTGGTTTTATTAAAACGAAACCGCTTTCGGAACTGTTCATCATTATACATTTCCAATGGATTGCTCCCATCTCTAAGGGCCGGTTTCACCAACAGTCGAGTAAAGTGAAGAGTAGTTCCTCAAGAGTATGCATTTACTCCACGATAGTTACTCTCGAGTAGAATATATGCGTTTCACCATGCTTCTGGAGGGTTATTTTACTCTCGAGTACATACTCTCCGATTTTACTCCGCGAACAGCTGAACGCGCAATTTTTCATACATAGTAGAAAGCGATTCAAGAGGCCCATAATATATCTATTTGTATTTCGCAGATGTGTTAAGTATAAAACTCAAAATATTCATTAAGTCGTTATCCATAACACGCTTTACAAATGGATCGTTTTAATTGACTTCTAATAACACAAATTTCTAACTATAAAACCAACAAAACGAATTCAACAGTAGGTGAACACTACGTAAAAATATAACCTAAACTGGTAACGTCTGACGAGACTGTTGCGCCCCTACCTGTTGAGGTTATATGCGAGCAGTGAGCTTTAAATTGTGTACCGCAAATATATTTTACGCCACGTTCAGATTTTGTCATGGAGACAGATTTGGGCGTGCAGCTTGTGCTGTTGCAAGCTTCTGCAGCATTAATTTTAGGGGCGCTTTATTTAAAAAGAAGGAGGCGCTTTATTTGCCATTTCGAATCAACACTTCGCAACTCGTACCAAAACTCCACAAACTTCTCTGCTCTACCTTTCAACTACACACCAACGCACACCAATACACACGCATAAACAAGAATCGATCTGGAGTCAACCTTCCTTCTCGCGGATTTTGTTGTGCATTTGTTTTTTTCATGCTGCTCTCTGATTGGTCTTCGGTAGAATTTCGACGTAAACTTAAACGTAGAAGCTTGGAGCTTGCGAGCTCTTTAAGTTTACGTCTCACGTCTACGTTTACGTCAAGGCATTGTGAATCATCTCGCTTTATAACCCATTTCTAGGTTTTGCGGCTACGTTACGGTTACGTTTAAGTTTGCATTGTGAATGAGGCCTTAGGCCTTAGGTACCAAATGACCAAACCTTAGGTACCAAATGACCGTTAGTATCCGATGACATAAACGCCATATTGCTGTATTCATTTGTTTTTTCAAAAATTACAAGAATGAAATTTTTATGATCTGGCTGTCACGTCCGTAATATTTACATTAGAGGCAATTTCTTCACGTTATTGTATTTATGAGTATATTCGCTTTAAATAATATCAAATAAAGTATTCGAAAACAACAGTTTTGTATAAAAATCAGCTCAAAATTCCGCGTTTTCAGAATCACATAAATTCTATTTTCTCAAAAACGGCTCCAAATTTTTCTAATGGATGGTGCTAATTGCACTGTTTTATATGATATAAAGTTCATTCTGTGGGTATTTTGTTTTTTCAAAAATTACTCAAATGTAATTTTTTTGAAATACCTCTCACGCCGTTAATATTGTCATTTCCATTCATTTCTATGCATTATTACATTTGTGAGTAGAAGCGCTTCAAATTACTTCAAATTACTTTTTCGAAAACTCAATAGATTTCCGAGAAAAAGAGCTTCTATTTTCGCATTTACAGTAATGCTTAATCGCCATTTTCTCAAAAACGGCTACGAATTTTATCAATGAAAAATTCTATTTAGGACGAGTTTCTACTCTTCTTTAACATTCTTGAAGTAATAATTGGGTTGTACTACTAGGAAAGCAAAAAGTTGAGAAATTATCAAAAAATGTACTTTGGGCGACGATAGTAGTTGGCCAGAGAATGGAGCAAGACCTTAAAGCCAGGTCACACCAAGAAAATTAGAAAAAATTGATACTTTTATTTATTTATTTACGTCAAAAAAAACAGTTAAAAACTGCGTATGACGTGCTATGGGGAAAAGTGAATTGTGTGCACATTTTCAAAATTCTGCGATCCCTACACCAAGTCATATACTACTTAAATTTTGAATTTTTGAAAGGGAGAAAAAAAAAAAAAAACCCAAAATTTTAAAAAATTTTAAAAAACCCAAAAAACCATTTTCAAGGATAAAAAGCAATAAATTTTGAATTTTGAAAGGGAGAAAAAAGCAACAAAAAAAAACTCCCATGTAATAAAATCTATTTTCAAAGAAAATAAGCAATAAATTTTGGCTCTTATTACTTCCTGCCGCGACAACATGGAAACGATAATTTGAATAATTGTATTTCCCACTGAATTCTAGAAGACGTGCACAGAAATGAAGTTACATTTATGTCCAGAAGCAAAACAAGGGGCCATCTCAGCATTTGCTCAATGGATCAGGGAAACTGGACGAAAAACCTGATCGAGATGGGGGTCATTGACCCGGATACGAGAAAGTCTGTGCTATTCTGTAGTACTTCTAGTTCATATTGTTTCCAATCAGATAAAATAGTGTTAAATTAACGAAAAAATGAAATAAAAAACACGATTTGGCTGTAGATTGATGTGGGTGTTGCAACGGAGGCTAAGAAACGTTTCAAATTTTTTTCTATTAGAATTATAGTGTAACTACTCATATGTCATATGGTTTAGGGTAACATTACTATCTTATCCGGGGGTAACCTTTCGCATTTGGATTTATCCACTTTTTTGTTCCCAGACACAAAAGAATAATGAGTTTTCTGTTGAATGAGAATTCTTGTTATATTATGTTCGTTAGATAGAGTGCGATGGAGTTGTATGTCATGCCGATGTGGTGTCTCAAACTGTACGCAATATTGAATTCAAAGTATCGTTTTTTAAATACTCTCTTGTATTACAAGTTTAAAGCTAATGTTTTTCTCTAATGGTAGAAAATTCTTTTTCATTGCCGAATATGACAACGCCATACCTTTTCGGCGTCTCTAAATAGCCGCCATACTGATTCAAAGGTTTCCAATTTGATACTAGGCCATGTATCACGTACGTATCATAGGTACAGGTGTGGCGACACATTTTGGACCCCCGTAATCAATTTTGATAAGTAGATGCAATGCCATACTGATGAGACATTATTTGGCCGACATACTGAAAAATCTGTTTCTTTCAAAATTTTCATAAAATCATATGTAACCGCCGGAAAATAATTGTACAATCTTAACAACAATAAAAAGTGGAAGTAAATGGTTAATTTGCAACGTTTTATGACAAATTAGGAACAATATAATTTATTAAAAGAAATACTATACCGTATTTTTATATTATACGTTTAGATTTATATGTAATACCTCTGAAAGTACGCTTGAATATTTAAGGTAAATAGATTGGCACTACTGCGTGATTTCTTACAGCAGCGCTACGAACGTGGAAATGAAGAAACTTCATGGGATAATTAAGATACGAATGAACCTCTTTTTTAATATAGCCCTCTTGGTTTCCATGGCAACAAGAATGAAGCTTGTGGTATGCCAAAGAGTATATCTCGAAAGCACATGAGTTGATTTTCCTGAGTAAGAATGTAATTCTTCTGGAGTGTTACGAAATGGCAGAGGTGGTAGATCATTCACTTCAAGAAAGATTAAGACATCGGCAGCGAATGTTTTGTACAATTGTGCAAAAAGTTGCATTGCAAATATATTCCCGTACGGGAAATGACACAGGGATACGCGAAGTTGTTGGAATCTGCAGATTAATCTACTGTGACACATGACAAATATAGATTTACTTGAACTTTATTTTAAACTAATAAGTAATTAGCTATTAACTTGAATATTGCTGTTTTTTCTTCTGATTTATTTATTTACTAATAGTGATTTATCGATTATTAAATTATATGTTTTGTTAATAACTTTATTATTATAAAAATAATGTTTAAAGTATATTGAATATTTAGAAATTTCATGTGTTAATAAAAAAAATTCAAAAAAAGAACTGGTCAGTGAAATGAAATAGGGAGTGGAGATTTGGAGTGATTTACATTAACTTTATGTTGAATGCATATTTTTTTGCATGAAGAATTTCAATGGCATCACATACAAAAGTAGACGGTTCCTCATACCAGCTTGTTAAAAGTGATGCATCAAAGCATCAACATGTCTCTTCAGCTCAGCCTGTGAAAAATCTTTCTAAAACACATAGCGCACGACTGTGTGATGCCCTACAACTAAAAGTTCAGCAAAATTTTCTTGAAAAGACACAAAAGATTTTAATATGTACTTTAAAGAATTTAGAACCACATCACATAAAGGATTTAAATGATTATAATGAAGAAACAATTAAAAAAAGGTAATACTAAATAACTTTTAATAACCATTTCATGAAGTATTTTTGTCTTTGGCTTAGTTATTATGATTTTTAGATTGCAAGAAAGTGAAAAGTTGCAGAAGGAGGTCATTGCAGTTGTTCATTTGTTGAAAAATTTAAAGAATGATGTTACTGTTGAAAAACTGAAGGAAATAAGTGAGTGTGTCTGTAATGAATGTAAAGTTCCACAAGTTTTTGAATATTTTACTAATACCCTTGTTTTAGTTGATTTATTTAATGAACCTGATTGTAATTGATTTTAGATATAGCTCATTTTGAGGCAAGTCTAATGGATTTGGATAATAAAATTGCAATGCTAAAGGATATGTGTGGGAAACAGTATGTATGGAATCATATATTGACATTTAACTGTGAAAATAACACACTTTTTATAAACTTTGTTTGAGAGAAGTTTGTTTTATGAGAAGTGATAAGTCTTTGTTGTTTGAGCAGAATCACCTTTTTGCGCCACCAAGAACAGGAACTACAGGTTCATGTGACATCAGTATCAAATAAAATTGATGAATGGGCTAAACCAATTAAGGTTGATGCAGTGCTTCCAAGTGTCCATCAAACTGCAGTTTTGTTCAATTCAGGAAGTAATTATAATGAGGTATATTTCCTTTCAGTGTATTTACATTCAGAAAATGTTTACATATATTGGGTACATCTATAATTTTTTTCTTTTCATTTTCTGATTTTGAAGAATGTTAGTTCATTTCAAAAATTCCTTCAAATTCATGGTGGTCATACTGGTGGCTGGGATGAAGGTGACCACATAACTTTCATTCGTTTGCTACGAAAATATCAAAGTAAACCAGTGCTTTATACACATTTGCAAGAAGAATTTCCAGGTCAGAGTTATTTGTTATTTTTTCTTGTAAAATTACATTCAAATATATTCAGATAAGTACCTACTGTATTTGTTCCATAAAGCAATTTAATATTTCTCGAACAATGACATAATGTGAGTGATCTGGGCTATCTGATCCTGGATGCAATATGCTAAAAGAGAGAAACTTACCTTTTTGTTAATATTTCTAGATTGTTTATTAATAGTTATAAGATATAATATAAAGTTCAGTACTTTATAAAAAAATTGTAAGTTAGTTTATGTACTTTTTCTTCTCTTGCTGTCTTTGGGCATTCTTTCAGTGAGCTTGGCTAAACCAGAATATACATCACTATTCTCAATCTATATATGATCTGTCTCTGATACCTTCTGAAGATTATTATGTTTGTACAGGATTATTATTTTTTTACCAAGAATTTTAAAATATTTTTGCTTTTTACATCAGTATCTATAGTCAGAAAACACAATTAGTGATACAAAATAATACTTTCAATTAGCTTATTAGCATTCATGTAAAATTATAATAACTATGTTCAACAAGTAATAGTTTAAGAATAATATTTCAATCCAAATTGTATGGGTTTTAATATTAAAAATAACATTTTGCTATGCAAATTCTTAATCATTCATTACAACTATGAAAAGCTAAATCAAATATCTAAAAAGATCTTCAAGAGTTCCAACTTTGTTGCCATGGCATTAAACCTTGCAAGCATGTTAAGCTTCCATTGACCAAATCAGGACTATAATTAAAAAAGTAGGGCAACATTTATTTATTTATTTATTTTACGTCAAAAAAACAGTTAAAAACTGCGTATGACGTGCTATGGGGAAAAGTGAATTGTGTGCACATTTTCAAAATTCTGTGATCCCTACACTAAGTCATATACTACTTAAATTTTGAATTTTGAAAGGGAGAAAAAAAAAGTAGGGCAACATGATAAAAGATTTCAGGAAATAAATCGAGAATTGATTTTATGAATTGACAGAATCCTGAAGGTGTAATGTACAAACTAATCTTGATTATATTGCATATTATAAGAAAATTTTGAAAATGCATTAGAAGTGAGAAGTACCTCCCACATGTAACTACAATTTCTTAATTACAAGGGATTGAAGCATATAGATAGGAAAATATCTATTTTAAAATAAAATGTTGGCTAGTTTGTTAAAACATTCCATGTATGCAATTTGCTTTCTTCTGTGACCTCCAAGTCTTGTATAATGCTTTTCTTTAATGATTATTTACATTATTTTCTATTACTGTGACACCTTCCTCCCACAGGACATTCCAATGTTAAATTGAGAATAGTGTAAAGACAATTGTAGATAATTATAGTTCTAATAGCAAATAGTTTCATAGTTTCCTATATTTACCTTAAATTGGGTTTTGTGCATCAGATATCCAGAAGTTTTCTGACATTTTTTAATAATTCATCTGACAAAAGTGATGTATACCCATAACCAATAATTACTAATAATTACTTCTTGAAATATATATAAATTAAATCTCTAATATTTCATAGTTTTCAATTCTGTTATGCTTCTTTTCAGGAAATATTATTGATTAATTATTGTTCTAATCTCTTGAAAACATCTCTTCTCTTTCGTGTCCTATTCTAACTTCAGGGGTATTCTTCTCTTACTGCCAAGTAAATATTATATAGTTCAAAGTATTCAATGTGTGTTTTGCAAGTGTGTAATAATATTCATATATTGGTGGGCAATAGATAAACAACTGGAAGAACTTAAAGAACACTATCAATGGTTTGCTGAGTACGAAGGTCTCAAAGCAAAACAAAAGCAAGCAATTACTGATTGGCGTGCCACTAAAAATTATTCTTTACGTAAAACAATGAGCTGTTCTGCACCATTGCCAGTTCATGCCATAGCCAAAGAAGAAAAAAAGCTTGATTTTTGTACTAGCGAGTACCGAGAGCAGCAGAAGCAACAACTAGAACAATGGAAGGTAAATATTTTTTTATGCAATATCTTGTATAATCCTTGAGCAAAATATAAATGTCCAATATAAAAACAAAATTTCAAAATTGTGTGTGGTGTGTTAATGTTCTAAAAATTGGGAAAACAATTGTGTATTGTCAAAATCGATGTTCTTTCAGAACATGAAAGAACTGGAGGCAGAAATGAAAGTTCTCAAGAAAAAAGAAGAACAACAGAAACAGTTGATTGAAGAGGAAACAAGAAAACTTCGACATGTAAGAATAATTTTTAAATATAGTGCAACTAAATTTATTGTCTTACAGTTGATGGAATGAAAAGAAGACATTTCATTATTATTGTGTCAGAATGGAATCTGTGCAAATAGCTGTAGAATATTAGAGCAGATTGATACTTCTGCTCTAATATTGTATATACTATACTAATAATGTATCAACTATCATTTACCTAAATGAAGATCCAAGCATTCACATTTTTGTGGGTGAGAAAATGTTTTGTGAAAGTTAAACAGGAAGATGTCGATTCAGAGAACTATTTTCATTTTTTTTTTAAATTATGTTGGTGCATGTTATCCTTTAACCAATATTTAAAGAAAATTACTGCTAAATTAATACCTAATTTATTTAATTATGAAGTAATGTATTAATTTCTAGAATTGGCTTTGAAGAGGAGGGTTTATCTTATTATTGCCCCCATGAATTTATCTTGATTCTTATAATACATTTTTTGAGTTTTTTATCGCTTAATACATTTACAGACTATACAAAAAGCTGAAATTGAGAAATACAAAAAGAAAAAGTTGAAGGAAGAGCTTGCTGTGGCTTTAGAGAAACAAGCTCAGGAAAATGCTCAGGCAGTAGAACGTGCATGCAATGCCAACAAGTCATTGAAAGTTTTCAGGTAATATTTTTCTAAGTTACGGTTTAAAATGCTCTTAAGAAAATAATAAGTCTGAGTGTAAAGGTTGAAATCCTTGTATTTTAAAACTGAAGTGCTTAAGATCAGATAGTCCTATACCATGTTTTGGCAAAAATTGATGTACAGTATTACTATCAATTTGGTCGTCAGTATTCTAATGTGTGACTGATTTTAAATTTGAGAACAAATAGCAGAGAAATACATAAAAATATGTTAAATATTCCTTGTTGTTATAGGTGTGTCAGACCCATTTTGCCTTAAAACTCAATTTCAGTCTGAAATTAGGACAATGTGCTCCTGAACCCTTCAATTTTAAGATTTTTCTATGTATATAATTACTTTAATTTTGGATCTAATGCAAATAAAAAAATATTGCTCTTTTTGATAGTACAATAAGAAAGGATTGGTGTGTGTATTCAAGAAAATATTGTGTTATTCACTTTAAATAAATACTCCTTTTTTGTGGGAATTGTAGATTCAGTGAGTCACCTGAATAAATGTCAATTTTGCAAACTGTTTCATACAAAACAATGAGTGTTTTTGGATAATAACTGTTACACTGTGATTGAGAAGTGTGCATATATGTGGGATGAGTGATTTGGACTGTTTTCTGGTAGGAAAGTGAAGTGAAGGTGCATTCTTTTGGAACGAATCAATTCAGAAACTGATCTCTAGTTTCCAATAATTTTATTTATAATTGGAATTTTTCTCAAATTATTGGATTTTTTTGGATGTTTTCATCATTATTTATGTTTTGAGCTGACTTTCAAAATATATTACAATTACCTAATTCCTCCTCCACCACCACCACCACCACCACCACCACCACCACCACCATCACCACCACCACCACCGAGATTGCGCGCGCGTTAACTGCTAAGGTCATTAGTTCCGTAAGTGCAGTGCATGTTTTTATCATGGTAAGCGGTAGTCCTTCCGTCGGCTTGCAGGTTTTCTCCAACCATCTCTCACCAGCGCTCCACCGCCCTATCCGGAACACGCTCTCAGCTCCTGTCTGATCTCCCGGCAAGTGTGGTAATGTAATGCATGTAAATGTGTATGTAAGTAAGGGGAGAGGACAGGACAGGAAAGAGGTCCATGTCCAGACGGTGGGCAATTTTCGGCACTGGCTACCACCGCTAGGTCGAATTCAACCCTAGTCTGGGAAAGAATTCTAGCGGTCGACCACTTCGATCGCTAGTTTTTCCTGGTTTCTCCGATCAATATCTTAACAAATGAGCCATAGACTGCGCGTGATTATCCCTTCCTTGCCCTCCTCTCGCCCTGCACGCGCCCCCTCTCACACTTACATGCAGATACGCCGGAAGACCAGTCGGGAGCGTAGATCTTGTCCCGGTTGGGAGGGTGACCTGCTGGGGGAAATAATACGAGGCAGGAAACCCCACAAACTGACGTCTAGGTCCACGCCGGATCTCTCGGTAGTTTTCCGTGGTTTCTCCGATCAACACCAGGCGAATGCCGGAGCAGTACCCTACCAAATGGGCCACGGACCGCGCGCGATCTGTCCTTCTTCTTCCTTGTCCTATCCTCTCCTCTTACACACACATTTACACTGACATGCACCACACTACCACATATTCCGGGAGACCGGTCGGGAGCTTAGAGCTTGTCCCTGCTGGGGCGGTGCCCCGCTGGTGGGAGAGTCCTGGTTAGGGGGAAACACCTCTAGCCGACGGTAGGCCGGCGCCGGATCTCGCCATCCAGCGGGGAAAGATCACCGCCATCTCCCGAGAAAAAAAAAACAAAAACATGCACTACACTAACGGGACTAATGACCAAAGCAGTTGACGCCCGGAAACACGAAAAAACCAAACCAAATCAATCCACGCCGGATCTCACGTTTCAGTAGAGGAGAGAGACCGCCATCTTCCAGGATATCTCCCTCAACACGTACGGAACTAATGACCATAATAGTTGACGCGCGTTTGATGAGTGGGACGCAGTTGTCCTGTCGAGAGCTTCGTTACGTCTTAATTTTTGGTTTCGACGCTTCCGATTGGATAATCGCGTCCTTACTCATCAAACGCCAGAAGTCACTACAATTAAATCGGAGAAGATTCTCCATGTGAGTGGGACTGCGGAACTGAAGTTTTGTAGACCGCAAGACTCTAGATTCCAGCTCTGACCGTCGTAGAAGTTTGAGTCGAACATGACCCTTCTTGGAGAGCTTTCCTAGGAGTCAATGGACCAAAAATCTATTCTCTCATTAACTCGTATGCTGCCCCGGTGAACAAGTCTTTTTGACAGTGCTGGCTCGTACACTTTTCTAAAGAAGAAAGAAAAAAAGTGAATTTTATTAACTATTTCAAATGAAGCTTATCTAATTTGATTACATGCGTCGAATAGCGATGGGAAGAGAGAGAAACAGCTGTAGCTTCGGCTTGCCCATTCACACGGGTTTCTGGTCCCCCCGAGTTGTGCTATTGCACAGTGTGCCAACTGCTCTACCTTTGTCCGGACGCATCCTATCCATGATGGAAAGATATGGGTGGGTTCCTTCGACGCACCGATTTTTGCTCGCAAAGCACATGCTCTTTGTTTGAAGAGCTAGACCAGACGCTGGCCGTCAAGTTGAATGGTGAGCGAGTAGTGTTGAGAAACATGTTGAAAGTGGCATAAAGTAAGAATTTTGAACGGTGACCAACCAAAATAATACGATGAAGGTGGACAAGGCGCAGTATTTAAACGAAATGCTTCAAAAATTTGTTTCAATGACTGTCACATGATGAACTTTTTGATATCTGGCTGCATTTAAAATGCGCTCTAAATTGTGACACAAACTGCTGCCTGTAAGCTCAATGGCTGAAGTCGGATACGATGTGCAGTAGTTCACCTATGTCTTTCCATGATTGTCCTGGTTCTGGCTGGCGTGAGGCATCGCCCAACATTCGTTGGCGCGTTGATTGGAGTATGTAGTTGAATGAGCGCACGTACATGGCAGTTCAAGGCAGGAATTGTTTGAAACAGTTTGAAATATGTATCGATGTATGTATGAATATAGACTGTAGTAGTATCTACCACCACCGCATGCTATTGCTGCTTCCCATAAGTTAAGTTAATGCCTTATTTTACGTGGCGAGATTCGGGCCATCAGGCCCTCTCTTCCGTCTAACCACGCGAATTTCGCTACGTTCCTAGTGGAGAAAGGAGGTATTATCTTGGGCGACGAAATAGGCGGATCTCAATTTCGCTCAGAGGCTTCTTTTAGGTTTGAGGAGCTTTTACATGCAGTAAATCTACTACATGGGACAGTCGGCTTTACTTCCCCTCCGAAGGAAGGCGTACGTAGGATTTTTTCGACCTTACAAATACACGGCTTCCATCGGGGTTGAACCCGCAAACTCGGATACAACAGTCCAGTACGCTGACCGTTATACCACCTAATCCGCCATACTACCGAATCCGCCCACCCGTAGCTCATTGCAGCAGCAATTGTTCCGGTTTGCCAGTACGCTGGATGAAACAACATGAAAGCAGATAAGCATGGGTAACGTTGGACAGTGTGGTTTCTATGGAAGGATGGAGTGACTGTTTCAGTAATTCACAAAAGTTTAGTAGCTGTGTGTGGGGAGACATTACCAAGTCGCAGATATGTATTTTGTTGGGTATCAGAGTTCAAAGACAGCAAAGACTGTTCCGTAAAACGCAAAAATACTGGACATCCAGTAGCTGCGCGCCAACCAAGCAGTGCCCAACATGTCAATGACTTGAGAATGACGTACAGACGATTCACGTTTGATGAATTATAGAAGACAACAGGACTATCGTGGGGAACCCTCCATGAGGATTTGAAGATGAATAATGTGATGGCGCATTTGGTGCCCCACCCCTCACCATCGCGCAGAAACAGAAGCGTGTGGAAATGTGCTAACGCGAGACTCCAGAAAAGAAACGCCAGTCTATGGAGTGGAAACATGCTGGGGGCCCTCGCCTCGAGAAGTCACGGCCGGGACTATTCGTGCGCAAACAAATGGCGACTGTGTTCTGGGTTCAGGAACGGGTAATTCTAGGGGATTGACTTCCTCCCAATACGACCGCCACCGTTAGGTTGCAGTTACGGAGTTGTTGCAGTGTACGCAGGAACTACGCATTCAACAACACCGTGCGGTAAATGGGGCGTGGCGCCTTCCTACAAGGCAATGCGCACCCACTTGCCATGAGGTCGCCGTGCGAGGCGAGGATTTTCTGTGCTGCCACAGCTTCCATATTCAACGCAGTGAAAGAGCCCCACGGGGCATACGTTCACCACCAATTACGAACTTCATGCAGTTGTCCAACACTGGTGTAGGGGAACACCCAAAGAATAGTTTGCTTCGAAAATACGGAAGCTGCTAGAACCGATGGTAAAAGTGCACAGACATTTGTAGGGATACATGAAATATAAACTGTATTCGTTCGTTCAGTAAATGGTTCCTGTGAATACAAAATAATAGTTATGCCAATCATTTTTGAGTGTCCCAAGTATACGTTCCCTCAAATACCAACGAAAATATTTTTTTTTTGAAATTAGAGTCGAAGAAAATATGAGAGGATGATTCCCTCCCTGCTCTCCCCGAGCAGTGCCAGAGATAGACAAATTTGAGCCCGAGGGAATGCTGAAAATTAGCCCCCCCTCAAAGAAATTAAAAACGTGGAAGTTGTATCAAGAAATTATGTGGGTTATTTTATTTCAACAAATAAGAAAAGTTACAACGTTTAAACTACAAAAAGTTTTGGGAAATATATTTTAGATAATAGTTTTAAGTACAAAAATTAGTGATCAAAATACATAAATAAAATAATGTTATAAATTTCAGTACAAGCTACTTTAATGTTAGCGTCATTTGATTACACACATTTTCCGATTCATACATACATACTTAAAAGTAACTCTCATTATCTGAAACCGAACCCTAGGGTGAAAAACGAACCCTGTACGATGACATAAACGCCAGTTTGTTCTTTTCTTTTTTAAAAAATTAAGAAAATGTAATTTTTTTCTCTCACGTCCGTAATACTTACTTTAGAGACGTTTTATTCGCAGTATTAGATTTATGAGTTCATGTACTTTAAATAATGTCAAATAAAGTTTCTCGAAAACTCAGCCGTTTTCTGTGAAAATGAGCTCAAAATTCCGCATTTTCAGAAACCCCCAATGTCATTTTTTCTTTAATTTTTTCCAATGGGTAGTGCTTATTGTATTGTTTAATAAAACGTTATGTTTATTTCGGTGTATCATTTTGATTTTCCAAAAACTACACAAATCTAATTTTTTTCAAATATCTCTCATTCTGTTAATTTGTACATTTAAATTAAATTCCAATTTTTTTCAGAACTCAGTAATTCCTGTAAAAGAGCTTCAAATTTCTCATTTACAGAAATTATTGATCGTCATTTTCTTAAAAACTGCTTTAAATTTTTCCATATTTTTTATTTTGGACAAGATTTTACTGTTCTTTAATATTCTTGAATTAATATTTTTGAATTAATATTTCGGTTGTACTATTAAGAAAGCGAAAAATTAAGAAAATGTAAAAAAAAGCAGCGGCAGCGGCAGCGTACGTCGTCCGTGATAGGTGCGAGCGTGCTCGCGGCGAAGGAGCCAGCAGTTATTGTCGTGGCTAGTGAGACATGTAGTCGGTCTCAGGGCAGGCGGTACTACGCACGTCGAAACATTGGGTAGTATGTTGCGGTGTGGTAGCCGTTTTAAATATCTCTCCTAGCAGTGGGGTCTATTTAGTTAGTTAATTATATACAGTACATTGGTTATTTGTGACTACTGTCTAAATTGTGAATAAACCTGCTGTTATTACAACCCACTCTCGTCTGTGTACTGATTACACCCGTATGACGCCACAGTGCGAATGTCTGTGTGTGAGTGTGTATGCGCGGTCGCTTGTGTAGTTGGGATTGCCATAACTCTGCGTTTCAATGAATTTGTCGACTACACCTGTTTAACGATTCATGGTTCTTTATGGATTACAGACAGAGAGATTCGGAAATACTTGCGCGACAAAAGGAAATGAAAGATAAGCTTCAGCAAGAAAGAATGAAAAAGCAGAAAGCTCTGGAAGCCCTGCGGGAGACAGTGCGCATTGAAGCGGCTCGAGACCCTCACAGGTTGTTGCGGCCGACTGGCGCTTGGAGGGAACGTACCAAAGTGACAAAGAGTGCTGATGCGGGAACTCGATTAGCGGTGCCTCTCAATGTCCAGGAAATGCCTCATTTGTAAGTACAATATTAGCTCTTATGAAGCCTCTCTGTATTTAACAGTGGCGTGTGGTGAAGGGCATTGTTTGGATAAGTAATAAAATAATGTCCAGTAAGCCATTCATTAGTTTCAAAACGTTGGCTATTAAATTCCCTTAAGTCTGGCCTCCCTGAACGCTTTCGATAAACTCGAATATTTATGTTATAAATAAATAAAGATTTATTTTCTGTTACAAATAAAGTTTTTCTTCGAAGTTATAAAGTATGCAAGTGCGTACCTTGCGTACATGAAGGATATACCACTGGTATTTAATACGAACTCCTGAGTATCCAGTTATGAGGCCTCTTTCAGAAGTGGAAGAAAACAAACCCCGTTTTTAAAATGACGTTTGTCACATCCATTAATATTTTAAAAGATGCAAAAACACTAGGCAAACGCGAAGCCGATAGCAATGTCACTGGTGCGATCTCGTGAGCGTACACTTACTACAAAGCGTTATTTTCGATATTCGAAAGTTGGCATTAGATGCAGAAGGTGCTATCTGCGTAGAAATGGCGGACAAGGCGCTCACGCCACCCGTAACGAACATCGTAAAACGCCTGAATTAAGGTAAAAAAGGTAGGTAAATTGTGATAATTGGCGAAGGGTGAAGAATACAAAGCTCATAGATGCTGGAAAATAGTATAAAAACTATAAGGGGGTCCCATTTCAAGCGAAAACACCTCCAAATATGGTAAGATGCAAAAGGTGCTATCTGCCGTGGGTCCTGCACAGGGTTCCAGGGGGAAGCGGGGCAGAGGGGCCCTGCCAAGGCCTAGAGTTTTTATTCATTACCTTCTTTTATTTGACAAAATTGATTTAAATATTTATTTATGGAACCTGGAATGGAATTTATTATGTAATTATTTAAACAATCATATTGTATAGTACCATAATACCTACAAACAATATACAATATAATACAGATATGTTTATTATTTAACAAAAATCTATAATGACCTTCCAAAATAACGGCTGGATCCACCTGCTGCTCACCAATTAAACAATCATAAATTGTGAAGACGTTACAAGAAAATCTCTTGTACTAAAGTTGCTTTGAACTGGCTTCCATTATGTTGACCTGACAAGTTAGTGTGAATTGCTTGATTGATGGGTAGTGTATGACAATAAACGTATTTAAACATTGATTTTTTCCAAATTTATTGAATATTCCAATACAAATTTTATTTTATTTACTGTGTCTGTCAGACGTCAAGGTGCTAACTGCTGCATATAGCACTTTCTGCCACTAGATTGTTCCTAAAATGACCAATATACTGTAATAGCCTTCTTGAAACGTAGCAATGCTGAAGCTGTACACACAATGAGGCAAATAGATACCATTTAGACGCAAAACCAGTGCAGAATTATCAATATTTTGATAATTAAATGTTTTTGTGGTTCCTGTAAAATTAGGTTTTTGTCAGTTAGCACCTTTTGCTGGTAACACCTTCAGTTTTTAACAATACCAGCTGGAATTCTCTTCAAGCTTCTGAATAATTTATTTATTTATTATAATTTATTTTATTATCTTCTGTTGGCCAAGAAAATATTTCAGAAAGAAATCTTCATAGATACAAGATTGTTTTGTTCCATATTTATTATATCTTGCATTTTTGCCCTTTTAATGTGAACGTTTTGAAATTTTGTACACAGAATATTTGCTTACCCAAAGCATAAGAAACGCCTAGGAGGTTAGAATGTATATTTCAATCTCCTACCATTTTAAAGCCTTTTTGGCAGATCATTTGCAAAGCAGTCGTGAGTTACGCCCTTAAAAAATGAATTAATAAGTGGCGCTACTGCACCATTTCCTTCTTTCAATTTTCCAAAATTCAAAGAAAACCAGACCTAAGCCATTTTTGTAAACTCTGTCCGAGAAAAAAAAAGTTTGGAACCCATTTTGAAAAAAAAGGTTGTTTTTACCTTTTAATATTTTCAAAAATTGTGCATGACCTTATTTAAATTGAATTAGAATGAAATTTTTAAGAGTACATTTTATTAAGAAAATATATCTATCTTCAATATTGCAGTTGTTAAAAAAACTCCCAAAAATTTTTAAACTTTTGTAATTTTCAAAACTTCAGAGAGATTAATAAACACTGGACTTATATACACAAAGGTAGAGCAAAGTACGCTTATAAGAATAAGCTTATTTTGCTCTACCCGAGGAAAAACAATTGAAGTCATTTGTGGTAATTTTTTTTAAAATGCCCACGATGCTTCATGGAAGTACCCCGAAAAATCCAAATACCATTTTCGAATTGAAGGTGCCGCGTCACGAACCAAGTTGATCGACAAATATCAAATTTTGGTGAAAATCCGGACGACAGTTCGATCACTAGCATTATTCACAGACGGATAGATAGATGATTTGCCGTAAACTAATTTTTCGGAATCAAGGATCCACAAAACGTGGATTCTCACTACACAACGTGACAAAACACACACACACATACACACACACGCGCGCGCACGCACGCACGCACGCACGCACGCACGCACGCACGCGCACACACACACACACACACACACACAATACATGTAGGAACAACAATTAACCACTTTTCCCATATCAGGGACCTACAAATGCATTTATTGGTTGAATTTCTCGTTTTCTTTTCTACAGCTTTGCATAACTTACTGTGTACGTACTGACTACGTACGTAGTCTGCGAGGAAGTAAACATATTTGTGTATACCCGAAGAGCATTTTAAAATTTACAATTAGGAGGTTTACTAAGGTTTACACAGGTGGTAGACCGGTGTTCCTGTATTCTTTTTTGGGAAAATAAAAAATCACCCTTTATCTAATACAAACTAATGCTGTATTACAGAGTGGCATATACCCAGATCTTAAGCAATCCATATCTTGAAACACCATCTTGTTTTGGCAATTTGGCAACGCTTGAAATTCCTTTGGCTTTGCTTTCACTTTTAGCGACACCTCGTCGCAGTGGCGTGCCCACAAATTTGGGGGTGGGAGAACGGGGCTATTTTAGTCGGAAGAAAGAGAAAGCACTTATTCTGTCCTTGGGCAGTCATTCATTTACGTTTCATTCGTGTTCGTAGGAACTCACGTTTAGGAAAGTAGAAGCACTTATCAACGTGTATTTTTTATGGAAGTTTATTTTGGCACTAAATCTTTTTTAAAGAGTCAGGAAATGTGACAAGAATAAATTCCAGAAACACCAGTTCCTAAGAAGTCAACAATTTGTAGATTAATCCATCGTCAGTTTATTGTCATTTTAAGGAAATAATGCCTAATTTTTTCATTAATTAGCATCTTGTCAATAATTATTAAGCCACTACTTATTGACATTTTATTAATTCTATTTATTAATTCTATTAAGTTTCATATTTGTTCCATTTCCAGGTTCAATCATAATAATAGTAATAATAATAATAATAATAATAATAATAATAATAATAATAATAATAATAATAATAGTTATAAAAATTGAAGAACTTAGCGGTGATGTTTCATGAGAAAGTATCTTTCTGATTTCTCTCTGAGCCGACTTTCATTGAATAACATTTATTGTCACGTTGCTGTTCATAAGTCGATAAATCAGTCATACCCCACGTCGTCAGTATCACAATTTTGTTTCTTAAACGTATTGGACAGAAACGCCTAAAGACGCGTTCTGTTTGCCAGCTCGTGCCTCTGCCCACCCCACCCCACCCCGCCCCACCCACCCTGCGCAGCGCGAAAAGATTTCAGCGGTTGAGCCGCGTACCTGCCCGTCTAAACTCGTGAATGGAGGGGAAAAAACAAACAACAACAACAACAGGAAAGTAGCTGCAAGGTTTGACCTGACCTGACGCTGCATGACCTGACGCTCACCTCCTCAGCTGTCCCGACATGCCAGCCACGGCAATCTTGAAAAAAAAAAGCGAAAACACGCGGTTGCCCAATACCCAAACAACAACAGGTGCTATCCAGTCATAGGTTGCGAGTTAAGCTAAAGATCGTGTAATTCGTCAGACTAGTTAGTTTCCTACTTTGGAGCACTTTTGTGTTCCCGGAACATCTCAAAGGCTTATGTCTGTCGCGTACCTTTACACGTTTGCCTATGGCATAATATCGGTGCTTGTATCATTGTTCTGGGTGTAGGGAGGTACTTCCTCAAATAATTGAGGAAGATGCATGTACCTCACTCACAGAAGGATTTGAGCACGTATGTAGTACGCAAGGGACTCGGAATCCCCTCCCCACCCATGTAATGAACACAACTTAAAATTTCGTGCCTTACACTGATTTTAATTCCGTAGCCGTAGTGTTCACGAACTTGGGCTCATATGCACTGAGCGCCTTGTCCCCGACTCACGAATCATTTGTCCATATCATTTGTAAACCTGTTACGATTCGGTAAAAATAATAATTTGATAAAACCTAAGCAACTTTTTTATGCAAACTTGGCCTTCAATATAATTTTCGGTATTAAATATTTGTACTCTAATTTCTTTGACACTATCCACATCCATTGCGACAATGCAAACAAATTTACTTTTCAGCATTAAAAACTATCATAATTGCATTCATGAATGGACAATTTTATCAAAATTAATTTTTAAACAATTTATAATCGTGGAAAATTTTATATTGAGAGAAAAAATTGAAGACAAAATTTGTATTCGTTTTTGAGAAAATATTCTTTTAAAATTGCCGTTATTCCGCGAAAAATTACGCGAACACTACTCATATTGTCGAAATATTGTACGTATTCTTTAAAAATATTATTTTGAAGAAGAGATTTCATTAAGGAAATAGTTTCGTCTTCAGTATTTGTAGGAAGACATCAACAAATTTTAAACTTTTGAAAATTTCGAAAATTCAGAAGTTGAACGCAAATCGGGTCTGCGTCCTTTTTATAACAGCACTTTGATCTAACCGAAAAGGAAAAAGTAATCCAAAAAAATTAGCAATTTTTGAGAAACTTTTGAATGTCTTGAGGCTTTAAGTACGCCAAAAAATCAAAATAATCATTTCAAATTCAAATTTATTTCAACCTTCAATTAGGCCGAATCAATAGAGGACTGTCAATGTTGAAAACAATCCTCTGAACGGTTTAGACGTTAGTGATGTCCACAGACGGACGGACATCGCTAATATCGTTTTATCGTAAATCAATTTTTTCGTATCAAGTATCCACAAAACGTGGAATTTTTATGTGATTTGTGGCACTTTCCTCTGCAGCGTTACAATACTATCCCATTACCACATAAGTATGTAGTAGACGAGAAAGTAAAGAACAATTTATTTATAGTAGGTTTTTTTACACTTAAGTTCAAGCCCACTCGTGCGAAGGCTTTTATAACGCACGCACGCACGCGCGCACCCACACACGCTCACACACACACACACACACACACACGCACGCACACACACACACGCGCGCGCGCACACACACACACACACACACACACACACACACACACGAACGCGCGCGCGCTCGCCCGTGCAGTGCGCAGATTTATCAAATTTTAGGTCCCGAAACGCGCCCCGAATAAAAAGATAATTTAATAGAAACAGTTTATATTATAATGTATTCTAATAATTGTTCTCAAGGTACCAGAACGCCGTTCCGTCCGAAATCATGCTCTATTACTTTCACTTTTTGTGTATATGTGATGTCACAATGTGTCAATTCTCTTGTGCAGTGAGGATATGTAAATATAGTTTATTATCCTGTAATAACATGAAAATCGTGTATTTTAATCATTTTCAAATTTCTGTTTCAGAGGTATTCCAATGTGGCGGAAAAGTCAAAAGTAATCATTTGATTATGAAAATAATTGTACTGTATTTTTGAAATATTAGATAATATTTTGTGACTGTGTCAGAAAAATATATTTTATAAAATGTAAGATAATTTATACTGAAATAAAGCATGTATAATAATAGAATGGTGACAGTGAAAAGTGAGAAATAATTTAAATGATAATTCACTGCAGCTGAATGTCTTCTGGAGAAAAATGTATTACTTCCAAAATTCATAATTTGATGAATATGATTGTAAGAATAACTATTAAGCATCTTCTTTGCCTGCATTACAACAAATTTGCATGTTTGCTGAGACAGTTAATTGATCATGGTTAATATATGGTATTTGTTATCAATGTTTCAGGCACTTTTAATGCTTTGTCTCCAAACATAATTAAAAAGACATATGTATCATATTACTTTTCTAATGACTGAATCTCCAAAGAGGATTTGTAGCAAGTGTATTTGGTTCATTGTATTCTTATATCAGTTTTTCCTCAAATATTTTATTTCTCACTAGATAATCTACTTGAGTATCTTATGTTCTTTTATATACATTTTTCTATGAATTTGTTGTCTGATTAAAAGTACTTGACACTTGACAGGTCCTGAATTGGAGAGAGGGGTACTGTTCAGCTTCAGTTTTTAATGACGCCCCTACACCATTGACTTTTGAACACCACATTCCAGCTGATGAAACATTAAGTGACAAGTGCTTTTAATAGTACAATCTATCTTATATAATAAGCGTAGCCATGTGCAGTCGAAAACAGAGGGGGAAACATTTCCGGGACTCTCCAGAGCCTCTTTTCCATTAAACATTTACAGAATTTCCAGATGGTTTGGAGAGCGTCTAACTTAAACGCTGTGTATCAATTCCCCAAAATACCAGGTTAAAAAAGAGGAAATTCGGGAATTTATCATATTTACGGAAATAAAATAATTTATTACATAGGTCTACAGGTCCCCCTTTGAAATTTTCAGGGAGGCTGCAGCTCCATTGTGCAAATGCCTATGATTGTGAATGCAGGTTAGTTTAAATTTCACAACTACAAATGAATATGTTTTTCTTGGTTTCAGTTGATTTATGTGTAGTTTTTTTAAGTAGATTTATGTGATAGTATGTGTAGTTGTCCCATGCCAATTTGTTATTTTTTATAATGTGTTGAGAGCTATTTTTAAGTTTAACTCAAGTTTGGCCTAAGTAATTTTATTCACAAAAATGTAGAGAAAGATTAATTAAAGTTGATATAAATTAAATTGTTGGCAATGATCTTTTTGAGTATGTTAAGTATTTCTACTAAACTGTTGTAGTAGAAAATAACTGTATACAAAGAAGAATAGTTCACCTACAGTAGTAAGAATATTAAAATGACACATCTTCACTCTTTTATAACTGGCTCACATTCCGTTAAATCAGTAGATCTCTGAGGTAAATGGTGATCCTAAACTGCCAAGTACTTTTCCCCCTAGTACCATAGCATTGCGACTCATCCATAGTATTGCGACTCATTGAGGGAGTAAAGATAAAAGAAGATGTATAAAAACGAGTTTGGGTTTTCACAAACGAGGCGCTACCTAAAAGTTCGTGGAAGTCACATCTAAACGTGAAACTCAAACATGTTTGGTCGCCGAAACTCGTAGTTAGCGCCGTCCGCTTTAAAGTAGTCTATTCATTTATTTATTTAGGAAAAAAACCAGTCAAAAACTGTATGTGACGTATGGGGGAGAAAATTATCTCTTGAGAATATGGAGTTCTCTTGAGTCATCTCGTGAGAATATGGTCATCTCTTGAGAATATGAAGTCCTCTTGAGAATATGGAGTTTTAGCACCACGCGTATGGTAGCGACGTTATGCACTAACAATCACATGATGGACTTTGGAGTAATAACGTCTTATCTTAGGCCAAAGTACGATCTTATACCTTCATAAATAGTGCATAAAAGAAGTCTCTACGGTCACCTTACAAGCGGCAAAATGGCCGCCTAAAAACAGGAAACGGGGATTTTCCAACTCTGACAAACCGATTCTTGTATGTGAGACAGTTACAATTATTCCTTACTACAACACTGGCAAGAATTAACAGGAAATGTTGGAGAAGTGATAGGAAAGAAATTCGCGAAAAAGAAGTTGAAATCATATCTTCGGGATAGGTTATGTCTTACTCTCATAATGAACGCTGTTTGAAAATATTTCCTATGTTCTCAAGAACTGAAGTTTACATGTCCTAAACTCAATGAAATGTTTGTTTTTGGAAATTCGTAATGATTTCCAACTAGTATTTTTTACATTTATTTATTTATGAAATAATAGAAGGAATATTCATGAAAGAAATTTACAGTTCAAAACGTATGGAGAATTCCATACTTTGATGTTTGAGGGGATGGGGAAAAATTACATTTATTTTAGAATGAGAAAGTGTGAAATTGTGATGGAGGATGATTTAAAATAAACAAATGATCGTGAGGCTACCGCTTTTTGGCCTCTGTCACATGAGCGTTGCGTTGACGCGCGACACCTAATGTTGATGACGCCAGCTACGCCGATGCAAGGCCAGCTTTACTACTGGTACAGTAGTGCGCCTTGCGCCGATGCCTGAGCACACGTCACATAACGCGCATTGTAGATTGACAATATCTTATGCGAAACGGCAAACGAGCGTTCTTGGCGACGTGCGTTGTTCCCACAGCTCAAGCAAGACGTGACAACGTAAGTTGAGATAAAGCGCATTTTGTAGCTTTCAACGGGCGACGCCCGCTAAGCGACGTGCGTTAGCAACAACTCACGACGCCAGGAGCGCTCGTGTGTCGTTTCGCGTAAGATACAATGTTAATCAACACACCCGTTAAGCCACTCGTATGCGCAGGCATCGACGCAGCTGGCGTCATGTTAGGACAATTTTTAACGCGGCAAGGCGATGGGAAAGTCTATTGACAGTGCCCGTTGTGCCCAACGCCAAGTGCTTTCGAACAGGTGTTGTGGCAAGTTGGCTGTTGTAAATTGCGGGAAAATTGAAATTATATTATCGTAAAAGTGGGGTATTTATAATATTATGAATATACGCAAACTGATGGGACCGATAAGAAATGTTGTAAATGCCGGGAAAACGTAAATTGCGGGAACGTAAACGCAGTATAGAGAAAGCTATGTAATGCTGTGCACAAACAATGGCGGATTTTTGGTAGAAAAAATTCATTGTCGGGCCCTGATAAAAAAGTAACTAAATCCAATTGCTAAATTCAGAAAAAAATCCTGTAACCCGTGGTGTAGCCAGAATACCAGTTTTGTGGGTCCTTAACTAACTAAAACTAACTAACTTAATGCAGAAAAACCATTTGGAAGCAAAAATTCCGTCCGTCCGTCCGTCTATCCGTCCGGCTATCCGTCCGTCTGTCCGTCCGTCTATCGTATGTGACAAATCTAGCGCCTAAACCGTGCGTAGGATGTTTCCAAATTGAAGCAACTGCTGTGGTTTTTGTGTGAGCTGAAGCTCTGCGATTTTGAAAAAATTCATTAATTTTTCGGGGGACTACATGAAGCCCTAGGAATATTTTCAAAATTTTCTCAAAAACGGCTCCAAATTTTAAAAAAAATTGGTACTGTTAGTACTAGACAAACTGTATACGATAAAATAAACGCCATATTGCTCTATTCTTTTGTTTTTTTCAAAAATTACAGAAATGTAATTTTTTGACTTCTCTTACGTCAGTATTACTTACTTTAGATGCGATTTGTTGTATTTATGAGTACATGTGATTTAAATAATGTCAAGTAAAGTTTCTCGAAAACTCAACACTTTTTTGTTAAAATGAGCTCAAAATTCTCCATTTTTAGAAACGACCAAACGCCATTTTCTCAAAAATAGCTTCACATTTTTCTCCAAACTTTTCCTATGGATAATGGTAGTGGCAGTTTAATTTGACGTAAAGTTCATTTTGGGGTGTTATGTTTTTTGAAAAATTACCCCAAAATATAATTTTTTCACTCTCACGCATATGCACATTTCGTTCGATTTGTATACATTATTGAATTTGTGAGTGGAAGTTCTGCAAATTACATTACATTTTTGTATCTTTTGAAAAAACAAAAGAATAGGGCAATATGGCTTTTATGTTATCGCATAGGGTTTGTTTGGCACAAACCGTACAAAAAATTCAAAGAAAAAATTTGGAGCCGTTTTTGAGAATTTTTTTATAATGTTTTAAAATTGCAAATATTGCATGCATTATTGCACGAAAACTACTATTTTTTTTTTAAATTACGTGATTCTTATTAAAGATCTATTTATGGACAACAAATTTCGTTTGAACGGAAAATTCTTGTCTTCAATTTTGTAATTGTATGATAGCCCGAAAAAATTCAAATTTTGGCAATTTTCGAAAATTCAGAGTTAATTGTGAAAATCGGACCTATGCCATGTTTATAAGTGTATTTTACTCTATTCTTACAAGAAGTTTAAAGAAAAAAATTGAAGCAGTTTTTGAGAAAATTTTGAAAACGTCTCTAGGGCTTCTTAAAGTATCCCCAAATTTTAAAGAATGTTTTTCAAAATCTCAAAGATTCAACTAGAGGCAGATGTAAAGGGGTTTCTTCAATTTGGAAAAGATCGTACGTGTGGTTTAGGCGCTAATAGTGTTCACAGATGGACGGACGGACAGACAGACAGACAGATAGACAGACAGACAGACAGACAGACAGACAGACAGACAGACAGACAGACAGACAGACAGACAGACGGACGGACGGACGGACAGACGGACGGACAGACAGACGGACAGACCGCCAGACAGACAGACAGACGGACGGACGGACGTTTTGAAAAAAAACAGTTTTTCGGTATCAGGGTTCCCCCAAAGCGTGTATTTCCGTTGAAATCTCGAAATCGATTTTCCGCAGCCTTACATAACTTTCTCTATACTACGTATAATACTCTGTGTATACGTATGTATACAAAATCGATGAATCTTCATAACATAGAAAAGAATTCTACTATATTATGTTAAAGACTCGAAATACTACAAATATTTCCAAAATATATTCTGAATATTCAGTTTCTGAATGAATAGTCCAGATTTTCCTCATAGCTGAAGACTCTGTAATAACTTAAATTATAAGAAACTGGGATAAATTGCATGCATCATTCTGAACAAAAAGAATCATCCGAAGCACTTTCAATGGTTTGCTGCTTCCTAAGAAAAATGAAACTTACTGGTTTAAATAAGCAAACAATCATCTGTGGGCCTCTGAACCCCCTCCCCTTTGGTTGATGGTAGGGTTAATTCGTCAGATGACGTTTCGCTATGTATTTACGAGTTGGGGCGACTTGGGTGCAGCCATTGCCCTGCGTGACTGTCACAAAAACAACTTTGAGTCTATGCAACAATTTCCCATGCAATTTTATGCCAAAATACTTCTCGAGAACACATACGACCTCTTATACTCGAACGATCGCCTTACTTTAGCCAGCGGCCTGTGGCTAATAGCCACACGTGGGAAACGAAACCGCCTATCCCTCAGCTCGTGGCTATCGTTATACGTACGATGAGACCGACCAAGCGATGCGTGTTGTTGTGATGGAACAACAAAGCAATTTTTGTTTTTCCATATGTCTGATGAAAATTCTTTCAATTATCCCAAATGACTGTCCTACTGCTCCACAAACGTGGTGGTTAGTGTTCCTAGGATTTGTAACATCCAAGGGGGAGGAGTCATAAAAATCGTTTTGAACGTGTAATAATCATCAGTACATCACAATGTTATCACCGTACAATGTCAGTCGACGCAACGGTCGCGTTGAAATTCTGGCTGCAGAACTGAGACCATTGTGACATGTTGGAATTCACACTGGAGGGCAAATAATTACTCTAAAAAGCAGACGCCTCTCTTTCAAGATAAGGTGCACACAACTATTTTATTTGTTCAGTTTATAACGGGAGTTTTCTCTACATAAGCTGTTAATGAGGTACGAGGAGATTTTCATTGAGCGAAAAGAAAGAAACACGCGAAATGAATTATTTGAAATTAAAACTAGTGGTGTTACAACAGCATGTTCTTTTTCGCATAAGTAACGATTATGTAATATTATACTTAATAATGTATACCACAATTTCTGCCTTTATTAATACAATACTTGTATATCTCCGCCATTAGCTGTAAAACTCGAAGCTCATGAAATTTGATGGCTTCATGTTTTTCGATGTTTTACTAATCGAAGCTCATGAAATACGAAAAACTAATTCTTTTAAAGCTAATACATCAACTACGGTTATCAGATGTACTCCCCTTTTTCAATAGTGAACTCTTTTGTACTATTTTCTCATCATTCCTATAAATCATATATATTATTTCGATATACTGTACGTCTTATTAAAAATTACTACATAATTTTTCCAAATAAATAAATCACAGTTTCAAACATTTCTTCTGCTACATACTAATTACATTTTGAATTAATATTATAGAATTATTTCGAATTTTCAAAATACTCTAACATAAAATTAAGAGATTTTAAAAAGTGCTCCTGGTGATTGTTAGGAAGCCTTCTTCAGAACACATAAAATAGAGAGTAAAGAACTATTATTGTTAAAACAGCAAAAATCATAAAATGAAGTACTTAGTGGATGAAGGTGTTAACTCAATTTTTAGTTTTGTTTCAAAACGACTTTTCTATGAGTTTCCCATTAGTTGCTTTGCTACTTTTGATGAAAATCACAATATTTGTCATATAAAAAAGAAATAACTTCCAGCAAAATAAAACACGTTCCATCCACGTTTACTAAATTTCAAGTACCTCCTTTAGCCATTTTCTGAGTTAACACCTTCTTACAGTAAGCCCTTCAAATATAAAATCGCAGCATGTCTTTCCTGACAAGCGTTGAATCTTTTTCTTAACCAACTGGTAACACTATCATCAACACACATTCGACAATTCAAAACTGACAAAACCCCTACAGCGAGAAACATCTCGACGAGAAGTAATTCTATAAATTTCAAGCTGCCGTGTAGCGGCGTTGCCATTGTAGTATTGCGAGTTGATATTTCGTTTGATTCATTGATTTTTTCGTGTTTCCGGCCACGTCAATTGCTTTGATCATTAGTCCCGTTAGTGTAGTGACGTTTTTCCTAGGGAGATGGCGATGATCTTACCCCGCTGGATGGCGAGATCCGGCACCGACCTACCGTCGGCTAGTGGAGTTTCCCCCTAACCAGGACTCTCCCACCAGCGGGGCACCGCCTCAGCCGGGACAAGCTCTAAGCTCCCGACCGGTCTCCTGGAATATGTGGTTGTGTCGTGAATGTTAGTGTAAGTGTGTGTGTGTGTGTAAGGGGAAAGGATAGGACAAGGAAGAGGAAGGAAAGATCGCGCGCGGTCCGTGGCCTGTTTGGAAGGGCACTGCCCCGGCATTCGCCTGGTGTTGATCGGAGAAACCACGGAAAACTACCGATCAGAGCAGCCGGCCGCTAGAATTCTCCTCCAGACAGCGACTGAATTCGACCTAGCTGAAAAGCTAGTGTCGAAAATCCTGCCGCCGTCAGGAATCGAACCTAGAACCTCCCGGTCAGAGGCGCTGTTGATACTTCGTGAGACTCTCTTCTTTATAAGAAGCACGGTAAATTCGAATTTCCAATTTAAAAATTATACGAAACCACTCATTTTCAAAAATTTGTAACTTTATTTAAAGATCTAATTTTGTTTTGTTTCTTCTGCGTATTCTTGGTAGCTACAGCCTCCCCTACCTCCTGGCGGCGAGGCCTTTTGATGGCGGTGACGGACGGGCAGTCTGCGTAGTGACGCAAGCTAGAGCGACGCACTAAGAGGGCAATGTCGCCTTGCACTTCGGAGAGGGCTGTTTGTGGCGAATCCAACTACTGGGCGGAAACATTCACATTATAACCCAAAATGCAATAGACTCCACAAGACGTCCATTACAAGACGAACGGTCAAGTGATGTGCGGGTTAAATATGGAAAATGTGCTATCATACATATTATCAGGGCTTTATTACTGGCGGAACGCGACGAAACGGCGTTCCTGTACCTCGGTAATAATTATTAATTTATATTTTAAATATATAACTATTTCTATTAAATTAATAGTTAATTTGAGGCACCTTCCGGGACCTAGAATTTTAGAAATCAAGCATTCCTTATAATATATTACACGGGTTCATAGCTGAATATGTGAAGTAAATTTAAAAATTATAACAACCTGTTAACTCCTTGAAGAAAGTTTTACTTCCTTGAGCGGGCACCTGGAGCATGCAGTACCATTCAGAAACGCAATCCATGCGTAGAACATTCTTGTACAACTAAACCGAAAAGCTGCAACGTTGGTCGATGCCAACTGCAAGCCAATACCGCCAAATGACCATACCAGAATTCGAGACCCTTGTACAATGAAACCAGGGCATTGATGGATGTCATTGCTCCGGTGACGCATTGGTTCCTCTGACCGGGAGGTTCTAGGTTCGAGTTCCGATGGTGGCGGTATTTTCGACACTAGCTCGATAGCAAGGTCGAATTCAGCCGCTGTCTGAAGGAGTTTTCTAGAGGCCGGCTGCTATAATCGGTAGTTTTCCATTGTTTTTTCCGATCAACACCAGCCGAATCCCGGACCTTAACAAACAGGCGACGAGCCGCGCGCGATGTTTCCTTCCCCTTCCTTGTCCTAACCTCCCCCTTTAATTACACGCACTACACTTCCTCACATACCGGGAGGGTAGAACGTGTCTCGGCTGGGATGAGACCCCACTGGTGGGAGATGCCTGGTTGGGAATAACCCCGAAAGGAGACCTGTCGGTCTACGCCAGATATCACCATCCAGCGGAGGAACATCATCGCTATCTCCTTCGATAAAAAGATGGGGACCCTTACGGGACTAAAGACCTTAGTTGACGGGCCCAGAATCACTAATCAATCAGTCTTACCTCACTATACTCCAATTAAAACGATGAGTCCTTTCAAGGTCACGAGCTGGCAGGAGAGGGGGAAATTGTCATCGAATCTCAAGCTTCGCGTTACGACTTACATTTTTGATATTGAAGCTTCCAATTGGAGCCGTTTTTGAGAAAATAGCATTTAAGCGTGTCTGAAAATTCGGAATTTTGAGCTCGCTTTCACACAAAACTTTTGAGTTTTCGATAAACTTTATGCGACATCATTTAAAGAACATTTACTAATAAATGCAATAATGTGAACAAATCCCCGCTAATATTACCTACTTGAGAGACAATTAATAAAATTAATTTTTGTAATTAAAAAAATAGAGCAGTATGGCGTTTATGTCCTTATAGTTTATGTAGCACACTCCCTACGTAAAATTTTAAGATAAAATTTGGAGCCATTTTTGAGAAAATCAAGTTTTTGTTATTTTTACATGGCACATATTGCACGCAATATTGCGTCAAGTCTACTAAAAGATTCAAAAAATGTACATGACCTTAATTAAATAACTAATTATGGACAACAAATTTCATTTGAAGGAAACATCTCTATCATCAATTTAGTAGTTATAGGAAGTCGGAGGAAATTCAAACTTTTGCGATTATCAACATTTTAGAGTTAACTGTGAAAATTTGACCTATACCACCTTATAAGTGTATTTTACTCTACTCTTACAAGAAATTTAAAGAAAAAAAATGGAATGATTTTGAGAAAAGTTTTAAAATGGGGCAGAAGCATCAAGTAAAGTACCCCCAAAAATTAATGAATGTTTTTAAAAACTGCAAAGCTTCGACTCAGGCTAGATCGGCAGCGGTATATTCAATTTGGGGAAAATCCTACGCTTGGTTTAGGCGCTAGTGTTGTTTACATACACCAGACGGAGGATCTGGCAGTCCGACGAACGTTTTGACGTCAGTCGATTTTTCAGTATCAAAGCCCCACAAAACATGGATTCTGTCTACACCACGTGTTAGACGATTTTTGCTTTCTCGCCTTACGGATACTTCGTAAGAAGAGAAAGTTATGTAGTACTGCGCCGGAAAACGGCTATTTTTTTCTAATTTTAGCAACTGGATTTATTAACTTTTTCGTTATCAGAGCCCGGCAATAAATTTTTTGTGCCAAAAATTCGCCGTTTTATTGCGCAGCATTACATAACTTTCTCTCTATTGCGTAGGCGTTAGCAAGAAAATAAAAAAGGTTTTCTGTTTGTATAAATTATTTTCTTATTTTTCATATTTTTTCAATCAGATAAGATAGTGTTAAGTTAATGAAAAAAATTAAAAAACCTTTCTGGCTTTAGAGGGGTGTGGATGCTGGGAAGGGGACCAAATTAACTTTCAAAAATCTTATTTTAATATTAGAGTTATAGTGTAACTACTAATATTTCATTTGTTTTGGGAGAAATTTTTACTATTTTATGCGAGGTTGACCTTTTGCCCCCCCCCAATAAAAGACCCGAAATTCCAACTCTGAATCTCACACTCTCCAATGACCAATCTCCTACTGATCAGGAAAAACCTCCGTCTAATCGGATATATAATACACTTGGCGGATTTTTTCAGGAGAGCTTTCAACATTACTTTGTGCTTGGGGGCCTCGTATTGCCTAAATAGACCGTGCGTGTGAGTTATAAGTTAATGCAGTACATTTTTATTGCATTAACTGCAAATTAGTTTTGAGAGAATGACCTGCAAGTATACTGCAGACCAGGTGTTTAACTTCGAGATGTTCCCCAGACTCCACAATTTTGAAGAAAAGGCGATCGCAAACCATATACGGTTTACGATTGCGTATACGAATCGATACCGTATACGAAAACTAGTTTTTCAGCAAAGGGCTACGGGTCGTTGATGGGTGTAAAGCTCACTTATGCTTGTCAACCATGTGCAAGGCTTGGAGAGGAGATCCGGGCTGTCAGTAGAGAGAGCGGATGAATCACCTTTAGATCGCTTTCGCTCCACAGGTCGACGTCAAGATCTCAGAGAGGACAAGTGCAAGGAAAGATGGCAGTTGTGCAATGGAGACTCGTGCTTAGGTTGCACAACCCCCAGAAAATCGAAGAAATCTAATAATATCTTAGGAACATACATTTCGCTTTTAATTCCATTCAATATATCGATGTACGTGAACTCATTTTCAAACTAAAGATCTCCCAAATGGTGCACTTTGGTTTCAAAATCGTGCGTTAACTGAATTTACTATTTGGTCCTCTGCTTCAACATACGGCCTTCGGTTCCGCAACCAGTAGTTGTAGCCGCGTAGTGCGCCCGGCGCCCGAGGGGAATACCAATTTTCTGTCTTCATCTGATACTAGCTGCAACTTAGTTTTATGAATTTTACGTGTCATTGAAAGTACACTAGTTCAGTCAATTCTTGACGGTATTGAATGCATTATTTATGTTTGGGTAAATTATTTTTATTCGATGTTAGGTTTGTTATTTGAAAACGTGCAAATGAAGAGTGCAAGTTGTGGGAGAAATCCTCTTTCTCTTCCTCTTCTTATGCAATTTTCTTCCCGTCGGCAGTCAATTCGGGAGCTTCATTGTGAGTTGTGAATACAAATGTGTGATATATATTTTATTGTTTAAGTGTTGTTTTTATTGTTGCTCTTTCGGGAGTGCTATACAGAACTAATACAAATACTCATGTGCCCACTGGAAATAAAATAAAAAACCATGTGCTCAGGAGGAGCACATACCTTACACGGACATTACACATAGAAATATGTAAGTAATGTTTGAATATAGACTTATTTAACTTGGTTTTAATTAATTTATATGAATGGCTTACGTTTTATTATGGTATATATTAGTGTTTTGGACTTTGGAAATCACATTCCCGACATTCGATGTAGCTGCAACTCCCAGTTCGTTGCGGCACTAGCCGCTACTGCGGGTTTGAGCAATCTTCATGAGAAATCTGTGAATTGGGCACAACAAACACGTTGCTGATTCATGAAGAGCCATTTGGTTATTTATACCAAATTTTAATAGCAATTTTCATTTGAATGATTTCAAAATTTTCAGTACTAGTTAAACATGCATTGTTCATCTTACGTTAAGAAAAGCATTGTCATATCTGAGACGGGTTCAGCGCTAACCATACATACCGTTGAATCGGGAGGAAATTCTTGGCAGTTGAGCTCGCAGTGGGTAAAATTCTTATCAGAGATAAGTGAGTCGCCCACTTTGTTCACATTTGTTTTTAGAACAACTCTAACCTGATTTATTCACGCGCCAACTTAGACGTCAGCGGCCACGGCTGCTGCAAAGCGTCGCGCCTCCTTGAGAGTTCAGAGAAGCTTATCAGCGGCACATGCTCTCGCCTGCGAGGCAGCGCTGTGGCAGGGCGACCTCACGCGGTCGGGCACGGCGGCGGCTGCGGGCCAGAGGCGTCAGAACAACGTCGCCTGCCGCTCCGCTCCGACACCACGGGCTCCGTCACGCCCATCGGCCCGCCCCGGTCCGCTCCACCACGCACTCTCCTGAACCAACGCGGTCCGCACAACTACGCTCCTCCCCGCTCTATCCTGCACCTGCCCCGTCCTGCACCATGGACTAAAGAGGTATTATAATTCTTTACTCTATGCCTGTACTACCCCAGATCTGCTCCACCACTCCCCTCTCCGCTCTGTAATGAACCACCCCTATTCGATCCACCACGTCTCTCCCCGCTCCGCCCTGCATCATCCCAATCAATTGATTCATTGATTGATTTTTTTTTCCGGGCGCGTCAACTCTTCGGTCATTAGTCCCGTTAGTGTAGTGCATGTTTTTTCTCGGGAGATGGCGGTGATCTTCCCCCGCTGGATGGTGAGATCCAGCACCGACTTACCGTCGGCTAGTGGGGTTTCCCCCCAAACCAGGACTCTCCCATCAGGGGGCACCGCCTCAGCCGAGACAAGCTCTAAGCTCCCGACCGGTCTCCCGGAATATGTGGTAGTGTAGTGCATGTTAGTGTAAGTGTGTGTGTAAGGGGAGAGGTTAGGACAAGGAAGAGGAAGGACAGATCGCGCGCGGTCTGTCCACTACCGATCAGAGCAGTCGGCCGCTAGAATTCTCCTCCAGACAGCAGCTGAATTCGACCTAGCTGAAAAGCTAGTGTCGAAAATCCTGCCGCCGTCAGGACTCGAACCTAGGACCTCCCGGTCAGAGGCGCTGCAATCCCCATCTACAATGCACCATTTCACCTATAGGTTCCACCATGACGTGCGTAACTCCTTATCTCCATCCTGTCCTTCTCCTCCCGGCCCCTTCTCCGAGTTCAATTCTGCACCCCCTCCCCCCGCTTCTCAGCGATTCGCACTGACACGCCCCGCCCCGTCACGCCACTTCCCTTTCCGCGTTGCACCACCGCGCGCTCCGCCATGCTCTATCCCACTTTGCTTTTTATCATGCTTTCCCCTGTTGCTTTCCTCCTCCCCGCTCCACAATGCTTACTCGCCCCATTCAGCCTGATCCGACCTGACCCGCACCTCCCCGCACCACCCGCGTCTCATCTTCCCCTCTCACCTCCGCCCTGCTCCGCATCGCTCCGCCTCGCCTCTTCGTAGTACGAAGTTCGTGCCGACCAGCCCGTATGAAAACCCACTCAAAACACAAACTGGTCATTGCAGAAGCGTTGGCGTACCTCTTTTCTACACAAAACCTTTGTAACGCTTCTATTGTCAACATTTGAATGTATCAATAATGTATGTTAGATCTTTGTTTTTGCTCTATTATATTGCAACATTCTATTACACTCTTATCATTCTAGTATTAAAACAGAGAGTCGGTTAAATATATAAAAATATATTTAATATATTTAAATAATATATAAAAATAAAAACGAAATTAAATATATAAAAATAACTCACGAAATTACAAATCTCTTAACTTATATCTTTTTTACTTATTAAATTGCTTAAAATATGTCTAAACAATATTATATTTTGTGATGATTCAGAATTCAACCAGTAAAATAATTGAACTTTCGTTGCAGTCCAGAGCGCAGGGGGGATTGTGATCATGGTGGTGCTGATTTTGGCAGCGATTTCGGATGCGTCAGAAGAGTCAACATCTCAAGGTAACGGCAAGAAGGGACTAAAGGGTCGGGCACATCGGCGGCACAGAGTCGTCATCCAGGTCTCTCCACTTTTCTTTCTCTTGTCGTCGTCCTCTCTTCCTTGAGCACCAATCCCAGCTTGCCGCTCAATCATCCGTGCTGCGCGATCCCGACAACGAATGCCAAAACGGTCTTCGCCCGTTGGAGACGGCGCCGAGTACAGAGGGGCAAGAGATTGCTGAAGGGAAATTCAGCCGGGTCAATGATCTCCATCTCGATCAGGTTTTTCGTTCAGTTTCCCTGATCCATTGAACGATTGCTGAGATGGCCCCTTGTTTTGCTTCTGGGCATAGATGTAAGTACATTATCTGTGCACTTCTCCTAGAATTCCGTGGGAAATGTTGTTATTAAAATTATCGTTCTCCATGATGTCGTTGCAGAAAGTATTATTCCTTAACGAAGGACATGATGAGGGATAAGAGCCCAAATTAATTTCTGATTTACCTTGAAAATAGATTTTAATACAGTGGAGCGAATATTTTTATTAACAATCTTTGCAAAAAAAACACTCATTTTGTTTCTGTATTCAAATTTCAAGAAGTATATGGCTTGGGGTAGGGATCATAGTATTTTTGAAAACGTGCACAGAATTAATTTCTCCCCATAGCACGTCACACAGTTTTTAACTGTTTTGGACGTAAAATAAATAAATAAAATAAATAAATAATTTCGAAAATAGGGTAATTGACCTTACGTAATACTCTCCTGAAAAGATTGCCAGAATATGTCTGCCAGTAAAGGGAGAAAAAGATTCAGCATTCTCAGGCAGATAATGTTCTTGAGGAAAACTACCGTCCCGCCTTACAAGTAATGGGTACAAACAGCTTAGCAATGACACTTAAGGAAAGTCTGAAACTCAGATTTTCGAAATGAAACATCTTCAAAATTGATCAGTTTGGGGGAAGAGCAGCAACTAACATTAAGTGTAACGGTAACTACATACCAATATTCCAATACCTTTGCAAAATTACTATAAGCGCGACATACGAGTTTCTTCCGTTCCGAGTCCGTACTTTGGAAGTGTTGTGTGGAGGAATCAAGTCAGTTGTCAATCATGCACATGTCGTTGTCAGGTAACACATGGCATATACGGTGCTAAATTCAGCTTATTGCGGGGTTCATAGAGGCAGTGTGTTTGTCCTATTGGATTGATTGTTTGATTGATTGATTTTTTCGTGTTTCCGGGCGCGTCAACTGCTTCGGTCCTGTCGGTGTAGTGCATTTTTTTCTCGGGAGATGGCAGTGATCTTCCCCCGCTGGATGGCGAGATCCGGCACCGACCTACCGTCGGCTAGTGGGGTTTCTCCCTAACCAGGACTCTCCACCAGCCGGGCACGCCCAGCCGGGACAATCTCTAAACTCCCGACTGGTCTCTCAGAATATGTGGTAGTGTAGTGCATGTTAGTGTAAGTGAGTGTGTAAGGGGAGAGGATAGGACAAGGAAGGGAAGGGCAGATCGCGCGCGGTCCGTGGCCCGTTTGGTAGGGTACTGCTCCGGCATTCGCCTGGTGTTGATCGGAGAAACCACGGAAAACTACCGATCAGAGCAGCCGGCCGCTAGAATTCTCCTCCAGACAGCGACTGAATTCGACATAGCTGAAAAGCTAGTGTCGAAAATCCTGCCGCCGTCAGGACTCGAAACCCCCCATAGCTGAATAAATTTAAGTTGAGGTCTGGTTACATCGTTTCACGAGTCATTCACGTGTCCACACAACCTCTGCTTCAAGGACCAAACGTTTACGCACTCTACTGCCCCTGCGTTCCCTAAACAGCCTATTCGATCGTTTAAAAGTTGACCAGCTATTCCTGACAGTCCCATAGTATGATTTCCCGAAGTACAAGTGAATGCAACTGCGAGTGGAGTTGGCGCACTGCCACGGAGGAGAGCTTGAACATAGAGGAAGTACGCTGTGTCACGTGACCTAGACAGGCAGTCATGCGCGGTGTCGTGTCACGTCGCAAACCACCTGCGCGCCTTCCGCCCCCGCCCACCCACCCACCCGCCGTGCACTGCGCGATCTCCAAGCGTGTAGCAACAGCCTCGCGGGCGTTTTCATTCGTTTCATTCGCGGAGGCTAAAACGTTCTTCTTCTTTGCCTTCTTCGCCCTCTACATCCTTCTTCGTCTCCTTGTTTACGTTTTCTTATCTTCTTTTTTCGTATTTTTCCTCTTCTTCGTTCTTGTGCTTTTACGAGTGTTCTCCTCACCCTCTTCAAGTCTTTTTCCTCCTCATCCCTTTCCTTCTTCCGCTTGCTTCTTTCCCTTTTTTCTCCGACCTCCTTACTCGATTTTCCATCCTTTAACCTTCCTTTTCCCCCTCCTCTTCTTTTTTTGGTTGCCCTTTTTTTTTTCTCTTTCCCTTCTTCGTTTTTTTCCCTTCCTGTCTTTCTCCTTTTCCCTTCTCTGGATGCACATTTAAACAACTATTGCCAGTAGATCTGCGGGACCTGAAAATATGACTGAACAGGTGCGATGCAAGGAGCGGGTGTGCTATGTCCTATTAGGATATCATTCTGGGATTGTGGACTTTAGTGTCCTGGTTAAATAAGTGTTCTATGTCCTATTAGGATATCATTCTGGGATTGTGGACATTAGTGTCCTGGGTAAATATCTGTGCTATGTCCTATTAGGATATCATTCTGGGATTGTGGACATTAGTGTCCTGGTTAAATAAGTGTTCTATGTCCTATTAGGATATCATTCTGGGATTGTGGACATTAGTGTCCTGGTTAAATAAGTGTTCTATGTCCTATTAGGATATCATTCTGGGATTGTGGACTTAAGTGTCCTGGTTAAATAAGTGTTCTATGTCCTATTAGGATATAGTGATATTCTGGGATTTTGTACAGGGGCGGATTTATACACGTCGCCGCCCTGGGCTCCATTCATTTTGCCGCCCCTTGAGAATTTATAATATTTATTAGAAACGATATTATTATTTGTGTGATGCTGATACCCCTACACTGATTAGGAATAAATATTTTCTACATATTTTTTATGTATTAAAAATGTACATCGTGACTAATGCCGTGGCTAATGCCGATTCTTTTGAAGCAAAACTAATACCAAAACTGATTTGTCACTCTTTCGTTAATGGGATAAGTCTAAGATAGAAAAAGGTAGAATATGGGTTAATTTCAATTTTTTGTTTTAAACGAACATGACATTAAAATTTCAAATCTTTATAATTTTTGGGAGATTTGTCGCCCCTCAAAACGTACCGTCCAGGACTATAGCCCGTTCAGCCCATATGTAAATCCGCCCCTGATGGTGGACATTAGTGTCCTGGGTAAATAAGTGAACTCTGTGGTAATCTTAGTTGTGACTATACCACATGCTGTGAGCACATATATTAAATACATGTCTCCTTGTTCTTTTCCTTATCTCCGATTTCTTCTCCTTCGCTCTAATCGTCATTGTCATCAACATCGTGGCTGGGCTGGGGCAATCAGTGTGCGGAATCTTGGCCCGGAAATCAAGAGTCCTGAATGAAGACGCTCGCCGTCCCACAATAAAGATTCCTTTCCCAATAGGAATTCCTTTTCAATTTTTTTTAGTATCCCAAAATGAAAGATTCTGAAACAAATTGTATGTCAACCGAATATTTAATTAAGTTATTCCTTATTATTGCTACTAGATTAGTGGTTTCTTTTGAATGATGTACGTTTTTCTTTATTATCACATGTATACTTTGATGTTTGTAGACAAAATTTCACTATGTATTTTTCAGAAAAGGAGTACAGAGATGGGAATCTTGATGGTATAAAAAGGAGAATGATTTCATGAACAAACAGATGTTCGGCGTCTCTTTCGCCAAGCTACTGCTACAACATTTAGCGACATCACGAGAAATAACAAGTTTAGCTGGTAAAAATTAACACGCTTAGAAATACAAAAATAGTGAAAAAAGAGCTTTTCAGTTTCGCACAGTTTGGTTGATTTCAGACGAGGGTGTATTTCATAAATCTTGTTGCAGAGAGCACAGTTGCATGAAATTTGAGGAATATGTAAAGTATTAATCGAATTAAGATCTTGATCATAATCGCCTTCGTGATCTCAGTCGCATTTCGTTGTAAAGCCAAACAATCACAATAAAAGTTTAATTTGTTATTACTAACTTGTCTTCATTGGTGATGCTATCCTACAATCAGTGGCGTAACTTCCTATTAAGATGCAAGGCGGAGCCTTGAAGCATATTAGGCCAAATTAGGAAAAATTTTTTATGAAAAGCAAAAGATGCTTTTTATTTAAAAAATAACTTTATAATGTATTTATTGAGAATTTTTGAATGAATAATCGAATGATTCGTCTGGCTTTGTAGGTTTGTCATCTTGTTCTTCTCGCTCTATTGCGAACTTACGCGAGAGGGAACGAAGGCTCGGGCCTTTCGGAGCCTTTAACGCATGCGCAGAACGTGTGCCCGCAGTCGCAGATATTCTGTTCATACTGGCTGTTTGGTTCCCCAGAAGACCCGCCTAGGGGGCCTTTCGGCAATCTTCGATATCAGTCGGAGCCAGTGGCGGGCTCTCTCACGCTAAGACAAACACTCTCTCTCTCTCTCTCTCTCTCTCTCTCTCTCTCTCTCTCTCTCCTCTCACGCACACACTCACACACAGTTACACTGACACCCACACATTCTAACACATTCTCTCTCTCTCTCTCTCTCTCTCTCTCTCTCTCACACACACACACACACACACACTCACTCACTCACACACAAATAAGCCCAGCTTTTGGAATGACCAACATAACAGGCTCTGAAAGGTTATGAGGAAACAGTGGGCCACTTGCGGTTCGATTTATGACAATCGGTACCGTTCACACGCAATTCGTTTAATTCACACTTCTGAAGAGAAATGACTTGGAGATGGTGTGGAAAATTGATTCTTAGTATTTTCCTTATGTGACAAAATCAATACTATATTAATAATAATAATAAAATTTAAAATGTCTTAACGACTTCTGAGAGTGGCAGCGACAAAACAATCAATTGATAATTATAATAAACCTGGGGCTCACCCATAGGGTATTATCATTTTAAAATTGTTTTGCGGACATTGAAACCCTGCGTTGGCTACTACTCCACACTGATCTTGTTCTATCGGGGAGGGGGGGGGGGCAGTGAAATAAAATGTTTGTTCAACGTGAATGCGGACTCAGAGTGTGGTGAAGCGAGGCTGCCGTGCGTCCTCGCCCTCCGCCCGGTCGCGCTGTTATGGCATAGAGAAAAGACGTCTTTAGTCTATGGTTATGGTGTCCAGATGTGCAGTCTGACCGCTCGCCACCCCCGCACCCCTGTGTGTGCGACGTCTGCATTAACGGAGAGAGAATAGAGTTTGAGTTGAGTTCTTGCAGTACTGACGAACACACTGGATTGATTGATTTTTTCGTGTAGCCGGGCGCGTCAACTGCTTTGGTCATTAGTCCCGTTAGTGTAGTGTATGGTTTTTCTCGGGAGATGGCGGTGATCTTCCCCCGCTGGATGGCGAGATCCGGCGCCGACCTACCGTCGGCTAGTGGGGTTTCCCCCTAACCAGGACTCTCCCACCAGCATGGCACCACCCCAGCCGGGACAAGCTCTGAGCTCCCGACCGATCTCCCGGAATATGTGGTAGTGTAGTGCTTGTTAGTGTAAGTGTGTGTGTAAGGGGAGAGGATAGGACAAGGAAGAGGGAGGACAGATCGTGTGCGGTCCGTGGCCCGTTTGTTAGGGCACTGCTCCGGCATTCACCTGGTGTTGATCGGAGAAACCACGGAAAACTACCGATCAGAGCAGCCGGCCGCTAGAATTCTCCTCCAGACAGCGACTGAATTCGACGAACATACTGGAATATTGTGCATATTTTGTATGGTTGTGGACGACGTTATATATTATAATGAAACAAGCCAGCTCAAGAATTTAATATTTCACTTCTCTACACCTGACAGGGGAGAAATTAATGTTAGTTCATCACGTTTAGTTCAGATCGGTAGCTGATGAATAAGTGTTATTGCTTACTGTAGGAAATACGTATGGCTTTACTAGACCACAATCTCATAGACTTTATTAATAATTTAAGTTATGAAGGTAATAAAGTAATTTAAGTTATGAGGGGAAACTGGAAGTTAAGACTAAAAGACATACACCAAATCTTTCTTTAAAAAAGGCAGGTGGGGAGTGTTAGATAAGATAAAACGTTAATATGCTTGGGAGCCTATCCAGGATAAATGATCACGCTACGCTGCTGCCTAGAATATAATGCATATAAACACCAAAATGTTAACTTGTATTCAGAACGTTTTTCCTTAAAGTGAAATATTTAAACCCGAATTTTTGTGTTCTTGGTTGAAAAATCTGATCTTGGAAATAGATGATTTAGTCAGAAGCAAAATTAGAGAATTAGCGAAAATATGTCGAATTTATACTTTGTGGTTTTGGTATTCCTGATAAATGCGAAAAATCAAACAGACCAGCATGTTTGGATTTTTATGTGATGTATGAATAGTAAATTCCGTAGCAAGGGCGTGAAACAGGTTATAAATGTCGAGTTGCGTGCACTTTCAATTTCTAGTATACGTACGTATATACGGAGTAACGTACGTAGTATAGAGAAAGTTACGTAATGCTACATTTGTAAAATCGATTTCGATATTTCATCGGAAATACATGTTTTGAAGTCCCCTGGTACCGAAAAAGTTTTTTTTTCCTTCTTCAAAATGTCCGTCTGTCCGTCGGTTTGTGAACACCAATTGCTGGGAAACCATGTAAAGGATATTTTTTCAAATTGAAGAAACTCCTTTCCATCTGACTCGATTCGAAGATTTGAAATTTTGAAAAACATTCTTTAAAATTTGAGGATACTTTACATGAAGCCCATGGGACATTTTCAAAATTTTCTCAAAAACGGCTCCCAATTTTTCCTTTAAATTTCTTGTAAGTGGTCGTGTTGTAGTTTCTCCAAGTTTTCAAGAGTAAATGAATGTTTCTTATCGGTCATGAGCACTTTTCTTTCGCAGAAATTCAATTGCTTTATCTTAGAAGCGGAAGCAGACTTTTCCACGAAGCCAAGAAGTAGTGGCATGGAGACGTTCATTACAAGATCGTTCATTGTCCTGTATATTCATTTCTGGCTAACTCACAGATTAACGCAACAAAAAATTAATATCATCCTATCTGTTGTGTCGACACACAAAAAAGAGTTAAAAGTAGACACAGACAAAAGAAATTAGACAAATTAGTCACATTTTAGGTTTTTAAAAAGAAAACAGGAACAAATGAGTCTTGAAATAGGCTCTTTTAGGCGCTATAAAATTGACGGCCTTTTCTTAAATAATTCTAAAATGTATACTTAAATCTTTATCTAGTGCACGGTACCCCGAAAAAAGATTTTTTACCTAAAGATCCGCGGCCTAGTCATAGCAGATAAACTTCCGCGTTTCCTCTCTCGAATGAGGAAACAAATGACGTGCGTTCTTCCACCTATTCTTCCCTCGCCAACTTGGAGGCGTCACTGCGAGGAAGTGAGCGAGGTCGTCAACGCGTTTCATTATCTCTTTATCGTTGAGAGAGTTAACGCTAGGTTTGCATGATCCAGATTGTCGCGGATTTAGATAGACGTCAGATGTGGGCAGATTAAGAAATCAGTGTGTATTTAGAATCTTTTTGTTTTTAGTAGGTTTGCTAATTCGGTTCAAGTGTGAAAATATAAAGCGTCATCTCCTGGATGGTTGAATTTGAGTCTGAGAAAATATTTTTCTGATAATATAAATTGTCTTCTTATTTATCATACTTTTTCAGTCAGATAAAATAGTGTGAAGTTGCCGAAAAAATAAAAAAAACACGTTTTTGTCGGTAGAGGGGTGTGGGTCGTGGGGCGGGGGCTAAGAAAGCTGTCAAAAATATTACTTGTATGTTAGAATTATAATTTAACCACTTATATGTCATTTGATTTAGGGGAACTTTTTACCATCTTTTCCAGGGGTACCCTTTATGACACCGAACAAAAGTCAGGCCTTGGCAACCGGGCCCCGATATTTTCACCTACATTTCAGGTTCTTGTTCATCATCTGGGGCAAATGAAGTGATTTTTCTTTTCTCAATGCTGGAGATGGTAGTGGTGTTGAAACTTTGCTTTTGTCTTGTAGGATAACTATCTTCATTTGCATCAACTCTCTTGACCTCTTACCGAAGTATTTTTGTTTTTTCGGAAATATCCACCTTAAATTGGTTGCATACGATCTCTTTTAGGAACACCTCTGGCTAATGTAGCTTCTGTATACTCAAGCAATGAAGTAGCAGCAACAAAATAAAAACTAGCACGTACTTTCATGAATTATTTCTAAGTGATCTGCTATATTATACTACTACATAAATATGTAAAAGTGTTTTCAATCAGCAAAAAGTATTTTCCGCACTGTGACTCGAACTCACGTTCTCCGAATTAACTCGCCATATTACTCTACAGACACGCATTTTTTTACAATTTTCGAAAATACGGAAAGTTCTCCGAAAATGGGACTAGCACCAATTTTGTTTACCCTCTGTTACTGGGAGAAAATTTAATAAAACAATTTGGTGCGATTTTTGAGATTTTTTTAATAAAATTGTATAAATTTCAGACACAAATTACGTGAAATCTACTCGTTTTCTAAAAAAATTGTACCTGACCTTTTTTAAAGACCTGATTTTTGACAACAGACTTTGTCTAGGGACTAGCACCATATTCTTTACCGTTTCTTTATACACATAAAGAGAAAATGTAAAGAAAAGATTTGAAAGGTTTTATGAAAACTAAAATTGTTAGAAAATTAAAATTGCCTATAGTTCGTTAAAAAATACACGAAAACTACTCACAATTTCGAAAAATTGAACATAATTTTTTTTTTCAATATAAGTCTTTAAACAACAGATTTCATTAAGGAACAAATCTCAATCTTCAATATTTTTGTTGAAGGAAGACGACCAAAAAATTGCACCCTTTCAATTTTTTTTCAAATATTAGGGATTTCAACGAACATGAGACCTTCACTATTCTCTTAATCGTCCTTTACGCTATCCGAGAGCAAAGTTCAATCAAAACATTTGGTGCCATTGTTGAGAAAATTTTGAAAATGTGTTTGCATCTTTATGTAAAGTACCCTCAAAAATCAAAATATCCGGTTGAAACTCCCGAAACTTTGAGTTCGTTCAGAACGATTGGGGATTATCAATTTTGGAGAAAATCGGCCAAACGGTTTTCGCGTTAGTTTTGACCACAGATGGACAGAGGCGGACGGAAAGACAGAAAGAAGTTTCATCGTCATTCGATTTATCGGTAACATGGACCCACAAAAATGGATTCTGGCTACACCTCGTGTTAGAGGAACAGAAACAGGATTGATCCATTTTTTCGTTCGGACAGGGTCCGGCAATATGCGCTTTCTGCCTAAAATTAACTGTTTTCAAGCGCACGATTACATAACTTTCTCTCCTTACGAAGTAAGCGTGAGAAAGTATGAAAAATGATGAATTACTATTACCATAAACTTTAATGTCCTCCCCTCATTCCATACTTACTATATATACGTTATTTCGGATACTTAAGGAACATTCTCAATCTTGAGTCGCCATTAATTCGTCTACTTCTTTGTCTTCTGCAATAATGCTTTCCACTCATTAGAAATATAAAATGGGGCAACTACGTACCCGTCTTGTTCAGTACCCATTTCCTCACATTAGCAAAATTCACATGTATCACGTCTGTGATGAATACTATTAATCCTCCCATGTGCTCACGATACCCATTGAAACCGAGCGGATCTGGTTTGTTCAACTACAATTTATTTGTTGATCTCTGTGTGTCTTCACTTAAAAAATGCTGATCAGGTGCCAAAGGTGTTTTCTGGCGAGCGATCAGACGTTGATTACTAGAGAGCGGATTTCTTTGATTATGCACATTTTTGTCCGTAGCTTCAGTGCATAGCCAAATGAAATTTCTTGACGTTGGGTTAGAATATGATGCTATATAGATTAATATCTTAGTGAATATTTGTGCGTATTTGGCCGATTTTTCCTGTTGGTGCGTATTCGTAAACTTATATGCGCATATTTTGCGTATTTACGTAATATTTTTTTATTCTGAACAAGGTATATTTACGATATATTTTACATTAAAAATAATTAGTAAATTTGTTAACATTTGTAGTTGTCAATGACATTTTGTGAGTGAAAGTATCCCAGTGGTACATTTCACTACCTTCTTGAGTCTAGAACAGAAAGAGTCAATTTAGTACTTTTGGTTAGGAATATGTGCAACTATATACTGGAACTAATTTGAGAATCTATAATGGAGTTGTAAGGGTGTAATTCTGGGTAAGTTTCTTCGCTGTTATCAAGGAAGTTCATGAGGATTTGGGTGGATTTCCAGACGTTGAAGATAGCTTAAGCTGCTTGTTTCGATTCTTTGAAAGAATGTCGGTACTGTTAAATCTATGTAGCGTTGTGTTTGAGACATGCCTTGGTGCTGCAGTAATCATCCTAAGCGTTTGGGATTGAAATCTTTGTAAAATGGAGTGATTTGACCTGCTTGCCATGCCCCAAATTTGGATGCCGTAGATCCATATTGGAATAATTATTGTTTTGTAGATCAATAATTTGTCTAAGGATAGCTTCGAATGGTATCCTAGTAGCCAACATAGTCTTTTCACTTGCAGTTGAAGTTGCTCCTTTTTGGCTAGTATGTGGAATTTCCATGTAAGCCGTTTGTCGACACGCATTCGCAAATATTTCACACGTTCAACCTGCAAAATTGGTTTATTATTAATATTTACGAAGGGGCATTTTTTCTTCTCAACGTGAAAGTAATATGAGCTGACTTATTTTCATTAATTTTTATTTTCGACTTGCCTCCCCACTCTTCGATCAACTCTTGTAGTTTTCTTGACGCTTCAATTGGGTCATCAGCTGTGACTAATATGGCAGGATCATCAGCAAATGTAACTATTGTAGCTTTTTTCATTTTCCGATATATCTGACGTGTAGAGCTGGTATAAGATTGGGCCGACTACATGGCCTTGGGGTACTCCGGATTGGATTGGAAAGAAATTGGATAATTTGTTTTTATGTTTAATTTGGAATGTTCGGTGGAAGAGGTAAGATCTGAAGATATTGATGTATGGATACGTTAAGGAGGATTTGATTTTATAGAGATGGTCACCGTGCCCTTTATTTTAACTTTATCGCAAGCTTGAGTGAAATCTAAAACTGTTGCTGAGCAGTATTGATTTGTTTGAAGCCAAATTGGTGATCTGGCCACTTCTCAGGCAAGGTCGAAATCTACTTAGGAGAAGTTTTTCGAACACTTTGGACAGAAATGGAAGCATACTTATGGGTCGATACGATGAGAGATCATCCGGAGGTTTCCCTGGCTTTAAAAAGACTTGGATCTATGCTACTTTCCATTGCGCTGGATAATATTTGGGACATAGGATACTGTTGAAGATACCAGTGATAAATGCTGTTCCTTTGCGAGGCAGTTCTTTTAGTAGTGACCCGGTGATAAGTCATAAACAGAAGCCTCCTTGCTAGGCAATCCCTTTTTTTAAAACTTTCAATACTTCTTTATGGGTAAAATATTTTAGTAATGCCTTTGTGTAGGAAATTTTAAGTATTCTTTATGAAAATAGAGACTTATCTGTAAAACGTTTCATCTTTACACGGAATTTATTTAATTCTGAGCATTCATTGATTTGAAAAAGCATGCCTCAGTTAGCGTTTCTTGTTTTCTTTAGATGATAAAATACTTGTGCAAATGTAGGATATTTCTTCATAACATTTTTTCAAACCAGTCAGAAGAAATGCGACAGGACATACAATGTACTTCACTAAAGTGAATATTTACTTCAATTATTTCTCTCGCGAAGGGTAGATTATGATTAGTTTCCACAAACATTTATGTTTTATTATTGTTTATATTATTTTATTTCAGTGCACATTTCAGAATTTTGTAGGTCATAAATACTTATTTTAAAAGCATATTCCAGGGCAAAAAATCCTCTCCCTAATGATTGCAATTGTAGCGTGGCAGTCCGTCATTTCCTCAACACCAGCCTCACGAAGATTCTGATTTTCAGCCGGAGTCGGAGCGGAGCCGTACCGCGAGGTCACAAACGTCTGCTCAGCGGCCACGCCCACCCGCTGGCATCTTCCCCACCCGGGCGACTGCTCCCTTTTCGTCAAGTGTGAGCCAGCCCTGTGGGGGGCCGACACCGCCGCGGCCGCCGTCTTCCGCTGCCCAGCGCCGCTGCACTTCAACCCACGCGCGCAGGTGTGCGACTGGCCTCAAAGCGCTGGCTGCGACCACGACATCATCGACGGAGAAGGCTCTGGATACGGGGCGGAGATGCGCGGCACCGCTGCACTTCAACCCACGCGCGCAGGTGTGCGACTGGCCTCAAGCGCCGGCTGCACCACATCTCGACGAGAAGGCTCTGGATACGGGGCGGAGATGCCGACGTAGAACACCGCAGCACTTCAACCCACGCGCGCAGGTGTGCGACTGGCCTCAAAGCGCTGGCTGCGACCACGACATCATCGACGCAGAAGGCCCCGCGCGCAGGTGTGCGACTGGCCTCAAGCGCCGGCTGCAACACATCTCGACGCAGAAGGCTCTGGATACGGGGCGGAGATGCCGACGTAGAACACCGCTGCACTTCAACCCACGCGCGCAAGTGTGCGACTGGTCTCTAAGCGCCGGCTGCGACCACGACATCATCGACGCAGAAGGCTCTGGATACGGGGCGGAGATGCCGACGTAGAACACCGCTGCACTTCAACCCACGCGCGCAGAAGGCTGGATACGGGGCGGAGATGCCGACGTAGAACACCGCTGCACTTCAACCCACGCGCGCAAGTGTGCGACTGGTCTCTAAGCGCCGGCTGCGACCACGACATCATCGACGCAGAAGGCTCTGAATACGGGGCGGAGATGCCGACGTAGAACACCGCTGCACTTTAACCCACGCGCGCAAGTGTGCGACTGGTCTCTAAGCGCCGGCTGCAACCACGACATCATCGACGCAGAAGGCTTTGGATACGGGGCGGAGATGCCGACGTAGAACACCGCTGCACTTAACCACGCGCGCAGGGGCCTCGAAGCGCCGGCTGCGACCACGACATCATCGACGCAGAAGGCTCTGGATACGGGGCGGAGATGCTGACGTAGAACACCGCTGCACTTCAACCCACGCGCGCAGGTGTGCGACTGGCCTCGAAGCGCCGGCTGCGACCACGACATCATCGACGCAGAAGGCTTTGGATACGGGGCGGAGATGCCGACGTAGAACACCGCTGCACTTCAACCCACGCGCGCAATAATGCGACTAGCCTCGAAATGCTGGCTGAAGCCTAGACATCCTCAACAAAGAAGGCTCTTAATCCGAGGCGAAGAAGATGTTGGCGTACAACACCGCTGCACTTCAACCCACGCGCGCAGATGTGCACTAGCCTTGAAATGCTGGCTGCAGCCAAGACATTCTTAACGCAGAAGGCTTAGGTGTCGGGAGAAAATGCTGCAGTAGATCAACGCTGCACTTCAACCCACGCGTGCAGATATCCAAACGGTCACGAAGAACTGGCTGGGACCACAACATCCTCGATGCAGAATGTTCTGGATACGGGGCGGAGATGCTGTTGTAGAACACCGCTGCAATTCAAATCACGCGACAAGCCTTGAACCGCCGGTGGTGACCAAAACGAAGGACTTCCTCGTCGCAGACGCCTCTTGGGTCTTGAGCGGAGATGAGGTCGTAAAACGTTTGCAGTTAGAGTAGTTCAACAAACTGGGCCTCTAATATTTAGCGTCAGATTTTTTAATGTGTGTAATCACAAGTTTCCACAAGAGTTGATGCTCTGTTTAACTGAGGGCATCTGGCTAGTCAGTCCGCAAGACAGTAGCACAATTTCACATGGACAGAGGGAAGGACTGTTAGTAGAGAAGCGGGTTATTGTTTCTTGTTGGGCCGGTGCACTTCATAGTTGTAACAATACAGTAGGAAAAAATTATGTAGGGCGGGCAAAAAAGGCAGGTGACGTTTCTGTTTATACAATGCGAATCGTTTAAAAATATAAACTTACCGCAATGTAGTTTATTTCCAAAACCAGCAGTATAGAGAAATAGATTTACTTATAATCTTACTTATCATATCTCCCTCAATTATTTGCAACAAGAAGCATTACAATTGGTTCGTCTCTTCCTAACATGTGACGTTTCCACGAGTTTGGCCCCTTAAAGACAGGCAAGAAAACAGCGGCTTTATAGTTCTGGCGCCACTATGCTGTCTTTGTTTTAACATTTCACTTTTTAAAAATATATTGTATTTAGTTTCGCCGAGGAATATAATAATAATGTTTATATTTCACTTCTTACTGCCGATGTTTTGCATCAATTTGTTCGTAGGAGCCACCACATGCATACAAAGTGAAAGAGATGCAGAAAACAATTTAAATGGATTTCCGAACGTTATGTAATGAATTTACTTTTCAGTGTAGTATATTCTAAACTAGGCCTACAATTCATTTTGCACTTGCATTGACTCCGTATACGACTCGAGTGCAAAGGCGGGCAGAAAGTGCGGGATTGAGCCTCATTCTGGCAGCAGGGCAACTCCAATCTCCATTCGACATTGAAATTTAAAGCAGGAAGAGTAAGAGAGTTATAGCTTATTGAACATTATGGGCTTGTATTATGAAGACGTTGGTGGTTGAAAGTCAACAATGTGAAACGAGCTCATAACAGTAGACGTGTGTTGTAATTGAACTCAATTCAGTGTTTACACACGAAGTTTCAACTGAGTCTACTGAGGTCTAACTGAGTTCAGCTGAGGTCTAAATATTTTGGGGCGTGGAAAATGTGTCTTAATTTACTTATAATTATTAATCACATCAAATAGGGTTCGTTACATTTTTATTATAGCTTATTACGTTCAAAATAGGTATAAGCAAATATTACATGTATAGTAAATAAACGGATATTTTACTTATGTTATAGATATAACAATGATATAGAATCCTAATGTTTACTACTTTTGAATTGTATTATTGGTTTTATACAAGGAATAAATAAAATTACAATGAAAATAAAATTTCATATGTTTTTCAACTTTAGCCGAGGAAGTCTCACCCCTAATGGAAATTTGAGCCACTTCTCAAAGAAAATTCTCACAAGTCTGCCTATTACTCTTTGATTTGCAGTTAAGCGTGTGGTGTCACTCTTGTTTTGGTCACTCTTGTTCACGGCATATCTTCTATCACACTCGCGCCTGAATCTTTGTTTGCGGGGGCTGACATATGTTTCCACGGGGTAGGAAGGAGGTAGGTTAGGAAGAGAATCCATGAATAGATCGAATGGCGATATCAACAAGTGTTTGACATTAACATTTAACGCTGGAAATTGGACAATCGTCTTCTTGAACATTCATTCTCTCTCAACACCTCCTTAGAGTTCTCCGTGGTCTCCGATCAACACCAGACGAAATGCAGGAGCAGTATCCTAACAAATGAGCCACGGACCACGCGCGATATCTCCTTTGCCTTTCTTGTCTTATCCTCGTCCCCTTACTTACCCACATTTCCACTTACGTGCAGTACTCTACCACACAAGCCGGGAGACCGGTGGGGAGGTGACAGCTTGTCCGGACTGGGGCATTGCCTCGCTGATGGGAGATCCCTAGTGGAGGAAACCCGCTAGCCGACGGTAGTTCAGTGCCGTATCTCACCATCCAATGGGGAAGATAACCACCACCTCCCGTGGGAAGGGAAATATGCACTACAGTTACGGGAATAATGCCCTTGGAAGCTATTTAGCCTGCATTCGCGCCGTGAGGCGTTCCGAAGACATCGATTTGCAGCCACAATAGCAGCTTGGCGCTTGTTGAATTGACGAATTTTCAAGCTGATTGATTATTAGAGGTTGATTGATTATTATTTCTAGATGCGACAAGTCATGCGATAGTCATTCGATTTGTAAATGCCGCACATATAAGATCTCGGGAGGTGGCGGAGTTTCTCCACAGCTAGAACGCGAGATCTGGCATCGACCTTCGAGTCAACTTCTAGTTTCCCCCTCTTGGTATTTCCGTTAGTGGCCCTCAGAGTTCTCCTCTAGACAGCATCTAAATTCGACCTAACTATTGTGACGTACCGGGTAGGCCGGCTTGTTCTCAGTAAATTTATTTGTAAGGGACAGGTGTTCTTTCTCGTGAATGGGCTCGGGGTTATTAATCAAACACCACTGTTCCGTGAACAAAATAAACTGAACTATTTATTAATTCTATACACATCACTAATGATACAATATCTATGGTGGTCTCTACCCTTTTCTTTTATATAACCCAGAATCACTGTTAGTCTCTCGATCTTATCGATCGAAGAAATATTTACCGTTACTTCTTCCTCTACGAGCGTCGGCGGCTTCGGGGACCCTCGGGTTGCCTCGCGCTCCTTCGCTGCTTGCCGGGTTCGTTTCACTTGGGACCAGCCGAGGTGAGGCGCTGCGCTTCCGAAGTACGTCTCCTTTCCAATTCTCCGATCCACTCGACGTCTTTTGATCTGTGTTACTCCAAATAGCAGCTATCACTTTGGCAATATGTCCGATCGACTATTGATTGTTATCACGCACAAATTGTCCGTCAATTAATCTTTCTGCACTCGTTCGTTCGCGATACTAGTTTGCTTTTCGATCGCGGAGCAGCCCCAGATACGTCCTTCCTCGCCGGCGGCCAGCCAGACACTGACTCCTCGCGGCCTCGTTCCCACGGTCGGCCAACCGACGACACCTCGCCGCCCGTAACCGTTTTTCGTGGCTAGCGAGCACCCTCTTGCAACCGTTCTGCCGCGTTCTTGCTTGATGTCTCGCCGTTTCTTTGGGTGGAAACGCGGTGCGTTTCACTATCTAACTAGCGACGAAAATCCATGTCCGTCGAGACTCGAACCCTAGAATCTTCAGTCAGAAACACTAGAGGCATTGCCCTGAATTGTCTTAGCTGTTCACAAGTGGAACTAGTGGTGCTACAGAATGGCACAGACTTTCTCATAGTAAAGTTTTCTAATTTCCTTGGTGTGGACTGGCTATACGATCTTGCTCCATCATCTTGCCAGCTGCGATCCATCGTCACCCAAAGTACATTTTTTCAGCATTTTCTCAACTTTTCGGTTTCCTAATATTAGAACCGAAATATTACTTCAAGAATATTAAATAAGAGTAAAACCTCGTCCTAAATAGATATTTTCATTCAAAAATTTGAAGCTATTTTTACGAAAATGGCGATCAAGCATTACTGTAAATGCGAAATTTGAAGCTCTTTTTTACAGAAAACTACTGAGTTTTCGAAAAACATAATTTAAAGTCATTTGAAGCACTACCACTCACAAATGAAATAATCTATACAAATCGATGGTAATGTGCATATGTAAAGTACTCCCAAAAATTAATGATTTTTTCAAAATCGCAGAGCTTCGTCTCAGGCCAGATCGACAGCAGTTTATTCAGTTCAGAAAAAAATCCTACGCATCGTTTGGGTGCTAGTGTTGTTCACATACACCAGACGGACAGACGGGTGGACGGACGTTTTGAAAAAAACATCAACAACACTTTTACGGTATCAGGGGACCCGAAAACGTGTATTTCCATTGAAATCTTGAAATCGATTTTCCGCAGCATTTACGAAAGTAGCATTTTCTCTATACTACGTACGTATTACTTCGTATATATTCTCTATACTTACGTACGTATACGAGAAAGTAGACTAGTGATGATACAGAATCGCAAAGACTTAGCCGTACTAGTTCGTTTTTTAATTTCTTTGTTTTTCTAATTTGCAGTTCTCTAATTTCTTTGGTTCGTTTTTATGAAAATGTCGTTTGTGTCATTGAAAAAACGGAAATTTGAGCTCATTTTCACAGAAAACTTTTGAGTTTTCTAGAAACTTTATAAGACACCATTTGAAGCACATGCCCTCGTAAATGCAATAATTTGAACAAATCGCCGCTAATGTAAATATTAAGGTGTGTGAGAGATGTGAAAACTAATATATTTTTGTAATTTCTGACAAAAAAGAATAGAGCAGAATAGCGTTTATGTCATCTTATAGAGTGCATGTATGACTATCCCTACCAAAAGTTTAAAGAAAAATTTGGAGCCGTTTTCGAAAAAATCTTTTTTTGTTATTTTTAACATTGCACATGTTGCACGCAATGTTGCGTAGAAAGTACTAAAATTTTCAAAAAATGTACACGACCATAATGAAAGAACTATCTACTGAGAAAAAAATACTTGAAAGAAAAACCTCTATCTTCAATTTTGTAATAGTAGGAATAAGCGAAAATTTCAAACTTTTGAAATTTTCGAAAATTCGGAATTAACAGTGAAAACGTTTAAGAGTGCTTTACTCTATTCTTTCGAAAATTTTAAAGAAAAAATTTGGAACCGTTTTGAGAAAATTTTGAAACTATCCCATGGGCTTGATGTAAAGTACCCTCAAATTTTAAAGAATGTTTTTTCAATATTGCAGCTCTTCGAGTCGAGCCAGATCGACCGGGAAATATCAATTTTGAAAAAAATCCTATGTATGGTTTAGGCGCTAGTGGTGTTCATAGACGGACGGACAGACGGATGGACGGACAGACGAACAGACGCACAGCCGAACGGACGAACAAATAGACAGGTGGATGGACATTTTGAAATATATATATATATATATATATATATATATATATATATATATATATATATATATATATATATCAGAGGTCCCCAAAACGTATATTTCCGTTGAAATCTCGAAATGGATTTTCCGCAGCATTACATTACTTTCTCTATACTATGTATATTACTTTTTATATTTACTTTTTATATACGTATGTATACGAGAGAGTAACTAGTGGTACCGCGTTAGTGTATCACTCCGTAAGAGTAAACATTATACTTTTGGAATATTCGAAAATTCATCTGTTTGAATGAAAATTGGACCTGTGCATTTTTAAAAGCGTGTGTTGCTTTATTCTAACTAATAAACAAACAAATAAATAAAGCATACATTGGGAGTCTTTTTTTTTAACAAATATTTTGAGGCTTCATATCCCCCTAAAGTTGAAAGTTTCTTTTCGGGATTTCCCAAGTCTTTGCGACGGGCCAGATGGTTCACGAAATATTTAGCAGAAATACGTAGGAAAGCCCTACGTATGATTTAAGCTTCAATGTTGTTCAAATGGAGCGACGGGCAGTTGGGATGTGGTTAAACAAATTAAGATGACAATGAAAGGTACGTTTCTTTCCATGTAAGAGCTCAAATATATTTCGATATCAAATAATATCAGCAAAATAAAAACAATATATTTTAATTATAAGCAATTTTTAAATTTTAGATACTTTTAATGCTATTTCGTAGTACTTCTCGTATCTTTTTGCCTTCTCCTACTTTAGTAAATATAAATGGTTTTTATCTGTGTAATAATAAATGGCTGAGCCTTTCGGACTCTATATATTAATCTCTAATAAATAGAGCCGGAAAGTTCAGGCATTTATTTTACCTGAAATAGGCAGGCAAAATATCATTTATTTTTACTATCATAGGCATCCCAAAAGGCATTTATTCTAGCTGAAGTAGGTATGCAGGAAAGCATGTAAACAATAAGTCACAATTAAAAGAAATTGTAAAAATAATTAAAATTTGTTAATTTACATTATCACTTCACGTGTAAGAAAAAGCTCCTTTCTTTGTAATCTAGCTTGACCACGCGGAATCATGGCTACGAATTTCTTTTTCTCACGACGCTGTCTCTTCAAAATGCTATTGTGAACTCCCTTTTGAATCTTGGAATTCGTCAGTGAAAATGGAATTATATTTTTCGCACTTGTGTTATCGCCAACACTGAGCATCATCTATAGAGAGCTGTCCGCAAAAGGATTGGTGGTCAACTCAAAAGTAGAATGGGATTGCTCGTTAGCACACACACACACACACACACACACACACACACACACACACACACACACACACACAAAAGGACGGCTTCATTGAAAAAATAAACAAAAGGTGCTGCAGAATGGCACAGACTTTCTCGTATCAAATTTTTCTAATTTCCTTGGTGTGGTCTGGCTTTAAGGTCGTGCTCCATTCTCTGGCCAGCTGCCATCTATCGTCGCCCAAAGTACGTTTTTGTGACAATTTCTCAACTTTTCGCTTTCCTAGTAGTACAATTGAACCGTTATTTCAAGAATATTAAAGAAGAGTAAAAATTCGTCCTAAAAAGAAATTTTCATTGAAAAAATCCTAATCGTTTTTAAGAAAATGGCGATTAACCTTTACTGTAAATGAGAAATTTAGGCTCTTTATCACTGGAATCTATTGAGTTTTCGAAAAACTTTATGTGAAGTCATTTGATGCGCTTCCACTCACAAATGTAATAATGCATACGATGGAAATATAATGAATGGAAACACTGAATCGATGGAAATGTCCATATTAACGGCGTGAGAGGTATTTCAAGAAAATTACATTTGTGTTATTTTTTGAAAAAAACATATGAATACACCAAAACGAACTTTACGTAATAATAAACAGTGCAATTAGCACTGTCAATTGAAAAAAATTGAAGAAAACATTTGGAGCCATTTTTGAGAAAATGGCTTTTGAGCGTTTCCGAAAATGCCGAATTTTATGCTCATTTTTACAGAAAACTGTTGAGTTTTCGAGAAACTTTATTTGACGTTATGTAAAGCACATGTGCTTATAAATCTACTAATGTGAAGAAATTGCCTTTAATGTAAGTTTTACAGACGTGAGAGATAAGTCCAAAAATTCATTTTTGAAATTCTTGAAAAAACAAAAGAATACAGCAATATGGCGTTTATGTCCCGGAATAGTTTTTTTAAAAGGTTCGTTTCGCACTAACATTTTTAAAAAAATTTAAAGATACAATTTTGAACTGTTTTTGAGAAAATCTTGTTTCTGTTATTTTTTAAAATTGCATATATTACACACACTACTGCACGAAAATTACTAAAATTCCCCCAAAAATCTACATCACTAAATGAAAGAACTATTTATGCACAATCAATTTAATTTGAAAGAAAAATCCGTCTTCAATTTTGTAGTTGTAGTAAGACACCGGAAAGAACTCAAACTTTTGCAATTTTCGAAAATTCAGTGTTAACCGTGATATTCTGATCTACGCCACCTTTATAAGTGTATATTGCTCTTCTCTTACAAGAAATTTAAGGAAAAAATTTGGAACCGTTCTTCAGAAAATGTTGAAAATGTCCGGGGGGTTTCATGTAAAGTACTCCCCCCCCCCAAAAAAAAGGTTTTTCAAAATTTCAAAGCTTCAAGTAGAGCCAGATAGACAGGGAACTCTTGAATTTGGAGATCGTACAAATGTTTTTGGCGCTAAGAATGTTCACTGACGGACGGACAGACGGTCGGTCGTTTTGCTTCCAATTGTTTTTTTGTTTTGTTTTTTTGGCATCAAGGACCCAAAACACAGGGATTCTGGCTACGCCACGTGTTAGAGGATTTTTTTCTCTTAATTTAGCAACTGGTTTGATGCACTTTTTCTCCACCAGAGTCCGGCAATGAATTTTTTTTCTGACGAAAATCCGCCGTTTTTTAGCTCAGCATTACATAACTTTCTCTGTACTACGTATATTACTCCGTATATACGTACAATACGATAAAGTAAAAATTATGATTGGTATCGTCCTTTTGCATTCACATTTTTATCACAGTATCACAGTGTCTGCTTCTACAGAAAGACAAAACACCTGTGCCTTCGAGTTGTCCAGGCTTTGCATATATATATATATATATATATATATATATATATATATATATATATATATATATATATATATATATATATATGAAAAAGCAAAATGGCAGAAATAGGCATCAGAAGTTAATGTAAAAGTGGCAAAATTAAGTCTTCTAATAATGAGGAAAAAGGCAAAAATTAGGCAAGATGGCAAAAATAGGTAGCAAACGCTAAAATAGGCGGCAAAAAAAACGCAAAATAAAAATCTAATAAAACAACCCCAGAAGTACAATTAAGTGATTCGAATTGTTAAAATTCATAAAATAGTAACAATAATAAATAGGCATTTTGTGAAACTTCGGGGCTCTGCTAATAAATATTAAAGGATGGTTATTCTCACACTGTGTTCAATATTACGGTCTTTAAGAAATTTGAAACCTGTCTCTACAATGAAGCAAACTTCTCACAAACGCGTGAAATTAAAAGATACATTGTCAGAAATTAAACACGATGTGCATCTAAGCGCATTCAAACTAAATACATAATCCCCACGTTCCATCTGATTTTCTTCACTTTTGTTCATCGGGTGTCAAATTCGCGAGCGGGTGAAGTTTTGATAATGGATACGATAATATTATTGTACATTTTACGATTTGTTTTAGTTTAAATATTTATTCCTTCCATATTTTTTCAGAATACAAGAAGCATTACTTTTTATTATCCCTTTGTGTCCTCTCACGAACTCTAGTATGATATTTTTATTTACAATTTAGACTTACAATTTAATTATTTTAAATAAACATCTTTTAAATAATTTTTTCCCCTTTATTTGAATTACGCTCTTCCTTTGCAGTTTTAAGATTTACCAACGTAACACCGAAGCCACCGACTTCCCAGATTTCACTTTGCTAACCTGCGCAGGTTTGTGTCAAGACAGCTGGTTGATGTTTTCCTGAGTTGGCCGTTTCAGTCGGTTTCAGTTCTCTTTCCTGAGACGCATTGGCATTTGTTACGGAATTAGTGAAGAGATGCTTGGAAGGAATCCGCGAGATTCATTATTTTGGAAATAATTGCTGAAAGCTACTCAATAATTTCGATTATTGGCACATCTGAAGGAGAAACTAGAGCTTGGAAAGAGATATCGTATACTACGTTCACTACGTTGTATGTAGCGTATGTAGGCCGCAGAGCAGCTGAAGCAGCTGATTACAGCTGGCTTGACGTCTTGTTTTGAAATTGTGATAAGGCCACATAGTGGTAAGTGCGATAAAATGTTGCGAAGGACATTATCATGCGTTTGCAATTAACAATTGTTGTAACACATCTCTAATGATAATTTTGTTTTCATAAGTAAATCTGAAAATGTTCAATGTTGATTTCATTTCACTCTTGGAGAATTGTAAGGTACTGTTAGAAATGAATATTGATTTTGTTTGTTAGGGAATTTAAATTTTCAGGATTTCTGAATCATGACCGAGCAGTTTATTGGGTACATAGTATCCATAGACTGTGAAAATGGTCTGGGTATTTATCAGGGTCAAATAAGTCATGTAGATCCTAAAGTCCAGACCCTAACTTTGAAAAAGGCATTCCGAAATGGAATACCTGAACAATCAAAGGAAATAGTTTTGAAGTGAGTGTTTTAGCATGTTGGTGAAACAAAATGAATAAATTATGAAATGTATGTGCATTTGCAAGTATACTTCTTTGTTTCTCTCAGAGCCAGAGATATAAAGAATATATCAATTATTGAGAGAGCTCAGGAGACTGATGAAACAAATGTGTCCGCAAGTACTGTTGCTGTTACGAGACCATTGGCAAAACGACCAGGGAGATCTATTAGTGAAAGCATTGCTACTGGAAAAGGTGTTCAACTCCGAGAGTCCCCAAGAAAACACGAAGAAACAAATGGTCGCAATAATAGTGAGTGAATGTATTTTCATATACATTACATATTTACAGTCTCTTCATATTTATTTTTTAAATGTCATTGTTTTAGCCGTGGGTTTCTTTGCAGTCTTGGAGGGTCGCAAAAGCCCAAATAAAAAGGATCGCCGTCACAAACTCTCTGAAAAGGATGAAGCTTGCTTTGGTACACCAATAGACAATTTTTTGCATCATGATTTTGATTTTGAAAAAAATTTAGCTTTGTTTGATAAACAAGTAAGTTTTTCTTGCCTTTAGTTTAAAAATATACTTCATTGTGAAAGGGGGATGAGGAGCTATAATGAATGTCATATTGCAGGCGGTATTTGACGAAATTGCTGCTCAGCGTCCTGATCTAGTTCGACAAACAGATGTAAGACGTGTTCAGAAATACAGACATGATGAAAACATACTTGCCTCAACTCCTGCCAAGTACCGGCAACTAATAGTTCCATCACCTGGTTCCAAAGAATATGTTACTGGTAAGTATTATAAGTGGCTACTTTGTAAACACAAAAGAAAGCATTCTTTCTGGAGAAAATTGAATTATATGGAATTAAAATGAATATAAGATTTCTCCCTATTTTCTCAATTTATAAGGGAATTTTAATAATAGTACTAATTTAAATTTAGATCCATACATTTTTAAATAATGATAGAAATAGTAATGTATGTATCACCTTGTTTGCCAATACATTTACTTAATAAATAGTAATAATAATATTATAATAATAATAATAATTAATAAAATAAATTAACAATAATAAATAAACAGTATTTGGAAATGGTAAAATAGAAGTGTTTCACGAACCTGAGAGTTCTCAAGATCATTTAAATAATTCCTAGGTACCAGTTTTCAGTGTTTACGCAGATATGATCCCTCAGTCTGTTGCACCTATAGTAGCTGTGCCATATTTTGAAATTGCTGTATCTGCAGCAGACGAGGAATCCATACACAGCTTAAAGTGGATGAAGGCCATTAAATAATAGTAGTAGTAATAAGATTTCGGATGAGCCCAGATTTAAAAGGTACCTAAATAGGAAAAGGTAGTGAAAAATATCTTAATAAAAAGTTAATGACAATGGAAGACCAATTTTGCAACATACATGAAAGGAAAATTTTTCAAAGTTAATGTAGTCGATTTGTGAATTTCTGAACAAATAATTTTTATAAAATCAAACAAGATACAGAAATTATTCCAAAAACTGTACACCACATTTATAAATTTAAACATTTTATTTACTTTGCTTGTACAACCTCTTTCTTCCCAATCTAAACATTCTGAGCAAACACTGTAATGCCAGTGGTCACGCCAAACTGGAATTTCTAGGTCTCATATAATTCTGATACCATTGCATTGATCAAACGAAAACAAAAGAATATTTTAAAGCAGCTGTTTTAAATTGGGAGGAATGTCTTGAAATCATGTGATTTCTAAAGGTCAAAGATACGATGGAAGTGGAAAAATAAATTTTTGCAGGTATAATCTACTCTTGTCGAGTTGTGATGTAATAAATTTATATATATTTAATATATCTGTAGTACAAGGAGGAAAAGTAACTGACCTATGAATTTAATAGCTAGCTTTCCTTTTCTACTCCACTTTGGAATCGCTTAAAAAATAAGATCCGGATATAAAATCTGTGTTTAAGGTTCTTTTGAACTGTAACTTCACGTGTACATCAGGATTAAGGTCCATTGGTGTGGTTCCAAAACTGGAGTGGATAGCGAGATAGATGCAGTTGTGGACTAAAGTTAGGAAATGGATGTAGTTATGTGTCATGCATAATTCAGTCAAGGTTTTTAGCTGAAACTTCATAAATACATCAGGAGTAAGAACTAGTGGAGCCATTCTTGAGATCATTAAGATATTCTATTTTTGGGGGTATTTTTCATTAATGTAGTTGTAGGTTCTACTTTTAATCAGTTCAAATTTATTTTTGAATCTGCCCTCCTCCTCCTCCAATATGAAGTTCAGAGATATCGTTGTAAATGCAATTTATCCCTCAATTTTTTATCTTTAAATAAATGCCTAGCCCTTTTTAAAAATGAGTAGTTGCTGAGTAATAACTAGTGACTGAAAGGGAGAGAAGTATCGATTTTACATGTATTCCCACCAGATTTTTGTATTTGTTTTATAATTAAACGTTAATTAGAACAATAAGGAAAAATTATTGCTTCCAATACTTTAGATGAATCCCTTCCTCAAAAAGATGAATTGTTGTCTGTATTACAGATCAGTTTTGCCTAAGTTCATCATTTGTTTGTACAATCTAAGAGATTGTTATTTTGTCAAAGATATAAATGTAAAGCATGAAACTAAAATGTATTGGAAGGGAATGAATAGTTTTTAGATTTGTTTAATTATTTTGGGACAAAATATTTCAGAAAAAATGGTAATGTCATTTTGATAATTTGTTTGTGTTAGGAGATAAACATGTACCAGTGGAATAGGTCCATGTGACAAAATTACTGTTCTTATCCTTTATTGTAGCACATGTGAAAGAGTAGACTCATGTCCACCAGAACATGGTGAACAACAGCATGGACCTGCAATGTTGATACCTTGCTTCCAAGCAAGACGAGGCTCCCACCTCGTCCCACAATTTTAAGACACAGTTGATGCTTTGTTATGTGTACAATCTAAGAGACCTACTTGATAAACATAAAATATCCATGAATCCTTCAAATGCATATTTTTCAACGGATTTTGTACTAAAGTTCCTTTGTAATTAAAGCACTCTTTTTCTCATCTGAACTACGAAACGGCATCCTCGTTCACATAACTCGATCTTTCGCAAACGTCATCTGATGCTAAGATGTCTTTGCATCATTGCACATATACCCTCAACATTTTCAAAATTTTCTCAAAAACTACTCCAAATTTTTTAATTGGATTTTGTTGTCGGATAGCGTAAAGGTTGCTTAAGAGAATAGTGCAGATCTTGTTATCGTTGAAATACCTGGAATTTCGAAAATTGCAAAAGTTTTTTTTTTCTGCGTCTTCCTGCAATGATAATATTGAAGAGATTTTTCCGTAATGAAATTTGATTTTTAAAAGACATCTTGAAATAATGTTGTGTACAACTTTGCGAAAATGAGTAGTATTTGTGTAATTTGGCATGAAAATGGGCTATTTAATTTTTTTAAACCTTTTTCCTAAATAAAACAAAAAAAAAAAACACTCCATATTTGTTTAAAAATGTTCTCCTCGTATGCATAAAAGGACAGTAAAAATGCAATGCCAGTCTCTCAAACTTTCAGTATTTTCGAAAATTGCAAAAATTTTTACATTTAAAAATTACGAAATTAAGAGAGATTTTTTACTTAGTTGACTCAAAAAAGTAGACTCTTTAAAGAAGGAATGTGCTTTTTTTATACTTTTTATTATTTTTTATTTTTTTATTATTATTATTATTATTATTATTATTATTATTATTATTATTTTGAGGAAAAGAAAAGAATAGTTCCGCGTACTGTATGCTTGAAATTTATGCAGTTTATAGAAAAAACGTTTAAAAAAACACGCTCCAAATTTGTTCATTTCTATCACCGGTAGAAGAAGAAACGTTCAAAAGAATGGCGCAGGTCTAATATTCGTCGAACTCTCCGAATATCAAACTTTGTCGTGAACAAAACAATAAAACTTTAGGTGACGTAAGGGGCAGAAGTATAATCTGCATACCAGGTGTTATGGTTTTCTCAATGTACATGTACCTTCAGGTTAAGTACCATACGATTACCATTTTTTAGGGGTTAAAGTGTGCCCTCTTTTCAATGGGGTTCAGGTTATTTACATTGTAATGAAGGAATTGTAGACGATAAACTTTCAGCACATTTATGCTTATGTAGATGTATGCAGAAACTTGTTAAAAGCTGAACCTGATGTGAGACTCATACTTTGAGACATCCAATCAAAACCTCAAATCCATTTTAATTCCTTGAGTACTGCCTACGCAGTGTAGAGAAAGTATTGTAATGCTGCGTGAAAAACCCACGATTTTTCGTCAGAAAAACTCTTAATTCCGGGCCCTGTTAACGAAAAAGTGGATAAATCTTGTTTCTATATTTAATAAATTACTTCCATTAACACATGGTGTAGTCAGAGTCCATGTTTTGTGTCCTTGATACCGAAAAATCGAGTCCATCTCTGGGTTCGCTCATCCGTCCGTCGTCAACTCTATAGACCCTAAACCGTTAAGAGGATTTTCTCCATTATTGATATTCCCCGATCAATCTGAAAGAACTCGAGGCCCTGGAAAACTCATATCGCGTATCTCGATCTTCGGGGATACTTTACATGAAACGTAAACATATTCAAAATTTTCTCGAAAATGCGTTTCATATGTTTAGATTAAACTTTGCCTTCGAATTCTTAGAGTTTGTCAGAACTCTTATAGAAATGGTGCAGGTCTAATTTTCATTGAAATCCCTGATATTTGAAAATTGTAAAAGTTCGAAGTTTTTTTTTGGCGTCTCTCCATTACTACAATAATGCAGATAATTTTTGGTTTTTATTAAATATGATTACCAAAACGGATCTTAAATTAGGTCAAGTTAAATTTTCAACACGTGTGATTAATTTTTGCATAAAATAGACAATTTTGAAACAATGAACATTATTTTTCTGAAAAATAGATTCTTTTTTATTCTTTAAATTTTTTCTTTGTAGGAAAGAATGGTTAAGAATGTTGTGCTGAATGCATTTATGTGGAAGTCTCTGAATTTTTTTTGAAAAATTGAAAAAGTTCAAAATTTCTGTAGCCTATCTTTCCTATCACTATAGTATTAAAGACCAAAAATTATTTTTTTTTAATGAAATCGATTCATCAAAAATAGGTTGTGTCAATTTTTTGAAATTGAGTATTTTTTTTTTACCTGAAACATGCAATTTAAAAATATTTTTCTTCTGTATTTTTTTCTCTCTCAAAAATGGCTAAAAATATTTGCTTTAAATTTTTTCTCGTATGTAGGAAAGAGAGACAAAGAAAGTAGGCTGGTCTCAATGTCAGTGAAATCTCAGAATTTTAAAAAATTGCAAACAACAACAAACAAATTATCATTGGAAAAAGTACACTATTGATGGAGATTTTTTGTGAAATAAAATCTTGTCTAGAAATTCAGGTCATTAAAAAAGGTCATATTGAGTTTTGCTTCATTTGACAAGCTATAATTTTTTCAAACAATGGATTCGATTTCCTGCACTTTTTTCACCACTTATGAACAGTGTTGCGAGAGGTAGAATACTCATCGTACACATTTTAAGCAATGTGAAAATATAATATTTTATCTTTGTGAAATAAAAATGTTTTCTCCACTAGCAACAACACACAAATTGATATAATTATTTTGTAATAGGGAATTCAATGTTGGTATTTCAAGTTATTTTTTGTAAACCTATATACTGACCCTACACACTACATGTTGAGTTAGTTCAATAAGAAATCTAAAAATCAAGTTTTTAATATTTGAAATGGATAGCTTAAGCAATCAATTTATTTTTTTCATCATATTTTTTCTTGACCTTTGGATCATTGATTAGTATCTTTCTCAAATTTGCATATGATATTATTTCAAACAGTTTTAATGTAAGCAATAATTTATTTTATTTCAGTTTTTGACTTTCGATTCGATTTGATTTCGATTATTCCCCTTGACCATATTGAGACTCAGAGAGCTGTATATTAATTATGGTTGTAATAAAGTTTACAGCTCCTAAGATTGATGAAATTTGTGATAGATCTAATGAGAAAACGGCTAAATCAACTGATAACAGTAAAGTTTTCAGAAATTAATAATGTTTAAAAGTGGTTTAATATTTTAGTATATACACAAAATTAAGATCTAGTTAACTGTTTTGTATTTAAAGTTGGTGTAATTATATAGTATTACCAAGCTGTCTTTATTGTGTTCCTTTGTAACTGTTTACAGCCAAAGTAAATAAACAGAGGTTGTCTGGTATCAAATCTGGTATTTGATACCAGACAACCTCTATTTATTTACTTTGAATTAATAAGGTATCTACATCACCAACAGTCTAATTAATGTTTACAGCCAATTACATTAAAACATGAAGCTGGTGTCAAACCTCACACAAAGCAAACTATACAGAAGTGCATTGATAACCCCCTTGAACAGTAAAGGCATACATAGATGGAAAAGCTGGTAACAAATTCTAAAATTGCACAGACACAAGAATAATTGTATTATTTTCTTAGAAGTTACTATGTATATTATTTTCTAAGAAGTTACCTGTACAGATTTGTTATTAAAGAGATAATTACATGTTAACTTGTATAATACAACAAACATAATACTAATCTACTATAATTAGCATTAAACAAAATATGTGAGAAAATACTGCTGAGCCCATTATTTTTACTGATGAGTGAATATAAGCATTTTGCTTATAGATGCCTCTAACCATTTCCTGCATTTTTTTTGCTAGAATCTTTCCGGAGTTATTATGTAGCAATGCAATATGGCAGTTTGATTTTCTCAGAATAACTTGGCGTTGTTGGGTGGGTTTCTGCATGTATGTAATAGTTGTTTTTCTTTTCTTTTCTTTTTTTTTTTTTTTTTTTGCCACTGAAAGGAAGTACAAGCTGACTACGTTTTATTTATATTTGTCTGGAGATGCTTTACAATTACGAGTTAGTTTTTTGTTTTGAAATATATTTCAATATTGTAAATAAATATTTAATAACAACCAAGTAAGTTTTGTTGATTTCTTTACTGCTTCTAATGACCGCACTTCTTTTTTTTTAGAAGGGGAAGGGGAAAAAATTTGAAAATCACTGCTCTAGAGTAATCACACTAAATACTTAGTCCACCTACTTTCGAACTCAAAGATTTTCTGAGTACACTAATCTAACTTTAATACAGTGGAATGTAGAAAGCGGAGTACTGGTAGTGAAATTGATTTTTGAAAGTGATCAATGTCATAGCTCAAACGCTGCAATGTACGAGTATGTTTCAGGCGTCCCTATTGTTTTACAGAATGTTTTTATTTAGTGATTGTTTAAATTTTGACTTGTTTAACACCATGTTATGATCATGAGTAGAGGCCCTGCAAATTTGAAATGGATTTTTTAATTTTTGGGGGTACTTTACATGAAGTCCATAGGTCATTTTCAAAAATTTCTCAAAAAGTCCCCAGTTTTGTTTTTAAATTCTTTGTTCGAATAGAAAAAAAGTATACTTATGAAAGTGAGGCAAATCAAATGTGTATTAAAATATTTTTATTCTTCAAAAATTGTAATAATTCAACATTTTATGAGGTTTCTCCTACAACCTTATTGAACATAAAGATGTTTCGTAATGAAATGTGTTCTCTGAAAGTAGATCCTTGTACAGTCTCACTTTTTCTCAAAATAATGACTTGTTTTTGTATGATTTTGAGAGAAATTGAGACCAAAAATTAATTTTAAAATATTGGAACTATTTAAAGAAAAACACTTTTTTTTTCTTCCAATATTGCTTCAAATTTTTCTTTAAATTGTTTGCTCAAAAAATGTAAAGATTGCTTAATAATATGACATAGGTCAGATTTTTAATAAAACAGCTAAAATTTTGATAATTTTTTTTGAAAATTATACAGCTCAAATTGCACATGCTAATTTTGTCTGCTCAATTATAAAAACTGTTAGTGAACTAATGCTTTCTGTGCAAATCATCCCCCTTTTATCTTCAGTGAATAGGGATTGTTTTAAAAAACTTGTACCTTTTATTACAGATGAAGGCTTGGTTATTCCAAGCATAACTGCTGATGTAAGAAGGCAATTGTTGATGGCAGCAGAGCGAAGAGGACTGACTATAGAGAGACAGACTGAAATGATGGGTCGTGCTGTAGCTGAAATGGCTTTGCAACTCCTTGGAGGAGGACATAGGTAATTCATGGAATATCATACAATTTTTTCCCCTTTGTGAAGTATGTTGTAATAGAGAAAAAATTAAATTGCAAACGTTTTCTACAATCAGAATTGGCATAAACTTTAACTCATGTGTGCCCAGTGTTGCATTTTCATAACAAGATGCAACAATGCAATCTTTCAATTTTCAAAACTTTTTGTATGGGGCAACAATACGTACTATGTTAGGTGCTTGAATTTAAAGGTTTGGAGCACAAATTGGTAAAGTATGTTGGTCGTTATTCATGTAATCATGGCTCCAGGGTTAAATGTATTATTCTTTACTTTGAAGATGGAGGGAAAGAGACACCATGCAAGTGAATAAAGGTAATATTTTCTGGATTAATGTCATATTTTTTATTAGCTCAATGATATGTGTGTATTATTCTCTATTTTAACATGAGAATATTATTAGTTGCTGACATCTACAATTATGTAAAAATTATTGGTCTTGCATTATGAATGTTGTAAAAACGCAACACTGGGCAGCAACGTTGCCGGAGCAGTACCCTACCAAATGGGCCACGGACCGCGCGCGCGATCTGTCCTATCCTCTCCCCTTACACACACACTTACACTAACATGTACTACCCTACCACATATCCCGGGAGGCCAGTCGGGAGCTTAGACTTTGTCCCGGCTGGGGTGGTGCCCCGCTGGTGGGAGAGTCCTGGTTAGGGGGAAACCCCACTAGCCAACGGTAGGTCGGTGCCGGATCTTGCCATCCAGCGGGGAAAGATCACCGCGCATATCCTGAGAAAAAACTTGCTCTACACTAACGGGACTAATAACCAAAGCAGTTGACATGCTCGGAAACACGAAAAGGTCAAATCAAATCAAATTTGGGGCTATTCTGGACGAGAATTATGAAAATTCTGATAACTTTGATGTATTTTTTGCTCCTCCTGATATTAGGAAGAGGACAGGTAAGAAAGCTGATGAAGATTTTAGGGGGACATACAACAATTTGGCAGGAAAACAGCTAATTGCAGAAGGACAACTGATGTTAAGAAAAGATAGTAAAGATATAGGAATATCAGTATGTTTTCAAGTCAGCGACATATCAGCTTGTCACAAAATGAAAATGGAGGAAGAAAAAACCAAACTAATGATTATGGTTGTAGAAAATAAATGAAAGATCTTTCAAATAAAAACAAAATGAGGAATAAAGTAAACGGAAATGAGTCAACTCAAACCAATGTTTACATTGAGTACCGTCAAACTTTACTGGAGCTTTGGAGAGCTGGAATAAAAGGCAGAGTGTGATATATGGGAAGAAAAAAAAATCAAGTTTTCAACTTTCTATTGATGAGATACGAGTGTTTATTTCAGCATTGATTTTGAGTAACTATGTACTCTTCAACGCAGAAGAATGGTCTGTAACAGCACATTAAGGGCAAACCAATTTGTGGTGGTTACAAAATTTGGTGTATTGTTTTGAGATTTGATTGATTGTTAGTGATTTTGGGCGTGTCAACTGCTAACGTCATTAGTTCCATAAGTTTAGTGCATTTTTTTCTCCTCGGAAAGTGGCTATTTTGCCATCCCTCGCTGGATGGCAAAATGCGGCGCTGACCTGCCGTTGGCTAGCGGATTTTTCCGTAACCAGGTGTCTCCCACCAGCAGGTCACTGCCTCAGCTGGGAAAGCTCTAAGCTCCCGATTGGTCTCCTGGCATGTGTGGTAGAGTAGTTCATGTTAGTACAAGTGTATGTAAGCAAGGAGTGAGGATAGGACAAGGAAGAGAAAAGAAAGATCGCACATGGTCCATTGCCCATTTGTTAGGGTTCTGCTCCATCATTCGCCTGGTGTTGATCAGAGAACACCAGGCAAATGCTGGAGTTTAATGGAAAACTATCGATCAGAGTAGCCAGCCGCCAGAATTCTCCTTGATACAGCAACTGAATTTGACTTAGCTGACAAGTACAATGACTAGTGTCAACAATCCTGCCGCCATCGGGACTCTAACCTAGGGCCTCCTGGTCCTAGTATTAAGGCCAAGTTAACTCATATAAAGAAGAATTTAATTTTTCACTCGGCAAGAAAATAATGGATTACAATTTTTATGTGAATAACGAAGTTCATTATATGTTTATTAATTATAACTTAAGTTTTGTACTATGTGTATGTAATGAACCAAGCTGAAAATCTGTCTAAATCATTATACTTTTTAGAGATTTTGGAAAACAAAATTCACTACATTTTTTTAAGCTTCTATTAGGAACATATATTTTGAGATTATATAAGAATATCTCATTACATGTGTTAATTTAAAATCATAAAAATTAATTGCTCTAATATATCAATTAATATACTTGCGTATGAATAAATTTATAGCATGCTATTATGTGAAGTGTCTCCATGTTAAAGACGAGCCCAGAAATGTAATAACACAGGCCAACCAGAAAATGGTTTCAAAAAACTTTTTAAATCTTAATAGCTGATTTTTATAGTTTTTTGGGTGTTGAATCTACACCTGAACTCTGTTTGTTTCCATCACCCACAGATTAATCACAATATTATCTAGTAAGATCTAAGAAAATATGTTAAATGGGCAATAAAAATTTAAAAGTAAACAACTATCACCTAAATTGTCCTGAAAGAATTGTAAATGGCTCTTTAAAAAGTGAACCTTGAGGCTCATTAAACATCTCGATTTTTTGAAAGCTTCCAGAATATTGGCAACAATTCGTTGATTGGATTTTTTTGTTGCCTAGGAACTTATTTACAATGTTTAATGCAATTCAGGCTTCTTTTTCATTTACTGTCTTATGTAGTTCAAATTGGGGATCAAACATAATTTTTCTAGTATCATCTTTTCTCCAGGCTTTAAAGATTTTCTTACAGCTCAATTCTTTCTAGACCAATGCCGATCTAATGCCCTACTATCCCATTCACATAGACACAATTTAGTAAAACCACTTTGCTGGCCAAGAAACATGAATGTTATTTTTAAGTCATCACAAATCATCCATCCATGACCGGAGCAGTTTATTTTCTCTCAGACTACACTGAGGTTTTTGTAACTTTCTTTCATGTGTACAGAATAAGCAACAGGTAATAACAGATGTTACCATGGTTTAATAGAATTGCTTTTAAACTAGTTTTAGAGGAATTGATAAACAGCCTTGTCCTTCTCCCCCTTTTTTTGTATTCAATTCTGAACTCGTTTATCAGACTGGCAATATTCCAAATTGTATTCTTGTTTGAAAAAATTATTAAATTACTGCTCTCTGCTCCTGTACACATGAATTGAAGTTCCATCTGCTAACAAGTTCTTTTCTTTGAGTCTTAAGAGTCAAGCAGTTCAGCTTTACCCTTTATTAAGCGCAACTCTGACCAAATCATTTAGCCCAGTTTGAGTAAACTACTGAGGTTCCACACTGTATACAGGACACAAACTCATGATCAGATGGTTCATCTTTATCACAGGGAGATTCATCACGTGACATATTATCCATATTAACAGTTGGTTCACTGGTGGTTCAGGAACATGCAGATCTGGAATATGACCTATTGACCGAATTGGGGATGGTAGGTTAGGATACTGAATGACTTTTTTTGGTTTTTTGAGTTGTAACTAGTTACATCAATGCAACAAAAGTAGCAATTGTCTGAATGATTCCTTGTGTACCTCCAAACTATTGGAATAATAAATCTAAACAATGCTTTCTCCTTTTTTGACCATTTTCTAAGGTCTTCTACACAAATACAACATTCCTTATTTGGCGGCCAAGATTTGTCCTGGTTTGTCAAATGCATGTGTATGGCAGTGAAACTGCCACACCTACCGATGTTCGATAGTGTAAGGGATCACAATGTAGAAATATTTTACCCAAGCCTATACTACTCTCTTTGTCGTCCTTTGTAGAGAAAAAGTTAAAATGTGAACAAATGTGGGTGATACAGAATTTTTAATTTATTTTTTTAAATCCGCACACTTAAAACAATAACAATTATTCAAACAAACAAGGTTTTTGGTCGTTGGTCTGTGTAATTGATGTCTCTCTGGAAGGGGAACGAATTCCTGAAGTACTTCTCTGATTTGTATGACAAATGGCTTATATTGATTTGGAACCTGTTATCTGAAATTAAATGGATGCTTTAGAAGTTTAACAAGAAAGTTACCAGAATATTTATAGAAGTGTAGTTAGATTTCTACTGTGAAAATAATTCTTATTTAATATGGGAGCTAAGAAAATATTAGGGACTTGTGTGTGGAACCATCCATAATTTTAGTTTAAATTGATCAGAATATATTTTATAAATTTTTTAACCATCTTTCTAAGTGCCTACTTGATAAAGAGATAATATTCTGCAGTGGAAAGAGGTGATTTGTTTGGAGTTAATATTGTGATGGAGACGATGATGACTTAAATTGAAATTAATTATTTGTATTAAATTCAGTGTGAGTAAATACCATTGCAAGTTCCTTGAATGCTTAAGTAAAAGTATCAAATAACTAAGACCAAATAAAAAATGAACTGTTTGTGTATTGAATATTGGGTAGTTAGCTAGTTGCAAGTCCTGTATGTTTGTATATTTGTCCATTGTATCCCTTGGCTCCATCTTGGTGCTTGTAACATTGTTCTAGGTGTAAGGATCCAGTTCCTCAATTAAACACAGACAGCACTCATAATTCCATGTGAAACAAATAGGTTATGGAAGGTTTAAGGTATAAATACAGGAGGGTCTCAGAATGCCTTCATGCCATGAACACAGCTTAAAACATTTATGTCTTATGTTTCGAATCCACAGCCTTGATGTCTATGTTCTTGGGCTCACATGCTCCGTACTCCTGTTTCATGAGGCTGAGTCACTAGACTGTACTATTGATAAAGTTGTTACGGTTAGAAATGGTGAAATGGTGTTTTATTAAAATTGACCATTTGTCAAAAAACGCTATTTCCTCAATGCTATTTACTCATTAATACATTTTTTTGTCACATTTTCTCAATTTTCTCAGTTTTTCATTCCTCTAATTGTAGAATGGAAATATGAGTTAAAGAATATTATATAAGAATAAAACCTGGTTTTATATAGAAAATATTCCATGAAAAATTTGGAGCCATTTTTAAGAAAATGTTTGAGCATTTCTGAAAATGTACACTTTTGTGTGTGGTATGTACTTGGTTGTCCAGGAGACGCCATGTCCAAGGCACAGGTGCCGACATTTCAACCGCCATTCTGCGACCTTCCTCAGGGTGTAATCAAGTCATGAGGAAGGTTCCAGAATGGTGGCTGAAACATTGGCTCCTGTGCTTAGACATGGCATCTCCAGACAGAGAAGTACATACCGACTCCAGCCATGGAAACCTGTGCTCTTTTTTTTGAGCTTATTTTCACAAAAAATTTTGAGTTTTTAGGAAACATCATAAGAAATCATTTGAAGCACTTGTACTCTAAAATGCAATAAGGAATGCCTAAAAGGAATTTTTGAAAAGGAAAAAGAATAAATGAAAATGTCATGTTATACAGTGTAATTGACACTATCTGTATAAAAATTTAATGAAAAAAAAAATGGGTTTTTTAAAATCTTGTTTTTAAAATTGTCCCTATTTCATTCACAACCCTGTGAATACTACTATTTGCAAAAAGATATGCATGATATTAATTAAAGAACTAATTGTGATGAACAAATTTTATTGAAAGAAAAAAATGGCATCAAAAATGTAGTTGTATGAGGGGGACTCCCAAAAATGTCAAGCCTTTTGCAATTTTTGAAAATTCAAAGTTAAAAATGAGAATTGGATGTATGGAATTTTTTGCGTTTTTTCACTCGTTTTCTTTCAAGAAATTTAAAGTTAAATTTGGAGTCCTTGTTGAGAAAATGTTGATAATGTTGATAAAGCCAGATCAGAGACTATTCATTTTGGGGTAAATCCTACACTAGTTTAGATATTAAAGTGGTTGAAAGACAACCATTTTGAAAAATTAAAACCTTTTTTTGGAATCAGTGTTCTCCAAAATGTGTACATTCATTAAAATATGGAAATTGATTTTCTGCAACATTATATAGCTTTATCTTCTATGAACATAAGTTATGTAATGTTGCAGAAAATAGATTTCTATGTATGTTACTCCATGTATACGTACGTGAATGAAAAGTATTAAGTATTATGAAGTGAAGGTAGGAGTGCAATCATATACTTCTTTTCATTTATGAATTATTATAAAAATATAATGGTTTTCAGACTAAACCCTCGAAATTCACATCAGTGGCCCACTGTTGTGGCTTTGTGTGGCTCTCATCGTCAAGGTGTAGTGGGCATTAACTCTGCACGCCAGTTGGCTAGCCATGGAGTAAAGACTGTTGTGTACCTGTTGGACTCGGCAAATCTTTCACCACTTATTACAACAGAGCTTACACTCTACAAACTCACTCATAATGCTATTATTACAAATACCAATGGTAAGTTGAAGTAAATTTCTAAAGACTAAATAAAAGAGCTTTTATGTTGTTTTTGTTAATTGTTTGAAAACGGTTCCTATGTGAAATTTATAATGGTAATTTATGGCACAAGAGAATAAAAGATGGATGATTTTATTATCTTGTGTTCAATTGAGAATGTTTGCCACTAGGACATCACTTGGAGATGAGAGGGCTAATTACCTCAAGTGCATAATATATATTTACTATTAGCAATTGCTTTTATATAATATTACTTACGTATTCAGAGTTGGTAAAATGGCTCGTTACTATATCTGAAGCCGTAAAGGTTCCATGTAAAACATTTTGGCATTCAATACAGTGGTTAGGAATTTGTGCTTTATTCTCAATGATATAGAAATATCAATATTCAATTACTTTTCTTATTTTTCATCTCTTTCATTTTCTTCTTCCTTTTCCTCTTTCATATTTTTCTCCTCTTTGTTGTCCTTTTTCTTCTCTTTCCTTCTCTTCCTCTTCCTTTCTCTTTACCTCTTATTCTTTCTTATGCTTATCTTCTTACATCTTCTGGCATTGTTGTGCTACTGTTAGGCCTTTGCCTATCCATGTTGATCACTCCATTCTAATCATTCTTTTGAAAATGTAAAGTTCAGTTTAACCAATATACCTAAGAGGTGTGAGTAGTGAATGTGAATTTTACCTTAATATTTCACCTCTTCAAGGAAAACTATTTTGGTGTGTGGTTTTCTTCTCCTTTAAAATTGTGCTGATATTGGTGAACATACTATAGCGTTTCTAGAGAATATGCCCTCCTAAATTGACTGTGGAGAAAATTATAATTTTATGGTGAAATACATATGGAAAAGAATATCTAAGGGCCAGTGGGGACCCTGAAAAATATTACAAATAAGGTCATGTGACTTTGAGTACATTTGATTAATGTTGTATGAAAAATTTTAAAAATTGGTAGCACTGGGCACTACTCTTACATTCTCTCTTGAGCTCTCCCATGTCAGTGTGTCATTGTGTCCTTTGTATCAAACTTGTACATGTTCATTCAAATAAAGTATTTAGAAAAAAATTCAGTACTAAAAGAATGATATTGATGGGGTTTATAACTGCATATGAGAGACAAATAATAAATTTCTGGAATTTGCAGATCTACCTTCAGGGCCTGTGGATTTGATATTGGGAGCTCTGGTGGGTGATGTAGGTGCTGTACCAACTATGCTCAGTACACCATATTTGGCAGCCATTAAGTGGGCCAATGACAATCGTGCAGCTGTGATGGCTCTGGATCCACCTGCTAGTAGCACTCCTGGCCTCAATACAAAGTTTTCCCTGCTGCCACTCCTTCCTTTAGCCCATCGCCCTGAGAATGGGAAACTGTACCTGTGTAACTTGGCATGCCCTGTGCAGGTTTTTCGTGATGTTGGTATCAAGTATACATCACCTTTTGGGCCCAAGTTTGTGATTCCTCTTCATCCCAATGAGGCATGAACCAATGGTTTTGGGATGCAAAGTTCTTCAAGAAGATCATATGTTTATTTTTTACCCTTGTAACGTTGATAAAAGTTTGCAGAAGTTCTGTTTTAATTTGTGTTTCATGAAGATTATTAGGAAAGTATTTTGGTGTAAACAATTCTATTGTTTTTCTATTTTCTTTAATTTTGGTTCTTCTAATTTTGGTTGAAAATAGGTGCATTTATTTTTATCCTGAACAAAGAAGTTATAATTATGTTTGTATTATATTGAGAAACTGTAAATTATGTATAATATGTACATAAAAAAGTAGATTTTAAACTTGCTGAATGTTTTCATACTTACAGTGGTAATGAAGATTCAGATGATGGGAAAATGAAATGCATTCTATTTCTCTGGTCAGCATTGAATGTTGCGAAACATTGTTCACAAAGCTATTTCACCCCAGTGTGTGATAAATGAACTTTATTGGTCTGGTCAAGTGAACAATGCTACTGAATTTAAATGAACTTTTTAAAAGAGGATATTGATGTTTAATTTGTGTAAATAAGTTGTACAAAAGATGTGTATAGTAATTGTTCCTTATATTGTCATTGGCAAATTTTGCATGAATGCCTATGTGGCATATCGGTTTAGGTTTGTTTTATTTGTCAATTTTGTCTGTGTGTGAATGGAAAAGAAGACGAACATGTCTGTGTGTGAATGGAAACTTACAGGAAGGTGATATTCCATTGTGTGTGAATATATGCTTGACAATATGTGGTAATATTGGTAATGTAAATATTTAAAATAATGTAAATATTGTATTCAATGGGTGCAAAATATGAAAGCAAAAGCGAGTACTTGAAGTAGCTCAGTGTAAAGATACAAAACGTTTTATAGCACCTTAAAAGTCAGGTAGATATAACGAATTAAATTTGTCATTTGCATATACCATAAATATGTACAATCTTATCTGTGATAATCTCTTTTCCATCTTATTTATTTAACTTTTTAGTTAAAAAGAGGCCCCAATATAAAATATTTTTTCTTCCATTTTCTTCAGATGAGATTATAAAAGCCTCTTCTTTTTTTGCATGAATAGTTATGTATATTATAGTTGAATGATACATATGGGGTTTTAACAAAGTTTCTATGTTTTGGCCATTTACAGCTAAAACTTAAGCATGAGAACATTTGAATATGGGTTGTTTTGGGGCACTTTTGAGTTGCATAGTGCTTGTTTAGAGTTTTTTAAGATTTATGTCTATGATTAAAATCCAAACTTTTCCCTGATAATAAGAAGTGAACATCCTGAAACAGATGCCTGTTTTGTGAATTTTTATTCTGGAAAAATTATAGTTCTGAACAAAACCTCACAGAAGAATAGGAATTGATAAATGCAAAGTACGTTATTGTAAGAAATCAAAATAATAAGAAAATTGTGCTGGAAGTAGTATTGCTCCATATTGCTTTTAAGATATCAATGAAATTGCAATAATTATAAACTTAAATTTTAATGTTTGTAGATAACAGTTGGATCAGTTGTGGTGTCTAGGGAATAAGGCTCTTATATTTAATTCTCCAGGATGACTGAGAGTCAAATTGTAGCAGAATCTTAAGATGTTTTTTACCCTTGTGAATATCAACTCTCGGACCCTTTCAATGTGCATTTCAATGTTCGGAATCCTTCCGCAAATTAGTCTAATGGAAATATGATCTTTATTGGTATACTACTTTGTTCCAAGACCTAGAATTAAATGATCTTTATCTATTTGCATCATAAGGGGCTGGAATACTGTAGAACCAAATAGTACACTTATTCATCAGAGATTTTGTTACAGCTATAGTTTACCAAAAGCTTATGTCTTGTTGTTGGAATGTTATTGTTGGAAAAAGAGGCAGAATAAGAGTATTTCATAACTTTTGGAGCCCTCCACATTTCATTGTGTATAGTGTATGAAGTGATTGGTTCTCTGTGAGGATTTGTTTTTAAAAAATTTGTAATGAATGGAATGTTTTTGGAATTTAACAAAACCTATTTGAAAAATTTGTTAAAAACAATACCTTTCTCTCTTGTACTAGAAATTTGTGTGGTTTTCTGCAAATTGCATGTCTTTATGACCAAATTCCATTTTGTACTGATAAAAGATATGTATGTATGGGTGAATGTGTGCATATGGAGAAATTACTTAAGAAAAATCTAAATATTGTTGTTCTCATGATTTGATAATTAATTTATTTTCCCTTTATTTTAATATTAAATTTTAAATAGTATGTGAATGTTCATTTTATCCATAGACTCAGTGTAATGGAACTTTTATAATGTGTGAAGAATATATGTATGCTTTAAAAATTTTGGATGTTAACATCACCTGAACAATTTTTATAACGAAATTTTAATGTTGTTTGTGACTGATTTTATTGATACAGTTTTTTAATAAAATCAATATATATTTTGGAAGTTTTGTAGGAAAGTAAAATGTTAAAATAAATACTAGAAAGTCATTGATGTAGGAAAGAGATATATTTTGATAATTCAGATAGATGTTTCCTGAAGAAAGAGTTGCAATTTCATCCAATAACTCTGTGACTTTCTGTAAGTAATGAAGTATTAGACTTCATTCAACACATTGTCAGACTATGTTATTATTCAAACTGACTAATTGATTTAAGTATCTAATAGATCTTCTCTCTAAAAGTACAAATTTGAGTGTATCACTTTTCAGGCTTTTATCTTAGCTGTACCTAGCTCACAGCTTGGACATTTTAAGGGCTGAAGGTTCTTAAATGTTGAGTACAATTATTCAAGATATTAATATTTGTTGTTACATTTGCACATGGATGTTCAAGTAGAAATATTGCTTGATTCTGATAAAAAAGATTATGGTGTTTATTGTAAGATGGATGTACTTCAACAATTGAGTATAGCATGACATTTGAACAACCTTATGTGCAAATGCTACCACACGAAAGTGTTTCTGAAAGTGACAAATGCATGCTTGTTCTGTGTAAATGCAGGATCTCAAGGGGAAAACCCCATTTGACTCTCTGAGAAATAGGCTCATATCAAGCTAGACTGTTCTCCAATTAAAGATAAGGATGAGATTGGCACTTGAGCTAAACAACCAGTTGCAGTGATCCAATTGGTGAAATGCATTTTTTTTTAACATTAAGCCAACAGTTTTCGTGAAGCGGCCTCAGTAAGTTTAAGAGCCAATCACATTCTTAATTTCATTGGTTGCAAGTCTTCACATTGATGCCTTATCTCTAAGGGTGACAAACAAATTGGAAGGAGTTTGACCATCTCCTTCTGTACGTCGTGGTCTTAAAACAATTTTTTTAATTGCCATCGGTTCCCATTTATGGGACTGTGTGCATTTTGACTCAGTACAATACCATCTTTGTGTTCTGAATTGCACACAATTTAATTATTATGCAGGTGTTGATAAGATTAATCAGCATCACTGTGAAAGAACAGTTACTTTTGTGGCATAAGTTTGTCAAGAAATAATGGATCTATGGCAAACTTCATAGCCCCCCCCCCCAAAAAAAATGAACAACAACTGAAGAAGCAAATCGTGCATTAGCATAGTGAATGAGAATCTGCCCATCCACTGTAAATTAAAAAAAAATATTTTTGAAGTTTTATTCTGAAAGAAAGAATAAATTGCTAAGTTTTGGGAATATCTTTTCCAGATATTTGACATACTTCCTTAGGTCTGTTAAGTATTCATATCATTAAATTCAAAAAAACTTTAATTACTTTAATCATGTTATTTAAATAATTTGTGATATTTTTTGTTCTTGAAACTTAGAATCAAAAGTAGATGAATGTTACTGAATTTTTTAGATTATCTTCTTGAATATGTTAACAGGACCATAGTTCATTTTGTTTCGATCATGTCTTGGCATTTTGTTTTGATTTTAAATAATTGTTTAAATATGAGGTCCTTTGCATCATACAATTAGTAATAGAAATAATAATGAATTTTTATATTTAGTGATAACTTGGCATATGTGAAGGTATTTGTGAAATGCTCTAATTGTACCTTAATTCTTGTGCAGTATTGCATAACATTTTTGTTAATACTTGCACTTATTATGCTGACGCAATTGGAACAAGACTGCCATTTTCAGTATTTTGCTGCTTTTAATAATGTGTTTATGAAATAGCAACATGATTAGTAAAGCAGCAGTGTGGTGTAAAAGATTAAGACTTTTTGTCATGTTGCTTTTTGTAATTTCATTTTATATGTATTCATTTTGTTTAGGAGAGTGTGCATTGAAAATACTGCATGGTTGGTTTAATGATGTTTTCATTGATAGTAGAACTCTGCTAATCTAAAATGTTAGATAGTCTGAACTGAAATTTGGTTGTGTAAAAATTAAAATTGGGATAAAGAAGACAAATATATGCCTTCAAAACTTAAGAACTGTGAATAGTTTTGTTTTTAAAGTATAATAAAAACCATGAATGTAAAACTTTTAACAGTTTTTGTTGCAGTATTTTTCGTTTATTGTAAATTGGTAGTATCAAAATTGCTTAAATGCTTAGTAATTGGTAGTATCAAAATTATTTTTAAAATGTCCAAAATGCAAATGTGTGGAAAGTTTAGTATTTAATGAAGAAACTATTTGCATTTTTTGACAAATACTTCCTTACAGATTACTTGTTACATTTACATGACTTGCTAATCTGAATGGTTTTTATACTTAATTAGTTCAGTTTAGCAGTGTTCTACAAAGTTTTAAAAGTGAATGTTAATCACATAAGGGCTTAATTTAGAATTGTTTCTTACTTTTATTTTATCTGTAAAACAGTAATGCATGTCATTTGGCTGTAGATTTTCTCTAATTGCTGTTAGCTTTTGTGACATTGTCACATTTTGCAAAAGTAGTAGTTGTAGGGAAAAAAAAACTGTTCTGAAAGAAATCTGAACTCATGAATACTATAAAATGTTTGTGCAATTCTTTTATTTTCAGAAGCTAAGTCGTTTTATTTAAGGTTAAGAAAGCCATATTTTTTTATTAATAGGATTTAGATCTGTGCCAAACTTACTCTGGTTTATCATTTTGAAATTAGCTGTTACTTTATGGAGAATTTAGATATACCTTTTTATATTTTATGGTTCTGGAAGGCTTTCAATGTGAAAATTTAATTGAAAAATAAAATGTTTTATTTTTATCCCCATAAGATTTTTTTCATTTCTTACCCATACATCTTAGTTAAATTTTGATAGATGAGTGGCTCTAAAGAAAATTTATTTGAAGGTGATGGGAAAAATTGGTGAGTGGTAGCAATATTTTAGAGCTATGGCTTTCAATTACTTTTGTGATTAATTTTAATAACTGACAGGTATCAATGCGTTGTTAAAATGTATTTTTACATTTTGAATTAATGTTTTCATGTATCACTAGAGAAATTTTAGAAAATACTTTTCTTTGATTTTAGCAGAAATGACCGTTTTTTGCCCAGACTTATGAACGTTCTCTTCTACCCCGTTTCTAATGAGTTAAAAATAACTTCTTTACAAATAGAGTGAAATTACATTTATATTTTAATATTGTTAATCAAATTTAAACAAGATAAAATAGAAAATATAACAATTTATAATTTCAAGTAAATATTTAGTGAGGGTTCATTTTTCTTCAAATCTACATTGCTTTGTCACATTCAAGAAACCCCATTGCCTCTGTAAAAGCAAAGCATTTTTTAGTGGCCCTGTAGCTTTTCCCATTGAATTATGCTCAATGCAATATTAGAAGTGTTACATTAACACATACTCACTAAAGTTGCATTTATTAGTAAATGTGAGGATCAGCATCTTTCTGATAAGAGTTTTTCCAAAAATTATGTAATGCTAAAGAGGAGGGAGGGTTTTGAGGCAGTGTTACGTTACATTATTTAGGGGTGGGAGTGTTTAGGGCTTTTGTAATGCTAATATTTTTAAAATTTCTCAACAGTGGGTGAAATAATTACTTTTTTAGACATACTAAAACATTAAAATATTAATTAAAATTTAAAATTAAAATTTTTAAAAAAAATTAAAAATTAAATAAAACAATTAAAAAATTTTTAAACGGTATGACATTGATTGAATCTGTTAATTACAAAGAAATTTTTCAAAACTGATCTACAGTGTATTGTAGGATCCAATTAAATTGCTGCAGTAGACTCTTGCCTACGCATCATCCACGATGTCTGCATGCAATATCAGAAATTTTCTTGCCTATGCATCCTTCCTTCGCTCAAACGTTGTCCCCTATCTTATTCCTAGGTGCAGTCAGCATTGCCAAATGATTGTGACTTTATCATAATTTTATTGTATAACACAAATAAAATTAATACAATTTATTTGTAGAGTGATAAATAGTGTAGTGTAATGTTTATTTCTTGTAAATATGGGAAGGATGCTGTCGCAAGACTTATTTAGTGTATATGTGTGTGTGTGTGTGTGTGGGGCAAGTGCGCGTTGCGGGCAGAGGTGTAATCTTGGGCGCCCATGTCAGGATACTTCAAATTAGGTTTTTAAATATTTGTTTTGGAGGGTGTACTCCAAATAGCGGCCCTGTGAGTGGCGCCCATAGCCGTACTGTACATACACCTCTGGTTACGGGTGCGTTTCAGAGCTGAGAGGGGGTATTCAAAATACTCCAAAATTGCATTACGTAATATATTTTATTCGAAAATTGAGGGCGGTAGTACAATACTTTATAACGAATGGCAGTTTAGCAAACAGACAGCGAGGAATCAAAGGAAATCTGATAAGATACGTGAGGGAATCACCGGGCCAGACATGTGATGCAGAGCCTTTCCCATTCCCAGTACCACGCACGAGGTGTGGCTTTTCTGTCTCTCTCCCAGCCTGCTCCCAGCGGTGCACCTGCTGCCGCTGGAGCTCTCTTGCGGGCGTTCTCACAAACAGGCCCCCGAACTTTGAGACGGCGCGCCAGCGCCCGCTGCGTCGCTCGTTCCGGGCCTCGACGATAAACCGCAATCGGACGGAGGGGGCCGACCTTGTGGCTCATTTGGAGCCCGTCCTTGGCGTCATGTCACCGTCCGGCACGGCCACGGCGACGGCGGTGGCAGCGGCAGCGGCGATCTTGGAGGGTCATCGTGCTGTCTGAGCGAAGGGAAGTCGGATCGGATCAGTTGGTCTGGAGAGCATGCAGTTTCGCACCCATGGCTGCAGCAGCGTCCGCCGCAGAGCCCGTTGTGGTGGACCCGGGCACGCCCCCGCAACCGCCGCCGCGTCGCCGCGCTTCCTGGACGGGCCGCCGCCGCTCGTCCACCACCTCGTCCACGTCGTCCGCACCCGCTATTGCCCTGTCGCAGCGGCGCAACACCTTCGGCCTGGCGCCTGCGGTGAATATGCCGTTCTTGTGTTATGTCTGGCGCGCGCGTCGCGGAGATGGGCCGTCAGCGCTTGCGTGTGTATATGTGGGGCCCCCCGTTGCCCCCTCGCGGGGGATAGGGGTCGAGGACGTCGCTCCCGCTGCTGCCGCGCCGCGCCGAGGGGAGGCGTTTCGACAGGAGTGCGCTCTCGTTTGTTCGTTCGCGCGCATGCGTGACTTCTTCCTTCCGGGAAGTTGCGGGCGGCCGCCCCTCGGTGGCGGTGGGGAGTTTCTCGCGCTGATCGGCGGGAACCTCCGCGCCCGCTCTCTAATCTCTACTAAGTAGGCGAAATACCTTGAGGGATTGGAATGGAGATAACATCAACGATAAAGGTGGCGATAAAGCGGCGCTATTGAGGACGTGTGACACAATGACCCGCGGGAATCGCGTTCCACCAATTGATAGCGAGCAAAAACGTAACCACTGGGAACTTTCTCTCGGGGCATTACTTTGCCAAGAAGGCATTTTAATGTGTGCTAGCAAGTCGATATATGATCACTAAAAAAGTTAAAACATAGTTTTCAATTTGATACAGGGGACAATAAGAACTTCAGAAAGGAAGTATTACAACATGCAAAAGTATTTCTGGACTTTCCTTTAGAGAGTGTTTCTTTAAACGTTTGGCTGTCATTGGGAAGAATTCTTGTACTACGAGATAAAACACCTACATGTAATTTTCAAAGAGAAAATATTTCGCTATCCACCTGCTGCCGATTATCTTGTAATTACTAACACTTGTGTAACAGGTCCCATGGTGTGAAATGTGAAAATAATTTTTTAACATGAAACTAGCTGAAAGTTGATCTTTTTAGAAATCCCATTCCTAATGAGTCATTGCAACTGACTCACACTTGCACGTGACAATTTACAAGAATTAGTTCTGATATGCGAGCGAGCGGCTGACTTGATGTTGCCCTAAAGCGATTCTCGTGACATTTACGTTAATAGGTGCAGGGCATATTATTGCTGTAATATATGGTTTTTCAATTCTCATAATGTTAATTGCGTGAAAATTTGGCTTAATGCAACCAATACGCCTTCTCATGACCTAAAGATAATGTGATTGTGTATCATAATAAGCTAGCAAGTGTCTTGTTGGGCGATTACGTCATTGTTCAACTTGTCAGTTATGTTGTGAGATGTCGTAATGGATTATTGACGTATCTCTTGTGACAACAGAAAAATATTTTATAATTATATTCAATTTAAAACGAAAAAATTTTCCATATTTTATTGATATCTCCAGTCTTTAACATCAATTCGAATCCAGCTGTTGCAAGACATGTCTGTCGGTGGACAATATCCTGTTTGCAGAATAGGCCTATTCCCCTACCCCCGTGCGAATGGGATAGGGAAAAGTGCGGAAGAATTATAATAAAATAATAAATGCCATTTGAAGAAGGTAGGTCTAGGTTGATGGCAGGAAGAAATGAATACGGCTATGTCCCGTCTGTGGGAATGCACGAACGTGTAAGTCTCTAGATGAATTTGACATCTAGGTGTGTTATACTGCTGTCACAAATCCAGTTATACTTCACTTCCAGTGATCTTTTACGTAATTGCTGCATTTTTTGAGTGGTTATGTATCATTATGTGGTATTTTAGTATATATTGAATGGATCCAGAAATTAATAAAATGAATTGTGCCGACTGGAGACAGTGACATCGTTTTAAATAAACTTTCCTGTTTGTGAGCTTTACAGTGTTCAGTGTTTTTTCCAGTTTTACTCGAGTTTATTTTCCAATTTTTGGTATAAAGAATTTCCTATGAATGCTCTTTAAAACGTTCATTTCAGTACCAAATTATTTTTGTCAAAATTTTTATATGTTGCATGTTCTTTCAATTTTTAGTAAATTACTTTGGTTTTAAGAACGAAATAACTAATTGAAATAATATTCAGCAGAAACCTGACAAAAATTACTCATTGTATGTGACAAAAATTACATTTTCAAGGTTAAGTATACTTCGTAAAAGAACATATCATCACACTATATTTTTGAAGATCCCCAATTTATTTCACAGTCACAAATTTGTAATGTGAATTAAGAGAATGCATGCATTTGTAATATAGTGATTTCTTTGAAAATGGTACTTCGATGGGAATCCTCCTAAAATGTTTTTTGTAGCATGAAATGTATTAATTTCCTTTCACAGATGGAGGAGGGTACTTGTGAACTTAGATTGCGTGTTATAGCTGGACATCAATTAGCGAAGAAGGACATATTTGGAGCTAGGTACTTTTCTTGTATATTTACACTTGGCTACTGAATAAATGTGTTTGTATTGAATGCTTAACATTCTTTTGTTTTGTAGTGATCCATATGTAAAAATTGATCTAAATACTGTCAATGGAGATGAGACAATTGACTCTGTTCTTACTAAAACTAAGAAAAAGGCAAGTACAAGGTATATTTTGTCGTGCAAAGTGATAGATTCATTGTTAATATGAAAGAAATATTACACCTATACTTAATTTTTTTCAGACTCTCAATCCTCAGTGGAACGAAGAATTTATTTTCCGGGTATGTATTTCCAAGCTTTACATAGGTTTTTGAGTGTAATAATTTTGGTGTTTTTATCCAAGATTTTTGTTGGATTTTGGAGGATATTAAATCCAAATATATAAACTTCAAGAATAATGAAAATTATTTTATTATTTCTAGTTGTATTGTAATTTAATTTAAGTGCCCATTATCTTTAATGGATTCAACATTAAAGTTATCTAATTAGATCAGCAATGACAGCATTTTCTTGAATAATCTTTTCTAGATTTTATTTTATATGTAGTTACAACAAGAAATTGCAATAAGTATAATAATGTACTCTAGTCGATTTGATATTTTTCTCTTTTCCAGTTTATCTAAGCTTGAAGTAGATCAGATCTTGCTGTCAGAACCAATAATTATTGAGGGTATTCAATTAATGTAATGGGTTTTTCAATTGATTGATTTGTAATGTTTCAAAATTTGGTGAATGTTAATTTTATTGTTTTAAATTAATGTCATTGGCCAGTTAATTTAACTTGTTAGCTTGTTGAAATTGTTGCTACTAATTTCCTTGCCAAAACTGTTGCCTAGATATCCTATTTGTAAAATTACCCAATATCCATCAACGACAAAAATTGTAAATGTATTTTTATTCTTCACGAGTATTCACTGTTTTTAATAAAAAATCGTACTCTTTTCTGAATTTTTGTAATTATGAGGTTTATTGAAAGGAAGAAATTTGTGAAGAGGTATTGTGCTTGCACTGTATTTCTTATATGGAATTGGGCTAAGCAATTTTTTCTTATCTCTGCTGATCTTTTATGCAGAGGGGCTGTTGACATAAGTGATTATAAACTTTCATTTGATCATAGCCATTGTTACATTGATTCAGTCAGATATTAGTGTGGCATTTCTTTTATCCTTCGATTTCTCTACACTCAGTGTGCTTAATGCTACATTTCATGTATTCATTTACTCAATATATTTTTTATAGTACTTTTTCCTGAATTGTGTTTTAAAGCTATACTGACTGAGTCACATGACTGAAGCACTTGCCATTTTTGAATGGGTGAAGATTCTGATATGCATTGTTCATGGAAGTGCACGAGGGACTGAGGCTAATAGATACTACTATTTTTTACTGTTAAATCACAAGTATTTTACGAAATATTCAGGTCTAGTTAAAAGGGATTTTTCTTGTGGAAGTATATGGTCACTTTGAGCCCATATTAGATTTAAATGATATTCTCTGTTCTTGTAAATATTATTCACAATTGTGTATTAAGAGTGTATTTTGAATGGAGTGCATGATGATGTTACAGGTGCGACCAGCAGAGCACAAGTTAGTTCTGCAAGTGTTTGATGAAAACAGGCTGACGCGTGATGACTTCCTGGGCATGGTGGAAGTGCCCATGTCTAATCTCCCCAAGGAACAAGAAGGACGCACCATTCCTCCGAAACAGCACATCCTGCGGCCGCGCAGGTTAGGGTAGGGCACTCCTGCACCTCTTCTCTTACTCTAAGGAGAAGAGAAGAGGCGAGGAAAGAGGAGAATGAGCTATCAGGCATTTTCGGTCGTTTTGTGGAAACCACGCATGCCAGCCATTGTTCATTGTCTGTGGAATGGCAGAGGATGCTGCTGGGGCAGCCGCATGACCATTGAATTGGTTGTGGTTCTTTTTGAAACATTTTTATTTTTCTCTTTTCTCATCTCTTTTCTTCTTACTAAATATTAGTGATTTTATTTTAATCTGGTTTTTGTTTTCTTTTTTTTCTGTCTTTTTTTTTTAATTAGTATAATGAATTATTAGAAGTATATTTGTATTTGTTGAAAAGGCTATGTACGTGTTGATTTATTTTGTAATTCTTGCATGAATTGTAAATTTTTGTGGCATGAAATTTCTTGGGCGTTAAATAATCTTGTTTTTTTCGATTAGTGGTTTCCTACACATATAAATACAAGAAAGAAAAAAGAACAATTAAGATGTAAAAGAAATATGTGGGCATGTAACAAGATTATATCAAAACGCATTCTCAAGAAATTTTTAAATAATCTTGTTCCATGTTAATCCCCCTTTGGGTGATTGTTTTGCCCAGCGTGCGGTCACGGGTCAAAGGCCATCTGGAGTTGTACCTGGCTTTTATTCGAGAACCTGCTCTTGGGCCCGAGAGCTCTCATCCATCTACCGCTCAACCAGATTCTACAGACGGTGCAGAGTCCGAGTGGGAGCTTGTGGAGTCGGAGCAGACTTCCCAGGCAGTAGAGACACCAGCGCAGGTAAGGCCCCAGAGGCCCCCGCGTCGCTCTCGGGTGGTGAGGAGTGGGCATGGGGAGAGGGTGCCGCAGTTGACAGTGTCCCGGCAGAGGCCCCACCAACTTCTGCAGCCAGAGCAGAGAGTCCAGCGCCATGCAGGGGCACAACTCCAGCGCCATGGAACCTGGGAGGACTGGGAGATCCTGGAGCAAGCCCTGCCACAGGTAACTGGGGCAAGTGTAGACAGCTGCATGGTTGTGGGGATACGTAGTACTTCTCATTGGAGAATGGATGGCAGTTTCGTTGGAAAGCACTTTTGATAGTGTGAATTGTGAAAAGGTTATTATTGATCTCGTTGTAGTAGCGAGGTTGTGAAAGGATTTTGTTTGTTTGTTATAGTTTTTTTATTTTTATTTACTATCTGTAATTCATATTTTTGAAATTTTTGATACTTTTTAGTTTTGACATCCATATTACTGTTGTGAAACACAGAGCAATTGTAACTTTTTCCTCTTAAATTCATACTCTGGTGAGAAGATAGTAGGAAGCATTATTTGAATCGGGGCTCTGGGTAAAATTTTATTTCTGTGCAACTGAAGCAAAAATGTGACAGGTCTTGAAAAAACAATTTTGCTGAACGTCATTATTATTAAAATTAATTTTTTTAATGAATGGAATAATTTTTTTTTTTTTTTGCCTAATTTTGGAGTTTGAATTAGGATGTTGATATAATTATTAATCTTCAGGTGATTCTCTTTTTACTCAGAGCCCTATCAAAAGAAGCACATGGTCTGAGGAATTCCTCGCTTTTGTACACATTGCATTGAATGCAAATATAAGTGCATTTGTTTCTATTGTGAAAGATGATGTGTGGATCAGTTATTGCTACCAAACTAAAGGCAGGGTGTTCAGAGCGATTTATTCCACATAAAGGCTGATGTGCACTTGGTAGAGTATGGGAAAGGGAGTAGATAGATGTTGAATCATAATGCTACGCAGTTGCAACTGTATCCCTCGTACAACACTTCATGCAGATGTGTACTTTCTGTTCTCAAATGACGTGAAGCAGTGGTTGATTGGCAGGGAAAAAGAATTAATGCAGAGGGGGGGCAGGGCTTGACATCTGGGAGCAGATCCAGTCTTGGATGGTAGCTATGAGGTGTTACACTGCAGGTTTGTAAGATCTCTTTACAACAATTTGCTTGTAGAGTAACATCATGGTGTTGGCTGGGCTGCTAACCTTGTAATGTTCCCTTGTAATTTGTACAGCACATTAACAAGGTTTGAATTATTGTGTGGTTTTGGTATTTGTTATGGGAACACAAAGCTTCTTATAAATTTAACCTGTGCTAATTGTACACTGTGAGGAGCCACGTTTTTGTCTGTAGGCCTGAGTAAGTGTTTCAGAACTTGTATTTTTTTTTTTTTGCATATCTTTCTTTGATAAGACCCCTGCAGTAAGTACTATTAAATTCTGATACATTGCTTCATGTGTACCACATTTGCTGCATTAAAACCTTCTTTTAAAGGCGTTTAAATGTTTGGTTGTTGATAAGCACACAACTAATTTAAAACACGAATTTGTGCTCTAAAATGTGTGAAATAAGTGACCTAACAGATTTCTTGCTTACATTTGAAAAATATGGTAATATATGGTAGCTATAGTATTATGATTTATTTTTTAGTAGTTCAAATTAAAAACAAGATCAATGATCAAATCGGAGAAGAGGGGTGTGAATTTTCTTTCAAATATCTAAAAAAATTTTCTAAAATATATATAAGAGAAGCAATTTAGTTAAGTTATTACTGTTAATTTAAATTTTTAAAAGGTTAAAAAAACTGATAGTCACAATATTACGTTGGTATTTGTATTCAATATTTGCTTGGCATATTTTGTACAATTTTTTTTTTATAGCATGATGTGCATATTAGAAGTCTCTTGCCTTCATGTTTGGTTCATTGTTAAACCCCATCACTAAGGCCCGAGTTTAATTATTAATGAAAATTGAGTTTTTGTTCCTTACTGCTTTTTCAATTTTCAGTTATTCATAAATGTAAGGAGCCTTACTGCTAAAACACAAGTAGTTGATATCCTGAATGCCACTTCACTTAAGCTATGTTTTCATTTTGAGGCAACACAGTATATTGCATGTAGGTCATGTGTGTATACTGGTGTTGCTGTGTTCCCTGGAATGATATGTAAAAGTTGAACTTTTGGTTTGTCTTATTGCTTTGCACGTGAGTGATATAGCAGTGATATAGTGTACGTATGTTGTGTAGCTGATGTTTCTTCAGAGCCAGGAGCAGCTGCCACCACTACCATCAGGCTGGGAAGAACGACAAGATGCTAATGGACGCACGTACTACGTCAATCACATTGCCCGCACTACTCAGTGGGAGCGACCAACTTTCTTGTAAGTGTATTTGTTGTTACTACTGCTAATAGTAATAGTAAATTTATTTATTCATTTCTATATTAAGATTTATTTATTTTATTTGACAGTCAATCTTCCAATACAATTTGGAATATCAAAGCTAATACTAATTTCATATTACAATTTTGGAAATTCAATGAAATTCAAGGAAATTTATTTTATGAATCGTTAAGTTTCTTATTTTACATAATTGCATAAAAAAAATTTTCTCCCCCTAAAGGAATATATTGTCTGATTGACCAGGCTCCATTTCAGTTTGCAAATTTAAAAACAATCATGAAGTTTAGCCTCCCTTCTTAACAATTACAGGAATTTTATTATTAATAAATATTGAATTGAATATATAATAGATTTCTGTGGTAATGCACTTGCACTATTGCTCATATTTGGAATTGATTTTTGCACACCTGTAAAACATTGATCTTGAAGACTTTAAGTTTTTGGTGCTTAAGAATAAATCAATATTTCTTCTTGATTGTCAATATATGTTTACAAATAAAAGTACTGAATAAATGATTGTCATAAAAAACTTTGGATGCTTAAGAATAAATTTGTTTCGCAGAAATACCACCCAAACAGACCAGACAAACAGAGAACGTAACTTGGAGTCTGCTGCAACGGAATTCCAGCGTCGATTTCATATTAGTGTAGACGATGTAGATTCCAACCAACGACCTGACAATGCTACAGTTCATCAGGTAAGATATCGTTATTTTCAATGTTAGTTAGCATGGGTTGCTTTAATGCAATGCTGCTCTTCATAAATGCACCTAATATTCCATCTTGAACGTTTTCTATTCATAGTTCACATATCGCATGTTCTGTGCAAATATATTAGAGTAAGTAATTTGGACTTTGGCTTGTGGCCTTTGATTTAGTAAACAAAAAATACCAGTAAGGTGGTAGGTTGTAGAATTTTCTCTTTTCAATTTTGAAATAAATATAATTAATAAATTATAACAATGGTTGTGCAGAGTCTGTTGTAGTGTAATAAGTTTGAAACTGGAATATTATTTAAAATAAATTACCATTTACTTAAACATAAGTGCACCAAAAATTTGTTGAAGACATCTGGCTTGCTAATGTTTGGAATACTAATTGCGTGCATCAGATGTATCAAAGTGTGTCATACTGAAAATACTAAGAAAAGGCTAATTAAGAAAACTTCCCTCTGATTTCCATTTTGTTGTTTAATTTTTTTTTTTTATAATGAGAATCATAGAGGGAACACTTCGTAACATACAAGGTAAAATATAGGATCAGAATTCTTTTTTTAATATTAGTGTAAATAAAGCACAGAAACCTAAAGTGATTTTGAACGTCAGAAAGGAGGAAATAAGTTGATAATAATTTCCTCCTTCACTGCATTTTTGTGTTGATTGGTTTTTGTTTGTGTCCAATCAATTGCATAATTTGCAAAATAAATTTTGGTAGTTGAGCCTTGTGAATGAAATTGTTTGTCAGAGATTTAATAATAAAAGAAGTAGAAGGAATTGTTTAAATGGCATATCTTTGTCGCTCCTCCGTGGTCAATGATCTTTTGATAGTCTTGATTCAGGGGGAGAGATATCTTATCTCTATATTATTCAGATATCACGTTCAGTTATGAGAAAGGAAATCTTTGGAAATGAATAAAAACAGTTTGAATGGTGTGTTGAGAGAGTATTGGAACTTTTTATGTATAATCTTTCTCTATTTATTTTTCTTGAACAAGTTATATAAAATCAAACATTGATTGAAATTTGACTTCTGAGATGTTAATGTAATTTCTTTATGACAATATTATAAAGTTAATGTGACCAGCTTTTTTTTGGACAATGTGTGTGTGTGTGTGTACTGAATTTACCCGAATATAAGGCAAGGTTTTTTCCTAAATATCTCATTTGAAAAATAAGGGGTCATTTTACATTCACAGATTAAGCCTAGTTGGTTAAGATTTATGTTTTACATGGCCTTTTCTGATCGTGAACCTCGTAAATGTTGACTTAATAATAACCTGTGAAGTTGATACACATACTGTATTTACCAGAATATAAGACAAGGTTTTTTTTCCAAAATTCTTTATTCAAAAATGGGAGGGTCATCTTATATTCGTAATTAAATGGTGAGAAACACTGTCTTTGCCAAAAAAACTCATATGCTGACAAAACAATGCGCAGTAGAGGCCTATTGTGTAGGCCCTGCTCATCTATCCCCTCAGAAAACTTGCTGTGGAATATGAAATCATAGCAGTATTGCACAATGTTAGCATTCAGAGGGTATTGGGAGAACAAATGGAATGTGAAAGTCTGCATATGGGCACCTTGTGGATAGCTGCAAAAAGATGCGTCCTGATTGCTCTCTTATTCATCACCTGTTTCTCAACACCTTTGCCAACGAAAAGGCGGATCCGGGTTGTCACGGGATACATTAGCGATGAAAATGGAATTGATTCCCTGTCCTGAGCCATGTGGACTCTCAGTGCACACCCAGATAGTCGTGTATCAGACACAGGCGCATGTTGAATTTATTATGTATTTCTCGAATGTTTTCGTAGTGTCCACTGCAGACATGCCGTTCCAATTCAAACCAATATTGTTTGAAGTGAGATCAGTTGAATGATATTGTAAGTTTAAACACAACAGAAAAATGAGTGGAAGTTGTGGCCGAAATTCTATGGAGGTACAGGGATGTACGAGTTCACAATTGACAACTGGATAATTCCTGCTGGGATGAAATCTCAACTTCAAGTAATTGGATGTTGTTGTATACAAACCATTCAAGGATGATCTTCGACAACTTTATAATGACTGGCTTGAAGGAAACCATGTGGAAGGAAGTCACTCCTGGAGGGAAATTAAGGAAGTCCTCAGAATACAAACTGGAAGAACAGATAACTACTGCTTAGGATACAAACTGGGGAACGGTAACTACTGCTTAGAATACAAACTGGGAGAACGGGTAACTACTGCTTAGGATACAAACTGGGAGAATGGATAACTACTACTGAATAGGATCTCCAGTTAATCTATTGTGGAGGGTTTCAAAAAGTCCTTATCCAGTGCACTTAATGACTCAGAAGATGACCGACCATGGGAGGACCAGGAAGTTAAAAACAATACAAGTGAAGATGAACAGAGTAGTGACGATGATGATGACGGTGATGATGATGATGATGATGATGACGACAACGATGATGATGATGATGATGATGATGATGATGAGAAAACCAATTGAACTGATAAAACTCAGATTTTTTATTTAAAATATGTTTCTAGTCAGTAATACAACTTGTGATTTTATTGTAATTGTGATTAGTTACAATTAGTTGAAAATAAAAGAAAATTCTCAGGAGGCCTCTTCAAAATTGGGGGTTGTCTTATATCGGAGGTCGACTTATATTTTGGTAAATATGATATTTGGCGAGTCTGTAAGAACTTATTATAATCATGGCATCCACAGTGAATTTGCCTGGCGATTTAGGCAGATGTTGTTCAATAGACCAATGAAGAGAGAAATTAAAACGAATTGGACTGTGTCAAGTAGAATGCAACATGAAAATGAATGTAAATCATTGCTGAAATTTTGATATACGATGAGCTTATCATCAAGGCTTCGTGAACTGTCATTTCAATACCTGGCGAGTGCAAATCTGCATTTTTTTTTGCAAGAGATATAAATGAAACAAAATCACATTGATAGAAGTACAAATTCTACATCATACTGCTGAAAAGGTTGATAAATGTTTTTTTTTCCCAAACTTGGAAACTTGCAGCTCTCTCTCACTTTGTCTGCAAATGGAGTAAAGGAGATGTTAGAGGTCACATGTTACAGCTTGATCTTAACGATTAAATATTGCAAATGTCATGAACAAGAATAGGTTAGAAAGAAGGAAATATACTTAGGTGGCATCAGATTAAAGACTAAGAATGCATATTCAGAGGGATCTGAAAAGTCAGAGGACATCACCGTATATAAGGAGGACCAAAAAGAAAGAAATAATGGTACATGAAGATAAATGACATGAACCATGAATATGATAATTTTTAAGGGCAAGAAAATAGTGATAGTTCATGCAGTACGTTGTAACATTCTCAACAAGGCAATTGCAATTTTATTGACTCCATAGTGAGAATGTGTAAAAAAAAATAAAATTAGGAGACCTCTTCAAAATTAGGGGGCCATTGTGTAGTCAGTTGATTTAAATTTGGGTAAATGAGGTAATATCAAAGTTAGGATTTTTTAAAAGTTTGAGCAAACATGTGTTCAATGATGCATTGATATTCTGAATTTGTGCTAACTTAAAAACTCTTTGGAATAGAAATACAAACTATGGCTCATTTTATTGGTAATTAAATGTACTTTCATTTGATATGTTTCAAAACGGAAAATAAATTTAAAAATTTTTTAATAATTTTTGGAAACGATAACTACAAAATAATTTGTTTTTTAACCCACCAAATAAAACTACATACAATTTCTTATCATGACCAAATTTTAATTTTGGAGACATAATGGAGCGTGTGAAAATGATGGAACAATATATGTATTTACTACTCACCTTGGTATCTTAGCAAGCAGGCACTGGTATGCAGAAGCAATGTTCCTAACGTAGTTAAACAGTTGAATTAATGCTACATTTTTCTAACAATTCAGCAACACAGTTTCACAACTATTCATATATACTGTATCTTCAGATTTTGAAAATGCTTCAGCTATTATGGTACTTTTTGAGACTGGTAAAAACATGTGAAAGATAGTGTCAGATGTTATACAGCCAAAAATTTAGTTTCATGTGCTTTCTCCTCTGATGCATTATCCTTAGAAGTAAAAAATAAGTATTAATATTGAAGATGTTTTTCTGAACCCACATTCAGAATTTGCAAAAGGTGTTTATTGGTTCTGTGGGGCAGAAGACTGGCCCATGACGTCAAAAGTTTGATGGTTCTCCCTCTATTACAGGATCCTTTACCATGCAATGTTGCTAAAAAGAAGGACACCAAACTCATTTTTATGTTGACACAAGTGTACAAAATTATTCCTGTTTTTGTAATGAGAATTTGCACCAGCAGAAAAGTCATTTGCTTTTCCTGTAATAAAATCTATTAAATGTCTCTGGCATAAACGAACAGCTGTGGTGTCATGTTTTAAATATTGCATAATGGCTTCAAAAGTGGTATGTGCTTGATTTCAGTGTTCTGTTTATAATAAATGGCTAGTGAATGGACTGTAACTTGTTTGCCATTCCAGTGAACTTTGTCTTGAATTGCGTCTTGAATAACAAATTAATAATTTTCCAAAAATTCACATAAGACATGTATGCCTTTCCCTCAAATTTTGTTTCTGTTAATTTTTTAAAAATAATTGACTGTGGCTCTGCAATAAATAAGTGCTTTATGAGCATCATGCTGATTGGCAATTTTTTTCCAGAAAATCCTCTGTTGACAAGTGCAATGTTTCTAAGGTTCATCTGTCTGTTCACACCCATTGCCTATTTGTTATATGTTTTAGTATGTGGTCTTCATTCAACTGCTATATTTGTTGTATAAGGTCAGATGACCCAGGGCATTCAATACACTGGAGAAACATTTTATTGGAGGGAGGGGGGGGTACAGATAATTTGTGGTAAGCAATATCTGTAACTTCTAAACAGTTCTGAAAGTGTCTTCTGTAAGATCTGGATTATGTGCAGTGTCTATCATTACATTACATTTTGATGAATGACATGCATATACACTGAATTGCATGCTCTGGCTATTGAACATAGGTTTGGTTGAAGTTCTACAAATTGTGAAGGTATTAGTTTATAATCTGGATTTTTTCTTTGAACAGTGCAAAGGCTTCTTTCAAGTTGCATAGGGCCAACCTTTTACTGTATTTGTTTGCTATCCGATTTCATGGATGTATAATATTTCTTGTCAGTTCTTACACGGATTATTTCATCAGATACATAAAATGCCATTACATTTGTTGCCACATTAGTATGCGAAGGCTTTCCCATTTTCAGGTCAGGAGTTGAGAGACATCCCTTTTGACTTGCTACTTGTGTAGCTGCTATGATCATGTAAAATGATGCATCAAAATGATCTCGAATTTGTCTATAAGACCAACCTTCAAATAATGTGAGAATTCTTGTTTGTTCATTTCTGTCTTTAGTTGCATGAAATGCTTCTTTCTGTTTTTCCACCAGATCTTGATGTACATCGTCTTCTTCCCTTTCATCTTTGGATAATTCAAATACTCATTTTTTCTAGAACTTTTTGTACCTTCCTTTTTTATACAGCATACTTTTTCTTAGCAATATTTATTGTTTGATTGGAGTTTCGCAGAGCAATGCAAGACTTCCATTAAGTTTATTAACACTTTTATTTCATAACTTCGGGCCACCCTTATCACTGTTCAGTTCTGAGGATGTGACAGAAACAAGTGAAATCGCACTTCTTGAATCATCATGTTGGTATGAAGACTCAAAAGTCAAAATGCAAAGTACAGATGGCAGCATTTCAGAAGAAATCAAAACAAATGTAGGATTACAAGGGTGTACATTATCTCCTGTACTTTTTAATTTGAATCACATGATCAGAACTTGGAAGAAGGAAACAGAAGGCAGTATAACAATGAGACATAACCTGAAGATAAAGGCAGTACTATACGCAGACAATCGAATAATACTAGCAACACCAGAAGACTACTTGCAAAGAGCAGTTTGTAAATTAAATAAGATAACAAGGAGTACAAAATGAAGATATCACTCACAAAGACAAAATCCATGTATTTTCAAGGCAAACAATACAGTAGAGTAAAAATAGTCATAGACAACAAGATAATAGAACAAGTAGGAACCTTCACATATTTGGGAAACAAAATATCTCTAATAGAGGAAGAGTTGGAATCAAAACTTGGAAAATATAACAAAATAAATGGATGCATCAGAAGACACTTTCAAAACATGAACATTGAGACAAAGGTTCGACTACTCAATATCACTGCAAAACCCACTCTGCTAAATGGCAGTGAAGCATGGATACTGAAACAAAGGGACAAAAAAAGAATCAAAGCTCCCCAAATGAGGTACCTTAGATCAATCCTAAAAATATCAAGGAGGGACAAAGTAGAAATGAAGAAATTCGAAAAAAACTCAAAATATAGAATATAGTGCTAGAAATTGAGAAATACCAAAAGAAGTGGCAAGAACATACAAAAAGGATGAAGACGGAACACCTCCTGAGAAAGATACTTAAATACAAACCAAGAGGATAAAGAGACCCAGGCAGACCAAGAAAATGTTGGGAAGACCAGGAACACCTTGGATGTGACTAAGGGAATACTAAGAAGGAACAGGCCAATAGGCCCTTAAACGTTCATAATGATGAAACACTAATGACAGTGCTCACGTTTACTGTCCAGATGTTTTCTATGCAAATGAACGCCACAAAACTGACTGAAATTGGATCATAAACCTTCAAGTGACATGCCATGGTGAGTGGTACCAAGTGCTACGAATGAGCTGCCAAATAAAAAAAAACTAGTTATAACTTCAGAGAGGATAACATTAGATGATTTGTTAAAAATACCAATCTCATTATTTTATCTGTCGGTGGGGAAAGAGGAAGAATAATAAAAAAGGCAACTTTAAATTTTCATCTAAAGTGTTCAATCAAACATGGTATACCCCTCCTGTTAACAGAAAGATTTAGTCTGTAGACTGAATGCCAGTTGTTGTTGAACAGGAATCTGGAAAGAGAGATGTGATTTCATTATAATGAAAAATAGTTTTGCGATTCATATTTTATTCATTTACCAGACATTTACATTGTTTGGGTGATTTTGTATACCATCCAATTGCTGAAAGTGGCTATTTTATAATTATAATAATATAGTAAAAATCAGGTAAACAATTATTGTTACATTTGCCATGGAATTTGGCCTTCCTATGAATATCATCCGGAATGATTTTTACTTAGATCTGTCTTGAGCCATGCTGTTATGTTTTATGAAAATACATGTATTTCAATTATTGTGAGAGGAAATGTAAAATAAAAGAAATATTATTTACTGATAATTGTTTTGCAGAATAAAATTGACTGTTAAGAAAAGTCAAACTTCTTTTGCAGAATATCCCAATAGATGTAGTTTGGTGTATGTTGCATCTTGTTACAAAAATAATTTAGTGTTCCTTTGTACCTGCATTCTTTGGCATGTTTTTATCTATATTAGTAGTTCTTATACGTAGACATTTTTCTACTTTAGAGGTTACAGTCCCAGCAGCTGTTAAATATTTGTACAGAGTGATTCATTTAAAATACACACATTTTCTTAAATTTCAAAATATTTACAAACACTGTTACATTGAAATATTTTGCTTTTGTTATTTAAACCAAGTTAAAACTTGAGAAGAGATTTTTTCCCCCTTGAGGATGGAAGATGGAACTCAAAAACACTTCGTTGGAATGTTTCTTTTCAGTTGATGCATCATGCAAATAAAATTTACCTTTGAAATGAAATGCAAATAAAATTTACCTATTTACAATTAAATAGAAGTTTAATTGTTATCTCCTTATTTTGTTTTGATGTAATGTTGATGTGTTGATACTTCTTGGTTTCCTTTTCCTGAACGTTTTAAGCTAATAGAGCATTACCATAAATCACATGAATTCAAATGTAATTCAAAACTAGATTATAATTTTATGGCATTCCTTTCAAATTGTTTTCCTACTATTCTCTAGGAAGAAAGTTCTGTAATATTCTTGTTTGTATTCTCCTCTTAAATTCTTCATTTAAGTGTAGTTTACTTACTGGGAACGGATGCCAATTTTGCTCATCCTTTCTCATAGTACCAACCTTCTGGATATTAGAAGTGAATTGTAGATTGATTTGGCAAAAATAGCAGAACTAGTATATTTTAAGCTTGTATGACAAATCACAGAGAATGGAAAGGCATTTTATTTGCAAATCGTACTTTAATTACATAAATGACATGTAAGACACAGTGATGCTTAACTATGCATGTCCGGTTTCTTGACAAGGCACCAGTCTTTGGTCTTCACAGTTAACACAAAATAGCCTTGAGTTTATTCAATAAGTTCCGAAGCATTTCCAAAGTAACTAGGTCTGCGGCCTTCAACATTTACTGAAACATGTGTATTTTTAACATTTTTATTAGAAACTAAATAATTATAAACATTTTGTACTTCAATCCTGGGTAGGCAATAGTACAGTGCACTGAACATGATTTTTATCTTTCACAATTTCTAATAACTTCATAATATTTATTTAATTTTAATAAAATGTATAATTAAAAAAAATTAATTAAAACTAAAAACCGAGAAGTGGACAAATCAATTTAATTATAGTCTTAATCATATTAAGATCGGAACTTGAGTTTGTGTCCTATTCTTATTCTCTTCAAAAATAGAGATTGATAATTTCAGCATCTTATTAATTACTCTGCAGTTCCTATCATATAGAGCAAAACCTGACTTAGAGAGTCATCAATGATTCCGTCAAAATTTGGCCATTAATTATAGTGACTAATGGTTTTAATCAAGATTATAAGATTACTAGAAGCTTAAATCAAATCTAATTGTGCTAATTGATATGAAATGAAGTATGTTCTTATTACCATAAATGTTTTTAATTGGCATAAATGACAAAATACAATTTAAACAAGGTATTTAGGATAATCCCCCCCCTCCCCCTGGCTAGTATTAAATCACTCTCTTGACTTGTCATTCCTTCTCTCAGCCAAGAACCTTGCTTACCATCCTCGTTGAGTCAAAGAAGCAAACAAGCTTGATGCAATTCATATCTTCTAGAAACTTCACAACTGAGCCGTCTGATGGAGGAGATAGCAAATTACTGACTTTTAGATCAGATTTGTGCATGTAACTTGCTCTGTGAGTCCTTAACAGATTCCGCAGAAGGAAAATATGAATTAGCAAACCATAGGAATTCTGTAAAATGAGAGAAATGATTGTTATTTCATTAACAGATATTTATTAAAATCATCTATTGTTATCTGCAATAGAAAGTACTCCTCATGCTAGATAAGAGCCTGGATGTCATTATTTGAAGTAATATAATCATCAAGTAACCTGATCCCATTGTAGGAAGATATTTAAAAAATAGTATCTCTATTTTTCTGCTTCTTGTTATAATACAGTTCAAAATCACTTGAGGTGACTGCTTAATAAAAGTCAATCTACAAAACGTGCATGGCTGCTGGTTGCTTAGCCAGGTGTCTGCTGAAAAGAGGGAATATTTGTGTGTCTTATAGAAAAATCAGTCGGTTCCATGAAAGAATTGCTGATAGTGAAAGTGACTACTTAATGGAGGTGGCTGTTTTAACAGGTTTCACTGCAGATGAAGTGTAGGGGAACCATCAATATGCTACTAAATCTATGGGATTATCTAAAGAAAGTGTCATTTAGAAATGATGAAATACATTTCCAGGTGGTAACATTTCAAGAACTAAGATTTCAACATTTTCGAAGAGCAATGTAGTTAAAGACAAAAGGATTTTGTAAAGATAATTAAAGACCATTGCAAAATTAGTTTGGAAGGCAAATTACAAATTACTTCTGGACTGAAATTTATATTTGTGATTCATATTTTGGACATTTTCTCATTACTCAGTGCATATTGTGGCTAGATAAGATAATCCTCCTATGGTCATGGTGATATTGGTGCCTCTGGAAGCTGATGCAGGTTTTATTTTGTGCATGCTTACCTTGCTCGCCTCAGGAGAGTAGCAGCATAGACAGTGAACCGGATGATGAAGGCGTTGAAGATGTTGAAGAGAACGACTTAGGGGGAGGGACTGTTGTATCTGAGGTATGCAATGGGAGCTGGTTGATGGAGCCTCCTATATTTACAAGAGGGTGAATTTGTTTGCAACTGTATTGGAAGGAAGCACTAACATTTTTTTCTGTGGTTTCTATTTCATTAATTAAATTGACTACTGCTTTAAGAATGATTAAGGACATTTTTATTCTTTATCATTACAATTTTAGCACCATTGTGACATTTCTATTTGCTATTAAATATTTTTATTTAAAAACTTCACTTCAAGATTTTGCAAAAAGTTGCTAAATAAATTGTGCAAAGAATTTAACTGTTTTGTTCAACATAGGAATTCCAAGTATGATTTTCAGCTTCTTTTCAATGATTATGATTTATTAGCTCCTCAAAATCTGCCTAAATACTTATGAATTTTCTTGCATTGTAAATGGTTTGCTGCATGTAGTATGATATTGTAGTTGTGGACCAGGTAAGAAAAATTTGAAAATTTTTAGTTTTCTAGGAAATTGCATTGAAATATAGCATGATTATTATTTATGCTTGACGAAGTCTTTTAAGTTATTGATGAAATACTAGTAATAAATTGAAACAGTAATAAACTGGTTAAGAAAGTAGTAAATTTTCAGAGTTTAAAAATTTATAATGTAAAATAAAATTTGTTAATGTTAAACCATAATGTTAAATTTTATTGCCTTTTGTAAAATGCTAATTGTGAAATTGATACGTACATTGGCTGAATTAAACTGGCAGTTGCATTTAAATTTGTGCAAGTTACTTTTAATATAATCATGATAATATTAAAGAAAGTTTCTTGATTTTAGAAAATGTCTTGGAAATGAAAAAAATGTAAATGTAATGTGGTACATTAAAAATTGTAATAGATTCCAAGACATTCAATATTTCTCTTTAGTGTTCTTTTTTTAAATTTTTTATTAAAGGTCTTTATTTCATTCTCCACACAAAAATGCTCTATTAAGATTTCTCATTTTAATCCTGTGTGAAAATAGCCTTTTGTGAGAAACACATGTACTAAATTCCAATAACCTTCATTGTGTCATAATATTGCTTCCATGTCATGTGTGATGATGCTATTTATTTATGTCAGTGGTTGAATATAGAGTGAAAGTATTGAAGGTTTTGTTTTCTTTTCAGGGCGGTGATGGAGCAGCTACACCTAGTCCTGCTCAGACTCGCAGAGAACCTGCTCCTGTTGTAAGTTCAATTTAGATTTCTAAGCCCAACTACATAGTAGATGGAGGCTGTTGTGACTAGAATCAATGGAGTTTGGTTGTCCTGGAGACGCTCGATCCTAGACAGTGTTGACAATGTTATGGTTGCTGTTCTGAGACCATCAAGCTGCGCTGTGATTCTGAAAATATTGTCAATGTTGACTAGGATTTGTTTTGTCCAAGACAGTGAAGACTCTAATAAGTGAATGCTATAGCCAATAATGTTTTGTGTAAATGAAGAGCTAGGGAGCAATTGGGATGTGTGTGGATGCCTATGCATGTCTGGGCATGCGAATTGTAGCATAACATTGCCTCTATTTTAACCAAATGTGGCACAAACGCTACTTACAATGTAGGAAACATATAGGGCAAGGCAAACAACAGGGAACAATCTGTGTGGCATGACACCCTAGGGCTGGTGGTAATTGTAGTATTAGTGGTGAGAAATGTAGCAAATTAATGATATAAAAGCTTTCACTAGAGCTAAATATAATAATTCTCAATACTATGATCTAAAGTGGGAATTATTTTTCATAAAAAGTTTTGAAATATTTCAAATCTTTTAATCCAACTATTTCAGTTCGAGCCCCAAAAAATGTTTAAAAACGTATTTGATGTATCAATTACACTTGTTCTTTGGGGGTGATAACTGTATTGGGTTGAAAGAGAGAGAATATTCAACAAGGCAAACATTTATGTGCCAAACACTAGCACTTATTCGGTACAATGACTGCTGGAATGATCAGTAGCAAACAAATTACACTTCCCTATGTCGTTCTTTTAAAAAGTTTTAAGATGTCAAACAGTAGAAAATTTTTATTCTTTTTTTTGTATGAAACAGTATTTTGCATTTCAAGCATAGACCATCACATTACATGCCCATCGACACAATGACACTTTTGCATTCATCATTCCCACACCTCCTCTTTTTATTTTCCACTTTTCCTGGTTGATGATCAGCTCAATCTTAGTGAATGTCGTCCAAAATGCCCTTTGATCTCTTCGATGACAGAGTTCTTGGACCTACAGATTTGACAACTGTTTTATATCTTCTGAGGTAAGAAATGGGAAAGTCTCTTCTATATTCCAGGTTAGTGATTTTTCCTTCCTGTCTTCTTATAAAGCAGCCAAGACTTATTTATCGCTGCATCTATGAGCTACATGAATATTATCTAGTACCGTTTCTTTCCTCTGATAGATATATGATACTGAATTATATCTTCATCCATTCGATCAGTACTATCCATATTTCTATAGTATATACTAATGTTTGCTGGGTGAGGGACATTTATATGTATTTTCTTTTTTGATGAATATCTCTTTACATGTTTGACTAAAGATTCTGTGAATTATTGCAACTGCAACCACACTTTTTTCCATCAATTTCCCAATCATTCCATAAGACAAAACTGTCTCAGCTTCACTTACCAGTTGATTGCCGTTCAAATTGTCCAGCAGTCCTCCTGTGTTCTCGTCACCACAGTCTTTGCCAGTTAGTTCGTTCACAGGCAGTGGTGCAATGAAAATATCCTTTACTTCTTAATCTTCACCAATATCTTCTTCAAGCAACTGAAGTAATTCTGTTGCTCTGTAAAACTTTGTAGGTGTGATTCTAAAACAGTCTGTATTGCTGATAAATTTTTCATAAATCTTAAACAATTGCCGTTTTTTTGACTACGAAATAGAACAAAGTGAAAAAAATATGAAAATGTGGAGAGGTGTGAAAAGCAATAGAGAAGGATGAATTGTGACATTATGTCATACTAATCTTCTAATGTTCTCACAGCTTCCTGTAATAATAATAAAATTAATTAAATGATTTTCTTTACTTTTAGAACCACCTTGAATTCAGCTTATCAATGCTTAGGGGCCTTCAAACAAATATCAATTTTTGAATTGCAGTAAAAATATTATAACAATTTTTTTAGGGCAAGATTGCACAACAAACTGATGAATCTGAACCCTCTACAAAAAGAATACACTTGCATGTACAGAAATATCGACCTGCAGTGACAGGAATTAAGTTGTATCATAACTAGTTAGCTGTGACGTATATGTCACACTCGTCCTTAGAGGGTTAAAGTACTCTGAAGCATTGCCATAAGTCATTTTGGAGCATTGTTGAAAATGTAGGTTTCTAGGTTTGCAAAATATTCTAGGCTACACATTTTGTTTCTGATTAGAATTGAGCATGAACTTTTTATTACATCTATTTATAATTGCATAAAAGAATATGTTGCATACAGAATTGAGTCAGAAGAGACCCTGTCTCTTGAAATCCATGGAGAAAACAGTTGTATACATTATGAAAAAAATCGTATAAATTATAGAAATTACAAAATGGGATTGTGAAACTTCTTGTAATTAATGTAGACAAAGGTACTTGTAATGAATTGAATAAAAAGGAAATAGCTCAGAAGAAAATCTACATGAATTTTTCTGCAGAAGTTGGTTAACGTTAAACACGTTAAACTCTTTAGCTTGGTGGTACGTTGACAAAGACGTGTTGCTGATTTTTCTGTTCTGGGGCAAATGAACAAGATTAACCTTGTAGCCAAGTTTTTGAAAAGCTGTTAGTGAAAGCTATTCAAAGTGTCCTTCATATCACCTCTGTAAAGAGCTGTGAAGCATTCCTCCCCAGCTTTGCCTGTGATGTGATGTCTGGAGATGAACTGCAGGAAAACTCCAACTAGTCCCATAAGGTGAGGATCCTTCTGGAGGACATTGACAAACTTTGATTTTCTCTGCCCAAAATGGGCGGAGGTGGTGTTGGACCTGCTAAATCCATGAAGAAAAAGAAGAATGGGCTGTCCCTTGTGGCTGTTGAGTGACTGTCAATGTGAGATAAGGTTGAGAAATGGTCACACCTAACATCTGTGGGACACTTTTGCTGGAGGTAGACTGCTGTAACAGCTAATCTCAGCCCTTTGAGGAGGTCCAGGAGGTCATATCGTCTCCACATGGTCAAGTATTTTACTTTCGGATAGGACTGTTTCAATGATGTCCCACTCAACAGTTTCTTGGGCTATTTTCTCAGCATGTCCTGCTGCTGAATGGTGAAGTCTAACAGCTTATACTTGTCCCCTGTGTGTCACGTACGTTTGGGTATACATACTCAATAATACTTTTGTCAACATCACATTGGTAGTTTTATAGATTTGGTGATGCCACTAGGTGTGGATTATTGTAGCTCACAACTCCAACCCTCTCTTTACCTCACATTGCTAAGTGTGTGCCATTATCATGGAAAGGCAGAGATGTTTGTCACTATCAAAATAAAATCTGAAGGTTTATATGACCTAAATTTGTATACAAATCAACTTGTTAAGTACATTTCAAGTATGAGAGTTCTAGTATTAATGATTATTATAATCAGTACAAACTGCTAGTGTTTAATTTTGATCTTAGTAATTTCAAAGTAATCTTTGCTATGAATTGATTAGAGTGAAAATTACTCTACAAATTATTCCTTGAAACAAAAATCAGCTCAAAACGTACTCTCTTTAAAACCAAACTTGTTAGTGATGTACTGTTTGACGTTTTTCAGCCCCGTCCAAGTGGACAAGCCCAACCTGGAGAACAAAGAGTGCCTAGTCTTGGACTAAATTCAGAAGGATTGCCCACAGGGTGGTCTATGCAGGTTGCACCTAATGGTCGGGTTTTTTTCATTGATCACAATGAGCGTGCCACGACATGGGTGGATCCGAGGACTGGGCGTGCTAGTCCAATGCCCAACCAGAATGTTGCCCCAAGTAGGAGACCTGAGGATGAGCTTGGACCCTTACCTGAAGGCTGGGAGGAGCGTGTTCATACTGATGGCCGTATTTTCTTCATTGATCACAGTCAGTGCTCATTTCATTCAATTTGATTACTCTTACTTATATACGTTTCTGTATTTTTTCATACTTTCTTTTTTTCTTTCCTTATTTCTTTTCTTTTTTTTTTTTCTTCTTTTTTTTCTTTTTTTTTATTTTCTGATTATTTCTTTGTCTTGGCATAAAAAGAATAGAGTAAAACATGTGGATTATCCAGTTATACTTATTTATTTATAATTTTACAGGAATTTTTGTCTCATTCATTAGTTTTTACTTGAATTAACGTAAATATAATATAAAATTTGAATATAACATGCCAACATAATTGCATTACAGTGTTTTGTTTTCTTTGTTTAAAATCCTGATCTTCTAACTTAATTATGGCATTTTATGAATGTATACTTTCAGTTAATAATAGGGAAGTAATACTGTCAAAAAACACATTTTACAGATACACGCACCACGCAATGGGAAGATCCTAGATTGTCAAACCCCCAAATTGCTGGTCCTGTGAGTATTGTCCTTGTGTAATAGTTGTGAATAATATCTTCAGAATTTTAGCTGTATAATTATGCCATTTTAATTATTTCTGAATCTTCTAACAGGCTGTTCCTTATTCTCGGGATTACAAGAGAAAGTATGAATACTTGAAATCTCAGTTAAGAAAACCGGTAAGCTATTATATTTATTTTGTGTGCAAGATATCTCAATTAACAATAAATTGCATATTTTTTAATTTTGAACAGAACAATGTGCCCAACAAATTTGAGATCAAAGTCAGAAGGCAAAACATATTAGAAGATTCGTATCGCATCATTAGTAGTGTTAATCGAATGGAATTGCTCAAAACAAAACTCTGGGTGGAATTTGAAGGGGAAGTGGGTCTGGACTATGGAGGTTTGGCTCGTGAATGGTTTTTCCTCCTCTCAAAGGAAATGTTCAACCCTTATTATGGCCTCTTTGAATATTCTGCTATGTAAGTTCAGTTTTATTGTATTTTTTTGCAACTTTACAAAATGAAACCAGTTACATAATATTATTATTATTGTATATTTTTTAGGGATAATTATACTCTACAAATAAATCCTTTTTCTGGTGTTTGTAATGAGGAACATTTAAATTATTTCAAGTTTATAGGAAGAATTGCAGGAATGGCTGTATATCATGGAAAGTTATTAGATGGTGAGTTTCTTTCATGAGTTTTAGTGATTCATACGATCATACATAAAACTTCAATTGTCTTCATACTTGTTTGCAGCTTTTTTCATCCGTCCCTTCTACAAGATGATGCTAGGGAAAACTATTGATTTGAAAGATATGGAGAGTGTAGATTCTGAATACTATAATTCATTGTTATGGATTAAGGAAAATGACCCATCAGAGCTGGAATTAACATTTTGTGTTGATGAAGAAAGCTTTGGTCACTTTTCACAACGTGAATTAAAACCTGATGGAGCAAATATTCCTCTTACTAATGAAAATAAGGATGAATATATTAAGTAAGTTGTGGAAAATACACATTTTATACCTTTTATACCTTTTTAAGAAGGAAGGAAAAAAATCAACTAAATTTGTGCTTCTCTTCAGCTTGGTAATTAAATGGAGATTTGTATCCAGAGTTGAAGATCAGATGAATGCATTCTTAGAAGGTTTCAATGGTTTGGTTCCTCTTAACCTGGTAAAAATATTTGATGAGCATGAACTAGAATTACTGATGTGTGGCATTCAAAATATTGATGTCAAGGACTGGAAACAGAATTCACTTTATAAAGGAGATTATCATCCTAATCACATAGTTGTACAATGGTTCTGGAGGGTAAGTGAAAGTGAATTTCAACTTTCCAATGTTTTTGTTGTTTTTTTTTTTAACTTCATTCTTGAGATGTTTAATTTTAAAACTTCTTTAACCATGGTAAAGATTTCAAATATACAGTTTTCAGAACAACTGGAGGAAAAGTTTAAAATTTATGAGAATACAGAACACAGAACAAGGTGTTCACATTGTTGCTTAAAATATTGTCTGATCAAAAAGCTTCAGTTTTTTCCTTATTTGCCAATTTTTTCCTCCAATAGAAAATGCAATCTTTTAGCTTACTTATTTATTTTGGGGCATTAAAAAAATTTGCAAAACACACATTTGGGGCATTTAAAAAATTTGCAAAACATACATTTGAGCCATTTAAAAAATTTGCAACCCTTTCACTTTAATATTGCTACTACTAATTGATGTTGGTGATAAATTGTATAAGAACTCTCAAATATTAAGCATGCAAAAACCCTTGGACTTGCTTTCTCCTTGTTCTTTCAAACTCTTGATGTCAAGAGAGGTTTGATAGTTTTTATCTCCTTTTTTAAATAACAGGAAATTTCATAAGTCATTATTTTACATAATATTTTAGTATATAAAATTGTTTGTTTTTCCATCTCTGCTCTTTTAGAAATACATGAAGTCACTCACTTCGTAATTATTATAAATAACAATTTTTTCTTACTGCAGGTTGTGCTGTCCTTCAACAATGAAATGAGAGCTCGCTTGCTTCAGTTTGTGACAGGTACTTCTCGAGTTCCCATGAATGGCTTTAAGGAATTGTATGGTAGCAATGGACCTCAATTATTTACTATAGAAAAATGGGGTCAGCCTGAGAACTACCCTCGGGCTCACACATGGTATGTTCAATGAAGACATTTTATTACCAAAGATAGGAGTTTCTTGAATGTTAAGTAGTTACAGGAATCTCTTTCAACTAAGTGTTTACTAAAAAATATTTTAAAAATGTATAAATTAAAAATAAATTCCTTCTTTTTTCTTATCTTTCTACAATTGGAATTGCATTCTTTCATACTTTCTTTTCCTCCCCCCACCCCCTCACCAGTAGTATATATTGCATAATTGAAGTTTTGTTTCATAATTGCAATGCAAGAAATTTAATGCTGTGAGAAAAATATTTCTGCATGTAAAATCTTAAATTTTTTAGCCAGTTTTGGTAAATTTGAATTATTTGTATTAGTATTTCTTCAGTTAATTTATGGGATTTGATGTATCTTGTTCCAGTTTCAATCGCTTGGATCTTCCTCCTTATGATAGTTATCAGCAATTGCGAGACAAGCTTGTCAAAGCTATTGAAGGATCGCAAGGTTTTGCAGGAGTGGACTAATCAAATGTTCCTGTGTTGAAAGGCGAACTGACCTGTATTATAGTGTATATATTATCTTTCCTCTAATTCTTTATATTATTCTTCCCAATTTTCATTATATTGTGTATTGGAAATGTAGATTTGTACAAACTTGTGTCAAAGTGTTATTTGCATCATGAGTCATGTGTCAGTGACTGTGATCTTTTTGTTGGTTAATTGTAATTTGTGTTCTGTACATAAGCAAGTGTTGTGATTTCTTGCAGAGTGTGTACGTCTTTCATTTTTTGTACATAGTGAGAGTGGGAGAAGGCCGTGGCTCTTAGTGTGCCTAGGCAAATTTATTCAGGAAAAAGCAAGAGGTGATAGTTGAATCAATTGCAACAAACTTAGATAATATGCAAATGATGTAAGACTTTTACAGATTGAAATAGAACAGAGTGACCTGCGTGTGTATTGCTAGATAGATGTCTTACCACTTTGGAATTGTGCTGTAATTACAGTTGGTGCTTCTGTGTCATCATCAATGAAATATTGCAAAGAGACTGAAAAGAACAAAGAATTGTGTAGGGGGGCCTGCCAGTTTTTACATATTAAGAAAGAAGATAAATTTCTTGACAATCATTTTAAATCTATACTATTTGTTTTTGTGTTGTTTTTTCTTTCTTTCATTCTTGTATTTTGTCTGATTGCGAATGATATTTAATGATTATATACTCCTTTTATTTTAGTGTATTATAATCTCATGAAATCGGATTACGTGTTGAACTGATGCTTCTGTTTTGCTTTAAATTTTATATTGCAAGGCATTTTTGTTTGATTGTTATTTTATTTCTGCTGCCATCAAAAGTATTGTGTAATTTTGGGTACTTTGGTTATATTTACGTGTATGCAAAATAATATGAAAAAATATGTTTTGTATTATTTATTAAGTCTATTCTCAGTAATGACTTGTGGACAGATTGTATACTTGAATTGAAAAAGGACATATTATATACTTATTATAGTTGAAAAGGAGTATTTGTGCATGTTTTGTACCTTTAATTGGTTCACCTTTTGGACCAATTTAAATATAATATATTAAGCTCTTATGTAAAGTACTTATGTCTGTTCGTGTACAGTGCTCTATTACGGATTCATGTGTAAATAATATATGGCAGTCTTTCCAACTCAAAATGTTATAGTGTTGTTTCATTTTTAATGAAGACAACACTATTCCAAGGTTTCTTTTGTTTGTGGGAGCTGCACTTCAGTGGGTCACTCTGCCAGTATCTCCCCAAACAAATACCACATTCCTTGCTTGATTGGAATTTTGAACTTATCATTTTGATACTGGTGATTTTGATAGAATGCATTGATATTTGCTGAAGTTTTTCTGTTGTGCACACTTGTTAACTGTGTGTTATAACTGATTGTACTGGTGAAAATGTTTCCACATTGACTTTCTGCCTAAAGTGAAAATTTTCACACTTAAATTATTCAGATAATTTAGTTACAAGATATTGCTAGTAAAAAGTACTGTCTTGTTACTACTGTGCTGAATAATGTGCATAGAAGATCATTCATAATGCAGGTTTTTCATTGTCCGTTGTGTCAATTTTTTTGTTTCTATTCCCCACTGAGGGGAGTGCTTTTATTTTCATAAAATATTTCAGTTTGAAGTTGTATATTGCATATGTTGTATGTACACTGCTTGCTCTTGCTTTAGTACTTTTCAATTTTAGCTATTATATCAAATCAATCCATGTCTATATTGTTCACTTTTGTTTCAAATCATTTTGTTGTGATAAACTTTTAAAAGCCTTTGAAAGGTGTCTTCCGAGTACGACTTAACTATTAGTGCAAAATTATAGATTTGAAAAATTATCTGAACTAGTTTAGAGTGTAATGAGCAGCACTTTTTGATTATTTTTTTTTTCTTTCTTTTTTGTGTAAGCCCATTCTTCTTGGATTTTGTGTGGATATTCCAGTTTTCATTCTTAAAGTGGTTCCAGAATATGTTGAATACAAGTTACTTTAGAGATACCTTTGTATGTTATTTGTTATGGTGCGAGTTTTAATGTTTCATTAGAATCATGTGATTTAATGATTAATAGCAACAACCAAAGACTACTTATTGAAACAATTTGTTTTTTTATCTTGTCAGCAGGATGTGTGTAAATATTTTGAAGTTCCTGCAAACATCAGAGTTGAATTATTTGTACTATAGGAAAAATAATTTTTGCTGCGTAGTTGAGTTTTGTATGCCATTGTGGCATCAGTTTTGATGGCTAACAATAGAAATTCATTGCTCTATGATGATTAATTTCCATAATTTCAGATGACTCGATACGTAAAATACTAGTAATTTCATTTTATTATGTGTAGAAGTTTGAGTGAAGCATTTCAGAGCATACAAGTATATGCAAAATCATCCAGCACTCTCAAAACAAATGCAAGCAAATCTGACTTAAATAATCCACAATGGAAATGAGTCAGTCTTGCAGTCAGGAGACTTTGAAACAATCCTTCCATGTACTTTCTTGACATTGGTGATGCTGTATGGGTATGAAAAATCACTGTAGATTAAATTCTCAATAAATATTATACAAATGGAAGTAGTATTTAATTTTAATTAAGCCCTTGCTTATTCCGAACACCCTTTCTGATTGCTAAGGACTTGAGGAATTGAAAGGGAAATGAATAAATTACATGCAAAATGCATGGGAGATCTTATGACAGGCGCAGGAATGGAAAATACTAATAAAAAATGAGACTACCGTATATTTGTATGTTCAACATTCGATAATGTTCGAATTGGATTAACACATTTCCCAAGAGTAATTTGAATTCGGGTATCTCCTGGTATCTCCGATATTGAAGATTCCGCTAATGTGAAACTCACGTTTACCAACCTGTTGCTCTAAGAGACAGTTGATAGTCATCGTAGAAGTAAAGGTAAAATTAAAAATTTACAGAGTATTATAGGCATAAGAAATGTGAATGAATGGAAATTTTTAATTTGTTTACATTAAGGGTTATCGGTAAAGCAAATCAATTGCTTTTTCTAAGATACATAAATATATTGGTTAAATCGGGCCTGCATTATGACTACAATGGTCAGGTAGGAGCTGGTCGGTATAGAAATGTGTAGGGAAAGTAGAGATTAACAGGAAGCAACATCATATGTGACCAGTTGCATTGTATTAGTACGTTTTGGATAATTTTGAATTGTGAGGTAGCATTTTAAAATTTTCCCTTTAAGATTTGTTTCCGTTTTTTATAACGATGCGCGCGTCGCCTACCCCTTTCTTTTTCACCAATGGTTCTGTAATGTCATAAAAAAACTTTGATGAAATGATTTATATACTGTTCGTTAATTACGTCATATCTGATAATCAAGAGAAACGTGATTTATAACGAAACACTTTTTCCCCCTTTTTTTGGTAGACTGTATATCTTTTGGGAACCAGTCGTTTCCAAATACCAAAAATGTTATATGGAATTCTGAGAAGTTGGCTACCATGCAGGTACAGATGTATTTTGTTCTGTCACAATAATCCTTTGATAATTTGAATACTGTACATTTACGTAGCCATGCTATTATTAAACTTGTAGCATATTTTGAATTTCAGTTTTGAATCTTCGAGACACCACACAATAGTGACAAATTAATGTTCATGGCTTTTTTACTGCAAAAACTGTTTCATGGTGAGGTTATGTATCACTTAGTTGTGTCATGTGAAAGATTACATGTTATATTTTCTATCGTAAATGTCGCTATAGTGAATTAGAAATGGAAGAAGTACGTCTTCTTGTGCAAGAAGAAGGAAGAGCTGCTAGAAACTTAATAGCATTTAATGTGCCTGTGGATCAGTCTCAATCAGATACTTATCAAATTGGTAAGATAAACTAAAAACAAGTTAAAATTCTTTTATGATATTTGCTTCTTCAGCTAATGTAATAATAAACTGGTGCATATCTGAGCAGGTAAAGTGTTGTCACGTAAGCCACCAACATCCCCCAGGCCTACTGGGGACATCAAGCGAGATGATGGTTTGCGTTCAACAAAACGAGCATGTGAAACTCTGAAAGCAGGATCTCGAGTGCGTTCTGCTTCAACTGGCAGAGACAAGAAATCGGAACTACAAGCTCGTTATTGGGCTTTTCTATTTGGAAATCTGCAGCGTGCTGTTGATGAAATATATCAAACTTGTGAAACAGATGAAAATGTTTCAGAATGCAAGGTATCATATATTTATTTCTGTAGAGCCTGACGTTTAATGAAGTGTGATGTACCTCAGAAATTAATTTATGTTTTATGATAACAGGAAGTAATTCTGGTACTTGAAAATTATACTCGTGATTTTCACAATTTAATAGAATGGTTCAAACTCAAATGGGAGTATGAAAACACCCCTCCACCACAAAGACCAACATCTCTTGCATGGGAGGTGCGCAAATCATCTCCTGGAAAGGTATGTTGATATTGTTTTGTGTATTGATTATTAATAGAATAGAAAAGAAATATTGAATTGTAATTAATATAATTCAGAGTGATTTTGTCAAAGGCAGAAATTAAGCTGTTCAGACAACTAAAAATGTCAAATTTAACAGTGTGAACTCGTACTGTTATTTTATTGCTTCATAAAGTCTTTGACCCAGGTGCATAAGCTGATAAGTCATGAAAACAACTTTACAAGAGAGCAAAAAGCAACTTTCAACTGATGCTGTAAAGAAGGGATTAACAATATTCAAATAAAACCTACACACATATAGTTTCATTTGTATATCATTAATCTCTGATTTACTTCAGTTAAAAGTTATTTTTTGCTCTTCTGTAAAATTAAGTTTTCAAGACTCATCAGCTTATTCACCAGGATCAAAGAAGTAATCTGAACTTGAATGTTGTTGCTGAACTGGTATGAAAGTTGAAATATGTACATTATTAACAAAAAAAGTTGTGAAAGTGAGGTGCATAATTTCATAAAAAAATTAATGAAAAGAAAATTGTATGTAATACTTTCATTATTAAGGTTACAAACTTTGCTGATGCACAGTGGCATATCTAGCCCTTCAGGGGCCCTGGTTCAAAACCTAAATGGGGGCTCCTCAAAAAAATGTCAAAAAAACTTCTAAGGAACAAAAGTTCTAAGGAAAAGTTTCAAATCGTGTATAATAAAACCCCAAATAGCACCCCCTCCCCCAGCCACCCCAAACTTTAAATGAAGCAACTGGGGGGCCCAGGATGTCAAATTACAAATTTAGAAATCCTTTTAGTGTTCTCATCATCAAGTACGTAATTCAACTTTACACTAGGTAATAAACAGATTTCTTTCAGAAGGGGCCTTTAAAGTGTTTTCAGTTCGACAAAAAGAAAAGTTGCTTTTGGGGGAACCAGGTAATTGCACCTGTCTGGCTGGCTGGTGGTACTTGCCCCACTGCTGATGCATAATCTATGTACTGGATTGCATATCATATTTATGAAAATGTTGAAAGGTTTTTGATGAACAATTTTTTTTAAACTAACATTTCAGAGCAGTGGTGAATCTCTAACAGTTGATTATAAAGGAATTTTATTGCAATAAAATTAAGCTATAAGGACCCTTTATTTCTTATTTTCAGTATTTATTTTATTACTCAGTACCCGAATTTGTAAAGACTAAATCCATACTACCTTATTTTTTTGTTTTTATGAACACATTGGAAAGAATAAATGTGAATAAATAAATAAATAAATAAATAAATACGAATAAAATGGAGGGTTTTTGAAAGTGGAAATTTGAAAGTTGAAAACAGTAAGAAAAATACTAATATTTTTAATTTATTAAATAAATGACAGGTGCTTGAAATACTTTTTTTAATTATAAAAAGAATGATTTTATGAGCTTGAAATTGTGTGCCTAAATAACTCAATCTATTTAAAAGACTAAAGAAATTATGTGAATAAATTGAACTTCACAAAGTTAGTTTGATTGTTTTCTTGTAAGGCTGAAGGTAACTCCTAATTTTTTGTACAGTTCAAAAGTAGATTATTATATGAATATATTCTTCACTTAAGGATTTTGGGAAGTAGTCTGTCTGATGTTGCTAAAGATTGTTCCAAGCTCATTTTACTACCTTGAGTTTTGTAAACAAGTAAGCATACATGTGTTATTGTAGTCAGGATCTGATTCCTCATTAAGCAATCCACTATTGGCGTTCATTAATTGTCCTCAAGCTTCAATTTCAGATGAGCATCAAAAAAAGTCAACATTGAGATGACATTTTTACATCAGATTTCATCGAGGGTCCAAAATCATTACACTGAATTAAATAACCTCTTTTACTTTCTCGTATACATACGTATATACGGCACTTATATACGTAGTATAGAGAAAGTTATGCAATGCTATGGAAAATCGATTTTGAGATTTCAACAGAAATACATGTTTTGGGGTCTCCTGATACCGAAAAGGTGTTTTTTTCAAAACGTCCGTCTGTCTGTTGTATGTGAACAAACCTAGCACCTAAACCAGAGATATAAACTTTTCCAAATTGAAGAAAACCCTGTCCATCTCACTCTAGTTGGAGCTTTGAGATTTTGAAAAACATTCTTAAAAATTTGGTTGTACTTTACATGAAGCCCCCTGGACATTGGCAAAATTTTCTCAAAAATAGCTCCAAATTTTTTCTTTAAATTTCTTGTAAGAAGAGAGTAAAATACACTTACGAAGGTGACATAGCTTCTATTTTCCTGGTTAACTCTGAATTTTCCAAAATTGCAAATGTTTGAATTTTTTCAGCGACTTCCTACAACTATAAAATTGAAGATAGAGATTTTTCTTCAAATAAAATTTGTAGGGCATAAATAGTTCTTTTAGTAAGGTCATGTAAACTTTTTTGAAAATTTTAGTAGTTTTCCTGCAATTGAGCGTGAAATATTTGCAAATTTAAAAAATTAAAAACAAGATTTTCACAAAAAAAATTTTTCTTGAAATTTTTGGTGGGGCCAATATTTTTTGAAATTAAACACCATATTGCTTTATTCTCTTGTTTTTTCAAAAATTACAAAAATGTATTTTTTTTCACTTGTCTCTCACGTTGGTAATATTTACTTTAGAGGCAATTTCGTCACATCACATTAATAGATTTAGGAGTTCATGTGCTTTAAATAATGTCCAATAAAGTTTCTCGAAAACTCAACAGTTTTCTGTACAAATGAGCTGAAAATTCTGCATTTTCAGAAATGCTAAAACGCCATTTTCTCAAAAATAGCTCCAATATTTTTCTTAAAATTTTTCTATTCTTAACTTATTTAACTATTAGAAGTTACAAAGAAATTTAGATTTTCATGTCAACAACAAAATTTAAAGTTAGAATTGAAGAACAGATTGAAAATATTCTTAAAATGTATTTGAATTTGTGAAACCTTGTCTCTGCATAAATATGGTGACAAGTCACTGGTGAAAAAGGTGATGCGCCAAATCACCGTTTTTAATGTTCTTTGCATTCTTTTTCCTTTTCTTAAATTTCTTCTAGTTTCTTTTTTTCATCTCTCAAAACCATGAATTAGATTTCTTATATCAGTAATACGTGTGTTCCTTTAGGTTTATTTACCCTTACTTTGACTGAGCACCCTGGGTCCCTGGGCCTTAGGTGAACTGAAGTGCAAACATCTTCAATGCAAGGTATGACGGTTGCCGTGGAAACGGCACGTTCAGGCTGCCTGTACTGTTTATACCAGGGTTGTCCAATTGGCTGCCATTTATTGTGGTCCGCGAAAGGTTATTAGTGAAAAGTGAAAGTTCCGTGCAACCATATTTGGTGGGAACATTGTGTTCCTAGTGCACTCGTCCTACTAGGGTCAATACCTCTTTAATGTCAAAATAGGTGAATTTTTGATTTAAGAATATTTTTTTTGGCAAATTCAGAAATTAATTAGTGGTGTTACAAAATGGTTCAGATTTTTCCGTAGTAAAGTTTTCTAATTTTCTTGGTGTGAACTGACTTTACGGTCTTGCCCCATCCTCTTGCTAGCTGCCATCTATTGTCGCCCTAAGTACATTTTTTTTTCGACATTTTCTCAACTTTTCAGTTTCCTTATAGTAGAACCGAAATATTACTTTAAGAATATGAAAGAAGAGTAAAACCTCGTCATAAATAGAAATTTTCATTGAAACATTTGAAGCCGATTTTAAGAAATTGGCGATTAACCATTACCGTAAATACGAAATTTTAAGCTTTTTCACAGGAATGTATTGAGTTTTCGAAAAAAATTCATTTAAAGTCACTTGTAGCATTTCCACTCACAAATAGAGTAATGTATACAAATCGATGGAAATGTCCATATGAACGGCGTGAGAGACATTTAAAAAAATTTTTGTGTAATTTTTGAAGAAATAAAAGAATACACCAAACTTAACTTATGTCATATAATATAGTGCAATTAGCACTATCAATTGGAAAAGTTTGAAGAGAAAATTTGGAGCCATTTTTGACTAAATGTTGTATGAACAATTTGAAAATGACGGGTACTTTATATGAAGCAATTCATGTAAGCTTTTCTTTGAAAGTACCCCCAAATTTTTAACAGTGGTTTTCAAAATCTGAAAGCTTCGACTCGACCCAGATGGACTGGGATTTCTTCAATTTGGAAAAAATCCTACGTATGGTTTAGGCGCTAGTGGTGCTCAAGAGAGTCGGACGGACGGACGTTTTGGAGAGAGAGGGGAAAAAAAAAAACAACCGCTTTTTCGGTATCAGCGCCCCCAAAAGTGTATTTCCGTCGAAATCTCGAAATCTATTTTCCGCAGCATTACATAACTTTCTCTATACTACATATATTACTCCGTATAAACGTATCAATACGAGAAAGTAACAAGTGGTGCTGCAGAATGGCACAGACTTTCTCGTTAGTAAAGTAATAATTTCCTTGGTGTGGACTGGCTTTACGATCTCGCCCCGTCCTCTTGCCGGCTGCCATCTATCGCCACCCAAAGAATATCAAAGAAGACTAAATCCTCGTCCTAAATAGCAATTTTCATTGAAATATTTGGAACCATTTTTAAGAAAATGGCGACTAACCGTCAGTGTAAATGCGAAATTTTAAGCTCGTTTTCACAGGAATCTATTGAGTTTTCGAAAACCTTCATTTAGTCACTTGTAGCACTTCAACTCACAAATGCAGTAATGTATACAAATCGGTCGAAATGTGCATATTAACGGCATGAGAGATATTAAAAAAAAAATCACATTTGTGTAATTTTTTAAAAAACAAAAGGATTCACCAAAATAAAGTTTGTGTCATATTTAACAGTACAGTTACTACTATTAATTGGGAGTGTTCGAAGAAAAAAAATTGGAACCATTTTTGAGGAAATGGCGTTTAAGCATTCATGTAAATTCGGAATTTTGTGCTAATTTTAACAGAAAACTGTTGATTTTCCAGAATATTTATGTGACATTATTTAAAGCACAAGTGTGTGTGTGTGTGCGTGTGTGCGTGCGTGTGTGTGTGTGTGTATAGATGGGTATAATAATGTGAAGAAATCGTCTCCACTGTCAAAAAATACCGACGTGAGAGAATTAAAATAATTAAATTTTTGTAATTTTTGAAAAAAAAAATAGAGCAATATGGCGTTTATGTCATCGTAAAGGGCACGAAGATTTGGAGTTACCGGGAAAAGTGGACCTATTCGGGCGGACTGACTGACTGACGGGCGGACTGACTGACTGACGGGCGGACTGACTGACGACTGACGGGCTGACTGACTGACGGGCGGACTGACTGACTGACGGGCGGACTGACTGACTGACGGGCGGACTGACTGACTGACGGGCGGACTGACTGACTGACGGGCGGACTGACTGACTGACGGGCGGACTGACTGACTGACGGGCGGACTGACTGACTGACTGACGGGCGGACTGACTGACTGACGGGCGGACTGACTGACTGACTGGGCGGACTGACTGACTGACGGGCGGACTGACTGACTGACGGGCGTACTGACTGACTGACGGGCGGACTGACTGACTGACGGGCGGACTGACTGACTGACGGGCGGACTGACTGACTGACGGGCGGACTGACTGACTGACGGGCGGACTGAGGGACGGACGGGCGGACTGACTGACTGACGGGCGGACTGACTGACTGACGGGCGGACTGACTGACTGACGGGCGGACTGACTGACTGACGGGCGGACTGACTGACTGACGGGCGGACTGACTGACTGACTGACGGGCGGACTGACTGACTGACTGACGGGCGGACTGACTGACTGACTGACGGGCGGACTGACTGACTGACTGACTGACGAGCGGACTGACTGACTGACTGACGGGCGGACTGACTGACTGACTGACTGACGGGCGGACTGACTGACTGACTGACGGGCGGACTGACTGACTGACTGATTGACGGGCGGACTGACTGACTGACTGACTGACTGACTGACGGGCGGGCGGACTGACTGACGGAGTGAATGACAGAAGAATTGACAGAATGACAGATGGAAAGACGGTTTGAAAAAAACTACGTGTTCGGTATCAGAGGACCCCAAAATGGGTATTTCTGTTGAAATCTCGAAATCGATTTTCCGCACCATTACATAACTTTCTCTATTCTACGTGTATACGTATGTTTAGGAGAAAGTAACTAGTGGTGCTACAGAATGGCACAGACTTTCTTAATGTGGACTGGCTGGAAGGTCCTGCTCCATTCTGAGTCCAGCTGCCATCTATTGTCACCGAAAGTACATTCTTTGACATTTTCTCAACTTTGCTGTTTCTTAATAGTAGAAACGAAATATAACTACAAGAATATTAAAGAAGAGTAAAATCTTGTCCAAAATAGAAAATTTCGTTGAAAATTTTGTAGCAGTTTTTAAGAAAATGGAGATAAAGCATTACTGTAAATGCGAAATTCGAAACACTTTTTCACAAGAATCTATTGAGTTTTCAAAAAACTTCATTTGAAGTCTTTTGAAGCACTTCCAGTCACAAATGTAATGATGTATACAAATTGATGGAAATGTGGGTGTTAAAGGTAATTATTTCAAATTAATTACATTTGTATAAGTTTTGAAAAAACAAAGGAATACACCAAAATGAACTTTACGTAATATCAAACAGTGCAATTAGCACTATCCATTGGAAAAATTTGAAGAAAAGATTTGGAGCAATTTTTTAGTAAATGTCGTTTGAGCGTTTCTGAAAATTCTGAATTTTGAACTCATTTTTACAGAAAACTGTTAAGTTCACGAGAAACTTTATTTGACATTATTTAAAGCACATGTACTCATAAATCTAATTGTGTGAAAAAATTGCATCTAATGTAAATATTACCGACGTGAGACATGTCAAAAAAATTACATTTTTGTTAATTTTGAAAGAAAACAAACAATAGAGCAATATGGCGTTTATGTCATCGGATAGGGTTCATTTGGTACTACCCCTACCAAAAATATTTCACACTCTGTTACCAAATACTACTAAAATTTTCAAAAAAAAGTCGAAATGTCCTTTACGATTGAACTATTTATGAGTAAAAAAATTTATTTGAAGAAAAAATTTTAGTTTAAGTTGGCCAGCTGCCATGTATTGTCGCCCAAAGTACTTTTTTGACATTTTCTCTTTTTTTGGGTTTCTTAATAGTAGAACCGAAATATACCTTCCGGGATATTAAAGGAAGTAAAACTTCGTCCCAAATAGAAATTGTCATTGAAAAATTTGAAGTTTTTCTAAGAAAATGGCGGATAAGAAATACTGTAAATGCGAAATTTGAAGCTCTTTTTCACAGAAATCTATTTAGATTTCGAAAAACTTCATTCATAGTCATTTGAAACACTCCAACTTACAAATGCATATACAAATCGATAGAAATATGCTTATTGATGGCGTTAGGCATGTTTAAAAAAAATACATTTATGTAATTTTCAAAAAATAAAATACACCAAAAGGAACTTTACGTCATATTAAACAGTGCCATTACCACTAACCGTTGGAAAAATTTGAAGAAAAAATCCCGAGCCATTTTTTAGAAAAAGTCTGTTGAGCGTTTCTGAAACTGCGAAATTTTGCGGTCGTTTTAACAGAAAACTTTATGTATCATTATTTAAAGCGCATGTGTTTATAAATACAATAACCTGAAGAAATCGACTCTAATGTAAATATATCCGAAGTTGGAGACAATTCAAAAAATTACATTTGTGTATTTTTTGGAAAAATAAAAGAATAGAGCAATATGACGTTTATGTCATTGTATATGGTTTGTTTGGCAGTAACCCTATCAAAAATGTAATGAAAAAATTTGGAGCTGTTTTTGAGAAAATCTTGTTTTGTATTTTTTTTGAAATTGTAAATATTGCACGCACTATTGCTCGAAAATTACTATACTTTTCCAAAGAAATCTACATGATGTAATGAAATAATTAATTATGTACAACAAGTTTCATTTGAAGGAAAAATCTCTTTCTTCAATTTTATAATTGTAGGATGACGCCGAAAAAAATTCAAACTTCTGCAATTTTCGAAAATTCAGAGTTAACCGTGAATATCGGACATATGCCACCTTTATAAGTGTATATTACTCTGTTCTCTGTGTATTATTCAATTCTAAATAGTTAAAGTTTACCTAAAACTATTGAAGTTGAACGGCACATTGCGGTAACTTCCGTGAAAACAAAAGTTACGATCAATCCTAGATTACCACACACGTCAGTAAATCTCTTGTCTTTGAACACTACATGAAAAGTCGGCGGGCGGGTGGGCGGTCTTTGTTTTAATGTGTCATTGTAAATTCATGTAACATTCACAAATAAAAACACGAAAAGGAAACAATGCACAAAAATGACGCAAGGGTCCAGAAAAATGATATAAAAATGAAAAAAAAAGACCCAATAACTATACATTTCTATTACTTATATGTCGTGATAAAATTTCATTTACAAGTTAGCTACGTCTAGAATGCATCAATGAAAAGATAACATGTCATCAGAATCCGAGCCCTATTTATAACAATTTCTATAGGCGAGAAAGTACATGCTGTTTTAGCGCTACTAGTTTGATCACATGCTGCCACTGATACATAGTACGTTGTTCTTGTGATCACGTACTTGGTGAACATAATAAAACGGAGTCATACAGGCCTTGAGGTAACTGTCTGTTTAAGAATCACGAATAATCTTGAAATTTCGTGTTTTTCAATTTATATTGGGTCATAGGCTCTGTTTTATTATCTTTGAAATGTTTCAAACCGTTTCTTGCTACATTTCTTGGTTTTTGAGAATTAAGTTTTTCAAAGCGAATGTCAACTGTCCATCTCTTATTGGGTGAACTTCAGATGCATTTTTGGAACTTCAGATGCATCCGAATTGGAAATTTCCAGCACATTCATGCAGTTAAACATAAATTATGAACTATTAAAGAGAAACCCCGATTTCTCCAGTGAATGAACTAGAATAGTTCATCTATCACTAAAAGTTTCAGTTTTATGAACTGAAATGTTCAGCATAAATTTACAAACAATTATTTTTTCTCAAATAATCAAATCCTGACTCTTTAGTTTTCACAGTACCTTTACCATTCTAGTTCATTCACTAGAATTTTCAATTGTCATTAATTAAAAAAGAATTATCAAATATATCAATTTGTTGTTAATAAAAAATAAAAATTAATATTTTTTCTCAGGTTTTTCACCTTAAAGCAATAGATACGCACGTGTGAATCAAAATGATCCAATATCAGGATTATTCGAAAACGGCTGCCGAGAGGATCTACCTACCTCTTGACAAAGGAGGTGGAGGCATTATTAATATAATGAACAGCAATGCTACGAAATCTCACTACTTCCATCCATTAAATTTAGCAAATGCTCATTTCCAAACCAAAAAAATAAACAATGAAAACAGTACTACAGTGGTGTCTTTAAGAGTAACACCGTAGATATCCCAATGAACTATCAGGCAGAATGCGAATTGTAAAGAAGTAACAACGTTTTGTGTACACAAAAGCAGAAGGATTTATGATAGCCATTCAAAACTAGGATATTTCAATGAGAAATTATTTACTATTCATAATAACAGACACCTCTACGGAAAGTGATGTATGTAGGCGTGGTGCACAGCATGAAAACACCCAGTCTCCAAAGTTAAACATGACAATACGGCTAAAACCATTTATGGACGGACGTGCGAATTTACGTCCCCAATCACGAAAGTACGTTGCATCCTGTGTATCCATATTACAAATACTGTTCTGCTATAATCTCGGAAAATGAAGAGTGGACATTTCATCCCTGATGGTGCAACAAGGGAAGAATTCGGCCGTAAAAATAGTAATTTGATAGAAATACACCACTATCTATAGTCACTAAAACCTATATATCACGTAAAAGATTGATTCGTAAACGAAGTTGATCTGCTTACCGTGAAAGGATAAGACTCGGGACATTGTGCTCAGATAGAGCGTGTCAATGGGTGTTGAAATACTATTTCCGGGAATAGTGGCGTGGGGGAGGAGATGGGTAAGTCAAGTTTTCGAAGAAAGATTTTGAAATAATTCAGTCATGGGGGTTGGGGTGTGAAACATAGATACCAGCCAGTACATAGGGAAGTTGGTTTGTTCATTTAAGAGAATTTCAAATATTTGCCTGGAAATTACTGTAAAAATGTATCACATTTTCAACGTACGGTTCCAAAATTTGCTGTTCCATTTCTAGCTTCATGAAGTCTTTAGCTTGAAAGGCGTGGCCTGTTTGTAAGTTATGTTGCGAAGTGTGATTTGTATATGGATTCAATACATGTATCTTAATATGAACACACATTACATGTCCTTGTAAACTGTAAAACATCGACTTATGAAGTTAGCTTCACTGTTGTGAAGGTGTAGTCACACATTAGTGTGGAGTGAGGTTGCGGGAGAATGTTTTTATTTCCTTTCTGGCTTTTGCACAAAATGTTCTCACACGTTCTCCACAAATACGATCTTCACGTTTCCTACACGATTGAGGTTGTGCGAGCAAGTAATACTTTCTAATGCACGTATTTATGACTTTAATTTTTTCCTCGCAACCGGGAGAGGTGGCTCAGGACATCAACTGTTGTCACTGCAGTGCCTCTGTCTGGGATGTTCGAGTCTCGAAGTGGCAGGATTTTCGACACTAGCTTGTCAGCTAGGTCGAATTCAGTCACTGTCTGGAGGAGAATTCTAGCGGCCAGCTGCTCTGATCGATAGGTTTCCGTGGCTACTCCGATTAACACCAGGCGACTGCCGTAGCAGTACTCTAACAACGATCCCCGGACCGCTCGCAATCTTACCTTCCTCTTTCTTGTCCTATCCTCATTCGTTACTTCCACTTCCACTAATACGCACTACACTACCACACAAGCTGGGAGACCGGTCGGGAGCTTAGAGGTTGTCCCGGCTGGGGCGGTGCCTCGCTGATGAAGGATACTTGGTTAGGGAAAATCCCGCTAGCCGACGGCAGATCAGCGCCGTTTATATGGAGAAGATCACAACCACCGCTCGTGGAAAAACATTTACTATACTTACGGAAGTAATGACCTTAGCAGTAGACGCGCCTGGAATCGCTAACAATCAATCTTAAGCGTAAAAGCGATCATAACATTTTCGCTCGGGAAATTATACATTTCTGGTCTTTTTCATGTTTTCTATCAGTTTTCGACATAACTTCAACAATTCCTTTCGTGAGTGTTCTTACATGATTATTGAGAACGCAGGCTTCCGCGGCCGGAGTCAGTAACTTCGGTTGTCCAGAGGACACCATTTTTACTTACGCGATGATTGCTCGTCTAAGAGTCTTTTTATTGCTCCACTGTTCCTATTATATTTCGAAATTTTCGGCTTGCTATCTCTGCGACTTCTTGGTGACATAGTATGCACTTGTTAAAAATTGTACGTGTAATGTTCTACACAGGTTTCCTTGAGTATTTATTCATACTCAAAGTTTACAGGAAGGTTCGGCAGATATAAAATCATGGCCATTCTTTTCGGGTCTCTATCAACAATTTATTCTTCATTTTCAGATTGTAGGCTTCAGTGTGCTGTGTGACGTACAGACGGATGACGCACGCACCTGCTTGTGTCACCTAAACATATTTACGTAATTTCAATTCAACGACATTAGAACTCAAGGGTCACTGATGGGCTTGTTCACAGATTCGCCATGTGTTGAATGTGGAGCAGAGCGCTTTGGTTGCTGGCGAGGGCGCCGACGGGGAGGAGGGCGCGCCGGCGGTGGACTCCGCCCCCGCCCCCGCCGCTGCTCCCGCTCTCTCTGCCACTCCCACCTCCGACTCCATCCCCACTCCCACTCCCGCTGCCCCGCCCACACCCGCTCCGTCTCTTGCTCCAGCTCCCGCTCACGTTCCCTCCCTAGCTCCTGCTCCCGTCGCAGTAAGTGCTGCTGCTTGTTCAGAGATTGCTATTTCTACGGCCTCCTCCCATCCTTCTAACTCCACTTCGTCTGAGGTGCATGCCAACGTTGTTGAGGCATCTTTGTTGAATGCACCAGCTGCTCCTATCACTTCGACGGTCTCGAACGTCGGGGCTCGTCTACCCGTCGCCCCTGGCCTCCCTGCAGTGTCCTCCGCACCGCCACCAGGGGACCCCGCGGCACGCGCTTTGCCGCCTCCGCCCCTTTCCACTCCCGCCGTTTCATCAACGAGCCCTGCGGAGGCGGGGGCGGCGGGCGCCGAAAGCCCGGACGCGGCGCGCCGGCGCGAGGTGGGCGTGGGCACGGAGGAGGCGCGGGAGCCACCGGCCCCGCCGCCCCCCCGGCCCCCGCCCGCCCCCCGCCCCGCCCCGTCCCCGCCTCCGGTCTCGCTCCTACCGAAGCGCCACGCCCTGTAGAAGTCCCGAGCACCGCAGCTACTTCCACAGCCATAAGTACTGCCGTAACGCCAACGCCCGCGGCGTCTGTCCCGGCGCCTGCGTCGTACGTGGCGGTGGCGGCCGCCGCGACGACTCCTCCCGGCCGCTCGTCCGCTGCGACTGCGGCTCCGCGCCCAGGCGCCCGCGGCCCCGGCGCCACCACCCCGGCCACCGCCGCCCGGCCCCTGGCCGCGCGGCCTACTCCACGGTGTCGCGCCTGGGCGGCACGGCCGGCCGCGGCCCCGGCCTCGGGGCGCCGGCGGCGCCGCGACCGCGGTGTCGGGCCGCGCGGCCCCGCGCCCGCAGCCCGCGCCGCTCGCCCCGGCGCCCGCGACGTCCGCGCCTGCCCGAGCGCCTGCGTCGGTGGCGGCGCCGGCGTCGGCGACCTCGTCGTCGTCTGCCGGTCGTGCCCTGGCCCAGCCCGCGCCCAACCCGCGGCTGGTGCGCAGCCGCACCTCCACCGACGTGCGGCCCGCGGGCGGCCGAGGCCTGCTGCTGCGCCGCACTCCGGGCGGCGACGCCGCAGCCGCCGCCCGCGCGCAGCGTTCCTCGCTCGCCATGCGCCAGGTGCGTGTCATTGGCCCCGTGCGGGGAAGGCTCACGAGTGAAGTAAAGCAGAAGTCAGACCTAACAAATTTCATCTTCACTCTTCAAAGTAGTTTAATATACTCTGCTATTGAACACTGTAAAAGTTGTTAAAACATTACATAAAACTTAACATAAAACAAGTCACAAATTAAGTTATTAGTGCAGGTTCATTACGTTCTCAAATAAGATGTATTACGTAGTAAAATCCTAAATTTCTTGTGATAGCCTATTTATGCGTACGTGTCCCACTGTAGTTGTAACAAAAAAGTGTTGCTTTCTACTATTCACTATTTTTCGTGAGGGAAGTATCCGAATTGGGTTTCTCAATTTTGTCATTTTCGTTTTTTCTTTCTTCTCCCGAAATTGAATTCTGGTAATTGAATGGCTCTCCTTAGCGCATTCCGAGTGTCGTTCAGGCGACGTGAATCGCCTCCAATGCAATGATTCGTTCACTTCAACGGTCTACCCGCGAGGGGCAGAGCCACCAGGTATAGACCCGAGAGAAGTCGCACTAGCTGGAAGGCTCTGAGGCGCAAGGGCTCTAAAGGCTGGCATCGCTGCTGCCTTCTGAATCTCAACGTCCGTAGGTTTTTGAATTTTAGTAGGGCGTTGCCCCTTTTCAGCTGGGTGCTACTTATTCTGAGGTTAGAATGGGAGATGTATTCTTCATGTCACTTCGCGGCGAGCCCCTCCTAAATTTCTCCCGAGTCAAGGATCACGACAAAACAGGGATCCAACTGGGAACCTACCCAAGTGAATCCGGAGCGTCCCACTCGTTTTCTCACACCCCCACCCTACTGACACTATCGACGTGAGTGTCGCTGAGAAACCCAGGATTTCCCTAATCCTCCAAAAGAGTGGGACCGAAGTCATAGGCTCGAAACGGAGTGTAGAAGCAATGCGAGAGCATGGGCTTCAGCGGCCGGAGGCAGCAGCTGCTTGGGTGTCCGGGAAACGTCGCGTCCTATAACGGTCGAAACGTTGTCACGTGCTTAGGACGCGGTGTCTCCCAGACGCTCAAGCAACTACAGAAGCAACGCGTTCACGGCTGCGATGGAACTCCGCCGACTGACGGATGGCTTTTCCCGTGGCAGGTGCGCACGCCCGGCTCGGCCCGCGCCTCGGCGCCCGCCGCCGCGCCCAGCCTGGGGGCCCGGCGCGCGCCCTCGTCGGCGCCCGCGGGCGTGGGCGGCGCCGGGCCGGGGCCGGCGTCCGCCCCGCGTCGACGGACGGCCTGGCGGCGCTGGTGGGCGGCGCGGGGGGGGGCTGGAGCGGCGCCAGGGCTCGGCGTCGTCGCTGCACAGCTGCGCCTCCACGCGCAGTTGGGCCGAGAAGGTGCGCGGCGACGCCGCCGGGGACGCGGCCGCCCACGCCGCCGCCGCCGTCGCCGCCCGCCCCACCGCTGTCTCCGTGGAGGTGCTGCCCCGCGCCTGCGCCGGCCTCGACGACGGTGAGTGGCGTTCGCCTCGTCTTCGTCTCGCTAGCAATTCAACAAAAAATAACCGAGCAGTTTAGTCTTCATCAATTCGAATAATAGAAATAAACTTATTCCAATGGTAGTCAAACTTCCATTTGCCAATTGTGTAGACTATGTGCTCGTTTAATGAATTAATATTTTGAGTCGCGTCGACACCTGTCGCAATCATTGCAAGCGTGATTTTGTAAGCTTAGTTGTTTCGTTTTTAACTTTCTTGTGAATAGCATACTGTAATTGTTTTTTGTCGCGCTTTTTTACCCTTTTTCAGAGCAAGGTTTAGGAGCTTCTCGTTTTGAAATTGTCATATAATCCTTTTCGAGCAGTGTCAAACTTTCAGTGTTTGGCGTATTTTTAACGCCCATGTTATTAACGTTCTATCTTCAAACTGCCCCTTTCCCTTGTCATCTTATTTTTGATAGCCTCCGCCCTAGCCCTCAGATTCGTTCACGTCACGTGTCACGTCTCTCTCCTTAGCACTTAGCCTCTGCTCGCGTCGCTTGCTCGCTCCTTGGCCGCCCGTCACGACCTCACCTCCCCCTGCTCCCGATTGGATGCATCTCGCTGCATTGACCTGCTGCCCCATTTCGCTGTTTCCCGCGCGCAAATTCATTGATTTTTGCACGCGGTCGGGCGGGCGGTTCGGCGCGCCCGCGCCCGCCACCCCCGCCGCCGCCTCCACCTGACGGGGCGTCCTCGCCTTTCCGTGCGCAGATGACTCGGGAAGGGGGGCCCCCCGCATGTCGCCGGCGGCCGCGTCTGCGGCGACCAGCGCGCGTCTGGCGGCGGCGGCCGGCACCTCCGCGCTGTCCCGCAGCGCCGGCAGCATCAAGGGCGGCGGCGTCGGGCGGGCGTCGCTGGAGCGGCGCCCGCGGCCGCCGCCAGGGCCCGCGAGAGGACGATGCCCGCCAGGAGGGCGCCAGGGCGACGGCGGGCCTGCGTCGCCCGGCCCCGCGCCTTCGCCCGCGTCGCCCGCGCTGGCCGGCCGCGCGCAGCCGCCCGCCGCTCGCTCGGGCAGCGCCGCCGCGGCCGCGCGCTCCACGCCGCTGCCCGCCCAGCGCACCCCGCCCGCCTCCGCAGCTGCGCAGCGCCTCGCCGCCGGGTGAGTGCCGCCCCCCACGACGCTTCCTTTCTGGGCGTGTTGAACATACTGTCATTGAGCGATTCGTTTGCCTCTCATTCATGGCGAACTAATTAAGGAGCGTGCTAGACGAGTAACACGTAGGACTGATTCGTATAAGTTTCAGAAAACGACAGTTGGCTAACTTGTGCATGCAGGTGGGGGTGCTAAGCACTTGCTTAGTCTGCTTCTGTTTTATTCCACCCGGGACACAATTACTCATCAATGTGATCACTAAACTTCCGATTTTTAATCTCTGAAGTCTCTCATTTATGCGCCGAAAATAGGAGTCTTAAGTCCTTAATAAAGCAGAATGAATTGGGATGAAAATTATTTCTTAGACTAAATTTTATTACGAATTAGTTTATTACAGATAAATTAGTAAGATGTATTTGTAAAAATTAAAATGTAAATGCTAAAACATAATTAGAGCAAATAGAGATAAACAAAGGTACAGAGTACAAACGCTTAACTCTAAAACCTCTGGAAGAATATTATTTCCCTAATTTGTTTCATAATATACAAACAAAACCTCTTCTAAATTGTGAGCTTTGAATCTATGTTATTCATCACTACAACGCATTTTTATCAACAGAAAATTATTTCTTCACTTCAGTAGCGTTTGAATTTTGTGAATAATCGACAGTGAGCTAATTGGTTCGTCCCCAGTTTCGTCCGTTAGTTATTTATACGGAATGATGTCACGAAAATCCTAATAGATGTAAAGAAGTGCTAAGAAAATGTATTAAGCACTGGAACTGCCTGGAATGTTTCGAAAACAAATGCCCTCTCTCCGATCCAACTACTAAACAAGCTTGTAAATATCTAATCTATTTTTTTAAATTAAAAAATAAAATGAAGCAATTAATGACGTAAAGGTATTCTTAGGGTCCAACGTTGAAATAGGCATTTTGGGCCCTGTAAATGAGGTTCTTGTAATATGGAAACGTCTTGGAATATATATACTACAATTTTGAGTGTCTACGTCAAAAGAATAAAATAGGCGTGTGCCTAAAAATCGAAAGTCCAATAATAAACTACCTATACAATAAAGACTAAGCATGTAAATTATCTATACAGAAAGTAAAATGGACGTTATGGTGCTAGGATAACTTTCACAACTTTCTCGATGTGTGATTCTGGACACTTCATGAGCATTGATGTTGAAGTAGAATTTATGCATTTATAACCAGCTTCTAGTTGTATCGAAAACGCTAAATATTTATTGGGACGTTACACAGTAGTATGTTGTTCTCAAATTACGTTAAAGTGAACTTGAAAGCTTAAATTGTGAACTTTGTGGTTATATTGAATAACATGCCAACAAGCGTTTTCGTCCATAATATTTTTACGTTTAAATTTCTTTGTAACAAGACCGGAGAATAACTTCACACATTCTCCTAATACTGTGTAACCTTCGTCTTCGTGATGACTTCATTCGGAAAAGTTTTTTTTTTACAGAAAATAATGTATAGGGTCATTGAGATTTTTGTTTAAAATAATAAAATATGTATTTTCCCTTACAAACTTATGTAAATACAATTAATCCGTCCCAGAAATTTTGACAAAAAGTACATTTTATAGAGAATAACTAGTAAATTTTTGCATATAGAACAAAATGTATAAATGCTTAATAAAAAAGATTTAAAATAATTTTAATTTTATTGAAGACTTAGACACATGGAAAACGGCGAGAATGGAGTAGTGAGGAGAATGGACAAAATTTCGGATGAACACACAACGTAGATTGAGAAAAAGGCAGAGTGAGTTACGAACCAATGGAATGCTTGTTGTCCGGAGTTGAGTGGCCGAGACACGTCAGGTGGACGAGATGAGATCATTTTTTCTATACCAAAACCGGGTGGACGTATGAAAATTTCGACAAAAAAAAAAAAATTCGAAAACCGAATCGTACAAAAAGCAATGGTTTGACTGTAGTGTAATGTTTTTTTGATAGCGACGCGGAGCCCACGATGACGGCGGCGGCGGTTATGACGGCGACTTCGCCTGGAGGCGGCGCGAGCGCCGGGGCGGGCGCAGGGACGGAGACGGAGTCGGAAGCGGAGCAACAGCTGGCCGACATCCTGGAGGAGCGCAACCTGTCGGAGGACGAGCTGCGGCAGAGCAAAGAGCTGCCGGCCCCCGCGCGCCGAGATCCACGGCTGCAGACGCGCGGCGACCTGGACGCCGACGAGACGGAGACGGACGAGACGGAGACGGACGGGGAGGCGGCGGCGGGCGCGGAGGACGGCGACGCCGAGGGCGAGGACGAAGAGGACGAGGAGGAGGAGGAGGAAGAGGAGGACGATGACGACGACGAGGAAGACGATGACGAGGAGGAAGAGGAGGAGGAAGAAGAGGACGCGGGACGGGCCCGGGGGCGTGGCGGCGGCGGCCATGGGGGCGGGAGCGGCGGCGGGGGCGGGGCCGGGCCAGGAGGAGGACGACGCCGAGCGCGAGGCGCGGGAGAGGGAGGAGGACGCGCTCGAGCTGGAGGAGCGCTATGAGAACATGCTCGAAGGTGAGTGGCCCACTACTTCTCGGAAAGTTGTTTTTTTTTATATGAAGTATGAAACGCAATGCTAAGCAGCGTAGCCTGTTCCCGTACACTAGTTCTAACTTTAGGTCAGAGACATGTTTTGCGTAAGTGAGGTTATGTACGCCCTCGTAAAACAGTACCTACGAGTATATTAGAAGCAACCAGTGACAGACACGCGTCCAAAGAGTTAAGATCGTTTTCTGCGACGTTTTTCGTTCTAAGACCGTAATGGAAGTGGTGCGGAACTATTGCAGCGTATTGTATTGATAATGATAAAATCACGTTATGCCAATAATTCCACTAGTGCTGTCCACTAACAAGTTGTGGCATCGTGTCATTTTAGCGTTAGCGCATACTCTGCCACCATATTTATATCAGCCGTTTTTAAGCCTTGATCGTGTGATGTATATCGTGAATGGTGGATGCGCCTCAGATACTGAACACCCAATAATTTTGGTGGAGTATCGTTTTCCGATAGAGCTCTGCCAGATTGGCGCATGCGCACAGGCTCTTTGTGCTTTACGTATATGACACTTTTCTTCACACTGTGCCCTGTATCCAATATCTAACTGTACCTTGATACTATCTCTCTCTCTTTACATAAATGTACCATTAACACTTGCATATGCATACACAACCTCGCATCTGAACACAATTTTCCACTCGATTGAGTCCTGTAGGATGTACGATAATCGTTGCGATACAGAAAATAGATCCATCTTGCTATGCCAAGTGTATTGATATCGCAGAATTAGTCCCATAAGCGAACAAATGAAAGGCGAGATTGCGCAAAGCTATAAGGATATCTGATAATGGGAATTTAATGAACAGTTCACCTCGGAATTAATTGTAGTAGACAACTTCGGAACAAAGTAATATAACATCTAAGAAGGAAGACGCAGAACGAAATCAGCACATAAAACATAAACGATCGCGTTTTACGTATTAGCAGGTTTTGGCTATTTAGTTTCGCGCTGTGAAAAAACTCGATTCTCTTTGGCCAACATTCCCTCCGGAAGACATTCGCACGTTGCGCGCAAAAGGACTTGGGGGATAAGAATGCAACCCGCGATACTCCGCTGTTGAGAGTGGTGTAGTTTGCCCCTTGGAGGAATTCGGATGTAAACGAGTTCGCAATGTTTTAATGTTCTAGCGCTTTTCGAAGACAGTATTCAGAAATGCCTGAAAAATACAGTACCAGTAAGAATAATTAAAATTAAGGCAATTTAATTTCAGTGATATTTAAATTCTTTATACATTTAAAATACTTGGCGTTATTTTAAAACGTTCATTTAAATATTTCACTGAACCACCTTTCGTTATTTTTGCTTTGATTGACAGATGAGAATTAGTTTATGCGTCGTCGCATGATATTTGTACCGTTTACCAAATATTTAGGATGAAAGTTAATTAAATCGAAATGTGACGATACATACTCTGTTTTGTAGCCTGTTGTTCATTCGAAGGTGATTCTCTGTCTACATGAATCTATGAGTCGATAATGTCTTGCGGTAGGAGCGTACAATAACCTAACTTCTCTCTATGATTGCAACTTTTAAGGAATTTGACGCATCGTGCCTCTGCGACGCAAGAGGTCTCGAGAAGGTTGTCGAGGGAGGGAGAGGGATATCATTTATATAATTTTCTTTGTGTCATTGAGGGAACAGGTCGTCTGCTCAATGCCCCGCTATGGTAACCCTCCGGTTATCTCCAGTTATCTCACTGCAGAAAATTCATTGATGCCTGGGTACGGTTACCCGCGAAAAGGATTCAAACATTTCGTCTCAGGTCAGCAATCCTGATAAATGTATGAAAGGTTTGGGTGTAAACGTTGTTAACTCACACGGAAACATATTCGAAATTAAATCAATTGAACATTTAGGTTTGGGAAGTTTGAGGATTAGCGTATAAAAGTGACAACCACCTACCATTAATTATTAGTATAATTAACAACCATTAACTAACACACTGCATGCAGAGCTGATGGTAGGGGCCAATAGTGACAAAAGCTACAATTGAGCGAATGAACATCTGTGCCGGCGAGCCATTTGTTGAGGCGAGGGCTTTGCGTGCGCAGGCATGTCGTGGGCGGAGCGCATGGACGCGCTGGAGCAGCTGCAGGCGCTGGTGGCGCGCCACCCGGGCCGCGCGCTCGAGCTGCACCAGAAGCTGTCGTCGCCGTCGCGCCGCTTCACACGCTTCACGCTGCCCGAGGCCCTGCGCCGCTTCCAGGCCAAGCAGGCGCGCGCCAAGCAGAAGCGCGAGCAGCTGCGCCAGGCGCGCTCCCAGCGCCTGCGCGAGCTCCTCAACAAGGTCAGCATTGCGGCGCGCACCCGCTCTCCTGCCAAGTATAAGCATTGCCGTTTACTAGGGAGTTTTTGCACGCCGCAACTCACAGCGATCGACTGCGATCTCATGCGCATGCGCAGTTCGAGGTACGCATCACTAGGGAGTTTTTGCGCGCTCGAACGTGAAAGCAATCGACAGCACTATCCATTTTCTACGCATGCGCAGTTCAAGTTTTGTAACACTTTTGGGCATTGCGCATGCGCAGAAGATCGAGATTGCTGTCGTTTGCTGTCGGCGCTAAGGCGTGCAAAAAACTAACGGCGAAGCTCCTCGGCGATGAAAGGCACTGATGATCTTCTGCGCATGCGCAATTCGAGTTTCGCATCACGTTTGTTCACCTGCGCATGCGTAGAAGATAGAGATTGCAGTCGATCGCTGTACGCTATGCTGTACAAAAATTCCTTAATAGCTAACGTGTGATGTAAGCGAAAGAGATGAGGAATGTTCCACGAGAGCTGCGTTTCTTACGAGATGGGTGTTTGGTGTGATATGACCGGGTGAGGGGGCTTAGTGACAGCAACCGTTGCCGCTGCAGCGTCTCTCACCGGCAGGTTCTAGGGTTCCAGCCTCAACTCTGGCGGCTTGTCAACGCTCTGCATATGTAGCTAGGTCGAATTCAAACGCTTTTTGAGGTGTATTCTTGCACCAGGCTGCTGTTTTCAGTAGTTTTTCTGTACTTTCTCTCATTAATACCAGAAGAATGTCAGAGTCCATAACAAATGGACCAGAGATCGTGTGCGATCTTTCCTTCCTTCCCCCCCCCCCTCTCTCTCTCTCTCTCACCTCATATACTTACATGCACCACACTACCATAAGTTGATGTGCCCAGACTCATACAAGACAGATGTTTCCTATTGCTGTAGTAAGGCTTATATGTTTCTTATACTAATTTCTTCTGAAATTTTAAGCTGTATTTTCCTGCTCAATTGTGCCCTCTAAAGTCCCTATTGTGGTACCTTCATTTGGATGTCTTCCACTTGACTTCTTGGCCATAAGATAATGAAATATTTTTGCCCAATTGCATATTGATTGGCTCAATTTCGGCAATTTCAAAATTCAAGATTATTCAAGACTGTGTTTTGTTCAGTAAGTTTGTCTGCAATTGCAATGGAAACATTTACTGTGACCATGAGCATCAGTGCTTCTTCAACATGTCCCTTCCATAAGAGTGATCATTACAAATTTTTCTTAGCCCAATTCCTTGATTTGATCCTTTCAAAATGTGTAAATCAGACCCTGAACATGAAAGAAGTGTGTTGCTGACAATGATAAATATTTAATTCTTTACAAACAGGGAACATCAATCTTTCTAGGGTTGAGGTGATCCCTTGCATCCTCCTAATTCATTCGCACCTTGCATAAGTCACACTGTTGTTTAGTTTTTTTAAATAACAAATGGGCAATAAGTTTCTTTAGAATATTTGCACTTTGTACACACATACATACACACAGTGTTGACGGTCCATACCCTTAGCACTATCCTGGATTGTTGCCTTGTAGAGCCACACGGAGATACCCTCACCTATCACAAGATCGTTACTTCGTGAGCGAATGTTGTGACAAGCACGAATAGATGTTTCTAATACAAAACAAAAGGGCACAGCTTTTCTACCCACCTATATCTGAAGTCATGTGGCACAGCTGTGAGATTCATCAGGAAATAAGGACAACCCAGTTGCTGTAGGAGCCCAAACTGACGGCACATCACCACACCCTGATGCAATCCTGTTTTTCTGGTAGTAGTGGAAGCCTTTCTTTTGTGCCAAAGTGTGCTCTGCTCCTTGTGCCAGTTACTGATGACACATGGGTTGGGATGCACTCTGCCCCAGTCCTGATTGAGGCAGATGGATGGGAAACTTCACATGTAGCTCATTTAGGGCGCATGTCCAGCAAAAATTAATATTTGACAATAAAAAGTCATTGCTCAAATTGCTGACTAGGACATGACACAGTCTTGTTCCTTCACACTACTATAAAGAAATCACTTTTAGCAGCACCTTTAGAAAAATGGAAGCAGTCATTTTTACTGTTTTGTGGTTTCGGTTTCTTTTTGTGCCTTTAATAATTGATTTATTTGGGCCTGAGAGATGCTGATTCAAAGCAAGAATTGGTGCTTTGAAAATTCCAGAAGGTCGCTTTCTAATACATTTCCAAGTTGATGCAATGTCAATTCTGAAAGGCAAGAGGAGTTACTGGGAAACAGTCACACCTATGACTATAAAAACAAACCTATTAAGAGATCTCATAGTTAATTACAAAACCTTTTATCTTTATTACTTCTCTTCTGTTCACTTTAGAGTATTAATTCTAAGTTGATCTGATTTATGTCTATAGATTTTTCATATTTTAGTTTAAGCATAAATTTGGTCTGGAGCTTGGACATGCGCTCTGGTTTGTATCTCAGTAGAAGCGTATAAGTTTTACTTTTCATTCATAATGATAAAAATTATTTTGTAAATTTAGGTCTATTGTTCACTCAACAGCATTTTATTGGATTGAGATGCACTGTTTGGAAGTTCTTTAAATTGCTTCTTCGCTTAATGTTCACTCCAGTGAAACCCATTCCACATCCCCATCTACCTATCATGATCTTTTACTGTTCATTTCATTCCTTACTGTACAATTTTTTGTCCATCTCTGTGCAAACCGTTGGTACCTTCAACTGTGACAGTTCATAAGCCCTTTCAGCCATTTTCAATTTCCTGAAAGTGCTGAAATAGCCCATAGGCCTGTGACAGCTCTTCACTACATATCTACTTCTAAATGGAGGGGGTGATGATTAGGAATGAATGGCAGTTGCAGATGAGATGCATGAAGCTGTGAAATTGCTACCATGTGAAAAACACATGATTGAAACACCCGTGCTTATGCAGGTGTTGAACCCATTCCTCTTATCTATCGGCTAATACCTTAACAGACTGCTACAGAGGGCAGATGGTTTTCTTAATTCTTTTGATGAGAAATAAAATATTTTTTATTTGCAACAGGTTGAAGAAGTAAAAGCAGCTCAAGCTCAGCTGTTGGAGGACAAACGTGCTCGTTTAGAACAAAAACTGCGTCGCGCTGAAGCTAATCGCAACCTTCACTTGCGAGGCATTGTCCGAAAGGCTCATGATGAAGAGGAGAAGCTGAAGGAAATTGCATTCATCAATGAACTGGAGGCTCAGAATAAGCGTCATGACTTCTTGGCTCTGTGTCAAGAACAACAAGAAAGATTGCAGGGAATACAGGAAGAGCGTCAGCGACGTCTTGAAGAAAAAGCAGCCAAAGAAGCAGCTGCTGAGGAACGACGCAGAGTTTTGGAAGCTGAGCGACAGGTGTGTTTCTTTACTTTGAGAATTATGAAAATGTAATCAGTTAGATACCATTTTAGATGCAGCCATAGGGTCAGATTTGTGCAAAATTAATAAACATGAAAAATTCAATACATAGACACCTAAAAAATAACAATTATACAAAGAAACTAAATTAGTATGCACTGAGAAAATTGTGTAAAGATATTTGAAAGGAAGTGTAATTGTATTATAGGAGATGTTTTTGTGTTGAAAGAGTGATTGTTTTGTATAGTATTGAATTTTGTATATTCTTGTTGTTAATCATATACGAGTTTATATTTAAATTGTGTTCGATATTCCTGTTTTATTTATTTTTTCATTCAAAAAAAATTGTATTGACTTTTGAATAGCATTTTGTTCTTGCAGTAAAGCATTATTGTGTTTTTATAGGAACGTCTTGAAAAGATGCAAGAATTACGTCGTAAACGAGAGGAACGTGTTGGTCGTAAGCAACAAGAGCGAGAGAAAGAGAGGCAAGAACTTGCTCGTGAGAAGGCACGGTAAGAATGAATATTCATTTAAATATTCAAGATATATACGCCCTTGTATGTCCAGTACACAACACTAACTGCAATCATGCATACTAATGCAATAGTCATATGTACAAAAGAAAATATTGGATCTTGGAGACCTTGGAGTGGAAAGTCAAATGTAAAATCTGGAGTTTTAAATATAATTGATAAGTAAAGTAGAGGTGAAAGTAAAGACAAAGTATCAGATTTTTTTTAATTGTATTGTGTTTACTAGACTTTACAGTCCTACTTACAAATTAAATATCTGGATAAATATACTATTGTGCATTTTTACATTTGAAGTTGAGTTATCAATTTTTTGAACTGGAGTTTCAAATGATTAAGGAAGAATGTATAAGGAGCATTGTACATTCACCAATCTGATGTGTTTGATTATTGTGTGGTGCTATGTATACTAAACTATTTCTTTTTCAAAAAAAGGATGTGTATTTTTAATTTCCCTTCGCTTAATGTCTGTTTTTCTTCTTTGATATTTCAAAGGGAGATATACAGTCAACTCCAGTTATAGTGAACTTTTGGGGACTAACATTTTTGGTTCTCTATATCCAATGATGTCAAAATTAAATAGAATTTCTCCACAACAATTGATTTGATTAATATAGAGATACACCAAAATACATTAACAGCACAAACTGAACATTTTAGTATCTTTATTTGCCCTTAAAAAATCAATTAAATTCAATTGTTTGCTTTGTACTTTTTCATTAATAATTTCTCTAGATCCTGTTCCTTCATAAGAGTAAACCTTTATATGCTGTTACATTACTGCCATTTTTTTAACATTACAAAATTGTGCATTTGAATTTAGTGATCGTGAGGAACGTCTCTCAGCCCTTCATGCTGCACAGCTAGCAACCCAGGAGGAATTACAACGAAAAATTCAACAGAAGCAAGAAGATTCAGCTCGTCGTCATGAAGAAAATATTGAGCACATTCGGCAACGAGCACTTGAGTCGAGCATTATGCGCTGTGCTACAGATGACTTGGCTCCTAGACTGGCCCCCTACGAAACTCTGAAACTTTGTAAAGCCTGCAATGTTCTGGTAATTCACTTTAAAATATCTCATTTCACCTCTTCTGAAATTCTAATTATTTCTCTTTTGCTAAATTCCTAGCAATGCCCCCAATTAGGATTATTTTGAACTATAACATTGAATTCATATTTGAAAGTCATTGTCATATCCGTCATCGTCATCATCATCATCATCATCATCATCTAAGAATCATTGTTTTGTTTAAGTCAAATTCTAGAGCACCCACTCTTCTGAACTACCTTCATTTTTCTTTGCAATCAGTCTCTTAGAACCTTTGAACTGATAATCTATTTCTCATGTATTTGTGTCTTTTCAATTTTTATTTCAACTTAATTTAAAATAGAAAAAAATGCTCACTTTTTCTTTCATTTTACTGTCTCTCCTATCACATACTTACAAAATAAAGAGAAGTTATAATACTGCAAGGAAAAGGTGATTTAACAACAGGAACTTGTTTTGAGGATCCTTTATGTGGAAAAAGTGGATAATTCTCGTTCCTATTTAGAATACTTCCTCTAATGCACTGTGTACCCAGAATTTATATTTTTGTGGGTCCTAAATATCGAAAAGTTTTTCGGCAAAATTTGTGTCTGTCTATCCATGTATCTGTGAACAATGCTAGAGACTGTAGGTAAACTAGTTAGAAAGCACCCTCCAATTGCACATGTAGAACACAGACTCCCTACCCCAAATTTTTAAGACCTACTGAAAGAAAAGACCTCTAGTAAAAGATAACTGCTCCTCAAATTTACTTCAGCTCGCTCAATATTACTGTAACTTCCAGAGTGTTCAGCATGTACATTGTGTTTTTTGGGTAGGTCTAATTGTTATCTGTGCTTTCGTGGTAAATAGAAATTCTAATGCACTAATTTCAAAGAATATTGTGATCTAGTGATTAGTATGAATTATTACTTCATTTAAATATTACAATATAAGATTCACTTTTATACTGTAAACAAAAATCAATAAAACTTACAAAAAAACTGAAAATATTATAGACGGAGAAATAGAAGTAATCATTATATTATTTGGAACCTTCTCTGAGCAAGACAAAAACAGTGACAGTGAAGATGAGTGACAGGGTTTACACTCTTTTATTATTCTAAATTTCATTACACTTCTTTTAAATGAAAATATCCTCAATTCAATTATTTACATTACTTTACTTTTAAAAATAGATGCTGCACCTTTCTGTATATGGTTTCCTTCCTCTGATCATGTCAGTTTGCAGGCAGGCAATATAAGTTGTAAACTCCACCCTAGGGGATCACATACAATTTATGCTTCTCTTCCAAAAGGAGATTCCTAACTTTTTGGGCTACTATGGGCAGCATTTTTACCAGAATTGATTTTCTCTGATCAATCTGGCTGTTGTCACAACTTCGTGAGTCTGAAATAGACATTTTGTTTTTTGGAGCACTTAGATCCAATTTTTTATCAAGTAGAGCTAAGAGCTTTTATAAAAATGGTGCAGTTATGATTTTTGTTGAATTTTCTTATTAACAAAAACTGTAAAAGTTGAATTTTTTGTTTAAAGATGCAGTTCTCATTTTGGCTGAAATCTCTGTATTTTTAAAAATTATAAGAGTTTAAAAATTGTTAGGCATCTTCTTTTTTAAAAATTAAAATTTTAAATTTAAGGGGTCATTAAAATTTAATCTAAATTCCTGGAATCGAAACCCAGCATGGGAAAAAGAAAAATTTTGGAAACATTTATTCAGGTATATCAAGAAGTATTTCAATATTATAATACCGTTACAAATTATGTGAGAAAGTTCTTGTTGTTAAAGCTCCATTAATTTCTTAAATTTTTGCCTTTGAAGTATATGAATGCTTTTTCCATCAATTATGTTCAATACTCTATTTAAATTATTGACCCACAGTGTGTTTACATGGTTTTCAACTGAGTGGAATATGTTGTTGGTTAGTGCTTCTCTCTATATAAAAATGAATAATCGGAAACTGAATTTTGTCTGAGGATGAAAACTCCTGTTACTTATGATTAATAACTTCTACTATACTCTGATTTAATTTCAGTGACTTTTGACATTTGATCAGAGGGATGCAGTTATCCAATTGGGAGGTTATCCATCTGTCAGGACTTAATTTTTGGTATTGAAGCTGCCAAGTGGATAACAGCCAACCAGCTGATCAAACTCAAAAGTTGTTATAATAAAATTTGAGGATACTTATAGACTACCCGTGGTACAATTCCTGTTTTAATGTCAACCCTGAAATTCATGAAAGGAAAACTAGTTCTTAGAGAACACACCTTTTATTTTCAATGATATTCCAAATGAAATGCTCTTTATTTACTTTAAAGATAGTGGTTGAATGAATTTTATTACAAATTCGTTGAATTTATTTAATCTTCATTTAATCTGATAACTAGTGTTATATAATATTTAATTTAATTCTAAAAAGTGTTTTGAAAATTTTTTACAAAAGCAGTATTGCTTTCAGAATTATTGCTGTGGATGCTTTGTCAAGAAATTGGTTGACATTTATTGTCAGATTCTATGTTCTAATGTGTACAATTTCTAGATTGGCTCCGAAGTGTATCTTATCAGCCATTTACGTGGTAAGAAGCACATGGAGCATATTCAGAAGCAACATGGACCTAACCCTACTCATGAGGAGCTCACTTCCTACAACATCAAACACATTGTTGATGCCCCTGCTGACCAGATTGATCCTAAAATTGCTTTGGACAAGGAACGACAGAAAGCTCTGAAGAAACGCTGCAAGAAAATAAGACTGCGAATGGCTGCAAGGTCTGTTTATTAAGATGGCAGTTATGATTTAGGGAACATTTTTGTAAATGAAGGAACAGTTTGTAAATGAAAGTTTTCTTCTTTGTTTGGATTGCTCGTTGACATTTTTAATTCATAAGAAAAGTAGTGTACAGCTTCTTGAAACATTGTTTTTGTTTGTAATGTGCTAATTATTCTTTAATTAACCTTTCAATAATTTTTTTGAAATAACTAAAGGTTCTGCTTGCTTGTAATAACAGTACATGTCATGTGGAATTGCATGTCACAGAACTTCATTTGAGCATGGCATGGAATGGTAGTAACACTGAAATCACAGTTACCTTCTGTATTGTTTCTACATTGTTACAAAAATAAGATGTCTTTGGATAAGAAAAAATATAAACATAAATGGAACACTAATGTAATTACTAGAGCCTTGATTTCTAAAGTTAAAAACACCTACAATATGCAATATAATGTGCATGATAAATCTTTAAAATGTGCAATAAATATGTAGTATAAAATTCATAAGGGAATAACGCTCATTACTAAAATGCAATGCAGAATACTTGTAGAAAAATTTGAATTGTGTTATGATGGTAATGTCTTTGAAAGATGAAGAAAAAATATGGAAATATTTTTTAAAATCATTTTATTTTTTAATTTCCCTTAATTAACAATGCTGTGGGAAAAATTTTTAAAAAATTTCTAATTTGATTTATATGTAATTTTAAGATATTTTTATAAATTGAAATGATCTCTCCTCTTCCGCATATGTCATGGGACAAAATTTGAAATGATCTGTGGATCATAGTTGATAGTTCTAGTAGCATTTCATTATTTTTTTTTCAATACATGAAGAACACTATTTTTTGAGAAAAGTTCAGTTAGTTTTCCTTTTAGGGTTATCACTTGGTATTGCAGCAACATTAAGAACTATTGTGTTTATATTTCATTTGAGTCTGAGACACTGCACGTGATGACCCGTGCCCCGTCACCCGAAATTTAATCGTACGATCGCGCTTCGATCCCGCGCATGTTACAAGCAAATACTCTATGTCTATATTCATTGGTAACAGTTTTGAAGCAAAAAGATATTCACTTCTTTATAGTGACTGGTGAGCTGTTCTATGACCCATGATAACGAAAAGTCATAATTCACAAATTTCAGGAAGTTTGATTTTAATAATTTATTACCATTATTCTCTTATTTTTCTGAAAAATTATCTGTAACTGGTTAGACCTATCTTGACGTTTGCTTCAACTGTGTGGTCTCCACATATTAGCGTTGAAAGTACAAGGATTGAGACAATACAACACAAGTTTTTCAGAGCCATAGCATTGAAAATGCATTTGCCAGATCCATTTGTTAATCATGATTAGTTTTATTGCGAACCAACTGAATATACTACCTCTCAGATCCCTGAAAAACTTCAGAGATTCAGTTTTCCTTATTAAATTGGTTACAAACAATTTGGATTGTCCATTTCTTCTGAAAGGTGTTAACTTAAAGTTCCTCCTGTCAACACAAGATCAGTTATGTTAGAGACAAAATATTATAATTTTTCCTATTTGGCTAATAGAATAGAAAATTTGTTAAAAGATTTATTTCTGAAATAAGAATGAGATTGTTATTTGGTTTTTAATTTTGTTGTTGAAATCAGTCACTATTACACTAATGTATCGAACCATTATGATTTGATGAGATTGTAAACTATTATTGTACACATTTCCGCACTAGTCAATGTACCTTTATATATTGTATTCAAGGACTGCAAGTTTGTTTATTCAATAAATAAATAAAATAAAAAATATGCTGAATTGGCTAAAATAAGCAGTAACTATGAAATGTGGTAAAATATCCAAATATATGCAAAATAAAATTTGTCATGAATGCTCGATATGAGCAGATTCATAAAAATGTCTGATCATTCTCCAAGAATCAATTTGCAAAAAAATATTCATTTGCATACAAATCCAGGTTCTAGTTATTACCATAATCAATAAGAAACACAAAAAGATAATGATATGATATGAAATGAATATAGCTTCATTTCTGGTACAGATGCCGACTGCTTTGCTGAAACTATTCTGTATTTCTATTCTAGTGTACGTTATTTCTGGTTGAACTTTCACAGGTGCAAGAACACATTCAGGATTTTAAAGTAATTCATGAAATAAAACTCATTGCAAAGATGGTCCTTCATGCCGAGTTCACATATGTGTATTGGTATAGGCCATGCTTTTTGGAGAAAAGCAAGTAAAAAAATCGCACGTAAACAGCTTGATGGGCAAGTATTCTGACTGAGCAAAGTCTATGAAATTATTAGGTGATGTAGGCAGTAACAAGCCTGGCTACAGCACAGAATGTTTCTTTATAGTATTTGTACTAGAAACTTTCAATACTTGAGTTGTGATTGCTTCCGTTTCTGTATTGAGGTAAGATGAAGGTGCCTGTAGTCCCATCTCTTACTTGGCTGGCCATTTGCTCCATATTTTTTACCAGCTTTTTGGCAAAATGGATGGCCAAAAAACTTCTTTATGAATTTACATATGTCAACACTGCATAGAGGACTACTTTGACATCAAGTTTTGTTTAATTCCACACTGTCCAATTCTGAATGGCCCTTTGTAAGTATTAGAACCATTCTCTGATGCAAGACGTTTGTTGTGTGCAGAGGTCAAGATTATGAATCACGCCGAGAGGTACCTGCAAAGACAGAGTCTCCCAATCGTGGGCGTTTGTTGAAGTGCCTGAGGGATGTAGAGAAACTGCACTCCAGCCAGGGCAAGGGTCAGTGGTCCAACAACTCCATCACAGGATTGGAGCGAGCACTGGGTGAGATCAGCAGGATTCTCTCTAAACAGGTGAGTTAAAATTATAGAAAAAATTGTCATTTATTACTGGATCATTTTTAGCTTCCTTGATTTTCTGACAGTTGTAAACTGGCATGCGTTGAAATTATGATCAAATGTATGTCATTTAGCACAAGGTAATTTTTTTTTCTTTTTTCTAACTTTTTCTTTCTTTCTTTCTCTTCTTACTATGTATTTACGTAGTAAACAGAAAGCATTGTAATGCTGCTGTAGAAATCAGTGATTTTTGACTGAAAAATTAGTATTAAGGCATCCTGGTAATGAAAAAGTGGATAAATCTTTCCTATATGTGGTAATTTTTGTGGGTTCTTGATACCCAAAAATCAATTGACGACAAAACGTCTGTCAGTCTCTGTTTCTATCTGTCTGTCTCTTTCTTGCTTTCTGTATGTCTCCGTGTCTTTCTGCCTAGCCTGTCTCTGTGTCTGTCTTCTCTCTCTCTGTGTCTGTCTGTCATCTGTCTCTCTGCATCAGTATGTGTGTGGCTGTATCTGCATACCCATTCCAACTATCCTATCTGTCATCAATGCTAGTGCCTAAACTATTCAGATGGTACTCCCTTGATTGATCTGAACGAACCTAAGGCCTGGTAAATTTAAAACGGATATTTTGATTTTTGTGGGTACTTTAGATGATACCTCAACAACATTTTCAAAATTTTCTCAAAAATGGCTCCAAATTTTTTGATTTAAATATTCCTCTGATAGTGTAAAGGCTGGCAGAAAATGGTGCAGGTCTCATTTTCATTAAAATTTCTGAGTTTTGAAAAGTTGCAAAAATTAAAAATTTTTTCAGGGTCTTCCTGTAACTACAATATTGAGCATGAATTTTTTATTGTGAAAACTTGTTCAAAAACAGATCTTGAAATAAGGTCATGTTTAACTTCCTGAAAATATGAGTAGTCTTACTGTAATTTAAACAACTATTTTCTCAAAAACAGCTCCAAATTTTTTCTTCATAAGTAGCAAAGGACGGTAAGAAAAGATTTCTTGTTCCATTTTTGGTAAACCCTTGATGTTTTCAAAAATTGCTGAACATTAACATTGTAAAAGTATAATATTGATGATTGAAACTTTTATCTTAAATGAAAAATCTGTTTAAAAAATTAGAGCTTTAAAAAGATCAAGTTCAATTTGTTTATAAAACAAATAGTTTTCTCATAATTTCTATTGTAAGTTTATGCGATGAAACAAAATCTCTTGAAAATAGTTCCAAAATTTTCTTTAAAGTTTTTCTTCATGTGCAGTGAAGGACACCTAAAGAAACGGTCCATGTCTCATTTTCATTAGACTTTCTAACTTTTCAAAATTGAAGATTTAGAAATAAAGCCAGAAAGTATGTAGTGTTGATGCACCACTAGTGTTTGTCTGTGGTTTAGTCTGCATATTATAAAAAAGTTGTACCTGTTCACGTTTTGCAGAGCTCTTAAGAAAAATATTGGAAGTCAGTATGTGACAATTTGTCTCTAATTTTTTGTTGTTGTGAATGGATAGCTAAGTATTCTTAAACGTCAGGGGCACTCGGAGAGGGACTGCTGGGCCACATTACCCCTGCCTACGACTTAATTGAGGCCCCAAATTTATTTTTCTTTCTTTTAAAACAAATTAAAAATGGATTTACTTCTAATTCATATTTACCTCTATAAATTATTTCTGTTGCATAGAGAGATGAAATCTGTGTATGTAGGGGGAGGCGAGCTGTTTGAATTTGCTTGAAATGAGGGACCTCCTCGGGGCTATTGCCTTAGGCCTCTAGATTTTCTCTGCTGGGAAAGCAACATCTATATTTTACACCTATATATTCAAGCTGATGTTTTGTGCTTGATGTTTTAAAATGTTCAATGTTTTGTTTGTGAATGAATTATTCCCACAATCAAAATTGTGTAAAAGTTAAAAAGTAAAATAATAATTTATGATTTCACTGTCAGTTTGTATCTTGAAACCTAACAAACACTGATTGTAATACCTTTATTGAGTAGTTTATCCCTCCCCAAGATGACCCTAATTCCCTCTTCATTTCCTGCCCTATGCTATTTCCTACGTCTTTCCTTATATTTTGCACAAGAAGAAGCTGTGAACACTTGTGCTGTGGGTGTAGAGCCTTTCACTTTCTTCCTGTACCATTCTTTGTCAAACTGAGAATTGACCCTGGATCCTCAAGTTTTCAGGCTTCAGTTGTATGTTACTTATAAATTAATAAACACTGAGACAGACTAATAAAATTTGTTGCACATGAATTTAATGTATAAAAATGTTGATGGTATTTAGCTGATCAACATCAACATTGCTGTTTGAATTTTGAACATCGATGTTTGATAACATTAACGTTTTGTTAGTGATGAATTACTATTACTACTGGATGCCTCTGTGTGTTATGTGCATCTATATCTGTAGAATTTGTGACAAGAAGAATTGGTAACTTTCTCTTGGTTTCAGAATGCAATGGATCAGATGGCATTTCAAGCACTTAACGGCTTTACAGTACTATCCAATATTTTAAGTTTGGCTCTGGATGTTCCTCCAAACATGGCTCCTTACCTTCCTCAAAAGTAAGTATTCATATTACTAAAATTTATTTATCAGAATTTCTAAAATTTATTTATTTATTTAAAGTTCTTACTTGCATACATTTGCTTAGCATTTGAAGACTGATCACATGTATATTTTTATCATTGGTCAAGCACATGGACCTTTTTCTTAAATCAGGCACACCTTTTTCTTAAATCAACCCCTTTTTAAGTGAATGCTAGCTTTATCAACCCTCTTATGTTTTCTCTATAATAAACAGCATCCATAATCAACACACAAAGAATTACACATATATGCCTTAAAGATAACAATTTCGTTTCCCAGTATTCTTATAAGTATCTGAATTCATCAATTATGGAAATCGTTTTTGTTTTTGAATAGCCGATTTTCTAACCTTCATTGAAATGCAATATTTACAAAATGTTGATAAAGAACTGGCCATAACACCCCTCCAGTGTGTATTGCAGAGAGTATTTTCTTGCATGATAGAGTATCGTTGTCAACGCATAGTTATAATTTCTTGAGCTTTTTAAACATACTAATTCCTTAATTCCTAAGGATGAAAGACAGATATGAAAGGAGAGGAGCGAATTTGTAATTTATTACTAGGTTTTGTTGCTTTATATCAGAAAACTGTTAATAAGTTCATAAATATTTTTTGTAATCAATGAGATCTTGATTAAATTGATACGTCGTGTGTTCATCATTTAGCTACTGACCGTCAATGGACCCCTTGATCATCATGGACTCACTTTTAAATTTCATCGACCCCCAGGGGGTCTGTATTGACAAGAGAGTTGCGTAATTGGCAGTATAAGGCTTTTCAAACAATTATAATATTTTTGGAAACCCCTGGTCCAGCATAATCTGGAAAGAATGAGAATCTTCCTCATACACAAAACTTCAGTGCATCATCTTTTGCAAATTGGCCAAACTTCATTCAATTGTTGCAAAACATTCAACTTGCTGTCTGCACAGAATGGTTTGTCTGACAAATCTGCAGTGTATCTCATGTGAAATGTGTTCCAACAAAACGAGTTTGACTGCTTTACAAGGGCTAGCACAACCCCTATGAAGTGTCCTAAACCCTACCCTTATCCTAATTTCTTCCCAATTCTGGCCGCTGGGTAGTGGCGCAGGAGTGCGTGGTAATTACGCATACACGGAGATGCTACCTGAAGGTCTTCTAGACAATTGACTGCAACGAGATGTGACATATAATGACATTACAAGTAATGGAGGATGACTCCTAAGCACCCTAGTTAACAGAGGATTGCTCCCAAGCGCAGAGTCCTCAACGCCCCCAGTGGACTGGAGACGTTTTGCATTAATCCAGTAGCAACAAAGTAAAAAGAAAAAAAATCATGCAATACTGTTGTCAAAAAGATGTGCAGACTAACCTTGAATAAGAATTCTTCTGGTATTGTATTGTTGAGAACATTGTGAAGATAAAATCAGAGAGAGAAGTGAACTCATGGTGACTGACATTGTAGCATTTTTAATTATTGTCTAAATATTATAATTGTCAGAAAAGCCTTTAACTACAAATTATGCAACTATCTTGTACAAATTCATCTTCAAACTCTCTGATCAAAACCATGCAATCCTTGGAGATTTATCAATATATATCAAATGCATCAAAGAAGGTCCCATTTCTAATATTTTTGGACACCTGTTTCATAAGAAATGTTGCTGCATTGTTACAAAAATTTCTTTTAAAAAAATCAGGAAAGTAGTTATCAACATTTATTGTCACATCATCATCTGAATGTTGGTCCGTCTGTTGGGACTCCATCCAAAAAAAGGCAAATTCGTTACAATTTGAAAATTTTCTTAATCTTAATGGATCTTTGCCTGGCATTGATATCATGACAGCTCCTTTCACCAATATGCTGAAGGTATTTCCCAGAAGTATGATATTGATATTTCCTTTGTCTTCAGATCAGCTTTCCTCTTGTTCTTTAAGCAATCGTCCTTAGTAATACTTTTTTTTTCTGAAATTATGTTAACAGAGTGGAAATTCCTCTACACAAACATACAATTACTATTCATTTTATTGCAATCAACCCAAGTTCCCCAGTGGTAATTAAATGCTACTTTACAATTGTGTGGCTTGTTGATGTGAAGTGACGTTATTAAAATCATTATAAATTTTTACCATTCTTGAATTTCATTTATTAATTACTTTTTTATTTCTAAAGAGAAATAAACAAATAAAATTATTTATTGAAATTTGTCTTGTGTATAAATAAAGTAATTGGAAGAGCTTAATTATGGTTCTAAAATGCCTTCTATTTATTATTGTGTGATCTTTCTATTGAAAAAGTTTTATAACTTTACTTACAGTAATTTTTTTATGACAGGTGCTTTGTTACTACCTGCAACACTTACAGTCTGGCCTGCAAAGAGAATACGGCAAACTGCAAATATGTTCTACTTAGCAACAAAATCAGTACAGTATTGGACTTGTTGCTTCATAGGCTTACGGTGAGTTAAATTTATTACATTTATTTATTGTTTATTATTGAACTACATGGGATTCTCTCCATTTTACAAAAGTATTTCAAACATAAATTAAACAAAGAATGATGACACAGAGATCAAATTATAATATCACTTTGAATGAACTATAAACATGTGTTGAAAATGATAAAAAATATTTGAAAAATAGACATCACAGTAATATAAGATATAGTGTATCCCATCTGGACGACGACTTGGTTTTAAAAAAATTCAATGAGCCATTGACGAAAACTACCTTGTTGGCATACTCATTTGCCAACTTTAGCAGTCTGATGAAAGTGTACCAAATACTCCATCCTAGATGGTGCAACTAAAAATATCACGAGTTCTCAAGGATCTTGTAGGCAGGTTAAGGTAAAACTTTTCACGAGGAGGCATTCTACAAGTCGTTAGATATTTTTAAAAAAGAATATCGGATCATTTATGCTGCACCTGTGCTTAAGAGTTCTTTTGACTATGACATCTCCAGTGCAAACGAATGGCCATGTGAAAATCTATTCATGGTCCTTCCCGTTTTGTATGCTAAAAACCTCTAAGTATTTGTGTTGTATACATTCAAGGCAAAATTGTAGCTTGGATGGAGAAATGTTCCAAATTACCAAACAGTATTCTAGTAGTCGCAACAATAAAGTAATAGTTCCCATGTGTGTGAAAACTCCACTCACCCTTTTAGAGTTAGCCCCACTTTCTCAAAGCTGATCTGCATGTACTGTCAACATGCTGCTTAAAAATGAATTTGGAATCAAATGGGATTCCTAGATAAGCAATACTGTCAACTTTGTTCAGTTCTATCCTGTTCAATGTGTATTGAGAAGTGATGGGGTGACGTCTTCAAGAAAAGGTGATTTGTGAACATTTTTCGAAAGTTAGGAGCATGCACAATATAGCTTTTTTGTGGCCTCCATGGATTTAATACTCATAACTATCTTGTCATTGACGAAGAGTAGAAAGTTGGAATTCAAAATACCATGATCAAGATGGACGATAAAAATATTAAACAAGCATGACCCGAAATGTGATCCTTGTGGTACCCCAGATGGAGTTTCATAAAATTGTATCAACTACCCATCCACACAAACAGCCTGATATCTGTCCCAAAAATAATCATTGATGATAAACAAACAACTGATTGCATGTTTAAACCCAAGTTACCCAGTTTAGTAATTAATTATTTATGGTTCACGTTGTTTAATGCGTTTCTAAAGTCAGTTTAGATGGAATCCACATTGTTTCCCTTTTCTATTTCTACGACGATGTAATTTCTATATAATGCCGAGTTGGTTACAGTGGATTTTCCTTACCTGAAATCATGTTGGTTCTGGATAATGACAGATTTTAGTACGCTAGATAGGTTGTTGGTAACTTCTTCTTTCATCTTCGGCATTTTCCCCTTAGGAGCTTGCCGTTTTCACCCTCCACAACTCTCGATCCTCCCAATCACGTGGTTTGAGCCCTCTATCCTTCATAGCTTCTTGGATGTATTTTTCCCATTCTAAAGCTGGTCTTCCTCTTTTTCGCCTCTCAGGTGGTTGCCATTTTAAGATCTTGTGTGGCCATCTATTTTCTGACATTCTCTGAACATGTCCATACCACTGTAGTGCTCTATTTTCCAAGGTCTTCATAATAGAACAAATTATATTCATCCTTCTCCATATTTCTTCATTTCGCACTCTGTCCTTGCGAGTAAGTTGTAGGCATCGTCTCATGTAGTCCATTTCCACTGTCCTTATCTTATCTCTTATTTTTTGTTTGTGGCCACATTTCCACTCCATATAGTACTATATTTTCTACTACACAATGGAATATCCTTCTTTTGACATCTTGGCGGATATTGTTATTCCATAATATGCTGTGTAAAGCTTTGGTTGCTTTGTTTCCCATAATTATTCTCGAGTTTATATCTGCAGCACATGTACCCGAGTTGTTTATTAAAGATCCAAGATATTTGAAGGTGTTACGACTTTTAATTTTGTTACCATTCACGTCTATATCTGTTATTCCTTGTCCAATGCACATACATTCGGTTTTATTAAAATTTATTTCTAATCCCCATTTATTATATTCTTCTATTAGCTTTCTTAGCATGGACACCATATCCTCTTCATCTTGGGCAAAGATTACCTGGTCGTCAGCAAATAGAAAGGAGTGAAAGGTGTCCTCTCCGATTTTTATATATTCTCCGGAGGTGTCCTCTCCATTGTTGGTAACTTAAGTTTTCAAAAGTTTTGCAACAGCATTCAAAATGACAATAAGGTGATAGATTTGATTTATTACCTTTTTTTAGAGGTATGATTTTACTCCATTTTCAAAAGCGTGGAAACTTTGATTGTTGAAGAGGCTTTTTAAAGATCAACCATAATGGCCATGTTAGCGCTCAATGACATGACTTAAGAAATACATTCAGTACACTGCCAGGACCAACTCCCTTACTGTCATCCAGCTTTGAAAGACCCACATAAACATCTGTGATAAGTATCGACTATGATTCAGATAGCTGTGAGCCTCCTGACTCTGATTGTGGATGATCAATTCCCATTAAGCCAATGTCAGTCCAAAATGTAGAGTTAAAACAATCAACAAAAAGCTTGGCCTGATGAACAGAATTTTTGGATTGCACATCTTTATAGAAGGTATTTGCACATTTGAAGATATAGCTGAGTCTATCTTATTACTATATTTAACAAATCTCTAGAAGTTTTTGACGTTAGAATTAACAGCTGTTTTCACCTTGTTTATATAGGAATTATAACAAAGGTTTTGTAGCTTGTTACATTTCAGTCGACATTCAGAAAACTTAATATAGTTTGAAGAATTCATCCTTGATTTATATTTTTTGTATAATGGTTTTTCATAGTGTGTAGTGTCCTTCAGCTCCCTGGAGTACCCCGGAGGATCAATATCTACGTGGTGCTTTATCATATGAATAAAATTCTCAAAAACATAGTAAATGATATCATAAAATACATCAGCTATTGTCTCTGCATTGGAACTGTTACTGTTGTCCAATCAGTTTCATTCAAAAATCTGTTTATAGGTTCATAGTCAACATTATAAAAAATCTAATTTATCAAAAAATTTAGTACTCTTAACTGCGATTATAAATTTATTGAGAGCATGAACAAGCAAGTCAGGGTAATAGATACATGCTACCCAACAACATAGACTATATCAGAAAAAACATATTGAGATATGAGCCCTTACAGTTAAACACATTATTAAATTGAGACAAAGATTAAAATGATACTACTAGATTGAGCAGATCTCATGCAATGTCATGTCAATGTCATACCACTGATGATGTATGGCAATCCAGATCATTGATATTTTATGAGAGTCTAAGCAGATTAAACTCGCCCAGGATCCAAGATCTTCAGCTAGGTTGACGAGATAGCAATGTCAAGCAAATTATGGCCAAAAGTTGAAAAGATGCCAGTGCTAGGTAGTAAGTACAATGTACCAATAATCATTATTGCATCAGGGTTGATAAATAGTTGTTCCATAGAGGGGTTTAGTGGTTGAATTAATGATGTTGTCAGGGTATTTGCAACAGCTATCAATACTCCACCATCCCTGGATTGGCAAGTCTTGAGTGGATCACAATCTTGACGATAGATGCAGCCCTTCAGACTCCATCAGTGAAATTCAGTTCACCATCAGGAAAGCTGTCATTTAACCATATCTTGACTAGGACAGTTTGGTAGTATTTTATGGGAGAAAGCATCAATGCATCACGCAGCTCGTTAATCTTAGTCTTGAGCCCCCTAACATTTTCAAAGTAAACCTTCAAGCCATCCCTAGATTTTTCATTATTTTCTGAACGTCGTTTGTTTTGGATCATTATAACTGGATCCCCATCGATATATCCAGCTCGACCCTGATCTTTTTTAAATACTGTATTTATTGAAGAGTTTTATCATTGTTAACTGAAACCTTGAATTTCAAAAACTCCTTGGTTTCTTTTAAAAATAGTTTTAACCTCTTCCTCCATCCTCCCCCACCCTTTTTACAACTATATTATTGAAGATAGATTTTTAGTTTCTCTTATACATAAACATAGTAATAGACGTAGTAAGGAGAAAGTTGTATAACGCTGCAAACAAAAGTCACTTGTCAACAAAAAAATCAAATCATAATGGAAATTTCTCGTACTTTCTTATTTACTTTAATGTTTACTTTCTTGCATACTACTTGTATAGTGTAGAGAAAGTTACGTAAAGTTGGATAAGAAACGAAAGAGAAAAAAGAAGAATAGAAGATAATTCTTGACCTTTTGTTTAATAAATTGCTTCCTCTAACACATTGTGTACTCACAATCCACGCTTTGTGGTTTCTTATTACAAAAAAAATTGGTTGTCTGTCTGTCAAAATGCCTGTCTGTCCGTCCGTCTCTGTCTGTCTGAGTGCAACACTGTTGTTGCTAAACTGTAAAGAAAATTTTCACCAAAATTAAATCAAAGCGCCTGTCTGTGCGTGTATGTGGAATTACTGTTCAAAACATTTTAATCCTTTTTGCTTTGGGGCAGTTTTAATTATTTTACTTGGCCTTTGGGTGATCAAACAGTAGTTACCAATACTAAGTAGAGATACTGAATACAAACTGTACAGTATAATGACTAGAGCCTGGAAGTTCAGGCATTTACAAGTTGTTTTTTTGTGTGAAATAGCTAGGGAAATACGCATGCAAATAGGCCTTTATTCTGGCTAAAGTAGGGGTGCTGAAAGGCTAGTAAACAATGAAAAATCTTATTTAAAAGGGATTATTGAAAAAAAAATTAGTAATTAAAATGATTCACATTTTTATTCTCACTGAAAAGTTTACTTCACATTTACGTGTAAGGAAACAATATTTTCTTTGTAATCTTAATTCTAGATGACCAGCTGATGTAATGCCTAGAAATTTATTTTACTAGCCACATTGAGTCTTAGCAATGCTATTGGGGACTCTCTTTTGAAATGGCTTCAGTGGAAACAGAATGGTATTTTTTGTTTTAAGCACTTGAATATTTGGCAGTACTAAGAGATCATATACAGAGCTTTGTCCTCAAATGAATTAGAGTCCACTCTCAAAAGAAGGGTAGGATTCCTAGTGAGTGAAAAAAGCCTGTCTGCATCCATAGAAAAATTAAATATCTTGACTGGTATCATCTTCCTTTTTCATTTAGATTTTCAACACTACCTGGCCGTGGAGCCAGAAAGACAAAACACAACTGTTGCAATGTGTTGCAATGTGTTTCCAACTCAATTGAGGTCGGTGCCAGGAGAGAAAAATCATAATAATGAATAAAAATGCAGAAAAATGGTAAAAAAGGGAAATTAACAAAAATAGACCTCAGAAGCTAAAGGAGGCATACGGGCTAAAGAGGCAAAATAAAAATTTGCTAAAACAACTCCAGAAAGTTCAATTAAGGGATTCCTATTGTTAAGTCAGAAAATTGTTACAACAACAAAAAGGTCTTGCCAAACTTAGATGCTCTAACAATGACCCATAGTTGGAATCATCTTGGGTAAAAATATCCTGAAACTCTGTAGAGGTCTACTGTTGATGTACATCTTGAACATATTTCAACAAGATACTTGGGACATCACTCTGTAACCCCTGTTGTCAACCACTTTTCTGAACATTTGAAGTCGATAAATACTGGCCCGCCACAGAAAAAACACTGATGAATAAAACCACACAAAATTATTTTCCAAAAAGCAGTACCCATACTGGGGGTGCTTCAGAAAAAAGGTTCTTGTGACATTTCCAAAAATTAATTATTTTAAGAGTCAACCAGTCTACCCAAATATTGCAAAAACATAGTAAGTATGTATACAGTAAAAGAGTTCTTTAGCGTATATATACACTGTATCTACATAATTCTTGGAAAGAAAAATATCAAAAAACTATTGGTCCATAACGTGAAATGTAAATAACAAATACTTTTTAATGTTGTGTACCCTCTTTCTTGGAGCCTTGCTGTCGGGTGACGTCATCGTTGTCGTGGTCAGTGGTGAATTGAGAATAAGAATTCAGCCTGTACACACAGTATGAGAATGGAGAGAATAAAAAATAAAATATTTGCATTTTTCAGACAAAATTGAAATTTTCATTGATGTTGATTGTTTTTCCAAGTTCCTGGGTATTAAAGATATCCTAGACACATCTCAAATGGCCATAGACTACTTTTCTCACAATTTCTGCGCGCATACGTAATTAGTATTATAGAATCTATATTACAGATGCTTTTGAATTTCTCCCCGATTTCGTGGGTGTCTGACGAAACCATAGACATTCCTCACGTGGTCGGAGGCTACATTGTTTTCTTTCAATTTCTGCGCATTGTAAATGATTAATACTGTTAACATAACTTTTTTTGTCGTAAAAATATTTAAGGGTAGCGTGTGTTTGTAAAATAAGTAAAAGGAGATCATTTGAAAATAAAATATTTATATAATTATACAAATAATTTCCATATTGGCATTAGTGCATTGGTTGTATCGTGTAATTAATTTTTTTGTATACCATCATTATAAACGACCCTTTTCGATACCCCGAATCGTGCATAATCCAGTATTTTATCGCACGCTACATGACGTCATCGCCATTATTAAACGCGACATGACGTCATCACACATTCAGCCAATAGTAGCGAGAGAATCGAGGGGAGGTAGAAGAAGACGGAACAGCCGACCACTGTTTTCTCGCACGGATGTCAACAATGTCATTTTGAATTTGATTTACAGAGGGCGTTGGATGTCAAGCACCTGAGACGTCAGAAGAAAGTTGTTTCGCGAAATTAAGTTTGATTCTCTTGTAAATTTATAATGCTGTTATACAAAAAAATAGCGTATGCAATTCGTTTATAATGTTGCTTTATTGCATTCGTACAAATTTGAAAACTCGCTCCTAACGTCGCTCGTTTTCAAAACATGTACTCATGCATTGTTACGAAAAGTCATAAGGCAGGCTAAAATCATGAAAAACGATCAGGATATTTTGAAATCAAATAATAAAACAAAAGCAATGTGGAATATAATAAAAAATACTACCAAATCAACTAGAAAACCCGTAGAGAATGTTGTTTTAAAATATAACGATATAAATGTGAACGATCCGGCAACAGTGGCTAGTCTCTTTAACCAATACTTTTCGAGAATTGCTGCCGATCTCACTAAGGGTCTTCAGGCACAAAATTCAAAAACAGACAGTTCACCCAAAATTGTAGGCACAATGTTCGTTTCCGAAACTTCCTCCTATGAAATTCTCAAAATAATCGGTAAACTAAAAAATAAATATTCATCCGGTTTAGATGAATTCCCGGATTCTTTGTTAAAGACTTGTGCGTATGCCATTATACACCCGTTAACTCACATATTTAATGCATCTTTATGCACTGGAACGTTTCCAGATATTTTCAAAACAGCTAAAATTAAGCCGCTTTTCAAAAAAGGCAACAAAAATGAAATTCAAAATTATCGGCCCATTTCTCTTCTATCAGTCTTTTCAAAAATATTAGAGAGACTTTTTTACATACGAATGGAAACCTTTCTCAGTAAACACGACGCTTTCAGATTGCCAACATGGATTTAGAAAATCAAAATCAACGAAACAGCTATATTTTCTTTTCTTAAAGATGTCGCCTCATCATTGGATCAAAACTAGGCACCTATTGGATTATTTTTAGATCTCTCAAAAGCTTTTGACGTCATTGATCATGACATTTTACTTTCCAAATTACCTTCATATGGAATTCGTGGTATTGCTCTAGATTGGTTATGTTCGTACCTTAAACAACGATCTCAGAGAGTTGAAATACCTTACTGGAATGATGGAACATTACGTACGCACCTTTCCGACTCTTTGCCCGTTGCATGTGGAGTTCCTCAAGGATCGATTTTAGGCCCTATTCTGTTCCTGCTTTACGTAAACGATATGCCCTCGACGATTCAAAACGGAAGAACGGTTCTCTTTGCGGATGATACGAACATCCTTTGCAATAAAGAAACAGTAAATAGTACAATATCAGATGTTTCAAATTGGTTCCGAAATAACAAATTAATAGTGAACGAAAGAAAACGGTTTTAATGCAGTTTTCCATTTCAAATAAACAATTCTGTGCCCCATTGACAATGAACAATGTACCATTGAATGATGTTAAGGCAACAAAATTTTTAGGTCTCTCAATTCAGTCAAACCTTAAATGGAACGTCCATTTAAATGAATTGAACACAAAATTAAGTTCATTGTGCTACGCGTTCAGAATTCTTGCAAATTCAGTCAGCCTTCATACTGCTCGTTGTGTATACTTCGCGAATGTTCATTCCGCCTGAGATATGGCATAATATTCTGGGAAATACATCTTATAGCTCCCAGACTTTTAGATTACAAAAACGAATTGTACGAATAATAACCAAACCCCCCCCACGTGTTTCATGTAAGCCTCTCTTCATTAATTTAGGAATTCTACCATTACCGTGTCTTCTTATTTACGAATCAGTGGTTTTGTAAAAATGACTTGCTCAAGGGCGGAATATATTTTCAGAAAATGCCGAAATCTATTACTATAACACTCGACGTAGAAATCATATTCACCAGGTGACAGTATCAACAGCTCATTACAAAAATTCACATACAATACATGCACATTATTTTACAACACTTTGCCAGATTACATTAAACGATTAAATTCAATAGAAAAGTTTAAATCCCAAGTGAAATCGTTTCTGCTGCATAACTGTTTCTATACAATTAGAGACTATACTGAGCTTCACAAGAAAAGTAACATTAATTTTAACAATGATACATAATGCTTTATTTACCATTTGAATTGTGTAAATGAGTATAAACAACCTGTAACAACTATTGTACTACAGCTTCCGAGTCAATGACCCCCATCTCGATCAGGTTTTCGTCCAGTTTCCTGATCCATTGAGCAAATGCTGAGATGGCCCCTTATTTTACTTCTGGACATAAATGTAACTTCATTTCCTGTGCACGTCTTCTAGAATTCAGTGGGAAATACAATTATTCAAATTATCGTTTCCATGTTGTCGCGGCAGGAAGTAATAAGAGCCAAAATTTATTGCTTATTTATCTTTGAAAATAGATTTTATTACATGGGAGTTTTTGATTGTTTTTCTCCTTTCAAAATTCAAAATTTATTGCTTATTTATCTTTGAAAATAGATTTTATTACATGGGAGTTTTGTTTTTTTCTCCTTTCAAAATTCAAAATTTATTGCTTATTTATCCATGAAAATAGATTTTATTACATGGAGTTTTGTTTTTTCTCCCTTTCAAAATTCAAAATTTAAGTAATATATGACTTAGAGTAGGGATCACAGAATTTTGAAAATGTGCACACAATTCACTTTTCCCCATAGCACGTCATACGCAGTTTTTAACTGTTTTTTTGACGTAAAATAAATAAATAAATAAAAATAAATGCAATAAAGCTTAACATTATAAACTAATTGCATAAACTACTATTGTGATTGGACAGACAAAATAATTGGTTCCGTGTATTTCCCAGACGCATGGTAGTGGTTCTTGTATTTTGCCTTGCATTGAATGTAGTAAGAACGATTGCGCACAGAGGCGCTGCGATCGCAGTTGTGTTGGTTTGTGATCCTGCCGTAAGAAAGCTCTTGGTGCACCTCTGGAATCGTCATTTTCCGTTTTTGTTTTACTCTGCCGCCCACGTACGGAGTAATGCGATGACGAAGTTATGTAATTCTATAGAAAATCAATTTCAAGATTTTAACGGAAATATATGTTTTGGGCACCCTAATACGGACACCCCCCCCTTCAAATCTCCGACCGACCATCCGGCCGTGAACAACACTAGCGCCTAAACTATTCTTAGTATGTTTTCGAATGTGAATATTTCCCGGTCGATCTGGCCCAATCTGAGGCCCTGCGATTTTGAAAAGAATGCTTTAAATTGTGAGGTTACATGAAACCCCGGTGACATTTTCAATTTTTTTTTCAAAAATGGTCTCAGTTTTTTTCTTTTATGGATCATATCGTCTTCAATCCCCAGTTAACATGCAACGCTGTAGGTTTGTTAAGTGCATTTGTACCTACCTGTATGTTAAGATATTTTACATTATTAACAACGGATTTCACCATCCTTGCCAACGTAAACAACCATTGATTCATCGCAAGTCAAATGTTTGTTAAGCAAAAACATGGCGATGTACATAACATCAGATTCAAACATTTCAGATGTAATTCACATTGGTTTGGTGTATAAATATTCTTAATAGTAATGTTATTAATAGTTCTAGAAAAATGTATATTAGGTAAATTAACCTAATTTTCCTCACATTCCATCAAATGAAACTACTCTTGTAATCTTATTTTCTGACGATGTGAAGGTGTCGCCACTGGAAGTCAACCCGCCAATTTCCTAACCGAACGTCATTTCTTTAGGTATCTTTAGGTTCAGGAGTTTATTCAATTATTTGCATCCAATTTTCTCGAACCACAGTTTACGAATATTGTTTATATAGATATATCGCAAGCAACATCCAACAATATCGTACTAACGTGCCGCAGCAACAGAATTCATGTGTTTACTATCGCAGTAATGTCGTAAATTTTCGCATAAATCGTGAGATTTTATGGTGATCAAAAATGCTGATCATACCACGAAATGCTAAAGTGTTATTACTGCCTCATCCAAATTAAAAACTTCGTCTCCGCTACGCTGTACCTCGATTCTTAACTTCTGGTCTCGGCAGTAATAACACTCATAACATTTCTAGGTATGTTAATAGCTATACAATTCTTCTAAGAATAGAGGAAAATGCTATATAACAATGGAATAGCTCCGATTTTCACGGTTACCCCTGAAATTTCAAATTTTTTCGGCGTCTTCCTTTAACAATATAATATCGAAGATAGAGATTTTTTCTGTAAGTAAAATTCTCCGCAATTATTACTGTAATTAATGTCATGTACATCTTTTCAAAAAAATAGTTGTTTTCCAGTAAATTTGAGTGAAAATATATGCAGTATTAAAAAATAATAAAAATAAGATATTTTCAAAAATTACTCCAAATGTTTTCTTCAAACGTTTTGGATATATAGTGTTAAATTCACTGTATAAGATGGCATTATCTCCATTAAAATTTAAAAATGAAGGGTGTTTGTCTTAAAATTTTAATAAAAATATTTTTCACTCATAGAGCTAGGTACGCTTAAAAATGGCATAGTGTTTCGTTGAATGAATTTTCGAAAATTGCAAAAGTTAGAAATAGTGCGAGAAAGAACGTGCTGTTCTAGCACCATTAGTTGCAGTTTGTCCTTTATGAAACTCCAAACATTTTTAAGGATTCATGTCGGAACTATTCTACAACAATGGAAGTTAGGTAATATCTTTCTCCATGATGATTTTTCACGAGTTTAGTGTCATAGCTGAGCGCGCCGTTATACGTTAATACACACGTGTCATCATTAAACCAAGTTACTACTTGTGTCAGTAGTTTTTCCTTTAGTAATTTTAAGTAATGGTCTTTTATCACTGTTTCCTCTATCACTTAAGTGTCCTCGGACGTATAGAAAACATCAAGTCCTATAACATAACCGATATTGGATGCTTAATAGTTTGTTGTAGCGTTTACAATTTGGTCGCCTTGGCAGATCGATGTCGATCATCTTTGGAACATTCGTCAGTTGTAATGAATTGATTTGTCACTGAAACACGTTCTTCCAGTCTTCGCATGTCCAGTTTTTCTGACGTGTTCATTCGATGAGTTTTTTACCATTACAGGTGTAATGTTTTTTTTAGGGACGTCGTGACTTTATGCACTCTTCGCGGAGAATTTTTCTCACACACTTCTTTATTTAACCGTATTCATACTCCTGTACAAGCGTTTTTTTTTTGTTCTTCAGAGCTAATTTTTTAAAATTTCTGTTGCCTCAAGGGGAGACTTTAAGTTTCGTTAATCTCTCCTGTTATGTTTCGTTTTATCTTATTGCAAATCTGAATCCAATAACGGATTTTGGATTATCGAGTCTCTTAGCAATATAACTGCAGGATCGTCCAAAGGGGGGGGGGTCAGGTGGAGCAACTTACGCCAGGCACCAACATTTTTTTGAAGCCCCCATTTTTTCCTTCAAAAGAAATGAAAAATATCTCTAATCCAAATCTAACGCTGTAAGTTATTTCTGATTCATGGAGAATATGAATTGGGGAGGAGGGAATTTTTATTTTCAAATAAGGGGCTCCTTCGACCAACTGCCCCTGATTTCTCTGGACGGTCCTGTGTCGGTGTGTGTAGCTACCTTGTTCCATAAGAGTTTTACCTGCAACTTTACTAGGGGAAAGATCCTTGCTCTTATCTATTCAGCACTGCTTATGTATAATCCTTTATAACTACGCGAAGTCTGCACAAACATTTGAACAGTTTTAAACTGATATACCTCAACATACAAAGTGTGAATGTTATATATCTATAATTATCTATATTTCTATAAAGTGTGAATTCTATATATCTATACTATATCATTCCTTTAAAACAACAACAAACAAACATCAGATCATCATAATGTGGAGTGTTGTAATAATCGAAACATTAATACAATACTGATCAGTTCCTATGTGTGGAAATAATGTGAAATTAATCTTAAGATGAATTTTGAAATGAGATGTATTATTATTATTATTATTATTATTATTATTATTATTATTATTATTACTATTATTATTATTACTATATTGCGTTCTCTACGAGAGTCCTTCACCGGAAGAAAATCCATCGAGGGCAACTGTAACTTCGCAGTTCCTGGAATTTCAGTGCCCCATACATCGAAAGAAATCTATCTCCCGGGAGGTATCGAGCACAATATATCCCCTCCGTGAGTCGTCGCTTCAACCTTTTTGTTACAACAGATGGATTCTGACTAAGAAATTACTCCGGTTGTCAGCGGAGCTTCTCTCGTTCCCAACGCACGGAGCCACACGTGACGCTTCCATAAAAATTTCATACAATGGCATGGGACATCATTCGTATTACAGAATTTATCTTTGCATAGAATTCTTATTGGCATTAATTATTATTCGAGAAAACAAACATTGTAAAATGTTTGTAGCACTTTTAATTAAAATGCATTTATATTTTTAACTTAATTTAAGAATTCAGCAAAGTTGAGAATACAGGGGGCAGTCCTCAAAATTTCGGAGATAATTTCATGGAGATAACTAGTATGTGTGGAGATCATCGTATTATTCTGTATTACAGAATTTTAATTATCTTTGCATAGAATTCTTATTGGCATTAATTATTATTCGAGAAAACAAACATTGTAAAATGTTTGTAGCACTTTTAATTAAAATGCATTTATATTTTTAACTTAATTTAAGAATTCAGCAAAGTTGAGAATACAGGGGGCAGTCCTCAAAATTTCGGAGATAACTTCATGGCGATAACTGGTATGTGTGGAGATCATCGTATTATTCTGTATTACAGAATTTTAGTTATCTTGGCATAGAATTCTTATTGGTATTAATTATTAATCGAGAAAGCAAACATTGTAAAATGTTTGTAGCACTTTTAATTAAAATGCATTTATATTTTTTAACTCAATTTAAGAATTCAGCAAAGTTGAGAATACAGGGGCAGTCCTCAAAATTTCGCTCATGGAGATAACTGGTATGTGTGGAGATCACCGCTTTCAAAAATTTGTGCTTTTGGTGGGGCTGACTACCAAGTGGGGACGGTAGGGGCGGCTCGCTCTGAGTGGCACTTTTAAAGGGCGACAATTCACAATAAATAATATCTTGAAAAAATTTGAACTATTCATTTCATATTTTGTCGCACCTACGGTTCGGGCCGATCGAAATGAGTACGAAATCTTTCATTATTTATTCTGTGCTTTCTTTAAATGTTGGAGTGATTATTATATCGTACAACATATACACATGACTTTTTTTATTTGTAACCTGTACAATACACAATAATGATTGTTATTGCCGAAAAGTTCTTTAGAATTACTGCATATTTTAAATCTTTAAAATTGAAATACCTAAATAAGGGGAAGGTGAAATTTTCCTTTGAAAATTTCCGCGGCGGTGAAAATCCGCCCCGGGTGGCTGACACTCACGCTACGCCACTCTGACTACCCATTTGATTTTGTCGCGCTCCGCCACTGGAAGTAAAGCTGATGCTGAGAAGCTTTTCAACATTAACATTGATTTTCCCATGGGTGTTGATCTTTCATTGGTGCACAAGGAAAGTAACACGTGTCTAACATTGCATTTTTTATTAAAATGAAATATTTTCAGGATGATGGATTGATTCATGTTTCCGGGCACGACAACTGTAGTGGTAATTCGCGCCGTTAGGGTAGTGAGGTATTTATTCCGGCACGTGGCAGTGTTCCTTCCCCACTGTGTGGTGAGATCCGGCGGCAACCTACACGTCGGCTTGCGGGAAATTTCCCTCTCCATGTATCTCGCCTCAGGGAGGCTCCGCCCCAGCCCGGATAAACCTTCGGACTGGTCCCCAGGCAGTGGTTAATAATGCGTTTTATTACTAAGCTATCTGATTTATAAAACAAAACAGGCTTACACACACACACACCAACCACACACACACACACACACACACACACACACACACACACCGACTTTATATTTTTTATAAAGGATTTTTCATTCATGCTGAATATAAAATGTATTTTTATTTGTTTACTATTAATATTTATAACGTTAACAATTCATATATTGGATTTCGTTAATATAAAGCAGTATTTTTGAATATGTGTATTTGGCATTGGATAGGGGGACTGAAACTACATGAGCCCCCTCCCCCCCATTTTGTGCGCCATTGAAGAAAGTAATAGCAAAGTGATAATTATATAAAAATATATCCAAGACGATAACCTTAAAATGGGTTGTGATGAATCTTTATAATGCTAGTGTAGGGCATGTACGTAGTATGTTTGAGGGAGAATAGGATAAGGAAGAAGAAGGAAAGATTGCGCGAGGTCCGTAGTCCATTTGTTAAGGTATTGCTCCAATATTCACCTAGTGTTTACCCTCCGGTAAACTGTGCGGATAATTACCGATCAGAGCAGCCGGACACTAGAACAATCTTCCAGTCACGACTGAATTTGACATAGTTGTCTAATGAGTGTCGAAAATCCGCCACGATGGGAATCGAAACTAGGACTTGCCGGTCTGAGTCGCTGCAGAAAGGCTGCAATGCTGGAAAGAAGTGTATTTTTACTCGTAAAAATTTCGTATAGTTCGCAAGACAGCTGGTATTTTCGAGTAAAATATTTTTTCTTCGGCCACGAGTAGAAAAGCTTCACCCAGATAAAATTTTTCTCGTGAAAAATTACTTTTGAAGACTAGTTCTTAGACAGTCATGGTATTTATGATTAGCAACCTTTATATTAGAAAGCTATGTTTTGTAATTTTTTTTTTTTTTTACAAAGAAAGAGCATATCGCATTTTGCGTCTAGATATTTTGCTGTTTCTATGTCGATTTTTTTACTTCATAATATTCAGTGGAGAAAAGGTGTGGGGAGTTCATGTTAATTTACTGTTTTAAATCATTCCTCATTTTCGCTGATTCTTTTTTTTTTCTGCACAGATTGTGAAATGTAATTTCTTCCAGCACATTAGGAAGAAACCGTCCGCTGAGACAGAGGACCCATTGTCCTTTACTTGAATCGGTAAACGGGAGTTGCTCACATCTTCTCCGCCCTTAATCCAGCCCCAAAGATGAGTAGCCGCAGTATGCGATAATACGACCACTAAATATTTATTGACATAACATTGCATATTTCCTGCAAATAATGCTAGAATGTACCTCTTAGAAGTCTTTCGGCACATGTTTCTCCTAATGGGAAAACACTTTTTACTTACAACTTTTTGAAGGTTTCGTTCGTAAAGTCTTAAGCTTTATTTCAAGGATAAATTTGAAGTATTACGCAGTTGTTTTGCGTCTTACAGTAGACAGTCGGCTATTCGTCCAGCGTTCGTTGAACCTCTTTCATGGGCAGTGACCTAACCAAAGCGTCTCAGAATATATTTATTAAAGAAAGACAACCTTCAAAATAAAATATTCAGCTACAGATATGCTCCTGATCATACAAAACATAAATAAACCGGTGAAACACATTTAACTATATTTTTACTTCACGTAAAGAAATGTAAAAAATGCTCGAAATGGTTTATACTCCACTCTACAACATGCTATGGATTTCTGCAACTGCTTTCGTCAGTAACATTCGAAACATCCCTATAAATATGCTTCTGCTTGAGAGAGTATTACTTACCAGTCCATCAGATTTAAATGAAACGTTTGCAGATATGACATACAAAACAAATTACTGCCATACATATTATAATCACAAAAAACTCTGAAACCTTGCTTTCTAGGCTCTTAAAGCTAGGTTTTCATGTCCCTAAAGAATCACAAGTTTTGTGGAGGTAGGTGGGAAAATCACGAAGAACAGTTGGACGATAGGTGGGGAAAACATCTGGGACATGGAGGACAGATGGGGGCACGTGAAGGATATGCTGGACCCGAATTATGATTCTTGAGCAGTGTTTTACTGTAGTCCGCTAGTATGCTATGGTTCTACAAAAAAGATACGTTTTTGAACGTTCTGCTACATTTTTGGGTATTTTGTCCTTTTGAGTGCTCCTACTCCATAGCATAGTTGGACAGAAAAGAGCGGAAACCTGAAATACATTTAAAATTAAAATGAAGGAAAATTTAAGAAATAATTGTTGATAAAACTATAGGGACTATTTGATTTTCTGTACAATTTAATTTCTACGTGTAGTAATATTAGAATGGTGTCTCTCACACGAAACCTGGCTTATAATGCTGTAACACGCAGTTCTGAGGCTGGCCGTTCGACGTTGAGTTCCACTATGAACCTATTTTCACTTTTAAAACAATTATTTTCTAAGTGCCAATTTTTCACACGAGTTCATTTACTATATTACATTACGTTATAATAAGATTGAACTATTAGTACCGTTACTTCAAGCACAAAATTTTAAAAATAGGAATGCGAGACTTCTTACGTGCTTCAAACTTGCAGAACGTGAACGTTACCCTTTCTAAAGGGGAAATGCAGAACGATGTTATTTATTTTATTTTGTATACAAACAATAAGTTGAAAGTATCATAAATATTGGAATGACACATGAATTGGTCCTTTTTACTTGCCTCCCTTCTATTTAGTTTAGAGAGGAAAAGTATTGGAATCACCCCAACAATACGATCTAAAATTTTCTGTCGTAAAAACAGTGTTTAGGGTTCTTTTGAGCTGTTACTTTGCACTTACGTCAGGCTTAAGGTCTTTCAGAGCTGTCCCAAAGAGAGTTAAGAGTGGTGCAGGTGACGGGAAGATCCACGCATTTTTGTACCCCAAAAATGGAGGTGTACGTGGAAAGATTTGTCACGCATCACTGAGTCAGATCGGAAGCTTTTGAGCTCAAACGTGTTATACACGTCACGAGCATGATCTACTTGTGCCGTACCAGGGTTCTTTAAGATATTTTAATAGGGAGGGGGATTTAGGGATACTTTACACGAAGCCTCTGTGACATTTTCTGAGAGCAAAATAAATAAAAGGGACGCGAAAACGATTTTTACTCGCCCTAATGAGGAACTGTCGTCATTACCTCGATCCGTGTAATAATTGTCGCCTGTTTCGTCGCGACAGTGTCCTTTGTACGCCTTCTTTCGAAGGGGAAGTAAAGCCGACTGGCCCACGTTGTAGATTTACTGCATGTAAAAAATTCTGAAGCCTACATGAAGCCTGTGAGCCAAATTCAAATCTCCTCTTTCGTGATACCTTCTTTCTCTGGCAGACGAAAGGAGCGCAGCGGAATTTACGTGGTCAGGCGGAAGAGCAGGCCTCGTAGCCTGAGCATCGCCACGGAAAATAAGGCATCATTGAATTTCCCAATACCTCCTGCAGCCAGAAGAGGAAATGCTTTTTTTGAATGGAGGTGTAGAGCCCAGGGAGGATCTCTTCCCCTCTTCAACTACCACATCTGCAGGCATCTGTTTTAGATATTACAAAAAAGCTTCGCGGGACGACGTGGGCGAAGTCTAATGGCAGCACAAATCACCAACCGAACCGATAGATTTTTCTGTCTTATCCCATCGCACATCCACGCATGTAATCTAATTTGTTGTGTTTCATTTGAATCAGTTTATGTAATTGACTCCATATCTTAAAAAATGTTCACAAGTCGCCATTGGTAATACGTGAAACAAATCGGTGGCATTTCGAGGGCCCTTTATACTTTCCTGCCTAGAATGTTAAATAGGGATCGTTTAATTATAACCACCGGATATCTGTAGGGGCCGTATGTGTTGGGAAAACAGTATATCATGGAGGTGTTCATTATTTTTGGCACGCCAAAGCGATCGCCGTAGCCGCTGTTGCAGCGAAGCCACCGGCCGTGCAGCTGCCCGGCGTGCATTTCTGCCGTGCCGCAAATCCATTCCGTTTTGCGGAGCCCCCTCTCGACCCAGGGTAATTCACTACGCGCCGTCGCAATGAAGAGCGAAACATTTCGCAATCCAGAGGTTCGCATTGAAAAAAAAAAAAAAAAGAAAAGCAGGGGTGGGTCATTCGCCCGTAAATTATTGCAATCGGCTGGCGGCGCGCACGTATCGGCCGGCAGCGTTGCATTCACAATAACACCCCTTTCAGCCGTTCGCGAGGATCGTGCAGCGCTGCGAGTAGACGCGACGCGTCGGGCATAATCCATAGACCCGCGCCCGAGCGTGAAACTGCCGCGCGAGGCGAGCCAGCCCAGCCCAGCCCAGCCCAGCCCAGCCCAGCCCAGCCCAGCCCAGCCCAGCCCAGCCCAGCCCAGCCCAGCCCAGCCCAGCCCAGCCCAGCCCAGCCCAGCCCAGCCCAGCCCAGCCCAGCCCAGGCCAGACTGGGCTTGGCCGGAGCCCCTCCGGTCGATCGGTCGGATCGGTCGGTTCGGGTCGGAACGCCCCCTCCGTTCCCCCGAAATAAAACAAATCGTCCGAGCCCCCCTAGCGGCCCTCTCGCTCCACCGGGCGCGCCAACCTCGCCTCCCGCTCCCTCGATTGACTCGCATTCAAATCCGGCAGCCCACGATTCGATTAGGCCCAGGAATTGAATTCTTCTTCTTCTTGCTCCCCGTGTGTCGCGGCCGCAGTCGAATTTCGCTCGCGCGATTTGATCGATGTGCGCCCCCGCCCGCCTGCGCGCTCGAAGCAGACGGTGGCGGCGACGGGGGCGGAGGCGGTGGGGTGGGCGGGGCTGGGAATGGAAGTCGGTGTGTTCGCCAGTCTTGTAACGGAGTCGACTGGGGTAAGGAAAGAGGTCGGGAGAGACGTTGGGTTGGGGATGGGGGGGGGGGGTCGGAACCCCGGGGGGGGGGGAAAGGTCGGTTGGAGGGGGAGAGCATTGTAAGACTGGGTGGAGGCGGGACGAGTGGCGGAAGCTGGGGATGGCGATGGAGGAGGCATGAGGCAGGGAGGGTGCAAGGCAGAGGCGGAAAGGAGTTGGGAGCAGAGACGGAGGTGGCGGCGGAGGCGGGGGGGGTAAGGTTGGGGGGGCGGAGGGGGGCGGCGGCGGGGGCGGTGCGGGCCTGTCCACGCAGGTTATTGATGGCTGACGCCGCCGGTAGCAGCCGCAGCCACAACCATCACCACGCCCCCATTTTCCCCACGGGAACTACGACTGCGGTTGGTCACCTGAGGACGATCGAAGAACAGTCTTTCGGGTGTTACCGAATTCTATGCTAATAGAACTCTAGATTTTGTTCGGGCCTTGCCTCAATTTGATCTCTCTGTGTGTGTAATTTTCTCTCATTTGTCGTTCTCTTCGACATTTAGGCGTTTTCCCAGGATATCTGATGTATTACAAGTACTTCTCTATTGTGTATGTTTGTTATTTGCTCCACTATTTACGTTTTCCTCGAATTGTACTTTCCTGGAGTAGAGAATGGTTTACCCGGTTACTTCCTTCGCTTTTCTTCTTCCTATAATTCTCGTTCTTAACCAGAATTATCATATTAGCACACTTGTAGACTTTCTAAATCCGATTCAAAAGACTAGATGAGCGATAAGTGTAAGAAGGTAAATTTTGGTGCCTTTACCATTCGCTTTAATTTCTTAAATAGAATAAATAATAAATAGAAAAAAGTCTTGAGTCAAGAACATGTAAAGAGTTACGTTAATGCTAAAGCTGTGACAGATTGATGATTTTTGTAGGGAAGTGTGCTTTATTGTATTGGTATGTTTATAAAGCTCTACGAAAAACAGACGTGAGAAATAGTATTGTATTTTTCTTTTAGTATAGATTTCTTAATTATTTTAGAAAGTGAGTGAAGTAGACCGTGGGTGGTGGGGTCAGGGCAAAGCTGGGAAAGGCGGGACAAAGTGAAGACTAGCGCGGGAAGATGAGTGGTGCAGGGATGTACTAGAATTGATAGAAGTGAGGGAAGAGGAGGGGAATTTATTCTAATAGTTGGTGAAAAATGTATACCGAAACAACATGGGGTTTGATATTAAATTATATTTGTTTAAAATATATCTTAAATAAAATTGTAAATTTGATTATACTTCATGCATTTTCACCTAAATATGCGAAGAAAGTGTAATAATTTGTGTTAGTATGAAGCATCTTTATCGCAAACCGGGAACGCATAGTACGCCAGCTGTCTTTTAATTGCATGATTATGATAAATAAGTGTTCGAGCAATGTCGGGTTGGTCAAGCTATTGCTTCAGTATTTGTCAATCGCGAATCACAGCCTGATCCCCGGGATTGAGTCGCAACATCGGTATGTACTCCTTAGATTCAAGAACATTGTGATTATATGCTTTCATCAGTTGAGTGGTAAGCGCCCATAGACGCAACCTCGTTCAGCGAGGCAGTGCCAAACGGCGGGAACTGGGAAAGCAGGGAGAGAGGGGACGGGCGTTAGGCAGGGCGGGCCATTGGCCGCCGCGTTGCCTGCCCTGACTTCCCTCCCAGCCCTTCCCATATGCCCTTACGCCCTGGCCTCCCCCCCCCCCCCACCTGCTCAGCCCTCTCGCTCTGCCATCCCGTCCCCTTGCTCAGCCCTCTCGCACTCAGCTCTGCCCCCCCCCCGCCCCCCCCTTCCCCCTCACCCCCGCCCCTCGACCTCCCCCCCCTCCCCCCTCCCGCCCCGCCCCGCCCTCCCACCCAACCCTCCACCTCCGCTCTCTCCGCTCTCCCCGCTCCCCCGCCTCATCCTCCCCACCCTTCCCGATCTCCCTCCCCGCCCTCCCCTCCTCTCCTGTCCTTCCTTCCCGCCTTTCCCTCCATGCTCTCCCCCCCCCCCTGCCCCGCCCGTCCCTGCTCTCCCGCCCTGCCCTGCCCTCCTATGCGGTGTCCTGCCGTACGGCGCCATGCCGTGCCCTGCTCGTCCTGCTCCCTCCTCTGCCCACCCCGACCGCCCTCGTAGTTTCTTGGGCGGTGGCGGAGCGAGCGGGGGTGGAGCGGATTTATGCGCGGTGCCGGGCGGCCGGTCGGGTGGGCGGGGCCGATCGCCGGGGGAGGAAGCCGGAGGACGCAGCGGCGTCGGCGGCTGGGCCGATTTATCGCGCTGCATGCAAAGTGGTCCGCCTCCTCGCTCCTTTTGAGCGATTGAATTTTATGAATATCGCCGGCCGCCGCGCCGCTGCGCTTGACCGAACGCCGCGCCCCCTTGGCCTTCCGCGCGATAAAGCAGCGCAGCGGCGCCGCCTCCCGCCTCCCACGCAGCCTTCGCGCTCCCGGCCAGTTGTTTACTCGCTGCGCTGCGCCGCGCCGCGCCGCGCCGGCCGATCAACTGTGAAGGAAGACGGCTGACGACGGACGCGGACGACGACGGGCGCATCTACGGACGAATAAACGGACGGGCGGACGTATGAACGGACAAAGGGACGAACGGACGGACGGACGGACGGACGGACGGACGGACGGACGGACGGACGGACGGACGGACGGACGGACGGACGGACGGAAAGACGGAAGGATGGACAGCTGGATGGAAAGGACAGGCGGAAGGACGGGCGACATACATACGGATGGGCCGACAGGCTATAAAATGAAGGACGTGGAGTTGGCCGAAGGGTCGCCGGAACAAATGTTCCGATATTTTCTGGGTAAGAAATTTTTTTGAATTGGGGACATTTTAAGAAAAAAGCTGGATGAAACCTTCACTGCTTTTTACCTTGAGCTCGCGGTGAAGTGAACTGAAATGACACAAAATCGCGCCTATATATAATCAAGGATGTTTTTCGGTGGCTGAAAAATAACGAAATATTACGTGATTGGAAATTAGAGGAACGTAAATTAAAATGCGCAGTTTTTCGCAATTATTTCCGTGTTATGGCGTATTTTCAGTTTCCGTTTTTATTGTGGAACTTATCCCAATAATTTTAGGAGCAATTTTGTCTTTTTTACAGACTACATGTCTACATAGTATGCTATCACAGATTTAATTGATTTTCTCAGAACTCCCTTGTGAACACAAGATTCTCGATCTATTGGCTTGACGGGACATCATTCTGATTGAACCAGCAAAAAAATCAATATCTTTCAGACATGAATATAGAGTGCGTATTTTATAAACCTATGAGCGAAGTATCGAAGAAAATTATAATAATTTACGTAACCAGTCAAAGTGAGTATTTGGCATATGAATGTAATTTTGACGGACGAGACGACAGGAGCCGAGTCCGGCATTTTAAAACGAGTGCGCCAAAGTCACTTTGTCACGTTTCCATAGTGACGCCACTGTACTGATGTCCAAGCTCCCGATTGAATGACACCTTATAGCTGATTTACGTCAAAAGATTCTGTGTTTAAATCGAAGTATAGACTACGGTCTTTGATTTGTCAGTATCATAATCATATCACGAATAGGGCGTCGTTTCCTGCCATGAAGCCTTTCAATTTGCATTAGGATGTAATTAATCTAGTTACTCTTTAGATTCTTTGTCCCTTCTATCGTGCGGTGCGCCCCACAATTTGCCGTTCATCATTCAGATTTCCATTCAGTGAATTACTCAAACTACTACTCTCTGTACCTTCGATCTCACTTACTTTATCGTAACCTCGAGAAAACATTTTTCAAAAACATGAGGACCTGATTAAACGAAGCTCTGCTGAAAGTAATGCGTGTAACGTAATAATAGGTGTAATTAGGAGAATTATGTGCGTATTTTGCATAAAATGTAACACAAACGAAATATTTTTGAAACACGGTTGACTTTGAATGCGTTAAAATATTGAAATGACCAATTTAAACGGTTCACGATTGATGGAAAAATGCTCACGAGTGAAGGGCAGAAATACTTACAATGTACTGTGGTGTATCGATTAGCTCAGACATCGACCTAGATCCATAAACTGTCTCATTTTTTTTCAGCGGTGAAATGAATTGTATCGACTTGATTACTTTTCATTTGTATGTGATGACTGTGAATATTTCGTTGTACTCCGCTGAGTGAGGTGCTGCTGCGCGCAGGTGCTGATTCCTGAGCGATCGCGGGCGGGCGGCGCCGGCGGCGGCGCTGGCGGCGGCTGCGGGCGGCGCGGCGGAGCGGGCTGCGCGGGCGGCGTGGGCGGAGGGCCTGCGGGCGGCGGCGCGGGCGGTGCCGCCGGCGGCAACCTGCCCGTGGACACCGTGGCCGGTAAGCAGCGCTTCGCACCTGCGTGCTCGTGGTTGTCATTTTGGGGGTGGAGTTTCTGCGAGCTCCCCGCTCCTGACATATTTCTGTACATTGGACTGGTCTTATTGCTGACGGCAGTACGTACATCGGCTTTGTAATGGTGATAAATTACCAATATTGGGATACAGTTTACCAAGTTTCATCGATTTGGTACAAAAAAAAACACGATTTTACACAACTGTTTAAATTTTAAAAATCGTGCTCTGAAAGTAGGCACAATTGACTTAACCATTTATTCACTACTCAGACAGGTATAATAATAATAATAATAATAATAATAATAATAATAATAATAATAATAATAATAATAATAGATACCAGTCCGATAAAATCAGTTTATCATGAAGTAATTGTATGCCCACGAGTCAGGTGGTTTCTCCGATCAACACCAGGCGAATGCCGAAGCAGTACCCTAACAAACGGGCCACGGACCGCGGACGCGGAATCACCAACCAACCAACGAGTCGGACGGTGTCTTCCGAGCCATAAGATCTGAATCGCATGCTGGGTGCCCGAACAAAAAGTATTATTTAAGCATGGGAGGCATTTAAGCATGTGTGTATGAATGTGTGGGTGTTTGTGATAAAATATGATGTTAATGTTAATGTGTTTCAGGTACCTTCTCCCTGAATAAATCCTCTGTTACACTTACATCTATCACGCACAACCGAACATTTAATTTGAGCCCTTTGGCCGAGACTAATTGTTTGGTATATTATTATGCAAGATTTTTCTTATTATGCGATATAGTGAAATATTTATGAATTTGAATCACGAATCAGTAGCAAATAATTCTGAAATTGGTTTAATTAGGTATTTTTATAAAGTCTAGATTAAGGTTTATAAAATATAAAATGTATTAGTGCATTTTAAGTACGTAGTATATTAGATGTAGTGCCATGGTACCCTTCGGCGTTCTTTTTTTATCACGTAGTCGAAAGACCAACATGACGTCGAAATGTAAATCGGCTATGTTTCTTCCCGCTAATTATGCACGAGGATGTTAAGTTTAGGTGGAAAGAAGTTCCTGTCCTTCCCTTCGATCAACAGCATGCACATCCTAATACACTGTAACCTTTGAAACCTGTCTGCCCTCGAGCGTAAGAGCCCTCGAGCTCGTGGAGATGTGGGAATGGAATTTTTGTGCGGCATCACAATGGCTCCAATATGCGCGCATATGAGAAAGGAAAACGGAGTCTGGGGCTGGCGCGAGGGCGTCGTGAGCAGGCGGGGGCGGCGGCGGCGATTCGCCGAAGGTCTCGAGAGCCCACGTACATACCTGCTGCATACAGCAGGAACTTGAGCGAAGAGGCGACGCAACGGAATCCACGACTGAATAATGGCACTGCCTTATTAAGACATGCACAATCAATTTTTGTGCTGCAGATCTATCAGACTCCGTTCGTCTTACAAGGGGGTTTTGAGTCCCCGAATGTGAACGCTTGAACCTCACATTCTCCTCCTCCTCCTCCTCCTCCTCCTCTAACAACTGTCATCTCTCGGATTTGGCATCTCTGGATTTGGCATCTCTGGATTAACACCAGAGCGCAATCTTCAGTAGGTTGCCTCAACTCATAAGTCTTTCTCTCTACGAATCTCAATTTCTCTCTACTTCTGAAGTTGGTTGAGAGAAAAGAGAGAGGCAGTGAAAAATATTAATAGAGAAAGAGGGAGATGGAGAGAAAGAGAAGTGTAAAATATACTTTACTATTTCATTCCCAGGTTCGCTATTTATGTACCAATCGTGCTCGTCTGTGGTGGAATGAGGGAGAGCGGGGGCGGCTAGCGCTCTGGCCTCCCAAAATTCACATTCGCAGATTCACTCCCTCTGGGGGCTGTGGATGTTCGAAAAGCGGAAGGTCTTCAGAGTGTTTTATGAAGCTTTTGGCCAGGAAATGAACTCTGTCACCTTCCCGGCAAAATTGATTCTGTCCAGCAGTATCCCGTTCTAGCGAAGTATTCTACCGACTGACTTAAAATGCTGTTCACTGATCCCGACAGATATGGTGAGTCACTCGTAGGTGCTCAAGGGACGCCCATGAGGCGCTCTTGCTCAGATCCCTACACCTGCTCTGAGGGTAGGCTTCAGTAGAATCTTTTGGGTGGAAAAGGGCCTGCGGAACGACCAAAGGGCCGTTTCCCACAACTATCCCGAACAGCAAACACTTTATGATGGTCATTACTCTTTCATACAAAATTGTGCGTATGGTATCACCTGGCCGCCAATGAACACGGGTCGATTCGGTGATGGCATCTCGTTGTAAGACGCTGTCTCCTACATTTATTTCTTCGTTTTTTTTTTCGGAAGATATAGCATAGTTGCCATGACTTACGGAATGATTAGGGACTTTTTTTATTTTTTAACGATAGCCGAATTTCTTGCTAAAGCAATTAAAAATGACCTCTCCGTGTTTCTATGCGCAGGGAAAAAAGAGAGAATGTAGTGAGTTTGTGATTGACTTGTACAAATATTGTACTGTGATTAATTCTAGGCCATTTTCTTCTTTATGAAAACTTCAAAACTAACGTACAATTTGACGCAAAACTCTTAAATAAACACTTGTCATTTATTTATATTTTATACAACTACCCTCATTAAAGTTAAAAATGCAATTAAAAATTAAAAACTGTCTGTTTATTACCGATTTTCGGAAAACAAATTAAAGCAAAATCAACGCGATGTTGCGTCATGGCCGCTTCTTTTTCGCGAAATGGTAAAAATGAACGTGGAAAAATAATGCCTGTCTAAATGACTCGTGTGGTGCAAGTGGTATGCGGTAGATTTCGACGCACTTGGGAGCGGGGCGCGACGGGAGGTGTGGGTGAGGCCGGGGCCGGTGGCGGTGGCGATGGCAATGCCAGTGGCAGTGGCGCCTGGTGCGCGGGGGCGCGCGGTCCTCGAGTGGCGCCCGGAATGCGGCGTCGGGAGGGGCGGGCGCGTTTGTACGCGGGCAGCCGCCGCCGCCGCCGCCGCGGCACAAGCGCGAATTGTCCGCGGCGCATTCCTGCGCCCCGCCCCCGCGAGCCGCGGCGCAAGAGTTGCGATCGAGAGGGCGCGGGGTTCCGGCTCGGCTCAACGGAGCCTTTGGCCCCTCGCACGACTCGGCCCGGAATCTTAAGAGCGACGCCGCCGACGGCCTCCAGTGGATGGGGCTCTATTAATAGAAAGGCTGCTGCCACGGTGAACGAAAGTGGCATCGGAAGATTTCGTATCCATTCTGTACGTTCATTCAGATACCATGTTGTTTCGCTTAGAAAGGACACTGCCGCAGTGAATGGTGGTGTGAATTTTGGCGGCTTCGGAAGTTTTTTTATTACATTCGTTATCATTTCGATAACACGTTTGTAGGAAGGAGTGAACGATGATGAGATTTGCCATGGAATCAGAACATTTTATGTTCGTTCAAATTTCTTATTCTCTGTACGGATCCGTGAAAAAAGTCCTCGTATCTTAAATAATAGTCAAATTAAAAGTAAATTCTGACATTTTGTTCAGCAGCATGTTTTTGAATTGACAGTATGGAACTCTTTTAAAGTAGCGAACAAGTCAGTATTGATGAACAGCTTCACGGCTGCCGTTATGTGATGTTCCTGCACTACGAAGTCTCTTCTTAGTGCAGGAACACCACTTAACGACAGCTAGCCGTGAAGCTGTTCATCATTAGCAGATGCTTGCACTTATTTAGTGCAAAAAAAAAAAACAAACAAAAACGCCAGTCATGCGTTGTGTCCGCATCTGAAGAGCCGAAAACAAGGCGAAACTCAGCTATCCAGCCTTATCACCAACTTGTATGTGGCGAAGCTCTGAAAAGAGCACGAGATTCCAGCGTTGGCTATACTTCTACCTCAGGGACGCGACCTTGATCTTTGTGTCCATTCTGTGCTAACATTCGTTGTGGTCCAGTGTAATACCCGAAAAGGTCCTGAGAGAGTAATTAGCAGCAATCGATATGTCACGTTAAAATAAACTAACATTTATTTGTAGACAATATGGTGGAACATGCATTACGAAATATCACGAGAGCTAGAGCTTAGCAACGACCGTGAATAAACAATGTAGTTTTTGTTTTTTCTAAATGCATTAAGAGATGGCTTGGTGCCGAAAGTAGAAAATTTGGGATTGGGCGAAGAAGTTTAGACGATCAAAAGTCAGCTACACCAAAATATAACAAACGTATGGATTGGCTGGGTGAGAGAAGGACGGTCAAATGTTATGAAAAAAATGAAGGTAGTTTAATACGAAGTCTTCGAGGGATGAATCATGCAGGAAGATTTCATTCTGCTCGGAAACGCGCTTCTGAACTGATCGTAGGTTCGTGAGAGGGAACGAGTACAATCTAGATAGAATTGGGTTATCAGTGAAATTTTAAGGACAGTGAATGATATTGCAGATATTTTCATGTGGAAGCAATATTGATGTATAAATTGGAACTTTGTCGGGAGTGGTAATCGAGTTCGGGACTATGTCATAGGACGTAATCGGGACTGATAATTTTGATAGTTTGAGATCAGCTTGGATAGGGGCAGAAGAGGATTTCGTGGAACTTTGGACTACGGCAAGCTCGCAAGATATTTCGACTGAGAAGTCTACGAGGGACATCAACGAAGAAAAGATAAGTTAACCGCGGTATAAATTGTAAATTGAAAGATATCTTGATCGAAGGCCTAAAAATTGTAAATTCACTAAATTGTTTGCTAAAAGCGTAAAAATAAACTTTGTTGAATTTTGTTCTTTAGAAAAGAAAGTGATCTTTCATTTAGTCAATCCAAACAGAAATGAACTAGGAATAGAATCATTCTATTTCAGATTCCCAGCTGCGCTGTATAGTCGGCGGATCCTATAATCCATTATAGAGGTAATAAGGATTATAATATATCGTGACCCATTGACCCAGCAAGCCGGACGCTAAGATCTTTAGCAGATATAAATGTAGAGAGAGGAAATTTTGGTATCACTAGGGATCAGAGCTCGGAAAAGGAAGAGTTACGAGAAACAGGATAGTGATGAATTGTGAAAGATTGGTTGACTTTGTAGTAAAAAACACAGTTCTTGCATTATTAGCGTCTGATTTTATTTTATAAAATTACTCCCAACATTTTGATTGAATTTGTTTATCGGCCTCAGGATTTCAGGCATTTTACTTATTCATTACTTCTACGGGATTTTTTCATCAAAATAGTTATCTTATGGGAGTATTGCATTGATTAAATCCATCATGCCCCGCTCATGTCGTACGTATATTCCTTCTTGTAAGAACAACGTTGGGGGGATGTTTTTGGTGGGTGAATAGCACTATTCTGAATGACGTACGCCGCGTTGGCTTCATTCACGCGGTTCTACTCGTGTCAGCCGCCAGGGGAGGGGGGTCATAGGTTGAGTTGCCGTGCAAATTGTGAGAGAAAACACTTGACGCGGTGTTAGGGCCGCGCAGGGAGGACGCTGAGCTCCATTCAGAAGTCAGGTGTGGGATTCGCGCACACGCACTGGTGCGGTGCGGTGTGGAGCAGGGCGGCGTCGCAAAGGCTTTCGCCCGCCCGCCGACCTTGAAGGAACATTCCTTGCCTTTTCTCATGAGTGTTCAAAGACAAGGGATTTAGAGACGTGTGTGGTAATCTAGGATTGATCACAACTTTTGTTTTCACAGAAGTTACCACGATGTGCCGTTCAACTTGTATAGTTTTATGTAGACTTTAACTACTTAGAATTGAATAATTTCACAATTTGAAATTGTACACTCAGTTTTGTAATATGAGAACTTTTGTAGAATCAGTGCTTTCTTCTATTCATTGTTAGGTGATTTAGATATGCAGTTCATTGTTTTACTCATGAATTCTCGACTCATGTTCAAGTATTCCATCCGACACTTCAAAACAGACATTTTATCAATGCAGTTTTATCCCTCTTGTTTTTATCACATTCATTTTACTCCCGAGATGTACACCTGTTTTTAGTAATACGTACCAAACAGTTTGTTTTATCTCCATGATGAGCAGTTGCTTTTTGTAAAACTCGGCTGAATGGTTCTGTTTATTAAGATTTGTTTTACAAACTGATTTATTTATTTTTATTTTTATTTATTTTTTTTATTTTTATAAATTTTTCATTTGTGAAATAATCCTTTCAATGCTTTCGAAATTACTAATTAATGTCAAAGTTATTGTGATATTTTTATCATTTGGCTCGACTGTCCGCTATGGGCCATCCAGCCGACCAGCGGTGACCCTGCCCTTCGGCTATGGGATAAGGGGTTCGTGTGGTTAGCATGAAGACATTCCTTATACCGTATATTCTGGTCTTCATAACCTTAGGGAGGACTTTCTCATCGTCACTCAGCAATAGATTCTGGAGCATTTGTAAGGAAGGCGCACAAGTATAATTTGCCTCGGCCGGGAATCTAATCTGGGGTTGCATCGTGCAAAGAGAGCCGTGGAAAGCAAGCATGCTAACTAACGAGCCACCGAGGGCGGCATTTTGTGATATTACCTATGGTAAAATACTATTCAGTTAATTAAATATTTGTGTTGTACATTTCTTCTTCTGTGACAAAACTGTTATCGATGTAGGAGACTATCGTAAGCTGTATGATCATAAGATTCTAAATTACTTTTGTGAACCGTGCTATGAAGAAGGCAGTGCCATAAGTGATGCCGAAGGCTTCCGCAGGGAGTCAGGCGAAAGCTCTCGGTTCTCCGGGTGACACCGCGTCGGGAGCTGTAAGCACCCACAATCTTTGCGCACTTCAAGCGAGAGAAAGATCACGCCAAGATGGTCGGAACGTCGACATGACAGCGTTCGTCACGGCTTCGCTCGGATAGCCGAGAGCATTGGCAAAAAAAGAGCTACGCGCGCACTGAGTCGGTACAGGACTGACGCACGGCAGCGTTTGTGTGGGCCGCGCACACTGGGCCGGGACGGGAAGGATGGACGCGACGGTAGGGATACTTCGGACAGTTTCCGGGTCAGTTTTGCTCTTCGCTCCGTATCTTGTATTGTGCATCATGGCTTCATAATTTTAGTAAAGAAGCAATAGCATTGTGTTCAAGTCATCACATCAGCAGAAGAAAATGAGGCAAGGGGTCCAAGAAAACTCAGATTCTCTTCTAAACAGAACGAGAATGAATAAAGGGGAATTTCACATATCTCCCGACCTGGTGAAAGGTGTACAATTATGATATGGTATGATATGTGCCGGTGACGCCGTTGGTACGAGAGGAACGGCGCGTCAGAATGTCCAGATCTTTCCTTCGGATTGTTTGCAAACGGCGGACGGCGCGGAACGTGCCGCCCCCACCGTGACGGCCTAGTGCGCGCACCTCGAAGGGGAAATATTTAATGAACTTAAATATATAATGAAAAATCCTGTCCGTCCCGTCCGTCCCGTCCGTCCCGTCCGTCCCGTCCGTCCGTCCGTCCGTCCGTCCCGTCCGTCCCTGTCCGTCCCGTCCGTCCCGTCCGTCCGTCCGTCCGTCCGTCCGTCCGTCCGTCGTCCTCTCCGTCCCGTCGTCCGTCCGTCCGTCCGTCCGTCCGTCCCGTCCGTCCGTTCCGTTCCGTCCAGCCGTCGTCCGTCCCCGTCCGTCGCTCCGTCCGTCTCCTCCGTCCATCCGTCCGTCCTCCGTCCTGTCGTTGCGTCCGTCCGTCCGTCCATCCGTCCGTCCGTCCGTCCATCCATCCATCCGTCCGTCCGTCCGTCCGTTCCGTTCCTTCCTCCGTCCATCCGTCCTCCGTCCATGTCCGTCCGTCCGTCCGTCCGTCCTCCGTCCATCCGTCCTCGTCGTCCTCCGTCCGTCCGTCCTTCCTGTCCTGTTCCGTTCCGTCCTGCCGTCCGTCCGTCCTCCGTCGTCCTCCGTCCGTCCGTCCGTCCGTCGTCCGTTCCGTTCCGTTCCGTTCCGTCCTCCGTCCGTCCGTCCGTCCTCCGTCGTCGTCCGTCCTCCTCCGTTCCGTTCCGTTCTCGTTCCGTCCGCCGTCCGTCCCGTCCGTCCCGTCCGTCCCGTCCGTTCCGTTCCGTTCCGTTCCGTTCCGTTCCGTCCCGTCCCGGCCCGTCCGTTCCGTCCACCCCGCCCCGTCCGTTCCGTCCCGCCCCAGTGCGCGCTAGCTTAACACTGCCATACTTTTCATTTCTTTCTTTTACGTGCTGCAACGCGTATGTCCCGTGCGTAGGCGCGCTGATGAACCTGCTGGCGCTGGTGCTGACGCACGCCGTGAGCGACGCCGACCGCGAGGGGGCGGCGGCCGCCTCCGCCGGCCACGGCCCCGGCCCGGGCTCCGACGCGGGCTCCGGCACGGGCGCGGGCGCGGGTGGCGGTGGCGGCGGGCGGCGCGGGTCGGCGGCCAGCGGCGGCGGCGCCAGCGTCGCCTCGCGCGACGCCTCCCGCGACGCGCGCGCCGACGGCCTCTGGGTGCGCGTGCAGGACGTCATCAGGTACGTGTTCATCTCTCTTCTGCGCATTTACTTACAGTTACGTTTAGGTAGTTTGTTCATTTCAGCAATTCCATATTGATTTACGCGTTTGGGTGTTGATTTATGTATTTGCGTATTGATTTATGTATTTGGGTATTGATTTGTGTGTTTGGGTATTGATTTATGTGTTTGGGTATTGCTTTTATACACTTATGTATAGATTATTTTCGTTGATGTATTGTTTTCTGTGTTTAGGTATTACTTTGTATGTTTATGTACTAATTTAGGTGTGTTGACACGTTTGTGAACTTTTTTTTCAAACTTTTGAAAACGCTCATTAATTGTTTTGCTGGCTGTCTTTACCGCCTGCAGGATATTAAAATAGGGTTTTCGAGGGTTCGCAGCTAGTTGCTGCATTCAAGATCTCCGATAGTTTCTTGAACCTGAGGCATTCTCATCGAGAGAATTCTCGTCCAGGCAGTGATCGGCTTCGACACGTATATTTTAGCTGGCGTCCAAAATCCTGCAACTTTCAAGTCTCGAACTGAAGCCCTCTTTCTCCACGAAGCTTCAGTTGAGGACTGGCAACATACATTATAACAAAATAATTTATACAGTGATTTGTGTACTTGTTTATGATAATTCCTGTATCCCTCGATAAAAAAAAGTATTCCTGTATTCCTCGATAAAAAGCTGGTCTAGGCGGTAAGAAGGAGACCAGCAGCTCTGCGCGGAAAAAATAATACGAACACAATCAGCATCATATAAAAATAAGCGAAATCATGGTCGTTGGGTTAACTCTCGTTTTCAAAGCATCTTTTTCGCTAATTGAAATGTATCATCTTCACAACTATCAACTTTGCGGATTTGGTTCTAAGTCGGTTAGCCTTTAATATTCGCTTACCAATGCTACCGTTTTCCGGTATCCGGGGAACATCGATGATGGGATTAGTGGAATAAATTGCTAAGTAATTGAAGGAAAACATATATTTAAGAATTAATATTGCTTATATTTAGCAACGTATCACATACAATCTTGATAAAATATTTTAAGTTTCTAAATGTGGCAAGGGAATATATATTTTGAAATTTGTCTGCATGGCCGTTCTTCCACAGGGACACAAAAGGATATGGCCTTCTTTGTGAAGACTAGATCAGCATTCACTAAGTTTTTCTGGAAATACTGCTGTTTTTTCAGTTAACTAATTTTATTATGCTTGTGTCGTTGCACAATTTTAACTTCATCCTAATTTAACTCCCTTAGTTTGTTTTCCAAATAAACAAGTACTTTTATCAGTTTACAAGGAAATTCAAAATGCTGCATGCTACATGCTGCACGCTGCATGCCTGACAAGCGTAGTTACTTCAGGATACGACACTAACTCCAAGCACTATGTAAATATTTGGTGCAAACATACTAGTTACAGAATAGGGAAGGTAAGTTATTTTTTGTCGACGTCCATTTGTGTATTAATGTATTGATTTGTCGTGGTATATAGGTGATTATAAATTGAATTATGAAACATTATTCTACTTTCTTCAATAGGATTTCTCTTGGTAAATATGAACGTGTTTTCACTTATAGAGCTTGAAATACAAATTTCCAGGAAGAAAATCAAATAAGTTGATCTTTTTTTATTTCTCAGATGAATCTGCTTTAGCAGAGGTGTTTCACAGTTCTTTGATTCTGTGGTGAATTGATTTAGAGTCACGAAACGCCTTTGGGAGTGCGTGAGAATTCAAACGACGTTACATCCTCCTACACGCGTTTCGTGACGGTTGCTGGTGTTCGACGCGACCTTGAAATATTCATTAGCGCTTTTCGATTGATTTAGGACAGAATACTTCTTTTTAAGGGACTGTATGTATTGAAGGAATACCTTCTCTGCGCAGAGGCGTTTTGTGAATAAAATGCACGATGTAGCTTTTAAAAGTAGTCGTTTATTTCTTGTGTTTCTCTTTATGAATCATTCATGACGACGTATCCTTTTTTACTTAGCACGCTGTATAGCGTGCTAAGTAGTTTTGAAAGAATATTAAAGAAAAATGAGATATGTTATGAATTGAACTGTAATTATTGTTGTATTATACTGTGCATTGTAAAAACATAGTATTACCTTCAATTTCTGTAAGGAGTGATGCTCATGATGTCTTGCTGGAAGTTGCGAAGTTAGAAACTTCACGGGCCGAAATTAAGACTTTTTTAAGACTTTCATTGATCTTCTCTTTTAATCTTCTTCGATGGAGGTAGAATAACCAATATAGAAATTAGTTCACTGCATGATGAATTCGTTTGGTAGTTATTGAAGAGATCACGACGGTAGGTTAAAGATGATTTGTTCGTTTCCTTGCGAGTTGTTTGAGGAAAATTAATAACTAATTCTACAGCTTGGCAGGCCATATTACGACGTAAAGGATGCACGCGGTCATGGTAAAAATTTTCCTAAAATCAAATGACATAGATATCAGTAGTTAAACAATAACACAAACATAAAAATAACATTTATGAAAGGTTTCTTAGCCCCATTCCCATTACCCAGTATCTCTACAGATAAAAACATGTTTGTACTGTTTTTTTTCGTCAACTTGGACTCGGTCCCTCGACTTTGTTTTCTAAGTGGAAGTTTTTGCACTATCATCTATATAGTGTAATTCTTCCAAGTGCTGAAACACATTGCAAAACACCTTGTTTTCTAAAAATATGTTTGGCAAACGATAACTCAATTTCTTGAGTACAGTATTATTCAAATGGATTTGATGAATAAAAACGTCAGTGCCCTTAACTGATGAAATTTGGAACAAAAGGAAGAGAAAAAAACAGTAGATTTTCAAGTTTTACGTGATATCAATTGTTTTTTTGGAATGGGCGTCACAAGTATTTCAAACTTAGTTTACCGAATTATACTAGTTGAAGTAATTTGTTTCATATTTAACAGAAATTTTGGACGATGATGATACTTTACTTTGAAATCACGTTGCATATTGTAGTTTTGTTTCTTTTTGTAATGTTCGTTTGTATAATGAACAAAAAAATCAGGAAGTTCGTGAAATGAAAATCCTATGAAAGCAGACGAAAATAAAAACGACCGTAATCATACTCTTTGTTACTGGTGATATACATCTCTTATCATAATTCGGGTCCCACCTGTTCCCCTTCATTTCCCCCCATCTGTATTTCACCTACTACCCGAACTGTTTCTCGTCATTTCCTCATCCGTTCCTACATGTACCCCATCCGTTTCTCAAAATTTGTTTTGAACTCACCTGTTTTCACAAATTTAAAGGCATAGGGCGCATCGTTTCCGAGTTATGCCGACTATAACGTGTGTTGCACTCTATTTTGTATGTCATAATGTGCAAAATGAAATTTTTAATCCTTAATATAATAAATACAAAGTTGGAGTGTAATTCTCTATTCTGGATAAGCAGACTTACATGGTTTTGTGTCGATGGTTTCTTAAAATTGCCAAAACCTTCATCTTATAGAGTATTATAGGCCATTCATTCAAAAGATTATAAAGCATTAAAAATATGAAAATTTGAATATAAATGCCAAGGTCAAAGTTTCCTACAAGAATTAATAAAATGCATTGTAAATACCAAAATAAATATACAAAACTGCTATAGTAATTTTCCAAGAATATAAAGTTCTAGATGCTTTTAAAGGCGAAAAAAGAAAATCATTTTGACTTTTTTCACCTTAGCCCAGTGATCGAAAAAACTGTAAAAATGGCAACCGGTGTTTTGACAGGAAGATTTGAAATTTTTCGGGCCTTTCCCGTGTTCACAGTAAAAAATGTTTTGTTTAATTTTTTTAAAAATTGTTCATATTGGCTCCGTGAAAAAGTGTTTTTGAAATATACATCACTTTCTTATTTACCTTCTTTTTTAATTAGAAGAGTTAATGTTATGATCACGAAAAATATTTTTAAAAAAGGCTCTTTACTGAAGATAAATGGGATGAGAGGCGGCTAAGAAACCTTTCAATTTTTTAATTTTTATTTTAATATCATTGTTTAGCTACTCATATGTCATTTAATTTTAGGGAACTTTTTACCACCTAATACGATGGCATCCTTTGATGTTCGCATTATATTTATTGAATGAAGTGAATATTTTTTTTAAAAAAAGAAAGAAAAATATATATAAAATTATAATATAATATATAATATCAAATATATTAAAAGAAATAATGGATGAGCGAGCGCAAATTGCTGAGAATTGTTTTTAGGTTCTGGCAAACTTGAGCTTGATGAACGGTAAATAAATCGGTAGTTCTCGTTGTTTAAAAGTAGTTTAGAAAATATGATATATTTCGCCCTTTCGAAAACGCTCGGTAATTTGATATCAAAAGTGGAAGCGAGAGAGTGGCATTCTCAAGTTGGTGAGCGGAGCATTATTTTGTTGCTCTCATCGTTGTGCGGCTTTCGTCAGTGAAGCGCTGCTCATGTGGTAAGGTTAACCTGAGCGCATCTCGTGTGTGCATATGAGGAGTGGTCTATGTAAAAAAAAAATACATTTTGCAGTACAGAGGTTTTATTTTGAGCTGTTCCGTTTACTTCACAGTCAGCGTTTTACTCTATATTTCGACTATTTTGTCAGCTATTTTTACTGGTAAAATAGTCTATTTTGTAATTTCTTGACTTAACTAAAATATAAGATTTTTCATTTTGTCTTTAAAGACTGTCACACATTGCGATTTAGCACGAAGTCCTGGTTCTGGCAAGTGAGTAACAGGCTTGTACTCGTGATACACGCCCTAAACGTTCACCCCCAGGTGAAAGGTGCACGCTCACCTTGAACATCCCGTTGTATTCGTCGTCGTTCCTCCTTCGAAACGATTCACCAACAAGGGGTGTGTGTTCCAAATCTTCACAACCAGGGTGAAACCGGGATAAATTATGGAATTTTTGGAAACTTGGATGTTGATTCGAAAATCGAAAATTTTCCATTATTTTCAGTGTTATCTGTCTTCGTTAAGATATTCAGATCCGCTCTCGTGTTGTGTGCAACGCTTACAATTGAAATATACAAATTGGCCACTATTTATGTAATTCGAAGTTCGCCAGAGGATATTGTAAGTATTCGGCACACTTTTCGTTGGCTTAATATGACGATTTTAATGTATATTGCGAAATGGTGAATGTAATAGACGTGTAAGTATTATCTTTGAGTAGTATGTACAAACGTAATTTAACTTTTTTATTGGTAGACTTTACATTAGTTGCGGAACATCTTGCTCATTGTGTGGAAACGAATGAGAAAACTTGGAAAAAACAGTAAAGAAAAAAGAAAAAACAAAGCCTCAACATTGGCTACCGTATCCAAGCGTTGCAGCGAGAGCGTAAGCACATGCCGCATCTGAGAAAGATCCTCTGCAGAAGTGTGGGCTATTCCGCCTGCAGCTGGATTGGTTGATTTAGATTCCGGGTGCATCAACTACTATGGTCATTAGTCCCGTAAGTTTAGAGCTTGCTTTTGCTCGGGAGGTGAGCTTCCTCCGCTAGATGGCCAGATCCGGCGCCAACCTACCGTCGGCTAACGGAGTTTTCTCTCAACCAGTTGTCTCCCACCAGCGGAGCACCGCCCTAGCCGGGACAAGTTCTTAGCCCCCGACCGGTCTCTCGGCATGTGTGGTAGTGTAGTGCATGTTAGTGTAAGTGTGTCTGTAAAGAGGAAGGAAAGGTTGCGCGGTCCGTGGCCCGTTTGGTAGGGTACTGCTCCGGCATTCGCCTGGTGTTGATCGGAGAAACCACGGAAAACTACCGATCAGAGCAGCCGGCCTCTAGAATTCTCATCCAGACAGAGACTGAATTCGACCTAGCTGACAAGCTAGTGTCGAAAATCCTGCCGCCGTCAGGACTCCGTCGGGAGTGTAACCTAGGACCTCCCGGTCAGAGGCGCTGCAGTGACATCAGTTACACTTAGCCACCGCTCCCGGTCCTGAAGCTGGAGGCCGTCACAGTTCCGAGAAGCGCAGTCGGAAGCCCCGATGACTGGGGTGAGCGCCGGAGCAGAGCAGAGCGGAGCGCGCGTCTGCGACACCCGCCGGGCGGCGGGGGCGGGGACGGGGCGGCGGCGGCGGTGGCAGCCACGCGCGTATGCGTAGGCGCGCCGGACCGCGCACCCCGCCTTCGCCCCCGCCCCCGCCCGCGCCCCCTACGCAAACAGCGCCCGCCCACACCGGCTACCGAGCCACGCAAAGTAATCTGTCTTCTATAATTTCAAGACGCTTTCCCCCCCGCGCGTGTGTGTGTGCACACTCCTGCGGCACATACCGGCTCTATCTATATTTGTCAACAGAACTGTTCACGTTTGCGCCGAGAGGGCGGCGGCGCTGCCGCCTTGAAAACTGTTGTCATCGTGGGGCTTTCTCTGCTGCAGCTCCCGTCCCGTCCCGACCCGACCCGACCCGACCCGACCCGTCGCCGTCCATCGGCGGGCGGTCTTCGTTTCCTCGACGACCCTTGCTCTGTCTCCGCTGCTCGTAGGCTTTCGCCCGCCCGCCCACGCGTCCGCCCCACGCGTTTGCCCCACTCGATTTCCCCACGGGATCTCCTCAGGCGATCACCCCATGCGATCACCCCATGCGATCACCCCTGCCCCGTCCCCCTCCCCATGCGATCACCCCAGCGATCACCCCAGCGATCACCCCATGCGATCACCCCACGCGATCACCCCAGCCGATCACCCCACGCGATCACCCCATGCGACTGCCCCACGCGATCGCCCCACGCGATCGCTCCATGCGATCGCCCCACGCGTTTGCCCCCTCCCTTTTTCCTTTCTCCCCTTTCCCCCCCCTTCCCCCCCACCCCCCCGTGGCTCGGCCGGCCGAGCGACGGCAACAGCCGACACGGCGTCGCCCGCCGAGGAGGGCGGGCGGCGGGCGAAACGCGATCGTCTCCCGCTCCTCGGGCAGCGCGCAGCGGCAGCGGCAGCCGCCGCCGTTGTTGATCCTTTCAGCGCGACGGCCTAAAACGTTTGCACAGCTCTCGAGTGGCCCGCAGCCCGCGCCCCGCCCCCCCCCCCGCCGCCGCCGAGGCGCCGTGTGCGTGCGTGCGTGCGTGCGTGCGCGATGACCCCGTCGCGTCGCCGCCTCTGCCCTCGCCCGCGCCCCGTGCGCACTTGCTACGTGGAAGGAGCGTTGGCCAGCCGCGGTACTTTCTTACTACGGCTTGCGGATTTTCGCTCGGAGTGTATTGTGGGCGCCTAAAAGAAACTGTTAAATTGGGATACTACGATGCTTTTTTTAAAATTATTTATTTTAAATATATTAACTTGAAAACACTTCAATTTTATATTACTGGAATCGTAGGTATAGAATATTAAAATGGAAACATAAACGTGAACGTTGAAACAGCAATGAAGTGTTAAAACAACAACAAACGTAAGTGCTATTTGTTTGAAAAATAGATTACCATTTGTTTCTAAGCTATGAGTTTTGCAGAATTTTTCTGCTTTCCAGTTTAATTTCAGTTTTTGTTTGGTTTCATTTGATATGTATATTAGACATCTTAATTTTATGAAATATCTCTTCACTTTTATGTTTGGTAGAAGTAGTTGTTTTCTGAAACAATTAATTCCGTTTATGCTTATCGGAAATACATTAGGATTCTGGTAGACATAATAGTATTATTTGAACATTGCTTGGATTTGTTATGACATAATAATTTCTTGGTATTTTTGCATGCAGAGAATATGAATCGTGAAGCAAATTGATGACCTGGAAGTTAAGTTCTGCAAGAAAATCTATTTTTAAAACAATGGCGATGGGGGCAAATATTTGCCAAATGTTTCTACCGGAAGAAGTTCATGATTCCACTTTTGTGTGTTCGGCACCGAAATTCACGTCTTGCGCAAATATAGGGCTTAGAATGAAAATGAAAATATTGAAGATTTTATTGCAATGATTTATTTGGCTTTAATAAAACATACTCAGTATTTTTTACAACAATTTATTTCTTTTTAATGTTTTGACCTTATTTAGGGTCTTTTTCAAAAATCTATTGTCCAGGTTTGTTGACATTGCATCACAAACAAACAGCGTTTGATAAAAAATGTCAATGGTATGGGATGGTGTACTAAAATCAGCTAATTTAATTTATTCGTTAATATATTCATTAAAATATTCAGGAAGAAATCAGTTTGATTTGGTTTAGATACCTGCATTACGTGTTAATAGATAGCGCAAATTCACAGCATTGGGCACGTTTCTTTGAATGGCAAATCTACAGGAACACTGCTGCCAGATCTCCGAGAATAGTGACCGCCAGTTCTGTTGTTAAAGGAACTGGTCACGCACGATCCGAAGATATTACGACTTGAGAATACCAGAGGCGCACCTAGGATTTTTCCCTGGGGTAACTAGAGGAATGGTGTCGAGCCGGCTTAATAAATTATTTGCATTTCCTGACTAGTAGTTAATATTCATAACATTCACAATTGATATATTGAATGACTTCCGTTGATATAGACAATTCGTAAAAGCTGGATTCTAGCATTGTTGAAAAAAAAAAAAAAAAAAAAGGTATCATTGGCTTGGGGTGGAGGTGAAATTTGATGAGAGCCGTCCCCCCTCCGCCTCCTGGGGTGCCCCACTGCTCAATACCATGAACAAATTTTCTATTCGTCCGCGCGGGACCGAATACGTCACGCATGGAACGAAACGAGATCCTCTTTTAAACTCGAGCGTTCGTCATTTCGTGTTTGTTAGGAAGCCACGACCAAATACAAGACAATGCCCTTTTTTAAGTCGACCTAACGCGTTCAGTTTTCTTCGAATTTGGCATGAATGCATCTAGAAGACATTATACACGAAGTGTAAGATGTTTAGGACGCAAGATCTGTTCACTGAACTAATGGTCTTCTGTAAAAACTGCACCTTGACACGAAAGTAACAGACGCCATGATAAAAAAAAACAGCTCGGAGATCGAAGTAATTTAATAAAGGAGTATAATAGCTTTTAAAAACGAAACTGAAATTTCTTAGATATCCAGGTTGAAACAATGGTTCAAAATTTCTTTAATTTAATGTAACAATTGAATTGTAATGGATTGGCGACGACGTGTTTTAAAATACGTGACAATATTGGATTATTATCGAATAGTAATTGTAAACTTTTAACAATGCGGAATCAAATAAGAGCATTAGGAAGGATGTATCTTCACCATTTAACGAAACTGTTTCTAGGATTTCTCGGAATCGCCACTCAAGTCTGACGTAGGCGTCATGGGCGCAGGTAGGGCAAGACGGTGCTGCCTCCTAGCGGAGTGCGTTAAGCTTCAAAACGTGGAGACAACGAGACCACGTGCTACATAGTGATACTGCTAAAGGGTGAGATGTTACTTCGAAAATGTGATCTCCGATGTTTCCGTATTGATTCATTAATGAAATACTGGTATAGGGATTTTATAAAGTGGAGAGCAGAAACATTTCATACTATTAACAAAGCAGCAATAACGCGTTATGTATTGTATCCTTTTAAAAATTGTATGAGATACTGCGTGAACCTAGGACTTTTATACGAGTGTCATTTTATAATCATGGTATCTTTTACATTTTCCGGTATAACAGAAATGTGCTTTGTTCAGGTTTCGCATCCTTGTTTGACACTGTCGGAAATACCTCTGTCGAATCACATCTGTGTGCATTGGTGGCTAGTTTGCCAATAACGCAAATATGAGAAAAGTTAGAATGCTAGAAAATGTGCTGCGAGATGGATTTCAGTTTAGTGGAACAGCGGTCGTATGTGTACATTTCTTCTTCGGAGCAGAAATGCTCGTCAATCAGTGTCTTTCTCAGCTACGAGAAGCATTTGGTGATCGTGTACCGTGTTACACGTTAGGTGGAAGCCTTTGAATGTGGATGTAAGCTTCGCCGTTGCTGATCTACTGCAGAGAGAGGTGAAGCCAGACGAATGTCACACAAAGTTGTTCAACACCTTTCTGTTGTTCATCAAAGATGTGAGGACGCTTTAAGGAGATTGTAGCGGTAGGTATTAGCTGTATGTAATGTTATTTCTATTTTGTGCCTAGTAATATAATGATTTCTACTTACACGTTTTTCGATTTGCCCTATTCTTTGTCACCAGAACCGATGGCATTACGAAAATCATTTCAATTACCTTGGCCACTTATTGTGAATATCTATTCCTGCCACTGAATAGGCTGATATTACACAGTTGCCATAACTTTTGGAAATTAGCCTCGAATAAATCCTTCTGCTGGTGAGTGCTCGTTGTCTGGACTCGTGGGAGAGGTCGTCTCCCATTTAGCCTCCCTGCGGCAACAGGCTTTCGCTGCTAATGAACCTTTCCGCCCACTGGGCCGGGCGCGTGCGCCAGGCGCCCAAGGCGGACGCCCACGCGCCCTTTACACCCTCCGTCTCGCCCGTCAGCCAGCGCGCCCCGCATTTATAGCGCCGCGACCTCCTCCTAATCCTCCGACTGAAATTCGCGTCACGCGCCGAGTTTATCAGCCCTTATCTCCTCCCCCGAGGGACGTCCAGGCGCCGCTCCAGCGCAGCCACCCACAGACTTAAGACAGCGATTGCGCTTCCAACGTTTGCACTGAAGCAATGTCTAGTACCTGTCCCTGCATTTTCGTACGCGATTGGCGTTCCCGTGAATGTATTACGTGCACATACTTTTTCTTCTTACATTTCGTGTCTTTTACATTGCGTTTCTTACACTTCTTGCTGTAATTTTAGCACCTACACAAGTGCTATACATTAGGAATCTATTTTTTTCAACAACTACATTTTCAAACTATTTTTCGCTCTCTCTTCAAGAAGACATCCTTCTTTACGATTAGGTATACCTCAACTAATTGCCTAACATATTACAAGGCTGCAGTCTAGAGACGCCTGGGGACACTCCACGGGCTCTGCGACGATATCGGGCGTCTGTGCCGTCTCTACCAAACCTCACCTTCGAGATAATCCATAGGTCTATCTCGGCTAGTCCAATATTCCCAGGACCCGCCAGGGTGATTAACGGTGACACATGGACTATGAGAAACTACCATGTCACGAACGAATGACGAAAACATCAATTCTTTTTTGAACACACAACCTTCGAGTAACGTTTACTTGCACACACCTGCCCCTCCCCCTGTGCCACCAGGCCTTTCCCTCTTCGCTTGCTCTCATTCTTCTTCTTCTTTCTTTTGCTGCAAGCGTGGAAATGCGCTGCTGTGCAACCGCTGACCTCTCCGCTCGCCTGGAGCGCTTGTTCACCTGCGCCGCCACCGCCGCCCCGCCCCTTTTTGCCTCCATTTGCGCGACTCCGCGCCCGGGCAAACGTTTTTGCGCAGCCGCCACCCTCCGCGCTCGCGCTCCTGTTGCTGCTGCTTCTCCCCTCTTTCCCCCCCCCCCCCGTAAAATCTTTCACTTTCGCCCGCCTCTTCCTCGCCCTGCGTCCGCACCCGCCCGCTCGCTCGTTCTTGCGCTCGCCCCCCCCCCCCTCGCGGCATCGCTCCGCCCCGCGCTGCTCCGCCTCCCCGCTGCGCCCCCCCTCCCCCTCCCCCGGAATCAGCCCCTCCAAGCCACAGCCCTCTTTCCAGTCCCAGCCCCCGTCCCAACCCGCTTCTTCCACTCTAACCCTCTTCCTCCCGCAACACTTTCCTTCACGCCCCAACCCGCTCCAATGCCCGGCCCCCCCCCCATTCCTCTCTACTTACCCCGCACCATTCCGCGACTCCCGTCGTTTCTCCCCGCTCCGTTCTCGTATGCACTCCTCTTCGCTGTGTCTCCCCTCTCCCTCCATCCCATTCTGTGGAGGTGTGCGTGGTGTATTCACGCGTGGCTGGGTGAGTGCGGGAACGAGGAGTCGAGAGGGGGGAGCTGAGGGATGCAGCTCGACTACGCTTTGTGACAATAGAAGGCATTAACTACTAGTATCGCATGGCATGAAATTTCATTCCATGGCGTGGCATTGACGCGTCGTCTTCATTGTCGCGACACGGTGTGAAAGACGGATGGTGAAACAGGAACTGAGATCTCCAGATGAGTTATACCGTCCAGCTTTGCGTTGCGTTAGTGGAGGAGAGGTTGGAGCGTGATTGGGTCTAGAAGATAGCGCGATATGCTGCATGTGAAAGCGAGTTTTGAAGGAGTCCCGGTAATGGGATTTATTGAGAACCGGCAGTGCAGCGCTGAAACATTTAGGTTTGCAGTCAGTGATTGTGATAACATTAACTGTACTGTAAAAATGTCGTCATATTCTTTTACATGTAGAGGTAAATCAAAATAGAGCATTCTGACTGTTTATTTCACAAAACTCCTGAGATGAAGTTGAAACATGAGAGGAAGTCCTGTCAAGTCGAATCGACGTTCAACTTGCAAATGAGTGCGACATGTAGTTAGCGGTTGAGGTTGGTTGCTAGCGTTGCATGACATTTACGGGCGTGGCGTGGGCAGTGCATAGCATCGCATGGGATAGAATTTCATATCATGGCGTGGCATTGTGTGGGGTGGCGTTTGTTGGTGCGGGGTAGGGTGGAATGGTGATGGGTGCAGGAACGTGAGCGACTACGGAGCGCTGGCGCCAGTGAGAGCTCCGACGATCTCTCCCTAGGCAGCGCTGCTTGCCGCCCCCTTCTAAAGAGCGGCCTTAATCCCGCACTTTATTATGCCCCTCATTTATTCATGCGACTCGACTCGTCTCGTTTCGTCTCCTCCTCTCGCTGCCCCTTGCGCTGCCGGCTGGTTCCCCGCCGCTCTCGGGGATGCGACATCCAAGGCATCGACACTTGTGAACGTTCCTTTTATTATTTTAAACAACTGTGTAAAAATAGCACCGGAGAGCGTTGATGATTGGAAACATGTCTACTCAAATTTATTTTTATAACCTGTGTATTCACGGCATAGTCTTTGATAATACTATACAATCTCAAATTTTTGCCTAACAATCAAGGTTTTAAGATGGAGACGAGGTATACTCCTTGCAAGCTCTCTTAAATATTGGGAAACTGTTGAACGAATAAGATTAAGTGTCGACGAAAATAAAACATCGATATTAGCAAACGAACACCCGATATATCTTTTTATTTTGACAAAAATATAATTAAAATGTTCATATTATATTTGATAAAAGAAAGTAATTGAAAGATTGAAGAAGAAAGTGTTCGATAAATTTCACCAATACAATAAGTACCGTAGGTGTTTCGTTAAAATCATCTATGTACACTATTCCAAGAGATCATTTGTATGTTCTGGAAGTTGACTCTTATTCTGCATGTTGCTGATAGTCTGATAATTCAAGGCAAACCTTTTGCTCCAAATCTCTTAGCCGGTGTCGCTTTTGCGAGTAGTCGTTGGAGAACCCACTGTCATAGTTTCTCTCGTTTTCGTAGTTGTCGACGTTTCTCTACGTATTCCCGTACATTTTCTTTTACCAAATAATTTTCTCGTTCAGTTTCCTTTAGGAGTTCTCTATAAAAGTTGATAATAAAAAAGAATGAAATGTTTTCCTTTAAAGTTCTCTTTTATGCTTGCACAAACCATCCTTCATTACGGAGCTACGCCCAACGTAAAATTAGAAAAGAATTCTTTCAGATATATGCGAACCACTATCAACCTTTTGTTTTAGTAAATTACCATATTCCGAAAAACGAGAAGTGAAAGATTATTTCTCTTAGTGGGAGCAACGCGGTTTCTGTCGATCATTAAACTTGCCTTTTTGTTTGTAGTAAAATTACCGAACAAATTTAATAAATAATAACTATAAAAATGTACATTTTCATTGAAAATGTGGATTGGTATCCCGCGTTAAAAATGTGGGCATATTGGGCGCACTGACGTCCCGTGCTGCAACGTTTTGCTCAGTTCCGTCTAGAACGCGGGTTTGTGTACCCAGCGCGTGCGTGTGCGGAGGTTCGATGCGACAGTGTGCGCTTGACGAATCGACGTGGCGTGGCGTGGGTGGGCTTGGTGAGACGCGGCGAGGCGACTGAATCGCACGTCTACACAACGCCGTTGTTCTGCGCTAAAATGTCACCGCACGCTGCCCACAGCCCTTCCACCCTCTTCCGCTAATGCAGTACCACCGCTCCTCTCTGCCCATACCTCCAGCTCTTTTATCCCTCCATCATCCACTCTTCACCCCTCTCCCCTCCATCCCTTCGCCCTCCGTCCTTGCACTCTCCTCTTCTCCAACCCCCTTCCGTCCACCCCTCGCCGCCGTTCACCCTTCATCCTCTGCCTCCACCCACCACTCTCGGTTCTCCGCTCATGGTTCTCCGCTCTTAGCTCCCAATGACTATTGGGCATTTTTCGCGAAGACGACGCATGTTGAAAGCCAAACGCAACCGAGAGGAAAGATAATGAACAAAAATAATTTTGTCTTACATTCCCGGCGTCCATATTTTAATTTTTTGTGTGCCGCTGGAGGCTCCTTCGACGCCCGGGCGTCTGGAGCGGGCGCGGGCGCGGGGGCGGCGCGCTTTGATTCGGCGGCGGGGGCGGAGGCTCTCGCCGCCGTTGTTTAGCCCCGCGCTGAGTTGCGGCGGCGGCGGCGTTTTTCGTCCGCGATGAGTGATTTATGCGGCGCACTCGGGCGCGGCGGCGAGGGCGACGAAAGAGGAGTGGAAGGGGCGGGGCGGGGCGAGGCGAGGCCACGACAGCACATCACACTCGCGAGGGAAGCAGAAAGCGCCAGAGCTCGCAGCGGCGCTGCCGCCGCAAACCGCTCGCCGTCGTCGGTGGATCCACTAGGTGACTGTCTCCTAGGTGGGTGGGTCCACCAAGTGTGGACATCTACTAGTTCCTTAATTCCAAGGGGGGATTATAACGCAAAGTATTAAGTAATTGTTTTACCTATAAAATGGAATAGCTTCTAAAATTGTAACTTAAATTTCAGTTTGTACCGAAAGTCGAATTAGCTACCGTGTTCCGCAACGCCATGAATCATCTATGCTAATCTCTAAGGAAGGAAAAAATTGGCAAATTTTTGATTTTGACAAAATCATTCTCGGAAGAACAAAAAAGTTATTGAAGGACAAAAAAACAATAACTTTAAAGAGATAAATGTTATAATGTGTATTGATGTAAAACGGATATAGTAAAAATTACTTGAAAGTGTATTAAATGGAACTTTAGTCATGGTAATGTTGATAACCTAAATTATTTTTGTATTCAGTGCTTTACGAGGATATATCTTAATTTGTTGTCATCAAAATGCTGTAAAAGAATAATATTATACCTAAAAATTCTAATAAGTAAAAAAGATAACAGAAATAAGTAGAATGTTACGAAACGTCTTTTGTAATACAGACTTTACGTTCATGTTCACTTGCCAACACATTTAATAGAAATTGCGTTTTTGGAAATGCGAAAATTTACTAAAAATTGGATTTTCTGAAATGTGTATGCCTATTAGGTTCATATTTGTTATGACTATTCAGTGTATTCGTGAAGTTTCGGATGTTTCCTTAAGAATCAGTTTATTGATAACTACATTCAAATTGTTTCACATCTTTCAATCACAAATACTGGCAATGGTGAAACAGTGGTTACTTCATGGTGAAACAGTGGTAAAAGCGCAGTCAGAAGATGTATAATGCACCAAGTGAGTTGTCGAGTTTATTGTCGAATATCTAGTTACTGTGCGAGTTGATGGCCGATTGCAAATTCTCCAATCGTGCCTTATCAAGCGGAGTCTTTGCTAGAGTATCCCAGGCTACCTCCTACATCTCTTGTTTCTTTGCACCGTACTTTGTTCTCCTCATCAGTGGAATCCCATCGTTTTGGTCGCCTACTCAGTAATTCCGGAGCGATCGCCCATTATCATTTCTCTGTCCAAAATAGTGGCACTCTCTCCACGCATCCGCCCCACCCCTCCGCCAGACGTACATAGGGGCTTCTGCAAAATGCGTGGATTTCCGCCGACTGCCAATTCACCGTTCTTGCCTTACTCCATCCACATTGCACCATCCTGTTCTGCCCTGCCCTACTCTAATCTGCTCAACCCTGCCCTCTGCTCTGCCATGCCCTTTCTCCTGCCCTGCACTCTACCCTGCCGTGCCCCTGGTCTGCCCTGTCCCGCTCCTCGCCTGTTAAGCTCCTCACCTTCGCATCTCCTTCCCCACTTTTCCCCCCCTTTTTCCCGTTTTGCCAACCCCCCCCCCTCCCTTCTCCTTCTCCCCCCCGTCTCGCTCGTCCCACCACCCAACCCTACACCGCCATCCATCGCGCCGCACCACGACTTCGCGCCTCGCCTCACCCTGTCCCGCGCCTCCTCGCCTCTCCCCGTGCCGTTACGCATCGCTTCGGCCCCACCTCGCCTTGCTACATCTCATCTCACCCAGCCCCGCCCGCTCTCGCTTGCTCATCGCTCCGCATCGCCTTGCCCCCTCTTGCCCGCCGCTGCCGTCTCCGCCCTTTGCTTCCCTTCCTTTCTAGACGCTGTGTTGTTCTTGGCAACCCGTTTTTGCTCGCACAAATCTCGACTTTTATACGGGCGGCCCTCGCTCGCCTCCCCCGTTTTTATATTAACCAGCTCATAATTTCTCGTAAGAAAGAATAAGCTTTCAAAAATCCACCTCGCTGGGAACGTCTTAAGCACACAGAGCGGGCGCCGCCGCCGCCGCCGCCAACGGAATAAGAAAAAAAGAAGCTGGAGACGCGTCCTCCGCCCTCTTCTTCCCTGGCGCCCTCTCCCCGCCCCCGCTCCGCCTTGCCCCGCGCTCTTCAAATAGCGCGGGTAATCCTCGTCCCGTCGCTTCTTCGCTCCGGCCGCCGCCGCCGTTGCCTTTACCTTCTCCACTACCGCTCATCCTCCCGCGCCCTTCCGCCTCCGCCCCCCCCCCCCCGCCCCCGCCGCCCGGCCGGCGAGGCGGCGCCCGCCCGCCCCTTCGTCGCCGACCAAGTTTTAATAGGAAACGTAGTAGTTGGGATCAGGGCCTTAATTGAAAATTAGCTTGAGTAAGCATCTCCTGCCGACGGGGCTCTTGATGTATTAAAACCGGGAAAATCTTGCGCCGCCGCCCCCGCCGGCTCGGGCTCCGTCGTCATCTTGGCTGCGAAAACACGAGTGTGGCGGGGGAGGGGCGGGGCGGGGGCGGAGGAAGCTTCTTTGGCTGGACCGGCACCGCTGCCGAGTCTGCCGACGCGTTCTCCGACGAGGATCGGGGAACCGCCTGCAGGAGGTGGGTTGAGCTCCAGTGCTTCATCTGATCGGGTTGGTGGAACTTCTTGTGGACCTGCTGGCGAAAATGTGAAAGTATTTGGCCCATTCTCAAGAGTGAGTCTGTTGTCTATTATTTAAAGTTAAGTATAGCGTGCGAAACACACAATTTCCCGTAGTCATATTCGAGCTATCGTGCAAACTGAACTGCGAGAGTTGCACACTAGGAGAGCAGTTTTACAGCATTTATAGTTTTGTATTCATTATTGCGAGTTGGTGGAATGCACATCTTCAAGAAGGTTATTTCCTGTCTTTGGTTTATTTGGCTTTAACCTAGAGTTAATAGGAATAGTCACTTCAATGACTTTTGGTATAGATGCTAAGTCTTAATGAGCTTACTTGAGCATTTACGAAAATTTCTGTGTTAATGTGAAGAAGGTAAAAGTATTCATTCTTGTATTGATTTGTGAAGGGTGTTTGGATGATAATCGCAATGAATTTGCTGTTGGCGAACGCTCTTCCGAATGAAATATTAATATGAGGATCGAGTTTACATTATTCTTTTTAACGACGGATAATACATAATAGTTCAAAGAGTAAATGAAACCAAACACACTGAACTTCTGTAACAGCCACATCATAAAAGAATTCATAGTTAAAACTGCTGCTTGCTTTGCAATCATTATACTGGAGACGTTCAGTTAAGAATGGGATTGACGTTGCTGGTCCCTTTGTATGGACATTTGAAAAGTGTGCTCCAGTTATGACAACACCCCATTTTTCTGTTCAATATTCAGGCGTCAAGTGTCATCACCTCTGCTAGGGAAACGTCCCACTCAACTGAAATCATCAAACTAATGTGATAACACGGACAAGCTACGAATTGCAAGGCAGTGCTTATGAAAAAGTGATTGTCTGGATTAATTGGGAAAGAGAGGATTTTAGCATATGAAATTAGAACTCGCCTTGTGGCCTTCAGTGGAGGGCCTGCACGAAGCTATTTTTATTTACTTATTTATTTTTTGTTTTAAACTTTGGCACGGAAGTTCGAGGGAAAAGCTTGCGTCAAGGACGTCAGCGAGGGCTATCCAGCGACAACATGCACCTCAACCGCTATCCAGTTTCCTAGTTGATTCAGGCAAATCGTCGCCCAGCTTTCGTTTAACTGCAAATTGAAAAGTTTCTTGGTCGAGTAACAACATGGAATTTGCAAAACAAACTTGACCCTATAAGGAATACGCATCGTTCAACAAAAGTAGAATTACGCTTGTAATTGTGGCGTTCGGGAATAAATAATAGTATATGACATTTTGTACGAAATAGAGATGGTTGGCCTTCAGATAGGTAAAAGAGTAGCTCTGAAAAGTAGTGAACGAATCATTTCCGAAAGTCCCTGCATCTTCTGCTCCATACCAGAAAGTTCTCGTCGAGCCGTGAGTTACGGTTGACTGACGGCACGCGACGCGATGCGGCTCGTCTGGCTCAGTGACAGCGGCGCGTACAGGACGCGTCCCGCAGCGGCGCGTTCACTTCGAAAACTGGCGCTGTTCAAACTACGCGAGTTTTTCTGCGCGAGAATTCGTATTCGAAATAGAAAAATTTGAACGCGTAATCGATGCGTGTTAGTGAATGAAGTGTGTTCAAGGGGCCACGAGATTATCTGATGAATCCATTGGTCTGCTATTTTCTCCTGCACCTAATCGATAATTCGTCTACTGAGACGTTTGTGCTTTGACTGCAAGATCGCTGGTCTAGAGAATACTTCACCTTAGCATTTCCCCCGTCCATCGTCCTGATTAGGCGTTGGTCGGTGACTATGGCTGGTCTGGTGTATTCATGCGCACGCACACTCGCGCGCGCGCACACACACACACACACACACACACACACACACACACACACTCTCTCACTCTCACTCTCACTCTCACTCTCACTCTCACTCTCACTCTCTCTCGCTCACTCTCTCGCTCACTCTCACTCTCTCTCACTCACTCTCTCGCCTGACTTCCAAATCTCGTCATACCACGTCGCTTGCTCAGTGTGCATGATCATGACTACATATATGATTTTTTCTCGACGCGCCGCGCCCTGCCTGGTTTTGACCTCAAGGCCGGTATACACGGTACAGTTTTCGTGCAGATTGAACGTACAGAAAAGTGTAGGCCAGACTGCACGCTTTCTGCGTGAAAACTTTTGAGCATGTTCGTAATTTTTCGTGCAGAATGCTTACAGTTGACTCGAGCACTTCTAGCGGCAGTATTCTTCGTTCATATTTGTTTACCCGACGCGACGGTAATCGGCCATTTCTGTTTTGTGCTTAGGTGTGTCAGGGGTCGATTGGGTGAAAACGTACAGACTGTTGTAGCGTCGCTATCGTTAGCGCTACCAAGATCAGTCATGGGTCAGCTGACCACCAGTCAACTCTTTCCCAGAAATGAAATATCTTTCAGAACAAGTCTCTTTTATTATTTGTGCTCCAGAACATAATTTAGAAACTATCCGCAGCCACAGCCTCGTGAATCTGCCTAGCAGGTCTGCTTACCTCGACCTCTCGAAGAATTCAGGTTATTTATGTTCCCCAACAACGTCTCATGTTGCTAGAGGCAGGAACAAACCACTACGTTACACTGTATATGTGCGACTTTTGGCTTTTATACTTCTAGTTCGGGATCTTGAGGATTCTGTACAGAAACTGAGAATCTGCACGCAAGAAAAACTGTAAACCGGCCTTAGGAGGGGCGAGTGGTTCCATGGCTGTGGCAGTGGGCGTGCCTGCGCATGCAGCGAGCGCGGGTCGATGCAGGAGACTCCCGCCCGAGGCGTCTCGCCGCCCCGCGCCGCTCTGCTTATTGTTAGTCGATACCGCGCGGCATCGCCGCCACGACTCGCCATGGCAGGATGATGGCAGGGACCGATGAGGACTTGGGTGGGTGTAGATGGCGTTGGAGGTGACTGTGATGGCTCGTCGAGGCCAGCAAAGGACGGTAAAAATGTCGCTGGGAAATAGCTGATGGCGTAAGGGACATCAAGGGTCGTCAGATGGCACGATTTGACAGCGTCACTGCGCTGACTGTAATATAGTAACATTATATGAAGGTGGAAGTACATTATGGGAATCCTAGCTGTTTCATGGGGAGTTGATGATAACCTACCACTAAGCCCAACCTCAAGTTTTTCTTACGTTAATACTTTTTGCAAAAGTTCAGTTGTGGATCATAATTAAATTGTTTGTTTAGAACCCATTTGTCTTGCATACCAACGCAGGTGGTATACTACTAACAGGCCTTATGCTCAGTCTAATTAATGTGGCGAATCAGCAAAAGTCGAACATTGAAGTGCGATCGGGACGCTAATAGTGGGGGTGTAAACAGGTGGGTAATACACACGCACTCGACCTCTGCTTCTGGTTCCTCTGCCCGGCGCACCGCAGTGTCTTCTGCCCTGTTCCTCTCTCGCCCACATCTTTCCCCGTCCAGTATCTATTTCTGCCTCTCCCCTCCCCTTATTTGCAAAAGTCCTTGCGTTGCCCTTATTTCATTGTGAATCATAATTAAATTGTTTGTTTAGTACCAACATAGGTGGTATACTACTAACAGGCATCATGCTCAGTCTAATAAATTTGGCGAGTAAGTTTGCAAAAGTCGAACATTGAAGTGCGATCGTGGGACGCTAATACCCCCTGTTAGCGTCCCATGCTCGCAATTCAGTGTTCGACTTTTGCTAACTGACTCGGGCCATCGTGTTGGTTGACAGGTGGGGAAATCACACACTCGCTTCTGCCTCCTCTGCCCGGCGCGCCGCATTGTCCTCCCATACCCTCTCTCGCCCACTTCTTCCCCCGTTCCGACGTCTATTTCTGCCCCTCCCCCCTCTCCTCATCAGACTCCTGTCCCACCCCTAGCACTCAACTCCCCATCCCCGCTCGTCCGTCCCTGTCCTTCCCTGCTTCCGCTCCGCCTCTTCTCCACCTGCGTCGGCATGGGCACAATGACAAGAGTTCCAGTCTGCGGACCCATCTACCCTTTCTTATTCCGACTTGGGCCACTTAAAGCCTGAGAGCATCTCACTACATCATGCAGCATTTAATTGGAACACTTTTTATTTGCATTAAGATTATTCTTTCGAGACGCGTCCGGTTTTATGTCAGGTTGTTGTTGTTTTCTTTTGTTTCTTTTCTGTCACCGACATTTTTCAGTGTATTTTGTAGGCTTGGTTGGTTGAGGGAACGGATGTACTTCATATTTAAAGTGCATTTTATTAAACAGAATGTGCTTTAATAATTGAATGGGGTCAGTGAGATATAGTCATAAGTCTCAATTTGTTGTTTTTCGACTTGACCTCACCACGATTCTCTCAGAACAATGCCCTTCCCAAGCTGCATTATAGGCCCCATTTTCTAGCCATGTAGCAGGATTGCACCTGATTGTTTTTCTTGTCACTGGATTAATCGGGCTTGGTGGCTTCGGTGGCGTAAAGGTTAGCGCATGGGACTTATACCCAAGCTTGCGGGTTCAAACCCGATCAAAGCCGTGGATTTTTAAGGGCTGGAAATCCTTCATACGCCTTCCTTCGGAGGGGAAGTAAAGCCGGCTGTTCCATGTTGTAGATTTACTACATGCAAAAGATCCTAAAAGCCTAAATGAAGCCTCTGAGCAAAATTCAAAACGCCAGTTTCATCGCCCGAGTGATGCCACTTATCTCTGACTGACGGTGAAAGGAGCATAGAGGAACTTGCGTGGTCAGGCGGAAGAGCAGGCCTCATGGCCTGAACCTCGCCCCACAAAATAAGGCATAATTAAATTAATTTCCAAGTGTTCACCAAACACCAAACTGAAGCTCAGTGATACATGGAATCTAGGAGCCCTTCGTTTGTGCCACTTTTCTAGAAGCGTTAGTATTCAACGAATTCATCTTTATTCCATTGTCGGTTTAAGGTTTTCTGGCTCATTTTAAGGTTTTCTGGCTCAGCAATCTGTCATGTATATGAAACTATTTAGTTAACTGTGTAGAAAAAATCTGGCATGGATTTGCGTTGAAGTTTTTATTGGCGTCTGTTCTCCCTCCATCCTGCCGTCGGGCAACCTCCCATCCGTCGTTCAAAGAGTTGTCGACACGCATTCGGTATCGGGGACAGGATGTTCTTGGAGCAGGCATAGGGCGCCCGTCGTGTGGTATCAGTTGACCTTTGCATAGCCCAAAGAGCCACGGATGGAGAACTTCCCTAGTTTAGGGACCCCGGAGAGAGCGCCGAGGTGGCGGGATAATCAAGTTTCTCTCTCAGGGTCGTTTTCTACGCGGTCCAGAATCGTGTTGGGTGAAAATTCTTCGCACATTTGTCAAGGAACTTCTCTATTTGCAAGTAAATGTTATCAAACCGAAACGTCAAAGTCATTCATTTTATTCTTGCTTTTCTTCCTTCTCTTTAAGCAACTTTGGGAGAAACCCAGATAAGACACACAACATGTATATCAATGTTGGGGATATATCGATTGAACTTTTACAATGAACCTCCAGATCTTCTCTTCCTTCATGTGAACTTCTGAAACATTACCCTTCCTGAGCAAAATGGTGATCCGCTAGTCGTCTGTGCCGTTGGCTCCGGCATCTGCGCCAAGTAGTCTCTTGGCGCCCGGCTCCTCCGGCGCGGCGGCCGCGCCACCCCTTTCCCGCCCCGCCGCAGTGGCGCCGCCGGGGGCGAGTGTTGGAACAAGGCTACTTTGCGGCGGCGGCGGAGCGGAGTGTTTGCTCGCGCGATGGAAATCTGGCCGCGCAGCCGCTGCCAGCGCCACCGTGCCGCGGCCGCCTCAGGGCCTCCGTCCGCGCTGTTTGTTGGCGAGTCGGATTGTTTTGATGGCGCTGTGGACTGAGGACGGCTGGGCCCGCCCCGCCACGCCGCGCCACGCTGCGCCACGCCCCCTTCCGTCCCGCTGTTTCTGATTTTCTTTTCTGCCTCCCATCCCTCACTGTATCTTGTCGTTCTTACCTTGTCGATGTTCTTTCCTGCCCTGCCTTGCTCTACCCTTCCCTTCCTTGCCCTGCCATACCCTGCCTTGCTCTGCCCTTCCCTTTCTTGCCCTGCCATACCCTGCCTTGCTCTGCCTTGTCTTACCCTGTTTTGCCCAGTATTGTCCTGCCTTACCTCATATTGCCCTTTCTGGCCTTGCCTCGTTTTGTCTGGCTGTGCATTGTCCTGCATTGCTCTCCTTGCCTCTCCTCTCGTCGCCCTGTTGCCATCCTGCTGCCTGCTTGGTCAGCCTGCTGCTTTCCTCGCCACCTACCCTGCTCCGCCGTGCCTCAACCATCTCGCACCAGCCCGCGTACCTCAACTACTTCGCTTTACCTATCGTGCCCTTCAGAACTCCCTTTGACAAGAACAGAACCAGTCATGGAGCAGAAACTCTTCCGGCTGTGGATGCATCGGAAATTGAGGGTTCTATAAACACGGATATAAACCTGTTAGATACTTCAGAATACGTATTAAAAGGTTTGCCCTTATAAAAGTTACAAATTTTAAACTACAAATATTCTTATATACGTGTCGCGTATTTGAATGAAGTGTTATTACTGAGAATTTTATTTAATCATTGTTGATTATGGAAAATAACTTATTGTTCACGTTTATGAACACATTGCGAATGAACGTTTTAGTTTTTTTAGCAGATACTCATGGCCCACCCTCTCGGAAGACAACAATCGCACGGCAAGTATTGTTAAAAATCACCGTAAATATCAATTCTGTAAATGTGGATAGAATACTGTATATTCGATCGGAGACACCTAATTGTTAGACATATATGACGCAAGAATATATGTGAAGTTTCGACGTGTGGTTGGGAATTTTAGATGTGGCCCGGGGGTCTGCAATGCTTCTGGCCGCCGAAGCGAGAAAGGCGTTTCCAACCAACAGTTTTTCAATTTTGCTTTATACCTATGAGCTGTGTGTGCTGCGATGCTCGCGCAGAATTTTCCTACAGAGAATTAAACCTGAGAATACAAATCTTGAGATGACTTATTTGTGTTTGTGTGCGACGTTTTTTTTTCCACTTTGAAGCCAGGAATTTAATCCGAATGAAAACACGTTCAATGAGAAAAATATTTTCTTTTGATTTTCGTGTATTTTCCTTCGGTAGGTATGTCATCTTTTCCTTGTCATTCCACATGCAACGCCACCGGAGAGAACGCAGCTCTTTCGACCAGCTTCGGCTCTAACTATTTAACACATGATCGTTTTTTTCACTTAAAAATTTTCATGATGTAAACCGTCAAGAATTTAATGTATTAGGCATGAGCATGAAAAGAGATAACAACGACATGAAAACATTTGTAGATTAATTCCAGATTGTTTACCCCCGTATTTCAAATGTAACGCTGTCCAAGAATTATATAGAGCTAGGAAAACGTTGGCTTTGCCTAGTAAAACCAGTTTCACTCTGAAGTGTACCCTGAGAACATAGCGGAATTGAATGGCAGGGGAGGAAGGTGAATTTTTGTGAATGGAGAGGAGGGGAGTGTTAGCCGCTGGGGCGTCCGCGTGGCGCACTGTGCGCTGACCGCCCGGGGCGGGTGGGCGTGGGCCTGGGAGGGGCGAGGGGCGAGGGCAGGCGGCGCCCCGGACGCTGAGCGCACCTGACTACGCGGGCGCGCGCTAACGCAATCACCGCCGCCGTCTGCGCCTCTAAGTGCATTGTGTCCGCGCCGACAAAAGCCACCGCCGCCTCCGCCCCGCCCCGTCCCGCGCACGCCCCACGCGGCCGTCGCTGCGGCGCTTCGGAACTACTCTCCGCCCTCGCACTTGTTACCGCTCCTTGCTTGCTCAGTCTCCCTTTTTGCAATGTCGCATTTTGATCTCATTGACCGCCCCCATCTTCTGATCTCCCGTCCCGCCCTCTACTCCTGCCGTCCTCTACTCCTACTCCTGTCCCCTGCACCCGTCCCCTGCACCCGTCCCCTGCACCCGTCCCCTACACCCGTCCCCTGCACCCGTCCCCTGCACCCGTCCCCTGCATCCGTCCCGAGAACCCTTCCCCTGCTCTAGGCCCGAGCTCGCAGTTCACATTTGTGGTCCCCGTCCCCTTCTGTGTCCCCTGCCTACCTCTCCCCTTTGCCCTTTTCTCTATGTTCCTCCGTATATCGTCCATCACCCGTTCTCCATCACCACTCATTTCCAACCGTCCATACACGTATGAACCTGTACTCAACACTTTTTACAGCGGCATCCGTCATAAAATTTCAACCTCGCGAGTCACCATCACTTCTCAGCATTGCGCATTCTGCTCTTACTTTTCGTTCGCGTCGCCTTTCTCTCCTTCGCCTCCCGCCTGTGGACGTCGATTGGAGCGCGCGGCGGCGGCGGCGGCTGCTGCTGCTGCTGCTGCTGCTGCTGCTGCTGCTGCTGCCGCCGCCGCCGCCGCCGCCGCCGCCGCCGCCGCCGCCGCCGCCGCCGCCGGCGGCTCCTCCGCCATTGTGCCGCCGTCGCGCTCGCTTTGCCGTCCGCCACCGCCGGCACCGCCGCCACTGCGCTCCGTGCTCCTGCGGCGGGCCCGCCGTCCATTAGCAAATTACGCCGGGAGGCGACGCCCTCGCGTGGCTCACTGCGTCGCCGCCCGCCCCCGCCGTGTTTGAAATGTGGAGCGCTCCGAATATTTAGGCCGGCTGGCCGCTCGGCGGGTGACTGCCTCCCCCCAGCCAAGGCCCGGCCGTGCGCCCCTCACAGGGTGACCGATTTTTGGAAAAGCGTAGAGAAAAAATGCACAGCGAAATGGTTTGTCACGTCAAAGACCGTTAAAGGCTAGGAAGAAGATCGTTAGAGGACATTTCAGTTGGTAGGGGAAACAATTTCTGTAACTTTTACTATAACGAATCTATGAAAAAAATTGCTTTACCATGCCATTTGTGGTCAAAATTTAATATTATTTTCGGTTAGGCAAATTGGAAGGCTGAATGCCGCAGTGATGGTGAATATTGTTTTTTGCCAAACCGTGGCATTATACTATTTGATCCATACGAGTCCCACATGAAACTGCACTTTCGTGGAAGCAAATCAAATGTGTTGATGTGATGCAAGTTGTACTTTAGGAGTATAACAGTTTTCAAGTAAAGTGACATTTCTTTAAAAAATAAGAGTTCTTCTTCTAATATAAACAACGCAGATATGTCAATTATTGCGGATTGACTCTAGTAATTACGGAATTTGCTTCACTCTTGTGGCATTATAGTAACACGACACTAAAATGGTGTGTCCATATAATTTGAAACAATATTTTATTGTTGAGGCAGTATTATACTTGTGGAATTTCTTACCGATGTATGACATTTCTTAGTACTACAGTCAATTCTGAGGAAAGACGTCCAAAGAGGCAACATGTTTGCTTTTTTTAAATATTATATATGGAAATATTGTGTCTAATTTTTCATAAAAAGGCATTTTTATTCCGATAATCGTCGATCCATTTTCGAGTTCGGCTGACCGCTAAATTTAAGGCAGAGAAAACGGGAAAATACTAGGAGACAGATTCAGGCGACGGGCGGGGATCCTGCCAAAGGAGACTAAATTGTAGGAGGTTGGACATCGATAGCAGGCGATGTGAACCGATGTGTATTGCTACTACTGTTCGGAGTGTTGCTAATTACCGAATTAGTCGGCTAGTGTCCACATTATCCAACATGGATTGACCAAACTACGAGCAGTTTCGAAGCATGCTTAGGACTTCCGACGGATGAAGTTGACATTAGCCAAACGAGGTGGATAGGGTGGGTGAAGTACGTTACGGTGACGATGATCAATGTGATAGTCTAAAATGCGGTGGGAAGTTTCTAAGGCTTATGAGAGACAAGTGTACTTTCGAGTTCCTTTGTGTCGGTCGTAAAGAATTTACGGAATGGTTACTTAAGTATTTCTGTTTACACGATGCCATTTAATCTTAACCTTACTGTATACCTCAGTTGACCCTTCGCTACGCATTTCCAAGTTGGCGACGTGGTTCTGGCCTGTGACCTTCGGCCTTCGTGATTAACGTAAAACAACGTTGAGTCTGTGCAACGCATTTTCCTCATTAGGATCCATCTTGCTTTAGCTAGCGGCCTGTAGGGAGTACTAACATTACCCCGATGAAGTCAGAAATGATCCGTTCATAATCATTCCCACACCTTTATCCTCACGGTCTGACTAATGTGCAATTTAACTAGCTTCTTCTAGCAGTAGCCGTATTTCCTTCTTAGCCGTAATATGTGGAAAATATAATCGAATGAAGTTTATCAAATCTATTCAAACTAGATATCTCTGATGGTTTTATAATTAAAAGTAATAGTACGTAACCTTGTCGATGAGTGACATTTCGATGAGCTTCATTCGGCTTCATATTTCTATTGTAAAAAGTTCTACTATTTCATTTTCATACATATTCATACATTCAAGGGCTTGCGCAATTCACGTCGAATCATTACAATTATATCTGACTCGGTGACAATTTTGTACATATTATTGCCGTGGAGTTTAACTTAGGACGGTCTTCATTTCCGGAGGCCCTTCTGTGTTTGCCAGTGCTTTTTTTCTTTTTGGAAGAAGGATATCACATAGAAGTAAGGTGCTCGTACTAACAATGTTCGGTTGCTTTAATGCAATCTGTGAGAAATATAGAACTGGATATCAATGTCACTCAGCCCCCAATTAAAAGCATTTACAGCTGTTGATACTTTTCGAGTTGTATAGCGTGTTCTTATTGTGTACTATGCTCGTTAAAAACACAATATCTTTGTTCTCTTTTTGGAGCAGTGTACGTGGTTTCGGGCTTTTATTACGAGTTTCAGAGTAAATGAATTGTGTCACGTTGACTGTTGCCTAATTGTTCATAAATAGGTGAAATGTAATTAAACTCTGTTACCTGTGTGACTGTAGCAAATAGCTCCTGTAATTGAACGGTTAACTGTAGCAAACACCCTGCTTAGACTTCATTAGCTCTCCTTGCTGATTAATTGACTTCATTGAATTACTGTTGTGCTGTGTCTACTAATTTCGTACATTTTGTTTTGTTTATCTGGTTTTTGCCTTCGAAAGTTTGACAGAATTTTAACAATGATTACATAAATGCTAATTGATAGATAGTGATAAATTCTATTACCCGGGTTTGTAAATGTTTTGATACGACCTATTACGTTATTTAGCATCATTTACTGTTAGGTAGTATCGCTATTTTAGTTTTTATTAGTACGATTGACAAGATATTTGGTGACGTGTTAATCATCTTCTGTTTATGTGAAAGTTTTATTTTTCGCGGAAAGTGCACTAATTACTATATTAATGCTTTAATGGCACAGAAAGCTACTCAAGAAGTTCGGTCTCACAAACAAAGCTCTCGTTAATTTTTGTCCATTACTATTTGCTGATGAATGTAGAGAATTTCTTCTATCGTATTCTGTTAAAAATGTTACATATCGATCTAAACATTTTTGATACATCTTAACATTTTTAGTTATTCAGTACTCGCGTGAATTAATTTACTAGCCAGTTAAGTAGGAGAGTAAAACCGACCGTGATATTTGTTCATAATATCATCCTTTTAATGGCATAACTATTTGTTCTTTGATTGGTTTGAATACAAGGGCGATAATGTTGCATGCACTTTTTTCAACCTTGCTTTTACTTAAAATCTTCTGATGTGTTGTTCTTTGTAGTCATTTTTGGGGGACAGTACGGCGCTCCAAATTGTGATTTGCTCTGAGCAATCCAATTGCGATGTGTACGTACAGCAATTATTTTCGCGGCGGACGCGAACGCAATTGGTTTTATATTTATTCTATTTACCGCTGGGCGGTGGGCGACGGTATCGATCGTTCCGCTGTCGCGGCACCGGCATGGAGGAGGCTCGCGCGTTTGACAACTCCCCGCTCTCGCTCCACGGCGCGCGGCGACACCTCCCACCGCACCACACCTCTCTATGCTACCCTATCTCCCACCACGACCCCCCAGCCACGCCACGCCACGCCACGCCACGCCACGCCGCGTCTCGCCGCGCCACGCCACGCCACGCCGCGCCACGCCGCGCCACGCCACCGCCACGCCAACGCCACGCCAACGCCACGCTACCGCCACGCCACCGCCACGCCAGCCACGCCACCGCCCCGCCACCGCCACCGCCACCGCCACCGCCACCGCCACGCCACCTCCATACCAACACCCAACTCTCTCCCTAAAACTCGACTCTTCCCCTCTGCTCCTACCTCCAACCGACCGCGCTTCCTACACCAGTACCCCACGCGACCCACCCCACCCACCCTTACTCCACCCCAACCCCACTTCACCCCACCCAGCTGAAAACACTCCACCCACCCCAGCCCATCTCACCTCACCCCCCCACCCCAGCCCATCTCACCTCACATCCCCCCCCCACCCCATCCCATCCCACCCCACCCCTCCCCAACCCTCCTCAACCCCCGAGGTGTTTCATGAATTATCTACAAATTTTCTTTTTCAAATACTAATGTTTTGCTTACTAAGTTTTGAAACCTATTTTGGCACGACATTCATGGGCCGCAAGTGGCTGTAAGTGATGTTATTTCTGTTCCGTTGGCTTTTTTCAGATTTTGGAGCTACAATAATTAATGTGCTTCTTTAATATCCGAGTCATCGGTAAGAAGCATTTCATTATGTTAAACTTTTAATGGATTTTGAAGTCTGAAGCAAGAAAGACTTGCCTTGTAGTGATAAGATGGTTTTCAATATTAGGGGTTTATCAGTTAGGTGTTTTATTTATATTTGAGAAGTCTTCATTTTGTGGATTTCTTGCAATATTTTCAAATTATTCATAAAAACATATCTCGTAGACAATTACTGACGTTTCGAATTTCAGGATTTTGTAATTTTGTTCTGCATATTAACTCATTTCATGGGTTTGGATTTTCGTCAAAAACTTGGTTTGAGTCGTATGAAGACATTTAAACATTCAAGGCATGACGTTTACCAATTCACAGAGACAACTAATCATTGTCAGAAGAAACAACAAAACATTAGATGTTGCTGCAACAACGTAATGAATCTTGGCTGAAGGTTTTTTGCAAGTCTATGTTGTGACAATGAAAGAGCGAGGCAAGATGAGTCGCTATAATCTTTGCTCCTCAATTGTGTCGGCATCATCAGTTCATAACGAAGAAAGTTTTTGGGTATCGCCGTCTCTGCCATCGATACAACGGAGGCATAAAGAACTGAGTGTGAACAATAATGTAATTCGGATCGTCGAAGAAGCCATTTCGAATAGAATTTGCATGTAATAATGACCTTCTCTAACATGAGAGCTAGGTTTAACTAAGTCAGTGTTGAACTAAGAGTGTTGATTAATGGTTAAATACACTGAATAAAAATTCCTCTAGTTCTTGTTGTCCAATAATCCTATAGTGCTCAGAAATTCAGAAATTGATTGAAATGAAGCTACCTTGTTTCAAGGTGATGAACTCCTTGACGTAAAGATTTAAGTAAGATGTTGCGTTAAACTTGCATGCTCCGTAGTTCCCAATTAGTTCGCAGTGCCCCATCGAATATTGCATTTTGGTTGGTACTTGGTGTAAATGCCGAATATTTGAAGGTGGTACTTTGTTTGCTGATATCCCCATACACCGCGGTTTTTTCCTCTTTCGTTTCCGGCCCCACCACCAGTACCGACACCCACGCCGACGTCATGCCAATCACCGCTGCCGAACCTTCCGTCAACACCGCCGGCCTTCGGCCACTAACGCCACCACCTCCTCCTGCGCCACCGCCGCCGCCGCTATCGTCACCGCTGCCACCACCACCACCGCAGCCGCCTGCAGAAAAAGAGCGCGGGCGGTCGTAAACGAGCGAGCTGCGCGCATGTATATAACGTCGTCGGCGTGGGGGGCGGGGCTGCCCGTGCATTAGCGCCGTGGGCCGCGGTCGTCGCGGGGGCGGAGCACTCACGCGCGCCCGCCCCTCCACCCTCCCCTCCCCGCCCCTCCCCGTCCCGTCCCGTCCGCTCCGGCGGCGGCGGTGATAGTTTGCGTCATCTTTTTCTCGTCGTTGCGCGCTCCCGCTCCTCCCCGCTCCGCCCGGCTCTGCCCCTTTCCCTTGGCTCTCCTCGTCCGCCCGCCTCGCACTCGCTTCGCCCGGGCTCCAATTGCGGCGGCGCCGCCACGCCCCCTCCTCTCCGCCTGCCCGGCTCGGCCGCGCTTGCTCGCGCGCTCCCCCGACTCGCTCCCTGCCCCTCCCTTCCACCCCCGCCGTTTCTTCTTTTCAATGGCGAAATTTTTATTTTAAATCGTCGAGATGGAAGAGTGCTTCTTCCTTCAAGGAAATAAAATTACAACTCCTGTCTCTCATTTTAAAATCAAAACTTTCTTGGGCGAAATTACTTTTGCCTCGGCAGGCAGTCTCTGTGCGGGCGTGTGCGTGCAGTGAGCTCTGGCGGGGGCGGGGACAAGGCGGGCGAGGAAGACGCCTTGGAGACGGCGGCGACGAAGACGGGCGTCGTCAGCGACGGTGGAGGCAACGAGGGACGACTTCGTCTCGAATGAAAAGGAACAAGCTCTTCTCCTTGCTTCTGTGTATTTTCTGTGCAAATATTAAAACTCGGCGAAGGTAATTTGTATCTTCAAAGTACTGCGAAGCCAGACGGAACACGGAAAAAATTGGAATGAAATCCTCGCTCAAACAGCGGCGGCCGTGGCGCGCGCGCGGCGCGGCCGGGAGCGGAGGAGAGGCGGGGCGGGGGCGGGGCTGCGCCGGCCCCGGAGGGCGCGGAGGCAGGGTTGGGCGCGAGCGGAGCGGAGCGGGGCGAGACGTGCGCGGGGTGGTCGGGCTAATTGTGTTTGCGCGAGCAGGGCGACCCCGAAGCCCCTCTGCTCCGCCCCCGCGCCCTCCCTCGGCCCCGCCCACGACCCCCTTCCCCAGCGCGGGCCAGCTACCGGTGCGCGCGATCGCCAGCGTCCAGTTTCTCCAGACCGCCGCCCGCCCCCCGCTCCGCCGCCGGTCCCCGCCCTGCACCCCGCCTCGCCCAGCTCTGCTCGCAGGAGACGGCGCGGCGCCTCGATGACTCCGAGATTTGCGTTTCGTTGGCGGTCTCGTGGAAAATGAATCCGGCGGAGAGCGTCGGCGTCTTTAGCGGGAAGAAAAGCGGCTTTTTCTTGCGGAGTTCTTTTATGTTTCTGCTACTTTTAAGATTTCAATGTAATTCAGCTTTTTGAGAACTTTTATGCTTCTGTTATCATTTTAAAGATGGTTTTTGTGATTGTAGGTTCGCTGTTTTGTTACTGTGGCCCCAAGGCCCGTTTCTAGATGTTAGTGACCATACACACACACGTCGCGTGAAGGAGTTTTGAGTTTGTACCGTTTGCAAATACTGAAACTACTTCTCAGTTTCACAAATCTCATATAATAGCACGTTTCACACAATGATTAGTTTTCATCCAAATGCGTCGAATATATGGTGAAAAGATCGTTCTTGTGTGACATCAGCGTCTCATTCCATCTCTCTGTAAGGATACTCTTGTTATGCTTTTCAAACGAAATAGGTTTTGGTTTATTTACTTTAATTAATCATTTTTATTCTTGGTTCTTTGTTGGTACGTATTCTATGAAAGCGTTAAAGACTGCTTAAAGAAAGCGCCGGGCGAGGGAATGCTGCGTTTGCGGGGACGTGGTGAGCGGGCCGGGAGGGCGGGGGCGTGTCGCGTGCCGGCTAATGTGGGGGTCGCGGGGTCATCGGAGCGACCGCCCCGCCCCGCCCCTCCCCTGCCCTGCCCTGCACGGCCCGGCCTACTTCCTGGCGCGCTGCATTAGTTGCCTGGCTACTGCGGCGGACCAAACATGCCCACCCTCCACCTCCGTCTCCACCCCTGCCCCTGCCCCTGCCCCTGCCCCTGCACCCGCCTCCCGCCCCCGCGGGGGCGCGCCCTTGATTACCCATCATCTGGCATTCATGGGCCGCCGCCGGCAGCCCGCCAGCGGGCTGTTTGGTTAGCGGTCGGGCAGGGAGGCTGAAGACACGGAGCCCGCGCCCCGCGGCCTGTCCTTTCTCTGTGTTACATATTCGTGTGGTAATAGTTAACGTTGGATGGTGGGTACCAAATGATAATGCATGTATTACTGCCCCAGCTTGGTTACGGAAATAGATGGTAGAGGAGAGGGCGATGTGCAAAGTCGCGCCCAGGAGGGTGTAGATCTTTTATGGAGGCCTCTATGTTCGGGATGATTCCAGTTCTTTTATTCACACTGGCTTACGGCTCTCGTGTAAACCGTAACCCGAAGGCAGCTACAGACGCGCTAATTTTCCCATCCGAAGTTACGTTCTTAACATTACACCTCATAGATTCTTTTTAAAAATCATGTATAGAAATTACTTCAAGATGTATGCTACTGAGGTACGTCAGAACTTTAATAGAGAACTCAAAATAAAAATCTGTCGCGTACTATTTACTGTCCCATTCTCGTGGGTCTGGGCTAGTTTTCAGTTTTGAGCCACCCTCTTCCCAGCTGGTTAATTCTAGCAAGAAAAAAGAAGGGGAAGAATTGGAGCCATTTTTCAGAATAGTCGGAAAATGTCACAGAGGCTGCACGTGAAGAAACTTGAAAAATTAAATCAGTGAACATTCAGTGGATTTGTTTGAAATTCGTTTCCGGCCAGATCGATCGAGGAGTCTTCATCGGAAAAAAATCCTATGAATGGTTTAGGCGCTAGTGTTTACATATCGACGTTTTAGAAGAAAAAACTTAACAACTTTTCCGTATCAAGGGTCCCCAATGTGTGTAATTCCTTAAAATCTAGAAATCTATTTTCTACAGCATCACACATTTTCTCTTGTACTGCTGGTATAACTACATATATACGCATGTAGAGTAAAAATTGCTTGTTTTAATGATGAATGAGAATTCATACCTCAAGGTACATTCTTTATTTTATAGTATTTCTAGCATCAACTTCATATTTCCGGGAGGCGGTTTAAAATAATTCTCTTTTATCAATTTTTTGTCTTTAAATTAACTTCCCGTGCCACATAGTCTTACATTCTAAAATAATGTTTCCTTGAAATATTATCAGCATGAATATTAACCCTTTTTTAATGCATTTGAAAGTAATAAATACCTCAATTCCGGTCGGACTCGGGATCATAGAAATCGAAATAAACGACATGATTCCTGGATTGCGAGCCCAGTTTTAGATTGAATTGGCTGATAGTTTCTTGCAATTTTAAAGCACATAACGCACCCCTAATGCAAGAGGGCCTCATCTCCGAAAAAGTGAAAAATAAGATAAACTATTGTTAGATTCCTCGTTTTTCATTGCGTGATATGCAACAATTCCATTTTATTAGTTTCTTGAATAGCCAAGTAAAAACAATTCAATTTAAATTTAATTCCTGTTTTTAAAAAAGAAATTCCCCGAGAAAACTTCCTCAGGCTCTCCTGCGAAATGAGTGATTTTGGAGTTGTGGCCCTATTGCATTAGGGATGCGATTACTAAATATAGCCAGGAGCTTGATTGGAATTCTTTGCGTTTCATATGTGCACCTTTTTATTTCGACGCTCTGTTCCTGCTTTTGATGCTTAAGTGTGCGGCGTTCGTAGTTTTATATGCACTTTGGGCTTATAACGCCTGACGTTTGTCTTCCCTTCTCTGTGTGCCTTCTTCCCGTGGTCCAGGTAGCATTCGTTGTCGCATCTTTCTGTACGGTCGCAGGATAACTCATTGAAATAATTAGAGGGAAAGGGCTGCTATATCTAACTTGTAATGGCGTGAGTAGTGAGTGAAGTGGACTGACAGAGCAAGAAATACGTTCACATATTACTAATAAAAAGTTCATGGTTCGTGTCTGCGTGTAGAATTACCTGCGCTTTTATTCCGCCCTGGAACTAATTGTGCAGTTAACGTCCAGTTATTGCTGTAATAAAAAACCGTCCTTCATAAATTAAGTGCGGCTTTGTGCTGCAGAGTGCCTCTTCTGTCGTTTCTGACTAGTTCTGGACGCATCCGACCTTCTTCTCTGTTCTTACCGGAACCTTCTTTGTGATCATTTCCTCTCCTGCACTTGAGCGTGCCATCACTTCCTCTCCAGGGCGAACGCATTCATAAGTGCTCCATGATATTTTCTTTTGTTTGTAGGAATATCATTCCATTGAACAGAACAACCGGTTTCCACCATCTAAATTCCTTTACCTCTCTTTCAACTTATTGTTTCTAATGCACCTACGAGTAGAGGTCAATTCTTCCAATTATCAACAAGTCAACATTGGCGGTAAAAATAATTCTGATAATATTGCAGTGTGTGACTTTTAATGTCATCTTGGCAATTATTGTCAATTTTGGTCAATGACCCATCTCGAGCGTGTTTTTCCCAACTTCCCATTGATCAAGTAAATGCCGAGGTGGCTCCTTATTTTGCGTGTGGGTAATATTTTTGCACTAGGCTCCATGAGGAGGCGCTACTCCGTGAGAAGTGTTTCATCTCGTGTGGTCATCTGGTGCTCCATAGATAATTGCGCGGATGAGGTCTCGAGGCAATTGCCGGCTCGTCGCCCCGGGTGGAGGGGAGGGCTTGGCGCACGCGCCCCGCCCACAAACGCGTCCCCCGGGTCGCGCTAACGCGGTTAGGCGCCGCCTGCTGCTGCCGCTGATCGCGCGGCGGGGTGGCCCCCAGCTGCGCGCGCGCGCCCATCCGACGCTGCTGCTTCGTTCATCTTCAGCCTCTCCGATCAGCTGCGTCTGCCGCCTGTCCGTTCCCACTGCTCCGCCGCCCCGCCCCGCCCCGCCCCCTCGCGGCGACTTCTAGGGCTGCACGAGCAGCGTTCGGCGTATTCTTGGAATGGGCTTGCTCCGCGAGGCTTTGCTTTCCTTCTTGTGTACTGGACTACCTCTCTGTGCTCTCAACATTATACTTCGATTTAAACTTCGCTGCGCTTCAAGATCACGAGCTGGAAGGAGAGGGGAACATAGTCATCCAATTGGGAGCTTCGTTAGGACTTAAATTTTTGGTATTAGAGCTTTGGATTGGGTAATAACGTTCCCATCTCCTTCCAGCTCGTGACCTTCAAGTGCCGCGAAGTTTAAATTGGAATATACTCAAGATTTTATTAGGACAGCATACAAATACAATAACATTGTCATGTGCAACTGCAATTGCATGTTAAAACCTCACTTCTGTTCTCATGAATCCCCCTGCTCACACGTGTGTTTCATCCACTTGCCTCAAACCTGATATCTCACGCTCAACATACTACGTATGTTTTGGTTCATCCTGCACGTGTAAAATCTCTGTCTTATCATTCACGCCTTGCGCGTGATGTTATGCAGACAATTTATTCTCGCCCCCACGAAAGTTGTGCTCCGCGTTCGGACCTCTCCGAGTCGGGTCCGATCACCACCTCTCCGATGTCATCGTTACTACCCGTCTGTCGCTGCTGTAGTTGGCGACGTTCTCCGTAACAGTCGCCTGCCGATCGGTAACTTCCCCTCCATCACTTAACAAGCTGAACTCTCGCGTTCGATGCAGATGACGGTTCTCCTGAAGCATTATTGAGCCACACGCACTGGGCGCCAATCGCGTGTCATTAGTTGACCGCCTGATCGTTGGCGAGCAGATGGACGGAGAGAAGAGATGATTTGGAAAGGGATTTTTTCCTTGTATCTCGCGAGACTAGGCCATCTTTAAAGGATTTTCGTAATACTGTACTGTTATTATAGACTTAAACCAAACGAGGAAAGAAAAGCAACTCTTAACGGCTGCCGACCGTTCAGAATTTTACAGTCCGCCGTCCGTTGAAACAGTTCAAACAAATTACTGTAGTTGTAACTCAAAATGGCGTCCGTCTGAGTAGACTTATTTTAAGAAATGGTATTTCTTGTGTATATGATTCTTTTTACTAGAATATGGTATTACGAAATGTATTGAATGACACACGGTCAGTACAAATACGGACAGACTTCATTCGAAATAAGCCTCGCCTATCATCTCAGTTTGCGTACTTCAGCCGCGCCTGTTATTTGCTGTATATCAGGCTAATGACGTTAATAACCGATTCACTCCGCGATACATCCCTAATAGAATTGCATGCGAAACCCCGCGGGCGCTTTCCAGCCCATTCTAGTCCACCGCGGGGCGCCGCGCCGCGCCGCGCCGCGCCGGGCAGTGCGGCGTTGGGCCGAGGGAAGGACTCGTCCGACTGCTTCTGCGTGTGTTTCTGCGCCTGGCGTAACCGCGGGGGACTCTGTAGACCTCTTCATCTGCGCCCCGCCCCCTTCCCCGCGCATGCGATGATCGGGTGCTGGGCGCTCCCTGCGGACCGGGGTGCTGTTTGCGTTGCGGTGCGGCCCCGCCCATTGTCCGCGCTCCACGGGGCCGCCATGTCGGCGTGCCGGGATTGCCGGCATCTAATGTGGCTTTTGGCGGGCAGGGGTTGCCATTGTGAGGCGTTTTTATGAGGCCGCCTGCGCTACGGATAATTTATCTCCTTTTATTGGAATAATAAGTTTGTCTTGTGATTTATATTCCTTTGGGTGCCGGGGTTTTGTGCAACAGTCGTTGCGAAGTTTGAAGACGTTATTACCACTTATTTACCGAAAAGGGCTACCTCAATAATTGTTCTGAAAAACTGACAAACAACTGATTATGTGGTTCCTTCATTACCAGTATGTTGCTCTTCTGATTGTTCATTTCTCTTCCTTGACATTTTATGTTGATAGTTGGAAATAGATGAATTACCAACCCTGAAAAATATTCACGAAAATTAGGTTATTTTAAGTAAGGGTTCGTTTCAGTCAATAACACATGGGGAATTTCCCTAGAAGTAATTTGGGAGATTAAACAACGTATGGCATATGCGTATTATTAAATATATTCTTGGATCTCTGTGTACGCACGTTCATCAGTGTTTTTCGTGCTACATCACCGATAGACTCGGCCGCTTAGATCTTCAGAGATTGCATTTTTTGTAAGTTTGAAGAATAATCTCATTACAGAGGCGATAGGATTGTACTAGCTTTCCATAAAGCCATAGGTTAAAATACGTTCCAACTCATTTTTACCCATTAGAAATAGATAAATATGATGTAGGCCAAGTAGAATCGTGAAGTTCTGACGGAGATTTAAATGCGTTTGGTGTTGTAGGCATTCGGATACATAAAGAAGTGCTCTTACTATATAAAGAAGAGTAAAACAAAATACTGGATCACATTTTCCGTGCAGAACGTGTGAACTGCTTTTTATAATATTGGAGGTCACATAAACAGAAAAAAGGGGTGCGCGTCAGATGAAACTATACTCTTTCAGGAATATTTGGTTAGTGGACGAGGCTAAATACGAAACCGTTCCGCCACATTTGGTACGTGAGGGCCAGATTTCACGCAATGAACGCTTACCTCTGAATCCAGAGTCTGCACTGGAGAAGGAGAAGAAAATTGAAAGAGTGGAGGAGAATAAATATGGGAATGAGAAAAGGCGGGGAGGAGAAGACGCCGTGGATCCGAGTGCGCTGCCTGGAGTGGCCGCGCGTGGCGAGCGCCGTGTTTGGGCAGGCGGCGGCGGCGGCGGCGGCGGCGTCTGGCGCGCGCGAATAAAGGCGTCGCGTCGCGGCCCGTCGCGGGGCTCCTCCGCCTGTCGCCGTCAGCTGACTCGCGCCGCACACAATGCCACGGGGTAGGGGGCAGGTTGGGTGTCGCGCCCTCCGCGCCCTGGGGGCCGGGAGCGAGGCCAGATGGCCACAGCAGCAGCCTCCCACCCCACCCACTCCACCCCGCCCCCCTCGGAGCGGCCAAAAAAGCCCGCGCCGCGCCCCCGTGTCCACATGTCGGACGCTGGGCGGGGTGGGGCGGTGGGCAGGGGAGCGGCGATAGCGGGATGCGCGCACTTGGCGTGACACATGCTACTGCCTGCCGCGCCCCCTCGCGCCGGGGAGGTGCCGTGTGGTGCGTCGCTTGGGCTGGACTGGTTCATCGTGGCTCCAGGAGCGAGCGCCACCCCTGCCCTGTTGCACAGAGGAAGGGTGGGGAAGAACGAAGCAAAAGTCTAGGTACTTCTGGTATTAGATGGAGTGCAGCAATACTTGTTAATCGTACATTACTGGTGTTGATTACGTAATGAAACGTGTAGCAAGCATTCAGGCTTTGTCTACGATTATTATAATGATTTTAAATTTCTTTTACATGTGGTGTTATAATGACTTTATATGAACCTCTTTGTTACGGTAATATTACTTGTGTGTTTGAAACGTTTTCTGTTATCTTCCAAAAGGAATGTTATATTGAAGTCATTAAACGAGAGCTATAATCAGTCGGATGAAAGTAGTTGTAATTAAGCTTTTTATAGCATATACTATATGATTGCACTAATGAAATATTGGCATATCGCCGTAGATAAAAACGTCGTAATCACTATCTAAATTATGGCAATAAAACGTCAGTTTTGTTCCACAACTTAATAACTCATAACAGTCTTTGATTGACGCAATGAGTAAGATGAGGATGCCTTAGACGAATTTTCTCTTTAGCGTCATGATTTGACGAGACCACCAAAATAGTAAAGATGAAATAGAAGATAATGAAAAAGGGATCGTTTCAAGATAAAACGTGTTGGAAAAAGTAAAATAGGGTAGTGGTTTCATCAGAAAGACAACCGTCCGGAAGGAAGACATAGAAGTTGAGGTGCTTGCGATGAAAAACACTAGGTGGTGATGTAAGTAAATGTGTTGCGAGAACGTAAAAATTAATACAAAAAACTAGAGCAAAAGGTTAGTTGGAAAGAAAACCGTTAGTGAACCCGAAGGCAGAAACGGAGGTTGCAGGGACCAAGGTTGGAAAGATGCTCTGTCAACATACGAAGTGTAGCGAGGGTTGCTGTGTGCTAGTTGCGTAGGCGCGACGGGGCGGGGCGGGGCGGGAGACCAGGCGCGCGCGTCCCTTGGGGTGGGGTGGGGCGGGGCGGGGCGGGGTAGAGCAGCGGGGTTACGCATCGCCGGCGAACGACGGACGGCCCGTCAGAGTATCGCGCGCGGGCGGGCGACAATGGGTCTTTGTGTAGTGCCCGTCGTCTGTGCCGCGCTTCGTGGGCTGGGCTCGGGTTTCGCGCCCGTTGGGGATGGGCTGCGCGACCTGCTGCTGCAGAGGCTACTCCCGCCGCTCCCCGTTCGCGCCCACGATCCCACGCCCCTGCGACCTCCCGCGCCCTCCGTCACTCTACGCGAGGCCTCCGGCGCTCTCCCCTACCTCTTCCCTCAACGCTTCGGTCTTTTCCCACCTCTCCCCCTCCCCCCCCCGCCCTTCCCCGCCCCCCTTCTCCGTCTTTCCGTGCCATTCTCCGCCCCCCCACCTTCCCCCCTTCCCCTCGCGCCCTGCCCCGTCCGCCCTCCCCTCCCCTCCCCTCGCCTCTCCCGCCTCGCCCTGCGCTGCGTGCGGATGTCGCCGGCCGATGGAGCCGCGCGCGCGTGGATGAGGTTTCGCGCCAGCGCTGCTCCACACCATCCCCCTGGCGGGCGCCCGCGGCGGCTACTGGACGCCGAGCGTTGATTTTGCCCCCCCCCTCCCCTTGCTTTGTATTCACTGTTGGCATTGATTTTTCGGGGTTTCTGTTAGTCTCTTTCACTTTGTAGCGGCGATATGAGGAATGAGCAGCTTCGCTCTAAGAGTGTGAACAGGATGGGGAGATGAACGTGTCATTTTGCGGAGGAAGGCGTGGATGCTGCACAGTAGTTTCACGACGATTTACCCTATTTCGTAACGATGAAACGTTTGTGCTTGCAAGTGTGACTCTAGTGTTTAATATCAGAGGGAATAAAAGCTTCCTTCCGATATAAACGAAGGATAACTCTTATCGAGGTTGTAAAGTCAAAGTATTCCAAAAATGGAAATTCACAAGTAAGAGGAAAAACTGGATTAAACAGTTGTTCAACTGCTGAAGATGGCTTTTGTCTATAATTTGTTTGGAATTGAAAATGGTGAGTTGTAATTTCGCACTGAACTCTCGAAATGTTGGCTTTATTTCACTTTTTTTGCCTGCTGTAAAGTTGTGTTTCTTGAGTTAGCGTTGTTTGACATTGAATCCCCCATATGTGAATTGAATATATTGGTGTGCAAGTAAATGACAAGTAAGTAACAAAGATTTGCCAATGTGTCCTGGGAAGATAAAGAACTACAGCATTTATTCATGAGTCTCAGCGGTGCTTTGTGCTTTGTGCCTCGTGGAAATCGATATTTTTCTGAAGGTATACAGGCCGCGACGAAATTTGAAAATTAAGTAAAGCTGTTGGTTTACACATTTTAGTGATTACTTTTACGTAGAAAATGTCTCGATCCAACGATACTATATTTCAATGTTGCCTAATCGAATTGATTAGATTAAATAAAAATGGAAAAAATTTAAAACATTAGCGCGTCTTTTCATCTTTTCTTCGCCTTTGATGGAATTTCGATGGTATGAGCTTTCGAAGTTCCCAGGATACTGATATTTACTTTTTCATATTTTTCTGAGGTTTAAGAATCAAAAAAAGTAGAGACCTTTTATCATATCATAATCATATATTTGGCTGAGTTAAGGGATTTTTCTGAATGATGAAAAATTTGGAATCAATTTTTGCTCACACTAACATAAGATTCATTGTAATATATAATGATTTAGAGACACAGGAAATGTTTGTGGCTTTGTCCTGTGAACCGTGGGTTTGCGATTCTTATACATAATTTTTGAAACGGTACATGTTCTATTTATTGTAATTGGATTGGGAACTCTATGAACTCTGTGGTATCCTGAACAGAATTGGGTTCCATATTCAAACGTAATGTGCTGTTTGCGTGTGTTATTTGAGTACTAATTTATATGGTCACCGCTGTATGAGGTAGTGTTTCGCATTCGGGAGATATTCGAGAAACGAAGTTATCCAGCACGATCGTTGAGTTTCGCGGTTTCCACGTTTCCATAAATGCGCATTAATGATTCAGGTGCATAAATTAGTGCGAAGCCTCGGCATTCGAGAGCGCAGAGGAGCCTGTGTTGCACCTTCCCTCCGGGCTAACCGAATGGCAGCGGCCGGCCGAATTTTGGTAAATGCTGCTTTCTGTGGCGATGCCACCTGACCTAATGATGTGCGGTCGTGTATCCTGTGCTGGCGTTTAATAGTCGTGAACTGGTCTGGTTTCAATTCGATGTGTGCTGGTAGATAGTGTGTGTGATGTACTATGTCGGTTCAATTTGAACCGATACACCTTCGGATGTATATCGTGCTTTCATTACCATGATTCAGGGATCCTTGAGTTACATGAACATATTATTATGTTGTGACAGTTTTTCCAGATAAGGGAATTTGTATTCGAGTCTGGTATTTCGAAACGCGTACTCTAATGACCTGATGCAGAAAATTGAGGACACTAGAAAAAAGGAAATCATATACAGAGCTCACGACAACTGTAACGGGCGATTGTAACGGAATGCTTTCGCAGTTATCGCATTATTTATTGGATTGATTGAAATCTAACGAAATCGACGTTCATGCTGTTACTTCAGTTGTAGACAATTGAAAAACTTGTTTCGAAAGTGAGTCATCTCCATTTCTATTTGCTTGCTTCTTTTACTTATCAATATATTCTTAGACGCTTCTCCACCGTGATGCGAAATATGTCAATGTATGATCGAAAACGGCGTTTCTCGTATGTTAAACGATATTCGAAATTCGTTGAATCCGAAATTCGAATCCGCTGAATTATAAGGCAGAATGTGAATACTTCGTCCTCCCGTATAATTGTGTTTCATAGAGGTACGGCTCTTTGGAAATAACTACTTTAGTTGTATGAATAAGATATGACGTAGGAAGTAACAATCTTTGTTCTATGAATGTAGATAATCACATGTCTGATTATCACTAGTTGGTATATTGCTATAAAAATGTATTGTTAAGATGGTAACTACCTTTGAAGCTCATAAGTTGATTCGGGAATCCTTTAGGGCACAGAATGCCATTTCCTGACTTTGGATCAATAACATAAATGAGAGAAAATCAGAGCGCCATGAAATGAAAATATTTGATTGAGGTATCGCGAGTCGCATCGTCATTTCCGTGGGAAGTCCAGTCCTTGTGAAGCGGGCCACTTGTCTGCATTTGATTGCTTTGGGCAGTGTCAGTTCCATCCTTGTTTCAAGTGATCGCATGCATTGCGCTCGGTCGCTTAGCAGTGGCGGGGGCGAGCGATCGCCGCTTGCGGATCCTCCACCTCGTGGGCGCGTGACCCACCGGGGCGCGCGCGGGGGCCGGGGGGGGGGGGGGGGGCGGAGGCGGGGGGCGGCGTCCGAGCGCTCATATCCGGCGGCGCCGGCGCCGACATGTTGACACAGGCGCAGCTGCTTGCGGGGAAGGGCGGGGGAGCCGCCGCCGCATCCCCATCATTTCGCAGCGAAACTAGCATCGAGACGCATTACGAGGAGGGACGCGGCGGCGGCGGCGGCCGAGTGGAGTGGCGCCCCGCCGCGCGCCCCCGCCCCCGACCCCTCCGCCCTCCATGCCCCCTCCCCGTGCTGCGCCGGCGGCACGGCGCGGCGGGGAGGGGCGAGGGCGCGGGCACTACAGCAATCCTCTTAAATAAAACATACTAGGGGGGCTGCATTATTCGGTTGTCAGCTGATGTTTGTGCAGAGGGATTGGGTTTAATTCAATCACCCTTGTTAATGTGAGGGCTGCTCCTCTCGTGCCGCCGCCGCTGGGGGCCGAGGGGTGGGGTGGGTGGAGCGAGGCGCGGGGGTGGGCGATGTGTCGCCGCCGCCGCCACAGGCGGAGGATCCGTATACTCGCATGCGCCGAGGCGACGTGGGAACGCCGCGACAAGTGCCCTGAGTCACGTGCAGCGCCCCGCCCCCTTGCACCGCGGCGACGCCCGACGACGCCCAGGCGCTACCGATAGCTGCTCTCCGCCGCCCCCGCCTCGCCCGGGGGCTGGCACGCGCCGCCTCGCGCCGCCTCGCGCCGAGCCGGCCTCTGAGGAGGAGGACGGGCGGAGGCAGAAGCGGCGGGGCGGCGGCGAATTCTCCGTCTATGGAGTTCGAGGCGGCGGCGGCCGGGGGGGGGCGGAGGCGGCGGGGAGGCGGCGGCGGGGCGGGGCGGGGCGGGGGGGGGGCGGGGGGGGCGGGGGGAGGCGGCGGGGAGGCGGCGGCGGCGGCGGAGGCGGCGGCGGAGGCAGCGGCGGAGGCGGCGGTGACGGCGGAGGCGGGAGTAGCAGTGGCGGCGTCAGCGGCAGCGGCGGCGACGGCGACGGTGGCAGCTGCAGCCGACCGCCGCGGGCTATTGCTCGCTTCGCACATCGCGCACCCACTCGCCCTCGTCGCCCTCCTGCTACAAAGAGCGCTACTTCATAAAGCGGTTGCCCTATGCATAATCGGCGCCTGATGGGGCTTTCATTGTGAAGCCGTGTTTACCACAGGATCCTGTGTTTTCAGTAGCTGATCTTAAAATTAAAAAACTCACCAATCAGCGCATCATTGGAATTGCATTAGCTGGCGGTGTTTATCGCATGAGAGAAGAAAGAAGTTGGTTTATAAATTTAAAAATATATATCTAATTTGAATGACTATTTGTACGTGGTCTGAACTCGGGATTTTGTAGGGCCTAGACTTTCTATTCGATTTATTGTGTTGAATTACCTGGACTGAGTAAAATTTATGTGTGCATAATTTATCAGCAAGATGTTTCTAATGGGCCCTTATCTATAAGAAAAGTATCTCTACACTTACGAGTACAGATTTCGGGTGCAACTACAAGTTAAAATGCCTTGAAGGAAAAAAATATAGAACATGGGGAGAAGAATTTGGAAGTAAACTAAAATCTGCTAAACGTTTTAGGAAAATGACCCCGCAAGACTTATGAATACAAGGAAAAGGTGAAGGGAAGGAAGAAGAGGTTGGATATCGAAACGAAGGTTGTAGGTATTTGCTGTTCAAGGAAGGGGAAGCAATTTGCTGACCGACGTGCACTTTGAGTGCTTTGTTGCGGCAGCGCCTTTCTAAGTGCCTGGTGCAGTGAGAAAGGCGGAGGCGGCGCGCGAGGGCCGTCAGCTTCGAACAGGCGCCGACGCACGATCCTCCCACGCGAGTGATTGCGCTGCTCCCAGCCTCTGCTGGCCGCCTCTTCGGAGGAGTCGTCTCGACCATGCGAAGTTTTCCTTAGGTGTAGCGAATAACTCCCTTTGGAATGTTTTTTCTGGTGTTATGATGATAACAAATTCCTTGAAGCGACAGTGTCCGCGCTGAGATGGCTCAGTGACAGCACCCTTTTTTCCGCTGCTGCGTCTGAGATAAAAAAAGGTTCGAGTCTCGATGGTGGAGGATTTTCGATAGCAGCGTAGATAGCTAGATCTAAATTCAGCCGCAGCCTGGACGAGAATTCTACCGGCTAGCAACTCTGAGCGGTAATTTTCAGTGGTAACTCCGAACAGTACGAGGCGAATACTGTAGCAGCACCCTTTCGGGGCGGTGCCCAGAAAGGTAGATACTGAAGTAGAAAATCCTCGCAAGGCAATGTGCAGGTCGACGCCGGATCTCAAGTTCCAACGGAAGAAAGAACACGGTTACCTCTCGGCTACGACTACTACACGTGCACTACACATACGGGACTGATAAACAAGGTAGTTAACACCCAGAAAAATGAAATATTGTTCACTTAAAGTGATAGTAATGTATTAAGCGAATCCATATTCATTTCTGAAATCAATGCAATTTGTAAATGACACGCGTATAAAACAGAATTTAATTGTGTGTGCACTGTATTGTGAGGCCGGCGGGTCTGCGCAAGCTTATAAGTAAGGACATAGCTCTTTTTTTAATTCATTATTCTTCCTATACAACATTAACGTTTTACAGATATTTTCAATATAATATTTTGTACCAATTTGGGACGATTCCGCAGTCATCAGGCAGGCTTGTAACCTTCATCAATGAAATGTAACGAATTAAATGAATTAAGTAATTTTGATTTTAATAATTCAGTTGATTTTAATATTATAATTTTAATTTACGAGTTCATTAAATGTTCATGGTGGGCGATACATATCTTCCGATTATCGTGAATTTTTACGGTAATTTTGTTTTAATTTGCGTATTTTGAATGTATTAGTGCAAGGCTGAGGGATTGGAGAAGAAGTGTGTGATTAAGCACATAGCTGAATACAAGTAGGTGTCAACGACATGAAGACCTGAAACCTAGGTGTGTAGACAGGGGCAACGATGTTGTCGCTGCGCAGTGGCAACCAATTGAACCATTCGTCGAGGATGCAATACACACGAGCGTATGGTGTGGTTCTGTAGATGTCTTGCGCCGCAGACGACACACTTTTAAAATGCTTATTATCTAAGGGAGAGAAGGAAGGGGTTGAGATCGAGCGATCCCTGTCACTTTGCCCGAAATGGCATTCCTCTGCCTCGCTATCGGGTTCTCTCATCATGAAATTCCTTCGTCTTTTTTTCATGACCAGAACTTTGTTCTTAATTGCGTAGGAAAATTGTACTTAATTGCTCGGGAATATTGTTCGTAATTGCTCAAAAAATGTTGTGATCGTATGTAGTTATGACAGAGGTCGCGAGTCTTTTATTGTGACACTCTATGGAACCATTTCGGAGTATGTTAAATGCAGGTTTCAAAGAGTGAAGAGGTGGTCTTCTACTCTATATTAGTGACTTGGTAGTGGGTTTAGTGTTCGTTTTGTTGGTGCTTATTGTTGGAAATGGAACTCGATGGCAATAATTATCTTACAGAATGGGTCCATACATAAAACGAACTAAACACATAATTGTGCTTTGATGGTACGATATTGTTTCATTATACGGTGATATCGAACGGTAGTTTTCGCGTTTGATTTCGCTGGAGCAGTAGTTGTCCACGTTGGTGTCGCAGCTCACCACTAAGCTGTGAAATTGCTTGTCGCGCCGTGAAAACAATTTGTACTGTGTGTACGGACGAACGGGGTTGAGTATTAAATATTATGTTATTTGTTTATTATTATTATTATTATTATTATTATTATTATTATCATCATTATTAATATTATTATTATTTATTGGTTTATATTTTAGATTTTTATATTTTCTCATACTTAATAACAATTAGTACCAGTGGTAACACCTGCTATAAGTGAAAATATTATTATTATTATTATTATTATTATTATTATTATTATTATTATTAAAATAGTATCATTTTTTTAAATATTTTGTTTCGAGGTACCAGAACGATGTTAATTATTATTACTATTACTACATTTACCATGCAAACCCCATTGTTTTCTTGGAGAAAGAACGCACATTGTCATTAGGAGGGTCCCACACTCCCATGTTCGCCGCCGCCGCCACGAAAGCCATTGCCACCTCCATCCCAGAGGAATATTCCTCGAAATAGACCTTTGACTGGTTTGTTCCCTGGCGATCTAGTGTTATTGGAATTCGTGTCACTGTGGCAAAATTTATTTTTGTGAATGTTTTATAAATACATACGAAATTTACAAAGTTAATGAAAACCGATGTTCAGAAATCACGAAATCTTCTGGTGTGTATTTGTAATGTTAGTGAATTTGAACCAGTGACGAGTTCACTATATCCAGAGTTGTCTATATTTTGCATTTTGCTGTCAAAATCATTCAGTCATTGTTTTTGGATTTTTCCCGAGTTCCTGGATATGTAACGAAAACTTACATATGACCGCGCATTGGAAATTAGTAATGTAGATAAAACTGCACACACGTGACAGGATTTTGAAATTAATATAAATGGAACACGTGTGAAATGCACTGTATAATGGTGGTAGTTCAAAAAGTTATACGTGTTATGGAATTTGGATTGAGTTAGCTTATAAAAATTAACGCCAATTTTATACTGTGTGTTTTCTTAACTTCGGTCTAGTATTTCCAAGTATACACTAGATGCTGACTTTATTCTTCCGCGGCTAACATTTCGTTCTTGAGTCCCCGACAACGAAAAGCGTTGAGCGCATTTTACATCAAAACCTATGTACTGCGTATCCTGACCGGGAGCGGTTGCTCAGGGCACCATCTGATGTCACAGCAGTGCGCTAGCCGATGGTAGGTCGGCGCCGAATGTCGCCATTAGCGGGAGAAGACCACAGCCACCTCCCGAGGAAAAACATGCTCTGTACTTACGGGAATAATTGTTTAGCCGTTGACGCGCTCGGAATTCCCAACAATCAATCAAGGCGTCTGTTGACTCACATTCGTGGGGTAAGAACTACTTAAGTATTTCTGCTTATTATGCACATTCCGTACGTGTTCCATTGATCGATTTCCTTCAGTTGTCCGTCAACAGTATTTTTGCCGTCCCTCCCCATGCCGCATCCCTTGTGAAGATTCGCGTCGCGCTGAAGATGCATTTGCGCATGCAGAGCTGCGCTGCCCTAGCAGCGCTCGTAAACGCAAACGCCGACAGGGCGCTCAGAGGTAGTGTTGCGGGAGAGGCAGGGCGAGGTCGTTGAGGGCGCTGTGCGCGGTGAGTGGGCGGGGAGGGGAGGGAAGGCGCAAGTAGGTTTACGCGCGCGAGGAGCTCCAGGCGTCGGCGCCAGGCGGCTCTGTGGCGCGGTTACGGCCGGCTGTAAAGGGCGACGGCGCGGCGTTGGCGCCGACGCGACGCGGCTGCGAAGCCCCCGGAGGCTGCGCCGGGGTGGACGCGCTCTGGAAAAGTTGGGACACCGGGGACAGTTCGTTGATCTGGAAAATCGGGGAATTGATGGAAAAAACTTTTGAAGACTCGGACATTTTTGAGGCGATTATAAAATCTTATTGTTGTTATAAAACCGTATTGTTCTTAAAAAATCAGTACTGCGCTATGTTTTGACAGACCCTTTGATTGTTAAGTAGCTATGATTAATTATTACGTTATGAATTCAGAGAGGTGATAAAAGAGCATTGGCTTCACAAGTCTTGTTTTATTGAGTACTACTGGACTCCTTAGTGTGTAATACACTGCTATGCTCCGCTATTGCAGTGTATTACACACTACTGGTCACGTGATTGTTAATCACGATTTACACTACGCTGTTCAAAAATTCTAATAGATGACATTTTTTGTCGCAAGTTTGGGTTTGTTATATTTCCTGGTTTGGACATGGTGTCAAGTATCCTATTGTTAAAACGTTCTGCCTCAAATTTGTGCATGCGTTTGCTGTGATACTATCTTGAAGAAATTTGATTTACTTGTCCGCGAATCAAATAATAATTCCGGCCAATATTTTACAATCGCAGGGACATAATATTTGAATGCAGTGAAGTCGCGCTTACTCCTTCACTGTGTGGCGGGTTGCTTAGAGTTTAAGAGCTCCTGAGTCGTCGTAAATGAATAAGGGTCTTATTTATGAAGCTCTGCCAGCAGTGCTCTTCGGGGCCTGCCATCTGGGGGCTTGCTGGGAGGTCAAGAGGCGACTGGAATTGGCTGGGAGCCGTTTATAAATCGTAAAACCAAACACTGGCAGCCTGCTAGGTCTGGCAGGCCCCTGGCAGAGATTTATAAATACGGCCCTAATTCGTCATTAGTGATGCCCCCACATGACAGATTTAATTCAAACCACTTTTTACACACTCGCATTACCAATTGAAACAAATTGTGCAAATTTCAGCGAATCAGTCGAGTAGTTTTTCATCTATGTTCGACACACATACCCACCTTATTTTTTATTTATATAGAGATTTTCTTTATGTAGTGCGAAATACTCTAAAAAATATTTTCCGAAAAAATACTTTATGAGAAAAACGGGAAAAGTCGGGGAAATTTGTGATAGGAAAGCACGGGTCACCCTGAGTATACTTGCTTCGTCTAACCCATGCGCCTCACGCGTATATTATGTTGCGTCGGCAACTCGCGCGCCTCGGCGAAGGCTCATAACGTGCCAATTGTCCTCTCCCGTTACACCGCTGTTACTGGGGATCAGTTTCCCGGTCGATCATGGTAGAATTTATAGTGTGCAGAATAGGTTTTTCCTCGGGTTTTCTTGGTGGTATGTCGTTTCTCGTGTCTTGAATCCCATCATTGTGTCATCATCATTGCCAGTTTAATGAATAGTGGACCATCAATTCAAATTATCCATTCCATTGTGAGCTGAAAGGAATCAGAATATAGTAGTTACAGGGGCATTGGGAGTGTGGTTTATTGTTGGTGACGTTTGTGAAAGAAGTGGGTGTGTCGGTGATGCCCCACGAGAATGTGACACCACAGTAAAGTACCACGGTTGTGTGTTCGCCCCGAAATGGATTATTGCTGCATCTAGTTCTCTAAAGCAAAAAGTTATTAAGATTAAGATGATGGAGATGTTGATGAAATTGTCAGTGGACATCTCTAGCCTTTAAATGTAAAATACCCCGAACGGCACAATTTTCGAGGCAAAGGGTTACACCGTATAATTGTGTGCAACGGATAACCACTGTTTGACGCCAGGGACATGTTCCGGCTTCGTGGGCCGTCTCCGCGTGTCTCATCGTCACTACTATCGCCACCACCTCCCACATGGCCTCCGAAATTTCACTCTGCCACCTCTAGTCCGTGTCCTTCTCCCTAGCCCTGCGTCATCGTCACCGTCACCATCAACGTCCGTCACCTCTTCAGTCATCAGCCCTCCTCCGCTCCCTCCGTTTCAGCCTTGGCAGTACCCGTCGCTTCCGTCCTCTTCTCCGCCTCCACCTCCGTCCGTTCCCTTCCCGTGGCCGCCTCAGCCTCTCCGACTCCTCAAGTACGAGTAGTGCAGTCGTCGTCCGCCGCAGTGATTCCGCCTCGGAGCGTCGGGTGGCGGTCGCGTGCCGGGGGCCGGGGCGCCGGCGCCGCACAATGCGAGGGCCTCCGCCCCCGCCCGGCTGCCCATTGTCCGGCGCCCGCCCGACATGTGTCCGGCCCAAGGCGAGGGGGCCCGGCCGGCCGTTTCTTATCTGCGCACGCCGCGGGCCGGGCCGGGCTGGGCCGGACCGCGCTGTGCCGTGCCGCCCCCCTCTAGATGAAGTCGCTTCGGGGGACCCAGCGCACAAAAACCCCCTTTGGCGGGGGCGGGCGGGCGGACGCGCGGCTGATTTATGCGGGGGTGGGCGGGGCGCGTCCGCCCACGCGGCGCGACAGCTTGTCCGCGATTCGCTCCCGTTGTGCGGCGCTCGCGCTGGGAACGAGGGCGACGAGCGGTGGCGTAACTAGAGTATAGCCGACTTGTCACTGGCATCGGGGAAGCGGGAAACGCCACTATATCTTCATTGTCGGATTTTGCCGTAGTCATTACAACGAAAGAATGAACCTCTGTAGAAAGCAAAGTTATAAACACTTTGTTTACGAATACACTTTATAGTATATTTTAATTATGTAACTTAATGATGTATTTTTAATTTAAAAAAGGTGTTGAACCAAAAGTAAAGTTTCTTTAAATCGGAACAAAATCCGATGGTGATAAAAGTATGTAAACAAATAAGCCATTTCAGTGCCTAAAAGCCACTGCTGCTCCTGCGACAACAATGTTGCACGTCCATCTGTCTGAAGAGAAAAGCCTGGCATAATGAACCTACATTACCCATCTGTTATGTATAGCAATAAAATTGTAATGCTTGCGTGAGGCTTTGGCAACCATGGACCTGAGGATGCGCCGAAAACAATATTTTTGTTGTGCTTCAAATCTCGCAGTAGATATTGTAAGAAAATGACACATCTCAAAATTGTCGTTTTTAGATAGAAGAAAAACATGTTTAAAAGCTTGTGAATTATTACCCATATAGCTTTCATAAATAGAGCTTAGAAATTAATGAATTATTTGAAGACCATTCTATATGTACGTCATTCCGCAAATTAAAAAGATTGAGATGTATCACTTTTATGGGGCGCTGACGGTATTATAATAATTTGCATAAGAAATGACTAATCAGTTTATATTACTTAATACTTCGCTGTAGATCTCCTGTCTTTCTGAAGTAGCTCACAGTTTTTGGATCATTTGTGCTGTAACTTGCGAGTGGAAAGACGAGGGGGTGGATCCTCCCCCCTCCCGCGAACGTCTGCGCCGGCCACCTGCGCGGCCGCCGCCGCCGCCTCCTGCAACCCTTCGGGGCGGTCCGGCCGCTGTTTGCATTCGGCAAACTAATTTCGCTGATTAAGGAGGTCACTGGCTGACGCTGCTGATGATGTTGACTCAGGAGCGGCTGCGGCGGCGGCGGCGTTGGGGGCGTCCTGCCCCCGCGTGTTTGCTCTGCGGCGGCGGCCACCGCCACAGCCACCGTCGCCGCCGCCTCCTCCGCGGGTGAGGAGAGGCGATGAGAGGCGGGGCGGGCGGGGAAGTGGAGACTGTGGATCCTCCTCCGCCGGCGCAGTTCGATTGTCCCCCGCGGGGATTGCTCGGAAGTAGCCTCATCGGCGGGGCGGGGTGGGTTGCAGCGGCCTTGGGTCACAGGTCGCCCACTCCAACAGCCTCCGAGTCCCTGTCCTGCTCCGACCGTAATCGCTGCCCTGTTGCTCCTGATCCACCCGACTCTGGCGATAAGCGTTCCACTTACAGTACAGGAGGCGGTCTCAAATTAGGACTAGTTCGAAAACTTCGTAAGCATTGTTACTGTATGGTCATGAGACACTTCGGTTTCGACGCTTGTTCTCGAACAATTATCCTATTCTAAATTTCCCACTCATTCGTTCGTTTTGTTTCTGCTTTCAAATGTCACTGAGATTCATATTTTTTCACATTTTATGATATTTTCGCTATCATATGTTGCCTCATCTCCCTTTACCATGGCGCCGGCGTGAGAATGCTTGTTTCTTCGTTAAGCAATTTAGAATCAAATGTTCCAGCATACCAATAAGACTTTAATCATTCTTAAGCAGCAGTTCAAACAAATCATGCAGTTTAAAATTTCTACCAAAGAAATGACTTATTTTGAATACCTTTGAAAAATTAATGACTCGAGGAAAGGTGTTAAACGCGTTCAAAAATGTAGGAGGGATATCTTCTCCCCGCAGGTGTTTAAAACGTGCCGTCGCCAAAATGTTTTTGTTTTTTGAAACCGCCTGAGCATGCATTTCTGCCCTTACGTCACCGCTTCACTTGCGCAACTCCCACTGTTCTACGTCTTCTATCATCTGCCCTTTCTGCCCAAGTGGTCCCGTTTCGGTTGACTTCTTCTCCTATTCTACCTCCGTATCATCCTTCTCCGCCTCCTATTGTTCTTTTCCTCCATCTCCACCTTTTCAGTGTACTTTGATTTATCCTACTCCGTCTCTAACTCTGCATCGTTTATCTGTACCTCAGCCTCGTCCATCTTTCCCTCAGCATCGCTCGCCTCCACCACCACCACATCCTCTTTCTCTTCCGTAAACCCCGGTGCGCCTTGCCTATCGCCTCCGCCGCCGCAACCTTTCCGTTCCGCGCTCCCTAATATAAATTGAAAAAATCCGCGCACCGCACCCAATGCGCTTTGGGCTCGCCTCCCCCACCCGCCTCTCCGCCCCATCTCCCGCTACCGCCCGCACCGCGCCGCGCCGGCGTTCGCATCCGCGATGATTGAATATATTTCTCTCATAGCGCGGGGACGCGCACGGGATTGCGTTTTATGGGGATTGCTCGGAGGACGGGAGGGCGTTGTGCAAACAGCCGCTGCAGCCGCGTTGGCCCGCCCTGCACGCGGGGCGGTGGCAGCGGCGAAGGGCGAGAAGAAAGCGGGCTGGCGCCAATTTTAATTTCAAAGCGACCGCCTCTCTCTAGCCCGGTTGTTCGCAGACTTTTGCGATTTTCTTGTGGGCGTGGAGGGGAATTTTTGGGCAGTTTTACAGACCAGGAGAAGTTATTTAATTTTGAAGTTAGATCGAGTTTGAATATTTCATCTGAGAAGGGATTTATTTTACGAATATTTTGGGTGTGCTGTATACTAGTAATTGTTTACCGAATTTTCAATTTAGTAATCACCTTTTATTCAATGCCCGTGAACAATATCCTTTATCGGTACTATTCACCCAGGTCAAATCCAGCGCATGAGAAAACATACTCTTCGGCACGCGGATGTTCTTGGGGAAGAAGCGTTTCAGGTCTAGGATTTCCTTTTCGTCTTGATTTTTATCTTTTTTCTCCCGTGCGATTTTCATACAGAAGGTCGGTCTTTGAAGTCACCGGTCATCTTACGGCGGTTTAATGACGAGTGAACTTCGTGATCTCTTATCCAAAATTTCCCCGATTTATTTATTTTTCTATAGTACATATATCGTATGTCTTGTTCGCGGAAAGACCATTTGAGACAATCTTCCCGCTGCTGATTCTTGGATTCGCCATTTGACTACAATTAAAACCTCGAGATAAACGCAAGTATAATGTGGCAGTGACGCCGGAAAATTATGAATGTTCATGATTACGATGATGTAGATGAGATGCAACGCAAAATTGGTGGAATTGCAAGACATCGAGAGAACATGCTGCGAACCCGTTTTGTCCACTCCAGATTCCACACGAAGTGACTGATTTTAACCCGGTATCACAGAGGTGGTCAATGGTCGAACCACTATTCCGCCCCCTCCCTGGAGGTGACGGTGAATGATGAAAGCTATTTCCCTACTGTATAAATTAGAACTTCGTTGGTTAGGCTCAGTCGTGTGTTGAGACGTGGGCGAGCGCTCCAGAGCTCCACGGGATGCCTTGGGAGGAAGGGCCGTGGACGCCGAGCGTTCGTGGCGAGGGACCCCGGAGGCGCCGCCCGCTGTCCCAGGCGTGCGCGCTCGCCCTTCCCCGCTCCGTGGCGGCCGAGGGATATGAATAGGCGCAATATTTCTCTACGTCGCTTTGTGATGCAACTCGGCGTCCATTAGCGGTGCATCGACCGGCGGACCCACCCTTCTCCCGCGCCCCCCTCCTCGGCCCACAGGACGCCCCGCGGACTGTGAGGGGGGGTGGAGAGGTTGCGCCAGAGGATGACGGTCGGGTTGTGGGCGGAACCTTAAAATTGCTGATTTCCGTTCGTGGATTAGGCGGGGCTGCGAGTGTGTGTGTGAGCCATGGGAGTGTGTGGCTCATCCGACCGCCGACCGATTATCCCAGTGGTTTTCAAACTGTAAGGCGCGACCCCAGGGAGGAGGGAAGGCTTTTGAAAGGGGGCGGCATATTTTTTCGCAAACGTAAAATCGTCTGCGGTTAATGGAAACTACTAAAGGAAAAAAACGAATTTCTCAGTAGGAAACATTAACATTTTTCCTTTTCTTCGGAACAAACAGGACGTCGTTTAGTTGCGCTTCTCTCCTCTGCGGTTGTAACTCGTTATTTTATATTATTGCATATCGTGCGCAGAGCAAGCTTTGTCTCGTGTAACACGACTTTAATACAACAAGTCTTTCGTAAATCGTGAGGCAAACTTGGCACGAGAATGAAGCGGTTCCTGATTAGTGACAGAAATGAGCATCTGGCACATCTCCACATTGCGCAGGAGCTATGCGCCTCGTTCGCACCGCTACCACACCCTCATGGCACTGGACCTCGTAGGTCACGGTCACTTCCCATCTCTCCCACTCCTCTCTTCGGTATTTTCCCCTTTCATCGGATTCATAGCCTCTCGTTCACGTATTTCTTATTTTGCAATTTTCGTATTCATTTCTACTTAAATTCTCATTGTCGCATCTGTTGTTGTATCATATGTGTACTTTACTTATGTCTGACTTGCCCATTCCTCAGCAGAAAGTTCGTGGTGATATGCGGTTCAGACACAAGCTTGTACGTTGCAATGCCATCATTCATTCATTTTTTTCTCACTCCCTGATGGACTTTCGTTGAATTGGTGTTTCTTACTCTGGATTCGCTCCGACCGTTCCATTCACCCCGCAAGATTACAAGGAGTACATCTGTTTGCTTTGCACAAAAAAGACTGTTTTATCGCGTTCATAATTCAATTTTCTGATACCAGTCGTTATATTTTTTCCAACTTTATTGTGGAACGAACGAGGTGCACCGAGAAAGTAAGTGTCATTAATATGGGCATAACATCCCAGTGGAAACGCTGCCGAAGAGTGAACACCGTTGTGAGCCGAGCCGTGTCTAACCCCCTTCCCGCTCCGTCCCTTTACTCCAGATCCAGCCTTCAGGCGATTTATGCCTTTTCTTGCATCTCTAGAAAGGCCTGTCCTTTTAACATTACGCGCATCACACGCAGAGTTGCAAGTGGCTGTCAGACAATCATTCCTGTCTCAGGCGGCAGACTTCTACGACACAAGAATACAAGTGTTGATCCCACAATATGACAAATGGTTCAATTTTGCTGGTGATAATGTGGAAAAATAGTGCAATATCTGCTGAATATGCTAGAATAAAATTTCCTCATGAAATTGTGTTATTTTGGTTGACGACCTAGGACACTTACTTTCTGGATGCGTTTCGTAATTTCAAGAAATGCACGCTATATCAAGGCAGATTGGTTATTGGGTAACCTTGGTCCTTTTTATTCATCGCTCCGCCTCGCCCTGCCTTGCCAGCTCCCGCGTTGTGTGTCCGCCTCATTATGCACGCGGTGGCGGTGATCGGTGTCCGCCGCGGGGCCGCGGGGCCTGGCGCGCAGGGCGGCGAAGAGGAGGAGCAGGAGATGGCGCGCGGAGACGATGGGGCTGCGCCGCATTAAAATTCATGGCTCCCCCTCCCCCTGCCGCCCTCCGCGCAGCCGGCAGTGCGCACCCTCCGCGCGCCGCCATCAGCACCGCTGGCGCCCGGGCCGCCCGCCCGCCCCCCCCGGGGCGCCCCGGTCCCGGGCGCCTCTCGTTCATGGCGGCGCGCCGCTGCTGGTGGCAGCCAGCCGGTGCGGTGCAGCGCAGTGCACAGCCCTGCCCTGCTCTGCTCTGGCCCCCCGTTCCATATGTGGCGCAAATTGAGGGGGCAAATGGAGCCCTCGCCCGCTCGCCCGCGCGCGCGCCGCGCTGTATAATTCACGCGCGCGCGCGCATCGGCTGCATTAAGCGCATTTTAACGCTAATGGTGGCGGCAGTGCACGGGCAGAGGTGCAGAGGCAGTGGCGATGGAGGAGGAGACTATGAGGAGTCGAAGTCGATGGTGGAGGTGGAGGCGTAGGTGAAGGCGATGGTGGAGGCGGAGGCGATGGTGGAGGCGGAGGCGATGGTGGAGGCGGAGGCGATGGTGGAGGCGGAGGCGATGGTGGAGGCGGAGGCGATGGTGGAGGCGGAGGCGATGGTGGAGGCGGAGGGGAGGCGATGGTGGAGGCGGAGGCGATGGTGGAGGCGGGGGGGGGAGGCGGAGGCGGAGGCGGAGGCGATGGTGGAGGCGATAGTGGAGCGGTGGTGGGGTGGGGCGGCGGTTGATGCGGAGGCGGCGGTAGAGGCGGACGCGTTGGCAGAGGTGGAGGTAGAGGCAGAAGTGGAGTTGGAGGGAGGCTCCCGCCTGTCCGCCGCAGAGGCGCCGCGCCGCCGGCCGCCAGGTGCGCGCGCGGAGGCAGGGCGCCATTGCTCTCCACGAGCCCACCTGAGCTCCTGGCGCGGGTTTCATGGGCGCTGCCGTGTCGCTCTGCGCCATGGCCTCAGCCGAGGATGATAGTGTTTATATCGATTATGCCGTTAGTTGAATAACGTACTAATCGACATTGGAATATTCTTGTAAAATCTTACGAAATAAAATGCGATGTTGGTTTGTTACATTTTCGTTCAAAAAAAATTAAAACCTTTTCACGACCTTTGTGAACATTAATTATTATATTCTTATACTCCGAAAATTGGAATGAAATCCCAGACAGAACAAGAAAGAGATAATGAGAACGATAACTAATGGGCATGATAAATAAGAAATATACGTCGTTACATTGTATTATACTTTAAATGCCTCATTTATCACAATAGTAAGTTTAAAATGAAGTAAATTGTTCCCAGGAACGTTAACACTTCCCATCCACTTTCATGGAAGTAAAATGTACATTCAGGGACATTTTACAAAGAATCTGCGATTTTGCAAATAATCTGAGATTTTCTGCGTTTTTCCCTTATCCAATGGAGATTACTTATTGATTTTAAGCAGATGGCTTTAACAGCTTCTCATTTCCTTTACAACATTTGTAGTCGAGTATTTGGTGTATAAAAACTACGAAATTACTTCACTTCATCTAAAATGTTATACTTTACTGATATGTCTTTAAGTTTCAAGCTTTGAATTTTTGATGTAATTTAAGCACATTCTTGTAATAGAAAGAATGATAACATTCCAATTGTGAAAGACTTTTTCGCTTTTCTCTGAAACGTTCATTCAACATTTTATATCTGTTATTTATAACAATATTTGCAAAATAACTGTCAGCTTCAAATTATGTTAAAACGAATGTAGTATGGTATGAAGTATGGTATGAATACAAATATCAAACGATTTTACAGAAGCTTTCGAAACCTAGAACTATGAAATTGTCATCTTTTGCTTATAATGTGCTTAAGCAATTTATTTTGCTTAAGCAATGTGAAGCGGTTGGATTCGTGGCTTCGAATGAAATAATTGAAAAAAAAAAACCAACAAAAAAACAACAAAAAACAAACAAACAGAAACGCCTTATTTCCATACGCGTATTGATTTAGTTTAATTTTTATATAAATTATATTGGAGAATATTATTTGAATAACAGTAATGTTTTTGTTGCATCTAAAAAGATTTGACGTTGTGTATTGACAGGTAGGCGGATGCAGGAATGATGAGAAAAGATGGTGAATTTGTATGTGTCTAGTGTCGGACCGAAGGAAACCCCGCGGTGGCTTACAAGCGAAGTTTTGTTCAGCGCGGTTCCCTTCAAAAGCGTGCGTAGGTATTTCTGTTTGCCGCGCATACAGTGTCTGGATATGACGAGTTTGTGAAGCCTGCTACGTTAAGCCTAACATTGTACAAGCCGTGACTACAAGACGCGCCTTGTCACCTGCAACGCGCACCTAAACGTCAGTGTCCTTCCCCTCCTACGCATAGTGTGCCTGCTGCCACGCAAAAACGAGCACTGCATATAATGCTTTCATTCTTGTTGCCCAGGAAATTCTACCTACAAATGGAACTTAAGGAATTAATTGTTCGTCAAATATAGAGATTCATCAGTGAGAGAAAGGTATTACTTCACTCACTTCTTCGTGCCTCGTGAGACAACTTCCGCGAGTCAATAAAATATTTTTATTGTGTGTGTTACTTTATAATTAAAATTGTTCGAAGCAGTAGTCACTCCGACAGGGATTGAACGAGAGTCTCCTGGTGTACGCCCAGGTTCTCTTGTTTAATTGCATCCTGTTCGTTATATTAAAATAGAATGTAGAAAATGTCTTCTAACGTTTTCTGGGGTGAGGTTCCGGCACCGCGGCAAGGCGCCCGGCATAGAGCATATTTTTGCACTAATCTTTATTGCCATTTCTGCACGAAATATGAGGCATTGCTGACGTCACAGTCCCCTTCACAATCTAGCTTTGGAACATAAAGAAGTCAGTGGTATGTTGTAAATAGATTGCAGTGTTTTCAGTAAAATCAAAAATATTTTGAAAAAAAAACTTTTTTATTTATGAACTAGTAAACTATAACTAAAATTATGAACTAGTAACTATAACTCAACTCCCAGACGAGAATTAGTTACTTTAACACCATACCAACCATTAAGAACGGTCTTTAATCTTCTGAATAAAATAAAATGTGTAAGTCTGTTCTGTTCTAGTGTACATTCAAAGCAGTTTATAGCATGCGATTCGACAATTACCATTACAGCCGTGAATTGTGTTTCGAGTATTTCACAGTTTTAGTGATAACAGTTTCTAGTGATGCAGATTGTGAGGGCTGGTTTAGGGCTCCTTCCCAAGCTACCACCTTGCAGAGAACTAATCAATACCTTGTAGCGCATTGCTAGTTGGCTAGGCGCATGCGTTCTGTTCCAAAAATGGTATTTCTTATTTATGCGATTTTTTCTGATAAAGTGGAGAGTATTGGACGACACGGCCAATATCACAAATAGCGGGCGATAATATGTTCATAATGATAGCGAACGTTGGTTTCTAATACCGGTGGCGAATCGATAACTATACTATATTCCACCTCTCTGAGATGCTATTAATGCTATCTTTCTCTTATATTATAGTTCATTATGACTTGACTAAATTGTTTCAATACACTCTTTGTTTGGTTCCCTTTTATTTGACAGTCGGACCTTGAAGTGATTTTTTGCTGGTTTAACAGGAGGTCACATTAATTCAATATAGTTTATTGTTGGGATATTTTACATATCAGTTTTATAGACGGCAATTTTTACATGTAAACTTTGCCAAGAATCAACTATGTACAATGAATTTGCGTGGGCGTCTATCAAACCTGCGAAAAAACACTTGGAAGTGTGACCGACAAACAAACAAACACAGGAAACAATAGAAAGAAAATATTATCTTTCTGCTTTGGTCCGTTGTGATTGCAGGGAGTGAGAGGTTGTCAGGGTCGTCGCTACAAATGTCTTGTGTGTAATGAAGTGTTGCTGTTTATGTTGCAGCTATACTGTGAGCGTGGGCGTGGTGGACAAACTGGCACTGTACTGCGGCGGCGTCCGTGGCCCCATCGACGGAGACCCGCCCGCCGCCCACTTCCTGCTGGCCGGCCTGCAGCTGCTTACCACCCTCGCCGCCAGGTACGCCCACCCACGCTCCCGTCGCCCTCGTACGCTCATTCGCTCCCGTCGCCCTCGTACGCTCCCGTCGCCCTCCCCCTCCCCTCCCCTCGCCCTCGTACGCTCCCCTCGCCCTCGTACCCTCCCCTCCCCTCCCCTCCCCTCGCCCTCGTACGCTCCCACCGGGAGCGGTAGCTCAGTGCATCAACTGATGTCACTGCAGCGCCTCTGACCGGGAGGTCCTAGGTTCCCACTCCCCACGGCGGCAGGGCTTTCGACACTAGCTTTTCAGCTAGGTCGAATTCAGTCGCTGTCTGGAGGAGAATTCTAGCGGCCGGCTGCTCTGATCGGTAGTTTTCCGTGGTTTCTCCGATCAACACCAGGCCAATGCCGGAGCAGCACCTTACCAAACGGGCCACGGACCGCACGCGATCTGTCCTTCCCATTCCTTGTCCTACCCTCTCCCCCTTACACACACACTTACTCTACACTCTTACACATACTCTACACTACCACATATTCCTGGAGACCGGTCGGGAGCTTAGAGCTTGTCCCGGCTGGGGCGGTGCCCCGCTGGTGGGAGAGTCCTGGTTAGGGGGAAACTCCACTAGCCGACGGTAGGCCGGCGTCGAATCTCGCCATCCTGCGGGGAAAATCTCCGCCAGCTACCGATAAAAACATGCACTACACTAACGGGACTAATGACCAGAGCAGTTGACGCGCCCGGAAACATGAATAAATCAATCAATCAATCTTACGCTCCCCTCGCCCTCGTACGCTCCCGCTCCCGTCGCCCTCGTACGCTCTCGTCGCCCTCGTACGCTCCCTTGACCCTTCTAGCCCCTGTCACCTGCCACGCCCCGCCCCGCCCTTATACGCTCCCCTTCCCCGCCCCTTCATACGCTCCCATCCCCCTCCCACGCTCCCGTCGCCCTCGTTCCATCGCCTTCCTACGCTTACGTCGCCCCCATCGCCATGCAAGTGTGCAGTGCGAGAACGATGAGTCCGAGTGCGTTTGTTGGCGTTGCAGGTGCAGCGAGTGCTGCGGCGTGCGCGGGGGCGGGGGCGGCGGCCCGCGCGACGCAGCGGCGGCCACGCTGCAGGTGACGGAGCTGGTGGGCGCGGTGTCCATGTTGTACGGCATGTTGCTGCAGCAGGGCGCACCGGCCCGCGGGCCGGGCGCTTCCCCTCCGCCTCCGCTGCCGCCTCACACAGTCGCCGTCACCGCCGCCACCATCCGCTTGCTGGGCCGCGTCGCCGAGCTGGACCTCCACATGCTGCAGGTGGGTTCTTAGGCGTTGGACGCATTCACGTGGGGACTGCAAGTGGAATGTGCAACTATGATAAAAGGTTCCTAACTCACACGCTCTAAAATTATTAAAGCGTTTTAAAAAATTTTGTTAAATGAAATTTTTCACTTTTTTATAGTGCTAAATAAATGTAAAAACATGGCAGCAAGCAAATTTAGTGAAACGAGATCTGAAATCTTTATTGTAAATAATTACAAGATCAACGAAGAAACTTAAATGTACAGAGCATCATTACAAATTAATTTATCTCTACAAATGTTCTGCACTACAGAACAAATTTATAACTGAAGAAAGAAAATAGAATCTCTTGAAAATGTAGAGTTCGCGTAGAATTGTATTGGATGTCATATTTTCTTAATATATTCCCCTTAGATATTGTTACCAAAAATATTGGATGGTTTTGCTTTAGTTGTTAGGCAGTATTACATTATATAAGTTGTCACAGTATTGTCTACGTGATAATCACGTACTCCTAGCGCTCAAGTATTAAGTTTGAGAATCCCTTCTCACCATTATTGCCGTCTTCTTTGAATTCTTGCAATGACATTCTGATCCTTTCAATAACAAGTCGCAATATTCTTACTCCTTTTCCTTTATTTTGTCAGTCGTCTCTTAAAGTGAAAAACATTGAAAGGATGTGGATGCGGTCAGAGTGAATCGATGTTCTCCAAGAGAAAAGTTCACTCGTGAACGGTCATCTGAAGCTGCTAAATGGTTGTGTTCACACTGCATTCCAATGCACCAGTGTTTTTTTTTCAAGTCATAACGAATAAACGACATGTAATAAAAGAGAATTTTTTTTTTTTTTTTTTTGAGGGGAAGGCACCTCGTGCAAAGGTGAAACTCAGTGAATTACTGTTCTGAAATTGTAAAATGAATCTTTACATCTTGATTTATCAGATTGAATTAAATCTGATTTTGTAAATAAGCATTTAAGAATTTTTCAAAAGTATTTCGTTGCTTTTTCTTGTGTCTTTTAATGCTCGTGGATGGACGAGCTATATTATGTTTCAAATTGCTTTTTATTATATGTAGCAGAAATAATTTTAAAAAAATCGCAAATACCCGCCGGATGCGGCTCGCTAATTTTGTATAAGCTATGTTCTTTCAAACTTTGAATATTTCTTCATTTAATATTTTTTCTTTTTTGTGACCCTTCAGATGTTTCTTCGTCGAATGTTATAGTTTTATTTAAAGAAAACCGTTATAGTTAATGAAGTTTTCGCATTTTGTCTAAGTGTTGACGCAGTCTTAATGGAATGGTTAGATAAATGTAATGTGTTTCCGTATCTCTACAAATGCGCCATAATCTAAAAAAAATGTTGTTTCTTGCTTCGGTAGTTACAAGATAGTTTCCTTTTATCGCGGTCTTCGAAAGCATTGCATGTTTCATACATACGTATGCAAATGCTCCACAAAAAGCCGCGAGTGACGTTGTTAGATAAGGAAATGTGTTCTTTGCACTTGGGAGAAATGGGTATAGAATGAAACGTTATTGTAGTAATGAAATAAATGAAGATTTAATGTCAATTTACGTACCTAAGTGATTCTGAACAATCATTTAGTAAAAATATAACAGTTACTTGTTCAGTGTTTAATGCAAGTAGTGGATTTGTATTTCTATTACGTAGAAATTTTCTTGTGTAAAATTCAAATGTCTCTCTTAGAAACTGAATTAAGCTATTGAGTCTGTTATAATTGGTTGTTTTGTGCAAATTATGGTTGTTTACTTACATTTAACGTCACCTTCAATGCGGGCAGGCGGATAGACGTTTTGTCGGCATTCGATTTTTCTGTATCAAGGACGCACAAAAATGGATTTTGTCTACCCAACATGTTAGTCACGCTTTAGAAATTTGAAACGCAACGCATAAGTAATTTGGAAACTGCATTTATCCAATTTTTCGTTACCTGGGCCCGGAAATAATTGTTTCTTGAAAACGCTGAATTCCCACACATGATAACAATATTGTTACTACTTAAGACATTAGTAAATATTACAAATGTATTCCCAAACCTCTCTGGTAGATGGTGATCACGTTTACTAAGAGGTGAGATAATTATTTTAGCAACTTACTCTGTGAACTGCGTGAAGGCGTGAATTTTTGTCCTGTTCACAACCCGCCTTTTGCTCAGCTTCCCTAGATCTTAGTTCAAGCGCATAAACGCACGATTGAACGCTCTTTGTGAACATCCCTGGCTCATGGAGATCTCGGCGCGCATGGTTTCGGCTGCATACGGAAACGTAAACGGTTCGTTGTTGTGCACCTAACAAGTCTTTTGAATTGTGTTTCTGTATGGTTACTGGTTATCGCTTTGAAACCACAAGACACTTATCTATGCATTTCCTTCTTCGGATTTGTTTTCTAGACACGCGAAGAATGACGAAGCTTGATTTGTGGTAAAGATACTAGCCATGAATATCCAGATTCTGAGTTCTATGAATTGAATGAATCTATTCTACAGCTCTGTCAATACTGTTGCAAAGAACTTCTACAGTAATACGCATGAAATATAGAGCATTACACTTCTGTTGTGTCTTGTAGATCAATATGTTTATTTTGGTTATTGTAATATATTTCAGAAGATGATAGTGTGTTAATGAATATTCATTATTACACGGAATGTGAATATTAGTTTTCCTTTATAGACATTGTGCAGATTTCTGGTAGATTTTTGTATTTGCTCTAGTATTTTCTATATACGTTTTCTAACTGCTTTATGTGAAATCTCGATTGCAGTTTGTCTTCTTTACTTCTCTTTGTCGTGTTTTGCCAATGAAGTTTGTTGTAGGGGCTCTTAATTTTCATTACTTTATGTTTACATGCATATCGAAGAAAAAAAAAAAAAATTGAATTCTCAAAGCTGTTTGGCTACATTCACAAAATATGTAAATTTGGGTGTCATTATATCTTGCTCAATATCTTAATGTAACGATGTTATTTTCCAGTAATCCCTGCAAGTATTTAACTGACCCATATTTTGCAACAAATTGCAAGTAAATTCCTTTCCTCCCCATGAAACCTTAATTTGTATTCGGACATTTCCTTTGGGAACGGGGTGAAATAATCTTCGCTTGTTCATGGCCGCCTGCAGTGAGTGACCTTGACTTCGCCTGCTAACCCATTGGGCAAGCGCTAACAGCTACTACGCTCGTCTTTACCGCCACTATATACACCCCTGTCTCCGTGACTCCGACCGGCACGCCACACGCGACGCCACGCACATTCCCCGGCTCTCTTGCCGTCACCGTTCCGCCTCGCGCATCGTGCAACTCTTTCGATCCCCTTCCCCCAACTCCCACCCCCGCCCCTAGCGGAACGACTCCGCTGGCGAGCAGATCGTAATCCCCGACGGCGAAGGGGCGGGGCGGGGCGGGGCGGGGCGGGGGCGCGTGTTTGCTCTGCGCGGTCATCGCTGCGGCGCTGCGCTGCGCGGACTGCTGCTGTCGCTGGGCTGCGGAGGCACAGGCTCCGGCTCCGACGCCGCGCCGCGCGGCTCCTCTCTGCAAACACACCCCCGGCGGCGGCTCGGTCGCTCGCTCGCCCACCCGCCCGCTCGCTCGGGGGCGGGGTAGGCGCATCGCCTCCGCCCGCCCGCCCGCTCGCGCGCCACAGCGTCCGCCGCCGCCGCCTGTGCCCTGTTTGTGCCGGGCCAGCCGTGTTTGGGTGGCTTTAATTGAATGATTTCGCCATCCAAATTAGCTTTTGTGTGCGGGCGCGCGGTAATACAGAGAGGGCCGACCGGCCGACCGGCTGGCCGCCCGGGGGCGGACGGGTGGGCGAGCGGGCCCAATCACATCGCCGCCCGTCTGTGTCCACACGGACCCGCGCCGCCGCCGCCGCCGCCGCCCGACGGTTCGCGGCGCATTTAAATTGGATCCGCCTGCCGCCGCCGCCGCCGCTGCCGCGCGCTGCTTGCGCCGCCGGTTTGTCTATATGAAAGTTGTGTCAACACGAGCCAACCGAACTGGTCATCTGGATAATGGAGAATTTTTTTTGTTGCTCGCGAGGGGCGATGCGATGCGCTCCGGTTTTCACGCACTCCACATGCAGCCCCTCCACGCCCCTTTCCGCCGCCGCTTCCGTCCCTCTTCCGCCCCGCTTCGGCCCCCGCCTCCCACCTCCACCGTCGCCTCCGCCTCCTCGCTCGCACCTACGCTCGTGCTTCCGCCGGAGCGTCCGCCTCCGCCCCCGCATCCACGGGCGATTGCCTCCGCCTCATATCCGGCGCGCGACGATGGCTGCCACTGGCGCTGCAACATTCTCCCCAGTTGGCCAGAAGTGGCGGCAGCTCTGGAAATTTGCAATGTGAAGTACGTTCGGTGGGAGACACAGGACAGCCTTCTTTTTTTTTTTTAAACGAAACGCGCGTAGGCCCCCGGGTGCGTCGCCCGCTGTGCGATCGCGTTGCTGTGGAAACACCGCTCGCCCTGTCTCAATACGGCGCTGCTACCACTCCCGGTGCATTGGTTCTAGAAGAACAAACACAGGATTCGCTGGCGTTGTTTGCCGTCCGGACGTTGGTTTTCGGCTGTTTCGTTGGTTCTGTGCGCGGTCTGTGCAAGAATGTGTGTAGGTTTTTGTCTCTGACTTCTTAGCGAGTTGTCTTTCGTAGACTCGCGATTTTTGAAAGTTGTCAATGCTTTAGAATGTGGATTTTAAGAATTTTAGTTGTACGTGAAAAAGCATTGCCTGATAAGTTGCAGTAACAGTTCGCGATTAGCATTCTAACAAAAGATTTGTATATCAGAATGTGATATAAAGTCTAATAATGCAATTTCTTGTTAGTTTTTGCATTTTCTTCTTCAGTTTATTCGTGCAATAATAAAATATTGTGTTCCGAAATTGCCGGTCTTTGATGCTATTTTCCCCACAAGTCCCTTCACATTCAGTCAACTCTGCGGAAATTGAAATAAGAGAACGGAAACCATATTTCAAGAACACCAAATTTGTATAAAAGTTCCGTTACAGAAATGTTCCTAGATATTATTTTCGCGGTATTTACATGGGAATTGGCTGAATGAACATGTATGGAAAGTATTCCCGCTTTCACATGCTGTGTAGTGCACAGCGCAATGGGAGTGAATTGCTGGTGGGCACGAGTGGGCGTGCCTTCTTGACCGGGCAGGGCAATCGCTGCGACGCGTGAAAGAGCGGGCCTGGGCACGTATAGGGCAGGTGTTGGAGGGAATGGTGCCAACGCGGGTAGTTGCTGTGCCGGCAAAGGCCGGACACGTGCGTTGTGGCATTGCAAGCTGGGGCCGAGGAACAAACAGACCGTGTTTCCAAACGTAACAGGCGAAATCAGGCTCTTTCCCTTGCATGAGATCTCGCTGCACAGACAAAATGAGAGCTCGGGCTTGAAAAAATTTGAGTTTTTGCGAATATTTCTGATTCAGTGTGGCGTGTTTCGCTTGTTATTTCAAAGGATCTCCTGATTCTATTAGCATTTTCGTGGAATTAAAAAAAGCACAATTTTACACCTATTTCTTCCCATTATTTTGGTGATGATTTTGAAAGAGAAGGTTCTTTACCTTTTAGCTCTGGTTAATCGCACAGGTTTTTTCTTTTTGTTCTGTTAAAACCGCATATTTTTGTTAACTTCAAAAGACATTTAAACGTCGTATTCTAAGCCAGTGTCGTTGACATTTTGTTTTAATGTTATACATTATTGAGTTATCTTATTGTAAAGCATTTTATTTTACTGTGTATGGTGTTTATAATTAACAACATTTGTAGAATATTCTAAAAATATCCCTGTTAATGAGCGTTCAGATTTCCTTTTGCTCCTCACACCCTCCTTCAAAATCTAACAATGAGGCTGTAATTGCTTATTGAAGACTCCAATTCTTCTAAGGTTCTTTTAGAAAGATTACGCGTTGTTGTCTGTTCACAAATCAAACGTTATGGGAGAGAATGTTCAACAGGGTGCATCCTTTGCATACGGCCAATACCACAACTGGCTTATGGTAGTGGGCAAAGATTCCAGTCTTAATTTTTGTTGCCGATTAGCCATTTGGTTGTTTTGATCTGAATTATCACGGATAAAGACTGTTGGCATTTTTTTTTGTAGAAATGGTTTGCAAGAAATCCGAGATCGCGTCACAGTTCAAACACATTTTGGTTGATTATTTCCCCATGAACACTTTACCCAATGCAAAAGATGTATCGTCCAAGAAGTTAAAAGATGTGCTCGTGAACCAGGCGATTTTTTTGTGTAATGTTAATAAAATTTATATCGCTGAATTCGTAGTGGACCCATAAGATGATTTTTTAAGTGACCGATTCTGAGGGTCGAATTCATAGTCGACACTTAAACTGAGTGTTCCCTTAAGTGAACGAATCATGTTCATAAACCGCCCTTGAGTGAAGTCTTACCTGCGCACTCATTCGTATAAGCGAGGGAGCTTGCTCCCTTAAGTGGCTCTTATGGTTGTCTCGTCTCGTCAGTCGTTACCAGTTTAGGTTATATTTTTACGTAACGTTCACCTACTGTTGAATTCGTTTTGTTGGTTTTATAGTTAGAAATTTGTGTTATTAGTAGTCAATTAAAACGATCCATTTGTAAAGCGTGTTATGGATAACGACTTCGTCGGGTATTTTGAGTTTTATACTCAACACATCCTGCGAAATACAAATAGATGTATTGGAGATGGGAGCAATCCATTGGAAATGTATAATGATGAACAGTTTTGTTTTAATAAAACCACAGTACTGGATTTACTTGTGCCGACGATCGAGAAAGTCCCCATGACGTAAAGAGGACTGCCGATTTCACCTTCATTAAGAGTTCTCGTTGCATTAAGATTGTATGCAACTTCATCCTTTCAGCTATGTTTCCAAAATTTTTAATTTTGCTGCGCGCGTCAACTCAACGTTGGAGTGTCCGCTCTCCTGTCAAATTGGACGCTCTTTGTACAAAAAGGAGTGTGTGTGTAATCTCGGTTACCAAGAACTTCGAATCAGCTGCCGCCAATGCCATGTTGCCACATTTCCCTTAAGGGAACACTCATTCCGCGGTCGTAAGGAACGTCTATGAAATACAAGCGCCTATAAGTGAACACTTATTTTGAGAAAGCACTTATCACTTAAGAATTCTCTTATTCCTTAAGTGTCGACTATGAATTCGGCCCTTATTCACATATTATTAAATAACTGGGCAAGGAGTGACCACTCCTTACAGTGTTCCTCAATCGACTTCCCATAACCACTTAAGTTATGTTGTTTCGCAGCAATCACTTACGGAAAACGATGCAGATGATTTCACAGACTCTTTTGAGTTCTATTCGCAACACGTCTTTCGTACTACGAAAAGGTACAAGAAAAACATTCACAACACATTGTAAGTATATAATTAGCAACGATCTAGAAAGTAAACAAGTAAAATTGGTCACTCTTTATACGAAAAATCTTACGTGGGTACACACTGTGATCACTCAACCAGGAAACCATACGGAACAGGTGGTGCAAGTGGCATACTGCCACCTTGAGGTAACTTAATGAAGTTCTGTTTCTATGTTCTTTAAGCACATTTAAAAAAAAATAACTCTGTAAGTGTCCACTTACTATTTAAATCAATCACTTATTGCTTAAGGATTCGTATATTCCTTAAGCACCGACCGTGAATTCGGCTTAATACTTGTACTTGTATTGCTGAGAGGTGTATTTCTTTAGTTTTCCTTGCTCCGAGGATCTCGGCATTAGTGTTGCCGCGAGTGTTGAAGCGCAGAGTGTTGGCAGTTGTGTGGTGTTGCGCAGAGCGTGTTGGGCGCAGAGGGCATCAGCCTGCAGTTCCGCCACATCGCCTCCTACCTGCTGTGGTACTGCGCGCGCGGCTCGGAGCGCGACCTGCTGCACGAGGTGGTGCGCGTCGTGGGCTTCTTCGCCGTGCGCAACCCCGACAACCAGGTGAGACCCGCACGGTGGCTAGGGATAATAAATGTTACTAACTTCTACATACGCGAAATGGAGTTCGAAGATTACGTTTTGCAAATGAGTAGTGAATGGTGGGGAATTTCGTTCAAGGTTACACGTATCACGTTTGCTCCTATTTCATAGGCAACTCGTCATCCACTGGTGATTGGCTAGTCACATTCTGTCGCCAAGAGATTTCTATTACCTGTCCCCTTGTCTGTCCCTTACATACACACACACATACACACACACGCGCGCGCACACACACGCACACACAAGCACGCACACAAGCACACACACACACACACACACACACACGCACACACACGCACGCACGCACACACACGCGCGCACACACACACACACGCACACACACACACGCGCGCACACACACACACACTACACTAACACGTCGGGAAACCAATCGAGATCTTAGAGAGTGTCAGCTGGAACGGTAACCCACTGAAGGGGAAACCCAGTGAACTGTCAAGTAGATCGGCACCGGATCTCAAGTTCCATCGCGACTTTTCGGGGTATAACACGCACAACACTTACGGAATCAATGATCAGTAAACTAAGTCGGTGCACCAATTTTTTGAGGCGTTTAGCCTGGTCAGCAGAACTTCCTGACACGAGCCGCTCTGTGTGATAATGTGTTTTGGGGGCGTCTAGGAACCGTGGACGCTTGGTGCGTCGCGGCCTCCGAAACCCTTGCCCGGACTCGACGGCGCGGCGCCACGCGGCGGCAGGAATGTCGTCCCATGCGATAGGTCGGCGCCAGCCTCCTCAGCCTCAACCCGTGCTATCTTAACGGGGCGGCCGGCGCCGGTCGGGGGCGGGGCGGGGCGGGGCGGTCGCCTCGGCGCCAGAATTACGGCTCTCGCCCTCCGCCCCTGCCTAGCTCCCGCCTTCTCACCCCCGCCTCATGGTCCTGATTTCGTATCCAGCTTTCGTCCTTGCCTTAGCCTCATCACCTTGTTGCGCCCGCTTCCACCTCCGCTCCCGCCTCCGCCTCCGCCGCCGAACGTGCGTCCTTCGATTCCAACCCTCCCACCGTCCCTACTTCCATCTCCACCTTCAATCCTGCCTCCACGCGTTCCATCACCTTAACCTTCGTCCCCTCCTCTGACTTCTTCCGCACTGTCATCACCACCACTGTCCCCGCCTTACGCATTGCAACGGCCACCGCCCGCCCTGCCCTGCCCTGCCCTGCCCTGCCCTGCCCTGCCCTGCCCTGCCCTGCCCTGCCCTGTCCTGCCCTGTCCTGTCCTGCCCTGCCCTGTCCTGCCCTGCCCTGTCCTGCCCTGTCCTGCCCTGTCCTGTCCTGTCCTGTCCACCCCTCCCCTCCCCGGCCCACCACCCCACCCCACCCCAGCGTGCCTAGCCTCGCTGCTCTCGTCTTGCGTATGCCCTTGCCTACGTACTGCACTTCCCCCCCCGGGCCAAAATTCTCCTCCCCCTCCGCGGCTCCGGACTGGCTCGTTTCCACTCTGCCGCGTCTGTCGCATGCGCTTCGTCTCCCTGGATGGCGTCGCCTTGTCCTCGGCTTCTGGGCATTACCACGCATCCCTAGTGATTTGTCGTGTAGTCTCCTAACTTCCTATTCTTTCGGGAGGTTCGATGAGGCCGTCAAATAAATACTCCTCTCTGGATACACAGGTGTTTAGGACTGAGCGTCTTGGCAATCGTTACCCTACTTGTAGCTCTACTTGACGTCAATTTAAATGTAATGAAAATTGAGAAAGTGCAGAAAATTAGTCTTATTTTTATAGTATCATTTCCACACTTGGCTGTCCTGGAGCTAAATTGGTCTTAGTTAAAGTAGCAGTAAGGAAGACAAGTAATGAAACATGTTTTCGCATGTTAAGTTTGTATAATTCTTAAAGGTTACAATGTTGTTGATATTGTTTTTAATAATAGACTGGTCTGTAAAACAATGGTACTTAGACAACATACGAATAGTGAACTAATGAAACGTGCATTAACGCTAAACCAGTATTTTTAGATTCAAGGCACTTACATTAGGAAATTGAATATAGTCCACAGTAACTTATATAAATGATTAATATTTTTAAGGTGAGAAATACCATGCATATTGTTACGTAGATTACTTCAGTTCCAGACTAGCCACACTATCTCTGAATGTTTTAAGGCGTGGGCCATCTGACAGTAACAGTTTAACTGCCCCTTTGGTAACTGTTATTGACAATCCTTGAAAATCTTGATAAACGAATTGACAGCGATCTAAGACAATTGTCTGTCGAATCGCACTTCTGAGTTACAAAACAAATACCGTGGAATTGAAATTGCGTTTGTTGAGAGGTGGTGTGTGTTGCAGATGATGCTGCAGGCGGGCTACATGCCGACGGTGCTGCAGCAGCTGTGCTCGCTGCCCTTCGCCTACTTCAGCACGCCCGCGCTCTCCGCGCGCCTCTTCCCCACGCTGCTGGCCTGCTGCAGCGGCAACGCGCACAACCGCGCCATCCTCGAGCAGGAGGTCTCCTACCAGGTGCGCTGCTGGCCATGCACACATTCATCTTTCTTTTTTCTCTCTCGCCTTTATTTCTTTCTCTCTGTTTTGCTCTTTCTCTCTCTCTCTTTCTCTCTCTTTCTCTCTCTCTCTCTTTCTCTCTCTTTCTCTCTCTCTTCTCTCTTTCTCTCTCTTCTCTCTCTCTTTCTCTCTCTCTTTCTCTCTCTTTCTCTCTCTTTCTCTCTCTTTCTCTCTCTCTTTCTCTCTCTTCTCTCTCTCTTCTCTCTCTTTCTCTCTCGCCTCTCTTTCTCTCTCTTTCTCTCTCTTTCTCTCTCTTTCTCTCTTTCTCTCTCTCTCTCTCTCTCTTTCTCTCTCTCTTTCTCTCTCTCTTTCTCTCTCTCTTTCTCTCTCTCTCTTTCTCTCTCTCTCTTTCTCTCTCTCTCTTTCTCTCTCTCTCTTTCTCTCTCTCTTTCTCTCTTTTTCTCTCTCTTCTTTCTCTCTCTCTTTCTCTCTTTTTCTCTCTCTCTCTTTTCTCTCTCTTTCTCTCTCTCTTTTCTCTCTCTTTCTCTCTCTCTCTTTCTCTCTCTTCTTTCTCTTTTCTCTCTCTTCTCTCTCTCCCTCTCTCTCCCTCTCTCTCTCCCTCTCTCCCTCTCCCTCTCTCCCTCTCTCTCTCTCTAAACCAATGGTGCTACAAAGCACACACATCGCATTTGTAAATTTTGCTGTTTTCGAAAATTAAGAGAGTTCAACGAAAAAGCGACCGGCGATATGTTTAGAGGTCCTTTGCTCTGTCGTAAGGGAAGAAATTAAAGAAAAGATATGAAACGGTTTTTGACATACTTTAAAAATAAAGTCTGTACTTCAAGCAAAAATAACGCTATTACTACTAATTTTAATAGTACATGACCGTATTTAAGTCTCTAATCATCGAAAACAGATTCCATTAACGACAAAAAAAACTCTCATGTTTGTGACTTGCTGAATGATGTTATTTTTTTGTTATTTTCGAAAACACCGTTAATCTAAAAAGTGGTCTAGGACATTTTGTACACGATATTTGCTATATTTGAGAAAAATAGAGCCCTTTTTGAGAAAATAATTCTTTAAAAATTGCTTATATTTCACTCAAAATTACGCGAAAGTGACTCATATTTTCGAAAAATTGCACTTGAACTTATTTAAAGATCTGTGTGTAAGGAACTGATTCGATTATGGAAAAAATATCTATCTTCAATATTGTAGTTGTAGGAAGACGCCGAAAACGTTTTCATTTTCAATTTTCGAAAATTCCGAGTGGAACGGAAGTGAGATCTGTGCCATTTTTTAAAGCATTGTTTACTGCAATCGAGTAAAAAAATCATCACAAAAATTAAAGCCACTTCTGAGAAAGTTTTGAAAGTGTCGAAACTTCATGTAAATCTGTGTTCTCCTCAAAGTCAAAATATTCGTTTCAAATTAGCAGTCTCCAGTTAGGCCAGATAGGGGAATGTCGATTTTCGGAGATAATCGTCTAAACTGTTTCGTTGCTAATGTTGACCACGATTTCACCGTAACCCATACGGTCCAACCACCCCATTCGACCACGACCCATACGATTTGCCGTAAACCTGACTTTTGGGTGTAAAGAGCCCAGCAAAAGAGGGCACCCAAAGAACTTACTGGAGAAAGTAATTTACCACATAGGAGCAAGGTGTATCCATCTTTTCGGTATTAGGTACACACATTATTCGTTTTTTTCTCCCGAAAACTCGCCGTTTCGTGTTCCAGCATTTCAATATTGTGTCTATACAATGTAAATAATATAGGAGGAAGTAAAATATCATATGGCCTAACTTTGGTAATTCCGTTGCTGAGGTAGTTTTTCATTCTTTCTTAATGGAGGGGATGATTTTGTTGCGGAATTTCGACGCCTAAGAGTTTTCTTTAGACAAGAGGCCTCTTTAGAGAAGAGAAGAGTTTCCCCGCCAGGTGGCGCCGCGTCGTTTGTGGGAGGCATGAGGGCGACGCGATGCCCTAGCGCGCGCGGAGCGGTGATGGTGTACATCGTCGCCGCCGCGCCTCCTGCTCTTCTCCAGACGCGACGTGGCTCTTGGCCTGCAGAGCGACGCACTTTCGGGGCCCCCCCCCGCCCCCCCCGCCCCGCCCCGCCCCGCCCCGCCCCGCCCCGCCCCGCCGCCCCCGCCCCGCCCCGCCCCGCCTCTCAGCTGAGCGCTCCGCGGCTCACCGGACGCGCCGCCCCCGCGCAGTGCACCACCCGCGCCCCAGCATGGACAAAAGATCCTCGCCCGCAGCCTGGCGAGAGGTTAGCAAACTTGCGCCAAGGTTGCAGTTGTGATTTGACGGTGGGAGCATGTCTTCCCCCGTTTTAATTGCAACTTTTATTTGGTATTTTTAATTCTTTATTCAAAACAGTTGTCACAGAATGAGGGGGCAGTTTCAAATCCATCAGTCTTCATTCTATTCTGGAGTTGCTTTACCGGTGCCAGGATCTTGGCATTGGAACCAACATACGCGATACCTAGGTAGCAAGTGATGCTTAAAGAACCTATGAGGGACATCGTCAGTAGTTATCATGACATCTTGGTGACAATTGTTACGTCGACATGAGTGTTTCGAGTTCGCCATCACAGATGAGCGAATTGTATACTGCAAGTTGTTTAGGATCCTTGCCTTGTGTACCTTTTATCAACTAAACGGAGCGGAATTGCTTCTGTGGAGGTCGCCCGCATCCTTCGCACCATCGTGGCGTGTCCCTTTGTCGTGGAGCCTCAGGGAGTCACCGTCAGCGATCACAGGATGCGAAGTTCTGCGACTCTACAACTCTTCTACATTTTATTCTTAATAGCTTGCATTAAGCAGTAATATTTGCATATTCCCAGTAACTTTTCAAGGATCACAATTTCAAATTTGCACGATTGGGAAACAAAATCAGTTTGAATGCGGAGAAGGATCTCTTAACATCTACTGATGTGACTGGCATATATTTTAGAAGTCCAACATTAGCAACACTGAATTTGCATTTATTTCCACTAAAATTTTGGCCACCTCGATGTATTGTCAATCGACCATGTTCTCAGAACATGGCTGATATTTACGAAATAGGGAAATGGAGAAAAATCTGTTAGTTATACTTTTAGGATTCTCTCGTATTTTAAAATAAAAAGACATGAATTGAAGATTTCGTAATGAATGGTGGCGTTGGACCATGGCTGATTTTCTGATATCTTAGCATTGTGTATAAAAATAATACATAAAAGGCAAAAAGGTCCTAAAAAAGATATTTTTGAAAGAAAAAAGCATTTATGCTAAGAAAGCTAAAATAAGCATTATAAAACTTCATCATATGTCATCATCTGTCATGATTAGTGGACATATATTATTATCCTTTAAATAAGTTCGCTAGAATAAAATAGGCATTTCCCTAAACAGCCGATGTCTAAAGAAAACTTTTATGTTGATAATGGAAGATGCAGTTGTTCTCACAAAAAATATATTTTTAGAAATATTTGCAGCTAACAAAACAATAATGTACAAAATCAAATGAACAGGTCGATATTCCTAGCTTAGTTAATAGGCGCGAACTCTGCGGAACGAAAGTCGTTTATCAATATACTGTCCCACGCAACTCTCAGTACCTGCATACTTCCTCATGCTTCACTACTTATGCATTGCTGCGTTGCCTAGCTTGCACCTGCTACATCGGCCGACGCGGTTGTCTAACATGCAGCCTGTTCTAAAAACACATTATTCGCTTACGCAGGACAAGAAATTAAATTAATTCTCAAAACGTGCCCTGAGATGTGTACAAAAAATATTAAATAAGTCGATATGGTCTGCAACTTTTCTCGTAACTGATTTTTCTCGGGAAGGCGTCGCGCTCAAGTCCTTAAGAAAGCAGCCGACACTGCAAGGAAGAATGCTAATATTATTTTTTAATGGATTTAGCTTAACATAAACACGTCTATAAGCCAGGTTGCTATCTGTGGTAATAGTTCTTCCTTAATAAGTTTTGAGTATTGGTCTTGTTGCATCCTTCGCTTTATAATGTAGCCTCTCAGAACCCATGAGAGGCATTACGCCACACCGAACCATGTTTGATGATGTTCTTTGTACACATTCCAATCTGACCGCCTCACCACATCTGGAACTTTAGTCTGATTGAAACAAGTTTCATCACTAAAAAGGACTTTCTTTCTATCTTCACACGACCAGTGTTTCAGGCCCCGTGCCCATTCGACAAGGTTCTTTGCCATTGCAGGTGTACGTTTTTTTTCTGGGGTGTCGTGATTTTTTGACCTCTCCACAGGCAATTTCATGTCTCACTTCGTGAAGGGAGTACTTCATGCTGAACCATCTACATAAAACTAACTTTAGAAGTAGCCTTTTTGTTCTTCAGGACCAAATCTTGAAGCTTTTTTATGCTTCGAGGGGAGAGTTTCTATTTTTTCCTCTCATTCTCCTACTCTCTTTTATTGATGTTTCGTTTTATTTCAATACCTTTTCTTTCAAATGGAATTTTTGAATGATTAAGTCATCCAAAGACTTGAAAATTTAGCCCTGAAGAACGGAAAAGCTATATACACCTGCTTTAGGGTATAAAATCTCTTCTTCCAGAAGAGATTTATCGCTGCTCAGTGTAATCCTTGAAAACTGCACAACGTCACGAAGTCTGCACGTTAACAAACGTTAAACTGATCCATTGTAACACACAAAATCGTTGTATGTCTTGCTTCTTAAAAGAAACATTCAGTTATTATGGAGAGTTCCGATTAACAAAGCAGCACCTGCACTCATTTGCCATTTGCAGGAAATCGCGATATTACTGCAACCTACTGTTCATCCGTGACACTTTTCCTTCAGAAAAGTTACATCATTAGAGGGTGGAAATTGAGCAAGTGCTCCCTAAAAGCTTACCAGATACTTCAAAGTGTGCGTGTTTGCAAGTCGAGAGCCCCTTCCATAGGGGAATGTTATAAAAAATGAGTGCAAGGAGGAATCATTCCTAAGATTAAGGGAGTAAGTGTATAAGTTAAAAAAATCCTGATATCTGTTTGTAAGCATTATTCAAATCACGAAGTATACATGGATCTAAACGTGTTATTCAAGTATTTTCCAGGAGAGTCTGAACCCAACTGTGAAAGAAAAAGGTAGCGCTGTAGAGGGATTTGGAAATATTACACCTCCTGAAAAGGAGTGTAATATTTTGGAGTTCACCTCCTCGTACCCGTCTTGGTAGAATTGTTTGTCCGGGGGGCCTCGTTGGCGCCTGGTGGTTGCGCTCCTCGGGCCGGGGCTCGGGCCCACCGCGCCGCCTCGCGGCCGTCGCTGTTGCCGCCGCGCCGCCGTAACTCGCGGAAACGCGCGCGCGCACTCTCGTTACTGCGTCGCCCTCCCCCTCCCCCTCCCCCTCCCCTCCCTATCCACCCAACCCCCGCCAGCGCCGCCGCCGGCACTTACCCGCGGCGACCCGCCGGCTGACCCCTTTCCTGCGGCGCTAAGAGCTTCACCTAATTAGATCACAACAGCACAGCGGCGGCGATGGCGCTGCCACGGGCTCTCAGCCACCGACGCTGCACCTGCCCTTCCCCGTCCCCGTCCTCGCCCGTTCCGTCCGGCCTTCGCCGCCGCCGCCGCCGCCGCCACCGCGTCCCGCCGGCGCCGCTGCTCTGGCCTAATCCGAGGGCGCCGCGCCCTGTCCTCGCACCCAACCCTCCGCCCTCCTTCGCCGCGTAGCAGGTAGCAGCAGCCGCCACACACGCTCCGTGGCTTCTGCGGGACGAGAGAACTCCTTGGAACAGTAGCCATATGGCGCCGTATGAAAATAATACATCTACAGCTACTCTACTGTCGTCGCCTTTCCGCAGAGTGGTTTGCTGGATGTGTTATAAAACAGCTTTGTGAGGAATCGAAATCCTCTTTTGACCAGAGTGAACACTCCACCAACGTGTTCGTAAGCTAGATGAAAAATTATATACACCATTTTTTTCGTAGATGCTGTGTTCCTTTTTATTTTTTTTTGTCGAAGAACAAGGTCTGCCACTAGGCTAGGTTAGGGTGGGTTGGGTTGAGCTCTGCTAGGCTGTGCTCAGCTAGGCTAGGCAAAGCATTCCACGAAACTCTGTTACTCGTTGCCTATCTAAAACAATACGCGAGTGCTCTGGTCGATGCAGGTGGAGATCGCCGTTTTTCAGATTTCGCTTCATGAAATGTATAAGTTCCCGATTTATCGCTGTGCGTTTGAAGAATATGAAACTTCATCTCGTTATGTGTAGAACACAATGTAACGATAGCCGTAGGCATAGGCGTGGGAAACTTGAAACAAGAAAGGTGCTGCTACGTTTGTGGAGTCCCTTCTATTTTTTTATTCACATATGACACATTTTACTTGTAAATAAATAATGCATGAAGAATGAAATTATAACTTTTAATATGAAAATGTAATTCATTTTATATTAATCCATTTACAGGTTATCGGATGGCTTGGAGAGCCCCTTCAGCAAACGTACAACAATTTCCCAAATTGTCAGATTAAAAAAGCTGAAAACCAGTGCCCTCTCCTTTGCAGATGCAGGATATGCTTATTCTCCGATATAAATTGATCTCAATAACTCATTTCTGGCGCGTTTGTCACAAAATGTGTCCATGTTTTGGAATCGCATCATTCAGAAAACTTCGGTGCTCAAACTCGAGCTCTAACATTAGGATAGTAAAGTGTACATTCTACCAGATTTGTCGGGTCTTGTTATTTATGCAGTAAACGTATAATGTAATGGAAATGGTTTATTTTTTATCGGCATTATTTCCTGATATCGCTTAAGTAGTGGCAAAAGCAAACAAATATGAAACGAAATACAAATTACAAACTAGAAGGATTGGTGCTCCTGGTAATTTTGCGTTGGCATTTATCTCTGCCGTGAAAATCAAGAACATCATCCGTGAATGTTACCAGTTAGAAGGCAAATAATGTGCCCAACGCAATCAGCACATAACACTTTAAATGAGGCGTAAATAATGGTATGCGGGAAATTTACATTTCCTTGGAAAACGCAATGTGTTACTTTAAGAATCCCCAGTTCTGCAAGATTCCGATCTATTCCGCTTGTATGAACCACACGTTGTTCATTTGTCTTGTCGTTTGGTACGAAGTATTTCCGCAGTATTTTTACGGTGTCTTTATTTCCATACTAACGGAACCCAACAGAAGTTGTTCTACGCTGTATCTTCCTCTTTCTCGCTCCGTCTCTCTCTCTCTCTCTCTCTCTCTCTCTCTCTTTCTCCCTCTCTCTCTTTCTCTCTCTTTGATTCTGTTTGTCCGACTCTGTCTCTGTGTGTCTCTCTCTGTCTGTCTCTGCCTTTCTGTTTCTCTCATTGTAATAGAATGTTCGAAAGAAGATTTCAACCTGTAGATGACGGTGTGAGAAACGTTTCTTTGAGAGCTTTGGCGATTTTTAGAAAAGCTGCCGAGTGTTGCGGGTTGCATTTCATGAATATTTTGTTTTGTTCTACTGCTCCATCAAGTGGATTTACAACAAAATTAACACCACATAAACCTCTTGGGTGAAAAAAAAAAACACGTAGATGTTCCAACTTTCATGGAGACGGTGTTGGAGTTAACCACTCCTATATCTACCAACATTAATTTTTATATATTTCCATGTGAGCGTTTTCCGCGGTGTAAACCCTCTCTCTCTCTCGTGAGCAGGTGAGCTGAGCGCCCGCGTGGCGTTGTGTGTTGCAGCTGCTGGAGGACTTCCGGGCGTCGGAGGCGGCGCGGCGCGACCGCCTGGTGCTGCTGTTGGACGGCGGGGGCGGTGGCGGGGCGGCCGCCTGACTGGGCCCGCCCACGCCCCCGCCCACGCCCTCGCCCGCGCCCACGCCCCCGCGCCAGCCCTCGCCGCCGCCCGCTCCTCTGCGCGGGCGACGCGCCTAACCGCCAACTACGACTACCAAAACTACTACTACTACTACTACTACTGCTGTTGCTGCTGCGACTAACCGCCGGAGCGGCCCCCTGTACTAACCTCGACGCTCCGACCTCCCTCCCTCACCCCGTAATACACTCTCCTTTCCGCCAGCAGCCATCGCAGTTTGTTTATTGTATTGTTTTTGTTTGTTGTTTTTTATTATTACTATCAATATTATTATTGTAATTATTATAGTTCTGGCGTCGGGGCTCTGGCGGCACTCCCTTTTCTCGAGGCACACCGGAAAGTGTGTGCATTTTTCGCGGGCGTCTGTGTTTATTTTCCGCTTAGTTTTGTTAACGATTTCTAGTGCATTCCATTAGCATTTTGTATGTGTTTTTGAGGAGGTATATTTTTACATGAGTTTCGCATGGAAGCATAATTTTGTAATTGCACGAATTTTGTTTGATTTTTTTTTGTGAGTTTATGTTTATTATGAGAATTACCTTAAATTGATATTGCTACGTTTCGTTTGGATGAGTCTGAGCGTTTGTGTACGTTGCGTTTCTTCAGAATGGCGCTAAAACATCCTTACCTGTCATTTTACAGCCTGCCCCGTCCCTTTTCCCCTATCGCAAATAGTCATCTGCGCGTAACTGTACTGTTTGTTCTAGTGTATATTGTACATTATGTGTGTGCCTTGCACAGTGCACAAGCGCATACGAAAAGTAATGCTCAACCGACCGCGGAAGCGGTCGCGTACATACACATGATCATTTCCTTTTTTCGATGCCCGCCGACTCTGACTGCAAGGCTACAGCGTTCCTTTGTGTCGATGTACGTTAGAGTAGATGCAACGTATTGTTGTTTCGGTATTGGTGCAAATACTTCTCTGTTGTGTTTGTTCTGCAACCAGAGTTTCACGATTCTCTCAGATTTTTCAAAATCTCTGTGGCCTTCAAGATTGTAGATGTAGTTAGAATAATTGAGCAGGAGTAAATAATGTATTAGATGCAGCCTTCTCGAGTGATTCTTCATGCCAACGACGTTGCGGACCCTCCTGTCTTGCATTTCCGTGCGGTCCGTAACCTCTATATATATCTGACAAACGTAGCCGTTGTATACACATTGTTAACATTAAGAAACTATTGGCCAAACGAATGTTAGTAGCGTTAAATGAAAACGATGTAATTTTGTATCGCAGTGTATAGTCCGACGAGAGTGTGTTGGTGCTGTTATTTGTCTGAATCGGTCGATGTGCATTTAACGGGCCCCGCGCCCCCGGGTGCCCGCGCCGCCCGGGGGCGTCCGGGCCCCCCGTCCCGCCAGAGCCCCCCGTCCTTCTCGAAGGTGCCAATTGCGACGCCCGGCGGGGCGAGCGGGGGGGGCCGGCCCCGGCCCCGCCCCGGCCCCCCCCCCCCGCCCCGCCCCCCCTTGTAACCCCGGGCCAAAGGGCGTGGCCAAGGCCCCCCCATACCCACACGAAGTCCCATGTTGGGGAACTTGTTTGGTTATGTTTTGAGCGCATTACGCGTTCCATGTGGAACAGAAATCCCCGCGTCCATCGGAGATGGCGACGACGGCTTTACTGTCGCTGTCGCTGACAATGCCTCCATTTCTCCGCGCTTCTTTCGTCGTGTACGAAGAAGCAGAGAAGAATAGACAAAATGCGGTTGGTTCAAATATTTGTGCCCGATGCGCGGGGGGTATTTCCTCACCATATGGAACGCGGATGGCAACGCGTCGGGACGTGTAAGAAAAAACAATTAAATGTTTCTTTGTTATTTGTCATGCACCATTTTCTGAAATGTAGAAGAGGAAACTTTCTTTGCATGTGTGTTGTAGTTAAAAAAACAAAAACAAAAAAGCTGCAGTTTTGTGTTGTATTGAGACAGTGGAGATGCTCCCATAGCGATCACCGGGCGCCCCGGTGGGCCCGAGTGCCCGCGCGCCCGTAGGCCATGCCTTCGCACTAAAAATCTGCTTGGTCCTAACCTTCTAGTCCCGAGCGAGCGACGGCCCTGTCGCGCGCTCGAGTTGTACATAAGGCATGGGGCCCGCGCCTGAAGCGCGGCGCCCGAGTAATAAAGTGGCACTGAACATGTCTGCGTTTTGTATTGCATGCGGCGCGTAGCTCGATCTGGCTGTTGGCAAATCGAGTTACATGTCGCCCCCCCCCCTCGCCCGAACCCATCCTGCTCTTTCCTTGAAATGTGCAACGCATAGTACATGTGTGCTTGGAAATTATTAGATGAAGAGATTATTATTGGGGGATTGTGATTGACTACAACTTTGCAATTGGAATCGGTCATATATCGAGCAATTTTTCTCCCTCTCAGTATTACAGGTTTAATTTTTCTCCACAGATGGCAGGATAACACCAGATTGATTTTTTGGATCATGCAGTGATTTACGGGTTTCCGCTAAACGGTTGTTGTAGTTCCAAACTGTGTTAGTGTGGCTTACGAATATGTCACTGCCTTCTTCATATTTGTCAATTTTATCAAGAAACAACAGTTTGTGTTTTTTCTTCTTATACGTCAAGAACGATCAAGTCAAGCAACGCAACGAATCAACGAAATGTCACCATTCAGTACCTACAATAGTCCTTTCGGCAAAATTAGTACATTTTTAGAATTTCATAAAGTAAAATACATTTATAATACAAATAGTGCCGATGTCGGATTTTGAATAAAAATTGTGGATAATACGTGAAACGTGCTAGTGATGAAATAGTTCGTGTCGTATTCACATTACGATTTTTTTTATTACTTCCCATTTTTAATTTCTTGCAATTGAAAACGAGTGCTACTTGAATACAAAATGTATTCAGAAACCCGCCAAGGCCTGGCTCACGTACGCGAGGTTGCAGCTGAACTTTTCCTCACCACGAACATAGGCTCTGCTATTATAGTGGGAGATTTATTTTTTTAGATGAAAAGTAATCTAGCAGTAAATTACGCCACAACGGTTGATCCAAAGAAGCTTTCAATATTTAATTATTTTCTTTGTGTGTGTTCTCTGGTCAAATTATACACCAACACTTAAGTATTAGTGGGGCACAAAATTGAAGATAATGCATTAATTATAGCAATGCGCTATGTCAATTAAGCCAGTAGTTATTAAATGAAAAAATAAAATTAGATTTTGATTCTGGAGGCTTCTTTCCGGCATAAGTAAGTGAGGGACAAAGCTATAAAATGCTCCAGTCTCCTAGCCAAGAATTGATTTAGTCTAGCCCGTGTTTTCAACTAACTGGCATTGTGACAGTAGACACCCGCTAGGTGGGTCATTTCCTCTGTCTGTAGTCTCTACATCATGGCAACGTTTACTCTCAGTACGCAGATACAAAAGGTGCTGATGACTAATAGCGCACTGAAAAGACCAGACGTGACAAGAGGATAAACGATACGACAGTACGTAATAAGCGGGCCTCGATAATGCCCATCATCTACCCGAAATTATTGTCCCTTGAATAGTTCTGCGAAAGGAACGTAATCATGGCAGAAATAGACATCGTTAGATCTCTGGGCGTAAACGTCGTAAACTGAAAAACAGTGCAAAGTACAATGAAACGTGCATGTTCGACTGAACAGAAGCACTGTCTCCCACCGCACTAGGTTTCGTTGTTGGGGACATACCGAACCTCTGCGATATCTCGCCGTCACTCCCCACCAGGGCTGCACACGAAGATGGGAGAACCCGGACAGCAGTCGGGGGCCGTGGAAAGAATTGTATAATTTCATTTATTATATTTTTCTTCTTTATTCAATTATGATTTTTTTTCTGAAGTTCGTGTCAATCTATGGTATAATTAAAAAATAGAAGAAAAGTGTGAGGAACGTACGAAAGTTTGTGTAGGGTCCATGAAATCTCTGAGCGCCCCTGTCCTCGTGCACTCCAGCCCGCCGCGCCGCGCCCAGGCGAGGCGAGTTCCGAGGGGCAGTCGGTTTCCCTAGCCTTTGCCGTTGCCTTTTATGCAGTGCGGTGGGCCGTTCGGCAGCCGCTTTCACTGGCGCACTATGGCCCCGACAGTGGGGGAGGAAGACAAAATGCGGGGTCTCCATGAAATCATTTCTTCTTCAAAGTAGAATTGCATATAATCGACGTTTAATGTTACTTTACTCAAAATAAAATGTATGTCTTTTCTTCTAAAACTGGTATTGTTCGCGGTTCTTTTTGTGAAAAGTGAAGGAAAGTGAGATAATCTATATGCACTATCTGCCTAACTCACTGGTTTAATGAAAGTTAAATTTCACTCTTGAATTTTCCCTTTGTATACTTTTAGAATTCTTTGATTTTTACTTAATTTCAGATGAAGTTATCATCGGAACAACATGCATTACCGTTGGCATATAACACAACTTCCAGGCAAAGAACACCGACCAAAAATAATGGGTCACTGTGAAAGTCAGCAGACCAGTGCGATTGGAAGGAACCATGGCCTGTATTATCCGGGTGGTAGAATTTAGAAATTTCCGTGACATATTCCTTGCAGTTAGCATTTGTAGTTCTATTCGTTTCTAAATTACCAATAGCGTAAGTGATAGTATGGCTGGGTTAACATTACGTAATTGCCGAGTCCGCAACTTCGAACACTGGGAGGTGCTAGGTTTGGTGGCAGTTAATGGGGTTTCGCCATTTCATGTGCTGATTCGAGTCTCTGCCTGGATGAGATATCTACTGATGGCTGTTCTGATCTGCCGGGTCCGTGGTTTCCTTCGATCAATTCCAGGGGATACTGATGCAATGTCTTGAGGAACGCACCGCTTGCGGTCCTTCCATAATATTTTCTTTAAAAGTAAATTTGAAGTTACGTTTTGGAGGAGTTAGAAGGGCACATTTTGGAACCTTTTCTCTAAGATCTTATAAAACGTGTTTAAGTTTTGTGATGTACTTATGTGTACATGTACATTAAAGTGAAGAAGCGTTTATGGAAATTTGCTACTAGTAGGTCTGTCTTCAAATATTTACCATAAAAATGAAAGTAAATATTGTGTTCATTTTGTGAGAAATATAGTTAATTCCCACTCCACCCTCATTCCTCTCTCACTACTCTCCGAGAAGTAATGAGACAAATTCAAGCTTAAAACATTAACAAATAATGAATATAGATTCTAAAAGCGGATGAATTAATGATATCCCGACTGAATTCATGACCCTTCGAAAATTCTTAATGTTTACGGGCTTCTGTACAATAATGGCCGAAAAATAATAAGAAAAGTAGGTAAAAAACCAACATAAAGTCGCGAACCTTTTGATTTTCGGACTTGGTTCAATCATATAAATTGGTTTGTCTCGAAGAAATCTAAGGCTTAAGTTAGGAAAAAGAGAAAAAATGGTAATACCAGCAAGCCACTCACTATTCCTAAATATTAATATCTCTAATTTGGCCGAAGTGTCTCATTTACTTCCTTTAAATCATATTAAGGTACAAGGTAGCTAGAGATGGTACTCTCACTAAAATGGAGATATCAATATATTTGAATAAAGGAAGGGTTGTTGTTGCTTATTGCTTCCAAATCCTTCAAATGCTTTTGCCCGCTTTTGCGAGTTTGGAGCCACCGCGCGCCGCCACCTGCCGCGGAGGCGTGGCGAGGGCGAGAGCACGCGTTCTAGGAAGCGCTCTCCAGCCCCGTTAGAGGGTATTTGCAGCGGCCAGCTCATCCACTCTGCCCCGCGCCGCTCCTCGAGCCCCCCCCGTCGCGCTTTGCGAACTCCAACGCGCTTCTCGAGCGGCCCCCGCCCTTGCTCCTGCCACCGCCGTTCGTACGCGCACGGACATGTGCGTGTGCACTCCTTGGCGCACCTGCGCTTGACGACGCCTTGGTGGGATAAGTAGAGTATTCATTTTTAGCCTTTACAAGTGGATGTGGAATGAGCAATGAGTTACAAGCCGTATCGCAATAATATATCACTAGAGGCATCGAGAGATCAATGGGAGGAAAGTAATACTTTTCCAGTTGTAAGAAAATGACGTACTGAGATTGCGGGTTTAATTGTAGAAAAATGTTCATTGATGAACTTGACAACTCGGCACCTTTTGTGTTTGCGTATTTGAATTATTAGCTTCCGCATTTCGCTTAATTTTTCAGAGAAACTGCACGTGTGCTTCTTTGTGTCTGGATGCATCGTTTGAATGATTGGCAGATGACTGGTGTTACCCAAAGCTCTGGAAACAACAGGACGTATTCCTGTAAATACGTAAAATGTGGACGATCATATCAAGTATAGATGTTGGGTGTCTGAATTGAAAGTGGAGAAGTGGGCTAGAGATCAAGATTTCGTAAATTCGTCCAATCTCTTTATTGTAAACTATAGCTTCTCCTGGCGGCTCCGGCTGCGGATACCTTCATGTCGACAATATTTTCTTCTTTTTGCTATGCAAGTTCATATTAAGCCTTTTTTTAAAAAAAACATTAAAGACTGGCTGTCTATCTTCATAAACAAAGAGCTATATGAACAAGTATCGATAAAAGTACTCTTTTAAAATTTTGTGTTTCATTACATTAGTAGGTTTAACTATCGTGATTCACTGTGATAAATGAAATCGTAAATAGTCTAAATGCCGGAATGTTGTAATTTACAGTGTTTCACAAATGTTCTCAAATGTTCCATAAAAAACATTAAAACTTGTGTTTTTCCACCATTCGTACACAATGTACTTTTGCAACAGTTTCATAACATCATTGTACTTTCTAAAAGTCAATGGAAGTGGCTAGGTGTTTGCATTGAGTGCATTCAACGGAGGGAGCTGTTGTGCTTCAAAAAGACAAAATTTGGTACTGATAAATAACAATATGCTCGGTAGAAACACACATCTCTTCCTTCATAAATGAATTTTCGTTATCTGCTAGTGCTGAAAGACTCTGTTACATTCTTGAAGAATGGCTGAAGGTAATTTAATAGCATACTCTGATTCACTATATAACTGAGAATTTCCTGAAGCTTATGCCACCATGTCATACCATTATTTTGGAACAAATGCATATTCCCTTTTCCGTTTGATTTTTTCAATTTGAGCAAAGGCCCGATTACATGCATAAATGAATGTCCACATTCAGGCAAGTGATGATGCATTGGAGGAAATTTTCCTAATGCAGTAAGTTAAAAATTAGGCCATCAATATATTGTTTTGCCCTGCACAGTGGGCACTTAAGAGATGTAGGATATTAAAATTTTGAGATACGCATGTCTATATAATGTTTAAGAAGTGATATAGATTCATTCGAACATTTCTTCTCTTTAGTTTCGTCATACATATACACTTTATGACATTCTGTCTTACATGAAAAGAAAACCCATGTTATAAACCCGTATCTGACATAAGTAAAATACTTCACCGTTGTTTTCCTGGTGAGATTAAGAAATCATTGTCGAAAATGACAATGTCTACTGGTAGAGGACAGGAAGAACTACTTCTATATGTGAATATATCACTTTCGCAAACAGTGGTTATTATCTGGTTCTTGCACTCAGGTCAATGCATGTAATTTGCTCTTTGACTTCTCATTCCATCCTTTAGAATATTATCATGGAAAGTAACAACTATGGAAATCCAAACCAAAATGTTCTTTCACATGCTGTGCTGTATCTTGCCACAACAAGAAATGTGACTTCTACAGATTTATCTGGAACTAGGCTGGAAGCAAATGGAAATCGATTCAGTGTATTCTAGAGTTGAGAAAACGTTGAATAATAAGAAAATACATGTACCCTCAGATTATATTGCAGTTTAAAGAGAAACTCGTTCTCAACAATCATACACAACGAAGTATATAAACGCCAGGATATAGAAAGACACACAGTGCTACATCATATTGCATATCTATGAGTCAAGGATATAACTGTTGACCCAATAGACAGTAAAATTGGGAGCCTATTGAATTCCATAAAAGGAGAAATACACTACAATTGAACTTTGGTGACGAAATGACATATTTGCCTAAAAGTACCAAATACCCTTCTTTTCTCTTAGAAATGTGTATAAGACACGACAAAAGTTTCGAGAAAAGAAATGTAATGACTAATAGCTCGTGCCTTTTCCCCAAAAAATGTTGAAGGATCTAAGAAAATATTCCGCACTGAAAATTATTGCCTCAATAATTTGTGTGTTATAATTTATGTTTCTCTACGTTTTGCAATTAATCGTTTTTGGTTTTTGAAATTCAAGTTTCATATACACAAAATTTCAAAACATCAAATTTAATAATTTTCTGTGACCATTAAAACAGTCCATGAAATTGCATAATAATAATAATAATAATAAATTTTAAAAATTGGAATTTTGTTTGTTTACCAACTTCAATACCCTTTAGTAGAAATTATTTTTGCAAACAAACTATTGTGATTTAATAACATTTATTTTATATTATTTTCTATATATACTTTCAGCAGCAATAATTTCTAATAAAGGATGTGATAAAACACGTAATGAGCACAGCTACATTTGTTTATTTGTAAAATAATATTTCAATAATTTAAAAAAATGGTCTTGCCCCTGGGGGCAATATGTCACTGTTTTTCAGCACACACTAGCGCTTAAACAGTTCATTTTAGAAAATTAAAGATATTAATGCATTTTATAGGACATTTTGTAAACTTTAATTTTGTAAATTGTGTTTTCGATAAAACGGATAGTTTTGAAGATGTGGGCTAAGATCTGAAAAAAAAGCAAAATTTTTCGTTCTTTTGCAATTTTCTCCGTTAACCCCTACTTTTGTAGAGGTGTCAAACATAAAGTTTGAATTCTGCACCCAAAATACGTGTTGAACAGTTGAGAAAAATATTTCCGGATTATTTTTTCTCAATCGGGCCCTTTGGAGAACCAGGTGTCTGGACTATTCAGCTATGGATGCACTGCACCGCGAGGTAAAACCCTTGGGAGAGGAGCAGGGCTTGCTTCCCAGGCGAAAGAGAGTCTCCTACCACTTCCCCCGCTATCGCTACTACTACCTTCCCTCCGCTTGACGACTCGTCCACGAATAGCGAGTCGCTTGGCAGAACAAGAGCGTTGGGCGCCCTGCAACTGTCAATTTATATCACGTAATTGTCACCCTATGTAGGCATGTAGCGCAATCGTGCCCGAAAAATATCAATTTACACTTCTCGCCCATACGTTACATATAATTTTTTCCTGCTATGTTTTTTTAAATGAAAATAGAGGAAACTGTAGCGCATACTGAACGCCTTGCTACTTCTCTTAACTCTGGAAGGAATGTATCAGAGGCAGTCACAGGGTATAGCTGTCAATCATACACTGATAAAAAAGCAGTGGCGAATTCTTCAATACACTGCATATACCGGCGGTATACCAAGTAATTCGAAGTGTATAAGAAATGTTTCATAAGGTTGGTATCCAACCTCTAAAAAGTTATCGAGATTTTGAAAGCTTTAAAACAGATGCGAAAAAATAACTGTTTTGCTACCGAGAGCCAGTCAGTCTGTCCGCTATGAAGTGCGTTAGAGTGAGAAATTTCAAATAGTTCTTAACGCTGTCCAGAGAATTCGCTAGCGTAGTTGAAGGCACCGCATCTCAGTCGCGATAACCTAGGACTCCTCATGTTTCAAAGGCGGGGAGAAGGGAGGTTGCGCGGCTGGACGGTCGATAGGCACCGCAAAATATTGCGGTGAACAGTCCTTTTCTGGTCGTTCGTTCTCAAGTTTGTGTGAAAATGGAGTTTGTATATGATCCAGAAGTTAGTGGTTTGTGTAATTGTTTTATAGAACAATTATCAAGGAGGGAATTTCATAGTATTGGGATTTCAGGAAAAGTGAAAATAAAAGATAACGGAAGAGGTTGCTTGAAGAGTAATACATAAATAGGTGCGATATACTTGAAATAATGATCAGGATTCGCCACTAAAAAATCTTTTTCTCATCCAATAGATTCCTATGTGCTGCAAACAGGCATTTGGTGAAAAACTGTTCAAACAGATATTTAGTTTAGTTTGCTGTAGCAATGTGCATGTTTATTACATAACTGCACATACATTTAACTTAATCAGACATTAGTTCAATTTAATGTTTCCTTACAGAAATAATTAATTCAATAATGTCATCATTCAATTACATTAATAATTAGTTCAATTTAATGTTTCCATACAAAATCGTTCATTGCCACCATGCTAAAGTTGTGTGAGTAGTAGACTATTTTTTTTATCACACGCGCAGTGGAACATTTTATTCTACGCAGTTCAGCTCTAAAATCGGCCTCATTCATCGGCGACTTCCCAGCAGCTGTATCCACACCACTCGTCTTATTCGCTTGGCAGCACGCTGCGGGCGGTGCGAGCAACAATCGCCCGGAGAAAGGACATCAGGGGGGAATGGGCCAACGCCGGGCGGGGGGGTGTCGCAAGCATCCCGGGGACGCGCCGCAGAGGCGGCTGGGGGCGGGGCCGGGGCCGGGGGCGGGGCTCCAAGGGAGGCCAGGTGCGCGGTGCGAATTAGCCGGCGCAGCCCCTCACTGTAAATTTCGTTAATTTATCAAGTAATTCCCTTAGCGGCGGCTCGGGGGCGCCTCGTCTCGCCGCGCCACGCCGCGGCTCGGAGCGGAGCGGAGTGCAATATTAAATCCCGCCACACCGGTGCCCCTCCCCCTGCCGCCCACGCCGCCGTGTCGCCGTGTCCTCCGGCTCCGCCCACCCGCCCGCCGGCCTGCTGCCGTCGCCACGTCCTGTGCGTCTGCGGCTTCGCTGTGGCTTCGCTGGCCTCGCTGTGCATTGGTCCACCACTTCCTGCTTTTGTTTCTTTTTCTGTCATTGACGTTAAAAGTGCAAGTCCAACATCGGTTTTTGTGTGCTCTAACCTTTGATTGATAGTGATTCCGGGCGCGTCAACTGCTAAGGTTATTAGTTCCGTAAGTGCGGTGCATGTTTTGCCCCTCGGGAGGTGGTGATCTTCCCCCGTTGAATGACGAGATCCGGCGCCGACCTATCGTCGACTAGATTAGTTTTCCCCAACCAGGAATCTCCCACCAGCGGGGCACCACCCCATCCCGAACAAGCTTTCGAGCTCCCGACCGGTCCCCTGACGTGTGTGGTTGTGTAATGCATGTTAGTGTGTGTGCAAGGAGTGCGGATTGGACAATGAAGAGGAAGGAAAGCTCGCGCGCGCTCCGTTTGATAGGGTACTGTTCCTGAATTCTCCTGTTGTTGATCGGAGAAAACTACTGATCATAGCAGCTGGTCGCTAGAATTCTCCTCCTGACAGTAACTGAATACGACGTAGCTGACAAGATAGTGTCGAAAATCCTGCCACCGTCGGGACTCGAACTTAAGACCTCCCGATCAGAAGCACAGTAACATGCACAGAAGCACAGTAACACCACAGATCTGCCCTGAGCCACACCTTCGGGCCCCCAAACTTTTGTGCTAATTCGTTTTCAACAGATATTTTGAATTATATCTCAGTTTTCGTGATCCCATCGGTCGACGTGAAGTTGAAAATTATCTGTACTACATTCGTCTACCTGCCTGCATCACTCGGCCACAACCCGAAATTGGGCGCCCACGCACATTATCCCACGCGTACGTGACTCGGTGGATCTTTGTTTCTCATGGAGTGAGCATTATTCCTCTCGAACATCTAAAATGTTTGATAGTAATCCACTGTTGTTTGTGCTTGTTTATTGAGTGCAAATGCGCCGCGTCCGACATCATGGGACCAAAGAAACTTCCCTTTGAAAATTAGACGAGAAACTCAATAGAATTCGTGACGAAAGAATATTTTTTGTTTATATTTGTGGGAGTCTGGGACGGATTAATTAAAATTGCATAATTTCTTGTGTGAAATATTGCTTTGATTTTCGTACATACGGATTTAGTCAAATTTTTTCGAAGGATTAATCACGATACAAAAATCTTCTCACCTCTTACTTGTGCACTTTCTAATATAAAGTTCTGATACCCTCTTCATTTCATTGATGTTCATTTCTTCATGGATATACCTTGTGTTCATCTTGCGAATTACTCACTACCAATGAACTGTATCTCTGGGTTGTCGTGATTAGTCGCGTGCGTTACTCCAAAATACTCAACATTTTTTATTGTTCGTCATTATGTCGCAAGTTATTCTGGCTCACCAATCACATCAACCTATTCATAATTTATTATTTCATGTTTTCATATTTTTCCCATCAACTCTGTAACGCCTTGTTTCTAATATTATCGCTATGTGCTTCGTGATTGATTGATTAGTGAATCTGGGTGCGTCAACAGCAAAGATATTTAGTCCCGTAAGTGTAGTGTACGTTTGGATCGTGGGAGGTGGCGGTGAATGCCCCCGATGGCGAGAATCGGCGCCGACACACCGGTGAGTTCGCGGTTTATTTCCCCAACCAAGAATCTCCCACCCTATGCTTCTTATAATTGCCGGCAACTACATAGTTTATCGTCTTCCTTCCTTGTATTTTAACACGCGCAACATTCCACCCATTTCGAGTCTTGTTCCCAGCCATACCCTCCGCAGCTTTTGCTCGTATGATCACTGTCGCCCGTACCCTCCCGTGTATCACGAGCGCTCACCACAGTCGCATACCGTGCCTCCCTCCCACCCCCGCGCTCCGCCCTCGCCCCCACCCGTCGCCCCGCCATCCACGGGTGAAATTGGGCGAGGGTGTCGGCACCGCGCGAATTAGCTCTCTGGCGCACCTGCGCCCGCCGGGCGGGGGGGGGGGCGGAGGCCAGAGGTTTCCGGGGACCCGCCAACACGCGCGCGGATGGGGGGAGTTGCGGCGAGATAGGCGGTGGAGATGGAGGCGAAGGCCGATAAGGAGGACGAGGATGTGAAGGAAGGTGAAAGAGGAGAATGCGCGGAAGTAGAAGGAAGCGATTGGGGGAGGGGGAGCGGTAGCAGTAGTAGTGATGGAGAATCATGCTAAGGTGGTTGGGGAGGAAGAGTAGAAAGATGTGGGAGAAAATGAGATAGAGGACGAGGTGAAGGTGGAGTGAGAAGTTTATTTTAGGGAATTTATTTTAGATTTTTCTCCCACGTTTACTCCGGGCAGCTACCAAGAGTTCTCTACATCTTGAAAGGCCTAAAGAAATCTCCTCATAGTAGAAAGGGCAAAACAGATACGCCGCTGAAGCGACAAATACATTTTTGTTTACCTTATTGTTTTAAGGATGACCATTTATGTATATTTTCGGCGAATAAGCATGAATGTAATGTGTTTATTGACATCATAATTAACAGTGTATTAATAATATGGACTCTATCGCCTTATACCGCTAAAAATATAAAAGTTGTTGCCTAGTGTAATTTGCCCACATTAGTGTAGTGTGAGAAAATGCTTTTGTCTTCTCAGAACTATTGCACCTATGCTTTCTCACTGGAACGAAAGTTATTTACACGCACTAATTTTCTTGAGCCGCAGAATTTGTACCTCCTCTCAACCTTCTATCAACTCAATTGAATAGCGAATAAAAGATCGGAATCAGCATTGTTAATAACAGTTGATAAAAAAAATTCGCTGCCGTTTAGTGGAAACTATTCACTACTATTATTATAATTTAATAATTGTCGCTACAATTGAAGGGTTGAGAATTATAAGGGGACTATCTGACATTTTGACCAAATTAAGATAAGCATGTTTTCTTATTGTATTTTGTGTATATAATATGGTCTGCTATTTTGTTTTCATCTATCTCACATCTCAAACCTTCAAATGTGGTAACGATGATCTTGAACCCTCCTTGTGCCAAAATATTCGAAGAGTACCATCTGTAGCATTTTAGGCGTAAAATTTTTATAATTTGTGTCACCCTTAAAATGGTGCAATCTGGGGCGCACCTCCGCTGCCCTCCCCCCCGCCACCCCAGCTATTGCACTGCTTCAGTGTGCCTTACACATTTTACTATTACGTATGAATACCTTACGTATTTTTAAAGTATTGAGTGAGATACAGAATTTACTTTGTTTTCATTGTACTGTACAATTGTGAAAACGCAGATAGTACCCTTATATTTCTCAACCCTTTAATTGTTGACAATAATTATTGTTGTAATAGTTGTTGGGTCGAAGCCTCTTTGCGTCTCCACCCCCGAAACGAACGCAATGAGGGCTTCATAAAACGTGAACACATTACACGGGCGTCTGTGAGGGAGAAGTCGTTCAAGTTCAATAGTTTTATTGTAATTCATTTTTTGGTAAATATACTTTCAAAATCACATATTACAATATTTACATTATCATTCGGACTGTGAAACGGTAACATTGTGTTCACAAAAATGTTTTGCTGGGCTTAATTACTAAATAGGAGTGGAGTAGGAATGCGTAGGAAAAGAGTAGCAAGAAGAAGCCCCCGAACTTGCAGGTTTTGGACGGAATTGGAATATCCCTTGAGCCTACATTTTCATATCTAATGAAGAGGACCAATTGCTGGTCGCCTCTACAGCTCTAACCATCGCCATCGTCTCCGTGGCTATCGTCGTTTCCGAAGTTTATTATCCTTCATTATCAAAGTGTATTATTGAATTCATGTACAGCGGTGTCAGAGAAGGTTTAATCTATCGCATGCACTTCTTTTAACTTCACTAAATCTATTAAAATGATGGTGATGTGAACTATTACTTCGTTAGGTCACGCCTTTTTGATTGGTACGGCCGCCCCGAAATATTGCATGACTGATACGCCCACGGCGGGTTAGAAGAGGCATGCACAAACTGAGCAATTGAGCGGGGTTCAGGGCAATGGGGGCAGCGCGGGAGCATGATTGAGTGCGGGGATAGCGGTGGGCTTTTTTCGGCGATGAAGGCGGTGCCGAGTGACTGAGTGGGGGCGGCGGATTCGTTCTTTCGTCGCTCCGCCCAAATAAACGCCCTGTCTGGCGAAAACAGCGCTGTGTGCGCGAGGTGGGTGGGGTGGCGGGCGGCATACAGTGGGCTGAAGTGGGAGGCAAATCGCTGGTTAGGCAGGAAAAAACGAAATATATTAAACGTGTTACCTGAAGTCAGTATAACTTTTTGTGCCTTGGACTGCCAAGGTGATCGTTTGTAGGGACAATCGTTTGGATAATACATTTCAATCTTAAATGTTGCTTCGTTCACTCATGACGGGAAATGACGGCATTTTGGAGAAAAGTTTAAAATGATACCGCGTTAACACGTTCCAGATATGAAGATATATAAACAGACTAGCCATTACTTTTTTGTTGTGGTTTAGTTACCTTTATATCAGTATATATCTTTATTTTGATTCAGAGGACTTCTGTCAATTCTCAAAACTTTAGAATCTGGCACATTCATAATTTAGTGATATACAATTGCCAACAGATGCAATAGATGTACAAATATAATGAAAAGAAAGTAATCCAGACAAGTACTGTAATAAAAATAGCTTAGTATTTATTGATTATGAATTTCACCTGTCAAACACATGCAATTTATTACAACAACAACAACAACAACAACAAAATATAATAATAATAAATAATAATAATAATAATAATAATAATAATAATAATAATAATAATAATAATAATAAGGTTGACGCCGTCTGTAATTTTCCATTTTTCAGTGTTTGTTAATTTAGAAGTACCATTAACAGTCGCAAAATAATGGGAGGGGTTCTGTTGTTGGGACTCCAGCGTCACTTTTTCAAATATCTTTCTTTAGGTAAGAAGTTATCGATTCAGCTTTTAGGACTTTAATTATTAGAACGTTTCCGAACCCTTAGTGATAGTATCGTCTTTTGAAGCTTATCGAAAATATCATATTAAAATATAATTTCAGTATCTGCCGATGTATATAACAGTCGTATGATCGGAACCACACATTGAATGTTGAACTAGCTTTTGCAAAAATAGGACGTCGTCATCTGTGTCCCTGGAAAGGACCGCAAAGACATGAAAAAATGTGACTTTCATTTTTTCAGGTTTAACAAAGTCTAACATTCAACATGTCAGACTTTGTTGAACCTCAAAAATTGAATATATTTTAACATAAATTTGTTGAAAATGATTGCAACATATTGTTAAATATCTATAGCTTTAGTTCGTGAAGTATAAAATCTTTCTTCAATTTAATTGCAAAATATACTAGAGTCCGGGTTTGACTCCTCGTCTCAATGGTGTTCTTCGGTACCGGATGGACATTGGTATGTGACTGTTAAACATCTCTCATCACATTTTGTAGGCCTCGTTCTGAGAGAAATCTCAATGACCTTTTCCCTCAAATTGTAGACAACTGTGCGTGCTAGGCAGGGGGGGGGGGTCTTTCAGGCCTCAGAGGCCCAAGTGCAGGCCCATCAGTGAAATTGGGACAGACTCTGTGACCGCGTGACGAAAATAGCTAAGATATAGTGCGTTGTGGCGGACCCGCATCTTCGAATCCTCCAGATTCCGCAACTTCATTCGTTTTACTGTCGTGATTTTTTATGCTCCTTCAAAAGGCATGAAACGCTGTCTTTTTCGTACAATTGAAAGTATTTTATAAATTTATTTGGGAAGGAAATTAAAGATAGAACTTTCGAGATTCCATATTAATTGTTTTACCTTCAATTCCGCGAATCTTTTGTTTCATGTGCAATAAAATCTTTCCCTAAGTGTAAGAGGAAAGAAGGGGGACACATATGCGAGTAAGTATGTACTTTGGCAAATCAGCTCTTTACGAGCTAAGGCCTACCAGCGGAAACATTGACAGATACAAAGTTGTAAAATGTTGAATTGGAAATTTATGTTCTTCTGATAACTTTCTTTATGATAGCCATATTTTCTTATGATAACCATTACTTTTGCTGTACTTAATGTTTCGAACACGAAGTTACTTTCAACTTTCCCTATTATCAGCAAAAAAAGTACATCTCAGTTTATGAGGAAACATTAGCTTAATGTGTTAGGATCGCTTAATCAGGAACCCAAGTGAGTGTCAAATAGGTCAAGTGATATTTGTTGATCGAAATATACCCTACTTAGAGTTGAGGGAATGCTCTTTTCTTATATTTCTCATGTCCGATAGGTTCAGATGAAAGGTGTTATTTCAACAGTGTTATTTTCTTGGAAAATCAAGTCATTGAAAAGTGTAGATCTGTCACTACAAAAATGAGAAATTGGAATAATGTTTATATTTCCTGTTTCCCTAAAAAGTAATTTATTTTCTCTTAGGAAGGCACGGAAATACCTTAGAAACCAAGTCATTCATTTCCAATCCAGATCTACGAAAATAAATTCTCGACTATTAGAACCGCTGGAAGGGATGAGGGGCTTTGCTTCGCCCCTTGGAAATTTAACGTCGGTCTACAAGTTCCATCAATATAATGTTTGCGCTTGTCGAAGACGGGGTTCGTGTTTTTCGCAAATGTGACAGGGCGGTGAAACAACACTCTCGCGAGATCCTCGCCTCCAGCGCCAGCCATAAGCTTGGCACACAAGCCCGCCACGGAGCGATGCGCGGTAATCCCTGGGCGCCGGCTGATGCCAGGATAACGCTTCTTTGATAACTCACGCGCGCAAGCGCATTCCACGCTTCCTATCCCGCCGCGGGCACGCGCCGCCCCCACCGCTCCCATCGCCCCCACCGCCCCCGCCGCCCTCGCCGCCCCCACCGCCCCCCACTGCTCTCACCGCCCCCACCGCCCCCCCACTGCTCTCACCACCCCCACCGCCCCCATCGCACCAACCGCCCCCACCGCCCCCACCGCCTCCACCGCCCTCACCGCCCCCATCGCACCAACCGCCCCCACCGCCCCCCACTGCTCTCACCGCCCCCACCGCCCCCGCCGCCCCCACCACCACCGCTTCCACCCACCCCCCACCGCTCTCACCGCCCCCATCGCCGCCAACGCCCCTACCGCCCCCACCGCCCCCACCGCTCTCACCGCCCCCACCACCCCCATCGCCCCCACCGCCCTGCGCGTTAGTGCGCGCTCCCGGGCAGATCTCGCCCCCGCCCCAGCCGCCGGCATCACTTGACCTTCTCGAGAGTTCCCACCAGCTTCTGAGGAGTTATCGCCACCCCCGACTCCTCCCCTCATCAATCCCCTTCCACCCCGTGAACTGTCACCATCTTCTGGAAAATTTTGCCTCCGTCTCCGGCCCCGGCCACGCCCCCTTCCCAACCGCCTCAACCTCCGCCTGCATCACTTCGCCTTCCCGAGAGTTCCCATCCGCTCCTGGTGAGTTATCGTCACCCCGTCTCCGCCCCCTTATCACCCTCCTGCCCCGTAAACTGTGGCCAGCTCCCGGCAGATCTTCCTTCTGTCCCCGTCCTCGCCCCCCCCCCATCCAGTCGCCACAATCTCTGTTGCGCCACTTCGGATTCCCGCCCTCCACCGGGCCCCCCAACCCCAAAAACCCCTTCCTTCCAGAACCTGTTCCCCCTCCTCCCCAGCCGCCTCAACCCCCTTCCCCTCCCTTCCGAAAGTTTCCACCCACCTCCACCCCCATCAACCCGCTCCAGCCTCGTGAACTCTTTCTCTCTCGCTTCCGGACTGATCTCACTGCATCCACTGGCTGCCGCCCCCCCCCGCGCGTTCCGCCGCCCCGGGCAGATCTCGCACGCCCACCGCCGCCGCCGCCGCCCCTCGCCCGCGGCGCGCCGCCTTATCGCGAAGGCCGACGCCGTGTTTGCGCGGCTCAGGCGCTTGTTGACACGTGTAAGCTCCGCCCGCCCCGCCCCCCCCGCCCCCGCCCGGCCCCCTTGGGGGGGGCCCCCCGGCCGGAAGGTGCCCGTAAGAACCCTTTCCCGCCGCCCGCGCCGGCGCCGCCACCGCCCCCGCCGGCTAGGGCGAGTGCGTTACCCGCCAATTACGCCCTCCGCCGGTGGCTACGATGAGCGGGATGATCTCCCGCCTGCCGACGCTCCTACCCCGCCCCAGGCGACGCCGCCGCAGATGGAGAGAAGGTGGCGTCTCAGAAATGACACGCAATTTTTCACCTTTCGTTTGTAGTTGATGGCGCTTTTTATCTTTTAGTGTCTTGCTGACTGATATTACGGCATTGAGAAAACTATTTTTGTGATCAGAATCCTCGTTTTGTGTCAATCATCCTCTCTATAATGCGCTAAGAATACATGCTCTTTTTGATTTACAAGAAACCATTGACTCAAAACCCAGTAAGTGTGCTACTGATGGATGGCAAATTACACCTCAATCCTGTATTAAACATGTTTTAGACGGAAAATAGAAGTTTGCTGATAGTGACAGAGGGAAGAGTTTACTGCTGCAGACATTACAATTGCGCATAACTTGGAAACGATGCACCCTAGGTTGTTAAAAAAAGTTTTTTAGCCGCAAATTTTGTGGGGACAAGTGAATTTTGTGGGAGTACAATGACAGTAGATGCTGCCTCATGACCCATGTCTTCGCAGTAGGTCACGCCCGCTCGCTCCCATGTGCAAACGTTTCGTGTCAAATGCATTTTTTAAAGCATTTCAATTATGCGCATATTTCTGACCTCTAGTCATTTTCTCTAATAAAGTAATGTAAGTAATGAAATGTATATTATTATTTTAACTCCGCCATAAGCCATTTTGTATGCGTATCTCTGATTTTTGCTATCACTAAGGGCAGATTATAACCAAATGTGATTTATTTTCCTTTTCGCTTTAGAACAGTGCCATTTACTATGGACATTACTTTTACTGTGGGAATTCTGATGTGGTGGTGTTGACGTTCTTATGAGAAGAAATAAAAAGTAATAAAATAATATGGTGACGAAGATGACCTCTTTTATTTCTTCTTCTTAATTTTATGTTACGACAAAAGGAAATGACCCATTTTTATAAGAATTTTTTTTTGCATTTTTCGTCGATTTCGACTAGTCGTTTTTTACCTTTTTCCGACATTTTTAAAGATTTTTGGCTGATTTCATAGTTTGTAATAGCATTTTAATGGTACTTGCTTCTAAAAACATTTATAAGATGCAACAAATGATCTTCACAGAATTCCTGACTAGCCTATAGGATTTCTTCGCTCAGAAATTGTAATGTCAGCAGTTGTGAGTGTAATCTACGGTTTCTGTACCGTCATTGTCTGTTCAGCCGATTTCGCGATAACTAAAGACAGAGAAATCCTGGTGAAGAACAGCCCAAACCAAATTTTTCAACCCGAGTTGACTTGAGCGAAAGGAAGGAGCCTCCATTACATCATTAACATATCCAACAGCTTATAGTTGTTCATCAAAGTTTTAGTGCATTTTTAACACATTTGAAGAGCATTTACTGATAATTTTTGCGATGTTTTAGGTCATCCTAATATACTTATTACGAATGTATATTTCTCCCCCACCTCGGAAACACCTCTCTACACCAAACTTTTTAAAACTGCTCGCCGTGTGGTCAGTTTAATCTTTCATGCTTTCTGCTCAAAGAGATTTATAAGTGTTTGAGGATACTTGCACATCATATGCCATACAATGTTTGTGTATGGGAGTAAATAATATATATATATATATATATATATATATATATATATATATATATATATATATATATTTTTTTATTTAATAGGTAATTATTACAGCCAAATTAGAAACTTGATCCAATGTGGCTAGGCCGAAGGCCTTTAAGCCATTACAATACCTACATTCTACCGAGTTCTAACCTTTCGCCTTCTGGTATTCACCCCCAATGGTCTCTCCATCGCCTCAAAGCCGCGGAAACGAGACCATAAGGTACGGCTGAGGAAAAACCCCTGAAGGGGAAAAACCTGCCGTCAGAAGCCGAGTACATGCTACTCTATCCGGTTTTTAGACTATTTATTTATTTGGCGCGGGCGTCAGGCATTCTCCTTCCAGTGTTTGGCCTCCACCGCACCTGAAAACAAACAGCACCACAGAAAATCGTCCGCACCAACGCCTCTGCCCTAACATTTCCGATTCCCACTTCCCTTCGCCCCCTAATGTGCTTTATTTTAGCCGTTTCCTTTTATTTTATTTTAATTTAATTTATTTTTAATTTATTTAACTTATTTTTTAATTTATAATTTATTTAATTATTTATTAATTTATTTAATTGTTTTAAATTAATTTAATTTTAATTTATTTAACTTATTTTAATTATTTTAAGTTAATATATATATATTTTTTTATTGACTTATTTATCTACTTATACTTAACAATTGACTACGATTTTTTATTTATTTTTTTTTTTTATTTTATTTTTTTTATTTTGTCTTTATTGTTAGTTTATTGATTTATTACATATTTCTCTCCAGTCTAGGCTCTGCTCGTACTAACCACTGCTGTTTTCCCACTCCTTAATTTCCGTTTCTCTAGTGGTCCGAACCTTTCCGAGAAATGTTCCTAATTCTTTCATGAAGTTAGCTCTTTTATCCCCTAGAATGTTTTGGGCGAGCGTTACGTTCCTATGTTGGAAGTAGTAATTTCCCATTCCCATCCATTTTCCTCTCCAAGTTTCGGTCGCACTGCAAATTAAAAGGATATGGATCCAGTCTTCCCTATCACCGCAAAGCACACAGATGCCATTACCATTCGAGTCCTTTAATCTACGTTGCATCCACCCCCCGACCCTGAACCAAGCGTATCCCCCTCTTGCGTCCTTTTGCAGTGTGTTTACGTAACGTTCGCAACCCCATAACGGACTCGCGTGAATTTGCGCAACTAGCGAACGTTTTTCGGCCGTTGCTGCCAGGATCTCTTGCCTTTTAATATCCGCAAGTCTATCCGAAATTAACCGTTCTATGTCACGTGTTCCCCTATCTCCCACCATTTCCGGAGAAACGTCTCCCAGACCTGAACGTTCCAGTAGCAGTTTAATTTTATACGACCAGTAGCGTTGGTTGCTTCCCTGTAACTGCATATATATATATATATATATATATATATATATATATATATATATATATATATATATATAAATAACCCTCTACCGAGATCATCCGTTTACAAACAGGAACCTGACTCTGCAACTAATACTTCCAAAATACACTTTGCCACATTACCTATTGGAAACTACTATTAAAATATCTCTATTAAAATACCTATAGGAAACAAGCCATTATATAAAATGAAAATCTCATTAATTTACAACAAACACTGAAACACCTTCTCTTGAACATTCAAAATAATTTTTGTCACTCCCTGGCGTATACTATTCTTAATTTGTAACAGTTTGTCGGGCGATATTTTAATTAACTAACTACCACTACTTTTTTCGATCATCATCGTACTATACCAATTCCATCTTCAACATTTTCCATTTCATATTTCTCGAAAAAAGAAATGATTTCTACATATTTTCTTTAGGAACACATCAATTTAAGTGTTTTCTATCTCGTTCGACAACTACATACTGTTTTATCTGATAACTCGAGAATATGATAATTCTCTAACTCCCGAAACCTCTACATATGTCTATTCAGTTTCACATTCTAACAAGATCTCTTTCGCATTTTGTATCATGTAATGAGACACTTGATTTCCATTTCAAGTACTCATTCGCATATTAATTTAATCATAGGGCATTTTGTTGTTGAATTGTAGAACGTCAAATAGGTCTATTACAGCATGATGTCAGGGATATTGACAATGATGTGAGGATTCCAATTGACAGATGACGTGCTATATTATTACTTGTTTTCGGTGGACAATATAAGTTGGTCACAGCAAATATCTTCGCAAAAGTTCGAGGTATCGGGATGTATTTTGCGCCAAGTAATTATGTATGATGAAGAATGTAACACGTTTCGTTGCTGGTATTACTTTCTGCTGATTCCAAGTGGAATCTGTGATGGAGCTTTCGGTAGGATTGATTGATTGATTTTTTCGTTGATTGATTTTCTACGAATTAGATCAATACTGATGGGTTTTAGTGATCTTGGTAGTCGATGGGCCCATAAACTCCAATTAATAAAGAAATGAGTAAAGAAATGAAGAAAATTTAAAATAGTCTTTTAAATATTTTCCACAAACGTGCAATACTGAATTGAACGTTGTTCCTTATTCCTTGTCAATAGTACCACAGCACATACATTACAAAAAAATATCAAACAAACAAATTTAAAACGTTTTATACTAGGGGTCGTAGCAAGTCCTTTTCATCTTGGTTAGAAAAGTTGATAGGCTACTTAAGTACCAGGTGGGTCGATTGTATTGTGAATACAATCGACCGATAAATAAATAACGTAAGATGCGTACCGATAACTAAATAAATAAATAACGTACGATAAATAACGTACTTCGTACGATAAATAAATAACTATAATAAGATAACAATGCGGGTCGATGTATATGATGAAATTGAAATATGAAATATATTCTGTAGAGGTGCTTTACAATTGGAAAATAACGCAAAGCAATAAGACTCTTATTAGCGGCGATGTAAGAAGAGTCACTCTTCAAGAAAATAATATAGAGTAAATGCAATTGAAGATCAATTTTAAAATGCTAAGAAATCAATATTCACTCTCATTTGTAAATGTTCTGTGAACAGAAGGTAATGCTACCGTGTAAGTTGAGTTCTTGTGGGTGGAAATGGGGGGCTGAATTGCAGGGTGGTGTTTTTAGGCGCACCCCGCCATTTACGGAAGTGTGTCACTGTAGATAATAGATCACGTGTACAGTTCACGGAATAAAAAGTGGAGAGATAAACTGACACATTAAGTGTGACCTTTGTTGAAATGGGCGAAACATGTTAGTTAAGTGACTTGGCGAGGAATACGTTTCCTTATTCAATAGGATATTGGTAAAGTACTTTTTAGTGTCTTCAAAATTGATTTTATATTGTTAACCTGAAAATTGTGATGTTCGTAATGGTCTTCGCGGAAAAGATATGTATTTATTTTTACCCACCATAACTTTTTGTTTTCTGGTTTACTCAGTAAAGTCAGGTTTTGAAAGTCAAAAGAAGGATTAATAGGATGCCACTTCAAATCATTTTCAGAAGCTTCGTCTGTCATATTATTTCAACATCTCTCTTATAGAAACATTTGCAATTAATTATTGATGAAATGTGATTTCCCATAAATACAGTACTTTCGGAAAGTTAACGGTAATTTGAATTGTGCTTTCAATGTGCTTGGATGAGGATATTGTCTTCTATATTTCATGATATCCTATGATCCTTCTTCGTGTAGCTCTGCATTTTGATTCGAGTCTTCACCTGACAGTACTGACGGATTTTATGGGGATGTGCTTAATGAGAGTGTGCTCGACCCTAAAGAGCCCTGCACATCTACTATAAACGCTGCTCGCAATCCCGAATTGCCAGTGGCAATTAAATGTGTGTGGGTCATCTAATAATGGGGTGTATGAAGAGGAAGAAGAATCATGCAACTATTCGAGGCCTTTTTCTCCAACTCGTATACTCACTCAGCGTATACTCACTGCACCCATAACATTCGGCAATGGCTTGAAAGAGAATTCTTGTATTCCAAATGATGATTTCCAATGTTAGTGAAAATAATACAATAAAGATAATTTCCTCCGTACTTACATAATTTCAAATACAAACAATGCCATTGATATTTGAAACAAATTTTCAATGTATGTTTATTCAGTATTATAGATGGATGTTCTTGGAACAATTCACGACACTTCCTTAAAAACATTTGAAGTAATTATACAATATTTCTCGATAGTTTGTTTCTCACTTTTCTTGATAGTCACAAAAATACTGGAAACGTTTCTACTCTTGAGAAAGCTACGATACGTTGTCCATGTGAAAATACGGATCAGGCAAATACAACCCTACGCTTTTCAATGCTTGAAATTGAAATTGCAATGAAGTATCGAAAAGCAGAAACCGTAATGGAACCAGCAGAATTGTAATATAATGTTCAAGAAGATCTCGTGCTCTAGATTATGGAGTGACGAAAGTTTCTTTGAGGCTTTCGGCCTCCAAATTCCAGGTTTTAAGGCCCTAGACAGCTTTGTTTTGTAGTTATATAACTATGTAGATTTTAACAGTAATTCCGAGTATTGCGGATTGCATATGACACGAATATTTAGCTGTGTTTTCTTCAACAAATCCTTCATATTTTAACAGCTAAAGTACAATTCGTCACATTTCTGTGAAATTCTCTTTCTTTACAGATCTCATTTACAAAGATTGGTTGTGTCTGAGAGACGCATTACTCATCTATACTACAAAAATAATATAGGAGACGATTATTTGTGTAGAATTTACATCAGTTCCAGGTGGGTTTTGAATCTAAAGAACGCATTTTATCACGAATCAAATATCTCATTTAAATATAGACCAATCAGGTGGCTGTGAAGTCACGAAACTCATTCGATTAGTTGTCAGAGAATGCTTTGATACCATGGTAACAGGTAGCCTTCTTGGCTTGTGTAATTCTAATGTAAGTATAATAAATTATTTTATACACTTTTGAAACAAATAAATACGTTTAGTTAACAACTTCTCCCCTTAATCTGGATACGGAAGGATAGATAAGAGGGTGGAGTTAAACATGCGAGGGCTCTCGCACGAGTACGCTAGTCACAAATTAGTTCTATTGTAACTTCAGCCTCCTCAAGAAACAAGAGGTTGATCAACAGAAATGTTAGGATCAATAAATATTGAGTTTTCTTTAGTGTTCATGTGTTTGCTCTTCTTCGGATTGAGGTTCAGATGAGTTACGAAACATTTGACTACCGTGTAGCAGTGTGTTCGTACTCGAACGGACCTTGACACTTCTCCAACCAGTGTAATGAACTCTTCCAGAGGCAGGCCGAACACTGTCTTTGCACTTCCTTAACAGCATAGTCACAACAGAAATAAAAAGAAAACAAACAGGAAGATGAAACGAAGTTTGATGAGTGTGGTCAAGAACAGCTTCTATTTTAATAGAGAAAATATTTTTGGGACCTGAAAACATTGGTTTATTTTCAGTCAAACAGGTATTGGCGGATAGTACACACTTGCCATATGTGTCAAATTTCTACTGAGAATTGTTTGATGTGAAATTTGTAGAGCACAAAATATATATTTCCTGAACAAGGAGATTTTGTTTATTTGTAATAGGCTTTATTCCATTTTTATTCATAATTTATTAACGCACCTCATTCTCCGCATTCTGGTTGTAATAACGCATGTAGTCTGCAGTTTGTGAAACAAGAGAAACATTCCAAATAAGACTTGTGTTCAATAAGTGCAGATGGATTGTGAAACAACTCATATTTTCGAAAAATTATACATGACCTTATTTCAAGATGTGTAGACAGATTTCATTAAGTTGAAGAATCTCTATTCAATGGTGTAGTTGTAGGAAGCCATCAAAAAAAGTTTAAACTTTTGCAATTTTCGAAAAATTGGGAATTTCAACAATAAGACCTACTCCATTCTTTTAAGCATAATTTACGGTATCTCAGGACAATGTTTAATAAACAAATTTGGAGACTTTTTGAGAAAATTTTGAAAATGTTGAGGCTTCATGTAAAATACCCCCAATATCCAAATATGTTTCAAACTCGCAAGGCGTTGAGTTCGAATCGATCGAGGAATATTACTTTCGGAGAAAATCGTGTGAACGATTTAGGCGCCAGAGTTGTCCAAAGACGGTTAGACGTTTTGCCGTCAGTCGATTTTATAGTCCTATGAAGCACCCAAATATCATGGATTATGACTACACAACGAGTTCAAGAAATTAATTTACTACATACTGGAACAAAATTGATTCACTTTTTCGTTACCAGGGCTCCACAATGAGAGTTTCCCTGACGAAGAATCGCCGATATCCGCCGCACGATTTCAATACTTCTTCTTTACTACATATGTAGGAAGACGAGAAAGTAAAATTGATGTGATACTTCGACATGTACTTATGTATCCCCTGCAATTGTGTATCTAATAAGAAAATTAACCCCTAAAATATAATACTTCTTTTGATTACAGAATAGAGGTCTCCATACTCGAGTGGAGTCGCTGTTATTCTTTGTGGAGCACATTCAGCCGAGTTGAGCGCCACACTGCGTAGGATGTGCCAGCACAACGGGACCTGTACTGGGCTAGCGGCTGGAATAGGGACTGCGGTCGTGAAAAGCAAAAACAAGCTGCAGGTGGCCCTGAATGGCCTACGCAGCGGACGAGCCGATGACCGCAGGATGAATGACGCGGAGGCGACGGCGGTGACAGTGAGGGCAGCGGTGACGGTGACAGCTTGCTGTCGCGCCAGTGGCGGTGATGATGGTGGCGCCGCGCCGTCGGTGATACAGACTGCAGAATGGGCTGAGGCTGTGGTGACAGAAGTGGCGATTGAAACGGAGATGGTGGAGGTGAATGTAATGGTGGTAGCGGGGACGATGGGCAGTGGCGGCGATGATCTTGACTGCGGTTGGGGGCGGGGGGGCCCGACAGTGATGTCAGAGGTGGGGGAGGTGACGAACACTGCGTAAGGGCCCGGGGGGGGGGAAGGGGGGCGAGCGAGGCAGGAGCAGGCAGGGGCGAGGCAGGGCGAGCAGGGGTGAGAGCGGGGGCGAGTGCGGGGCGAGTGCGGGGCGAGTGCGGGGCGAGTGCGGGGCGAGTGCGTGGGCGAGTGCGGGGCGAGTGCGGGGCGAGTGCGGGGCGAGTGCGGGGCGAGTGCGGGGCGAGTGCGGGGCGAGTGCGGGGCGAGTGCGGGGCGAGTGCGGGGCGAGTGCGGGGCGAGTGCGGGGCGAGTGCGGGGCGAGTGCGGGGCGAGTGCGGGGCGAGTGCGGGGCGAGTGCGGAGCGAGGGCGGAGCGGAGTCGGATCGCAGTGGAGTAGGATGGAGCGGGGGCGGAGGTGGTGGCGGAGGTGGGGGCAGTGACAAACTCTGCGTAAGCGTTGTGTGCTGCTCGGTGTTGGCGGTGGCGATGGTGGCGGTGGCGGTGCCAGTTGTGGTGAACCGCCGTGCGGAGGGGGTGGCGCGAGCCTGCTCGGTCGAGTGTGGTTGTCGCCGCGGTCGCGCGTCGCGCTGTTTGCCGCCGCCGATGGCCCTGTTGGTTTTGGGTTTCGCTGGGCGACAGACCACGTTCCTTCTCCCTCGCCTACGCGTAATCCAACTCGGTGTCCACTTCATTGTTTCCCTCATTAATCACGCATTGTAACTCGGCTCTTGCCGTTTGCGTTTCAGCTACTTTTTCTTTCATTTCCATTGCAATTTTCTTATCTTTTATTGCTACTCACTCACTTGATTTTCGGGATCGGAATTTGAAAGGCGTTCTGATTCTGGCTTCTAAGAGTTTTCTGTGTCGTTTAAAGCCGAATTTCCTTTGTCACACAAACAGTAACGTATGTAAAAGGAAAGTAATGTTGACTGAAATTCACGTATTTTGAAGAAAAGGGTTTTGTGGCATGTCTCACCAGAAATAAGAATTAATATTATTGTTATAATTTCTTCGTTATAATAGTAATAATAATAATTATTATTATTATATCTTTTATTTCTTTTCTAGAAACGGTTTACATTCGATACCGTTTCCACGAAGAATTTCTCTTCCCGATTAGGATATTACAGTTTAATTCTTTAGAATGATCTGTGAGAATTTTACGAATATCTCACTTTTAAAAATTATTTTAACTCAGTTTGGTGTCAAGAGCTCCCTAACTGACAAATTCGTAAAAACTGGGTGCCACATCTATGGCATATTCTGTGCGGCGTTTGCTTGATTTCTACAAAATATTGGGAATGCTTTTACGTATTCTCGTTCCCTACGTTTACTTTCGAACATTTGACAATCAAAATTAACATCTTAGTTTCCTTTCTCCATTTACGCCCTCAAATATTTTTATTTTCTAACGTTAATCATGTTCTGCCTTCAAACGATTCGCGGTGTGTACACATGCATGTTTCAACCTTTTTACTATGCAATATGAATACTTAATTCTTCATATTGTTCATAGCATTAGACCTTTCGGCCAAGAATTTCAATTAGCGCAAAATTCGAACCCAAGAGAATGTTCAATAGGTCGTCTCAGGAGCTTGGTGGTTAAATCAACTGGACATAAACCAGAAAATTGGGGTACGATTCCCGGTGAGGGAGACAATACTTTGAAAATTTTCAGCTTGTGTAATGGCTTTCTCGAGAAAAAACTTGAATCACAGGCTTGTCGGGCGAAATTTGCGGGATTGGTGGTCGGGCGAAATTTGTCTCTTGGCTCTTTGTGCTCATGGGGCGTCACCTCAGTATTGGTCGGCGCCTAGAGGGCCATTTTAGTTTGAGCCAGAACTGAGAATTGCTTAAAAGAAACCTGGAGCGGTAGCTCAGTGCATCAACTGATGTCACTGCAGCGCCTCTGACCGGGATGTCCTAGGTTTCCACTCCCCACGGCGGCAGGAATTTCGACACTAGATTTCAGCTAGGTCGAATTCACTCGCTGTCTGGAGGAGAATTCTAGCGGCCGGCTGCTCTGATCGGTAGTTTTCCGTGGTTTCTCCGATCAACACCAGGCGAATGCCGGAGCAGTCAAATCATCAAACGGGCCACGGACTGCGCGTGATCTGTCCTTTCTCTTCCTTGTCCTATCCTCTCGCCTTACACACACACACACACACACACACACACACACTTACTCTAACATGCACTACACTACCACATATTCCGGGAGACCGGTTGGGAGCTTAGAGCTGGTCCTGGCTGGGGCGGTGCCCCGCTGGTGGGAGAGTCCTGGTTAGGGGGAAACTCCACTAGCCAACGGTAGGTTGGCACCGGATCTCGCCATCAAGCGGGGGAAGATCACCGCCATCTCCCGAGGAAAAATCATGCACTACACTAACGGGACTAATGACCAAAGCAGTTGACGCGCCTGGAAACACGTACAAATCAATCAATCAAGCTTAAAAGAATGTTGAAAGTAGCTGATGCACGGTTGATTTGTGACTTCAAGCTCTAACATGAATTTATTTTGATCAAAAAATATAATTTAAAATGCGTAAAAAGTAAGTAAACTTCCTTCTCAGCACAATTACAAAAGGTTTTGAGTCATTATTACTCATTGAAGAAGAAGCGCTGAACAGCGCCCCAAAGCCTCCCAGCAATGAATGGGCCACGATGCGGCGTGAGGCATTGTCAGAAAGGCTCGGCGTTGAGAACTATACTGACTTACGTGACTCAGGACATCAATTGATATCACTGCAGTGCCTCTGGCTGGGAGGTCCTAGGGTTCGAGTTCCACCTGTTGAAGCTCACTGCCACCTCCACGATACAACATACACAACGCGCCCGAAATCACTACTCAATAAATCAACCAAGCTGGTAACTGCAGACCGGCATCCCAAACGGGAAAAACTGCGGGTCTGTGGGCGCCTTCGGAATGCAGTTCATGCGCAAACGACCGGCCGAAAGTGAGCGTGTATGTGCGCCTTCAGGATATTGATTGATTGATTTTTTCGTGTTTCCGGGCGCGTCAACTGCTTCGGTCATTATTCCCGTTAGTGTGGTGCATGTTTTTTGGGGGAGATGGCGGTGATGTTCCCCCGCTGGATGGCGAGATCCGGCACCGACCTACCGTCGGCTAGTGGGGTTTCCCCCTAACCAGGACTCTCCCACCAGCGGGGCACCGCCCCAGCCGGGACAAACTCTTAAGCTCCCGACCGGTCTCCTGGAATATGGGGTAGTGTAGTGCTTGTTAGTGTAAGTGTGTGTGTAAGGGGAGAGGATAGGACAAGGAAGAGGAAGGACAGATCGCGTTCGGTCCGTGGCCCGTTTTGGTAGGGTACTGCTCCGGCATTCGCTGCACGGCACCCCAATATTGGGAGACCTCAAGTCACCCGCAAGCAAAGAGCTTCCTCTTGGACCGTAGCCTTGGCAAGGTGGTCATGCGAAATGCGTCCGGTGCCGGCCGGCGGTGTGGGCCAGGCTGCACGGCACCTCAATATTGGGATTTGTGCACGTGCGACGCCGCGCGTTCTCCGTCAATATTTGCGAGGCTCCGGCCGCAGGCTACGGTGGCCGCCGCCGCCTCCCCGCCCCGCCCCCCCCGCCCCGCCCCGCTCCGCCTCGCCCGCTCTCCCCCGCGCCGCCCAGGAGAATTCCTCGCCGGCGCCTCCTCGACATTTTTTCGATACTTCCCCTCGAATCGAACGCGCTTGTCCTTACGCGCGGTTGAGGGGTTTGCTCTTTGGCTCCCACGCGGTTGGGCGACGCCGGAGGTCGGGCTGGCCGTGGGGGCGTGGCGCATCGCGAGCTCGCTCTAAGACTCACGAAATCATGCGGTTTGATCAAATTTATATTGCACTAGCTCTACCCGCCCACATCGCGAGTATCAGAGTACTATAAAACTGGCTTGCCGTTTAAAACTGGGAAATAATGGAACCAGAATTTTCTATGTATAAATGTTCATGATTCATTTGCTATATGCAATTAGTGTTTCAATAGGAATTCTTTTAACATTTTCATAGGTATTTCTTTTGTTATTAATTATTTTAAAATCCGTGAACTCGTTCGGAAAATATACATTGCTCAAAATCACACAGGTCCATTCTATTTGATTTCTTGAGGTTAATGTTTCAACTGGATCTCATTTTACGTACGCGTGTTCGTTCTTAATTATGTTCTTGTCTGATCCCTGGTTAAGGAATCATGTACCAAAAATAGACTAGGCTAGATAATGTCTTCACTAGACCCCAGTTTTACCGCACATTTATAGCTCAACATTAAAGTGGTGATAAACTTATATGTTCGACAATGGGAGACATGTCTTAGAAGCAATTAAAACAAGTTGAGCCTCCTAGGAGAAAGTATAGGTCTAACCTCTTATTTTCATTTTTACAGGAATGCAATGCACTCTTACACATACTTTCAGAAATTAATTCGTGTATTGAATGAAATTATCCAGTGTGGATGCAAATTATATTCAAAATGAATGAAATTTTCAAATCGTTTAATTACGAATAAGGTAATTGCAAAAAATCTTTTGATGCAGCATGTAGAATACGTTAATCTCTACCAATGTTGTAATTAGCTTGGAATATATAATATAACTAGCAGAATCCGGCAGACATTGTTCTGCCCTTCATCACTCTCTTTCTTTTCCCTCTCCTTTTCTGTCCGTCTCTCACCGTCTCTCTCTCCCCGCCTCTCCGTAGAAAATATGCCAACTTTCATGAAGATCGGTCAAACGGGTGTCATATAATCTAATCGGTCACGATAGTATATAATCTGAACTTTTCGAAATATTTTTAATACTCATTCAATTCGGAACTAAATCTCTAGTGCAATTTTCATAAGGATTAATAAGGATGTTTATTACTGTATTATATGTTTTATGTTTGAGGATCTGTCTGGAAATGAAATGGGGTCAAGAACTGCGACATACCTTTCGAGATAAAATTGTCGTTCCTGTACCTGCTACTGGTTATAATCTAATACCTAAAATTGGTTGAATTTATTCTTAAATATACTTAAAAAATAATACTGAAAAACCATAAGATTAGACATTTGAAAATTTCAGCAATACATTGTCAAGTGAGAAGTGAATAGACTGAGTTTTCCGAGTGCAAAAGAAAGTCTTTTAAAATGAAGAGAAGCTGCCCATCATTACGATTCTGGATTTAGTAGCAGAATCATCTGCTGACGCTTCTTAAAAAACAATAACAGAAAAAAGATCTAAGGCGCATAATTCTTATAAGCGTTTGCACAGTGCATTTTGCAATTGAAATCCATGATTGTTGGCACCTAGAATACTTAACTTTGCTCCTCTAAATTTATATTTTATGTTTTTTTTATGTGATCATGAAATTTATTTAATGAATATGTAGTATACTCATGGATATGTGTGGGAAGAATTATTCCAATATAATAGAAACAACACTTTTGTGTATCCGGAAGCTCGACTCCAGTGAAACATCAATATCATACTTTCTAATTGCTGTGACATACGAATATGATATTTTATTCTAATCTTCTTTCGTGATTCTGCGCTCTGACATATACAACTCCAAAATAAAATGGAAGCACAGTATTTTCGTGTTCATGTGAGATTGAAAAATTCTAATAAATCAATGTGTCAAATTAAAATTAATATAATCATGCAACTGACTAGTGCATTAAATTATGAAACAATTTCAAGTCAGTAATAAATCTCACAAAATGCAGGAATTAGTCCAATGCACTACATAACTGGAATTTAAGAAGATAAAAGAGAACAGAGCGGTGATTAAGAGTTGCGTGAAAACCGTGTCAAATTCAAAATTAACATATTATGCCCTAGTTTCCGTCGCACGGCGTTGGCGGTGTCCGCCCATTCGGATCAATGCGAGAGCAGCCTTTCTCGGGGGCGATCATTGCGGCGGTGCGGGGAGGGGCGGGAGCTTTTTCCTTGTCGCTGCCTTCCTGACGGGGCTGCGCGCCGCGTCCCGGGGCATTACACGTCCATTTGCGCGCGGCCCCGCAGGCGGCGGGCGATGGCAGCGCCGCACGCGACGCGCTGTCGCCTCGCACCTCCCCCCTCCCCGCGCGGCCCATGCCCGCTCCGTGCTGCCCCGCCCATCCCCGCTTTGGTTCCTCTCGCTTCCCCTCCTGTTCTTATTCGCTCTGTTACGGTCAGGCACTCTTCGCCTCTGTTCCGCCTCTCCCTGCTTCCACTCACCGGGAGCGGTAGCTCAGTGCGTCAACTGATGTCACTGCAGCGCCTCTGACCGGGAGGTCCTAGGTTCCCACTCCCCACGGCGGCAGGATTTTCGACACTAGCTTTTCAGCTAAGTCGAATGCAGTCGCTGTCGGGAGGAGAATTCTAGAGGCCGGCTGCTCTGATCGGTAGTTTTCCGTGGTTTCTCCGATCAGCACCAGGCGAATGCCTCCTACCAAACGGGCCACGGACCGCGCACGATAAACTGGGTGGACTAGAGGTCTCCAGCAGCACAAATGCTGATGAACAAAACTACACTAAATGATTTTCCAAAAATAGCCTGTGCACTGTTCAAGAACAACAAATAAATTGCTTATATCACTTCAATAAATTAAATATTTTAACAAAAGTGTCTTCTCAAGTACTACAAAAACATAGTATAATTTATAATAAAATAGTATCATTTATATACAATACAACAGTTCTTTACATACTAGAATATCAAAAAATTGCTGATCCATAATGCAACATGTGAAGCCTCGGAGCATTGCTGTATAGAAGGATTTTCCTCAGAATGAGTCAAAGTGACAGCTAGTGCTGGCAACATAACTGAAGGTTCTGTGGTCGTGTCCTAGAGCCCATTTGACTCCCTTCATGCATTCGTTCGTTTGCAATTGTCTGACTTGTAAATGGCTTCGAAACTTCCTTCTGTGATGTCCTCTTCCGAGAAAAATATAGTGCGCCACGAGAGATTATTGAAATTAGGGAGTGTTATGTGTTCTTCTGTAAAAATTCTTTTTTTCTATAAATATTATGTCTATTTTAAAACCGAGGCTTGAATGTGAAATGCGTACTGGTGCACGTGTTTCCGGCTATTGTGCTATAGTGCTGTGATTGAGAGCTTTCTATTTACATTCCCGGTAGTTTTCTTTTACTGATTGCGAGAGCATGTTAAGAGATTTTCCACATCCGTAATTAAATTTAAATATTTCCCGGACTCGCGTACGTGCATATACCTCAGCGAAACTCTTAGATTTCTGCATAGGGATGTTTTCACAGGAGTCATTAGCACTTTTACGAAGAGGCGTGGCTAAACAGCTGTCGCGGCGGAGGGATACTTCTCTGAATTACATGTGAATGTTCACTTGTTTATCGAACTGTCACTTTGGCTCATTCTTAGGAAACCCCTTCTGTATCATGACGTGAGGTGTGACGTAAGTACTGACGCACTGAGTGTGAGAATTCATTCGTTACGGGCAGTATGATCATTTGCGAAAAAACTATCAAATATTTCAATTCAAATTTTCAATAAAAAATGTTTCATTATTTTTGGATTTTCCCCAATTTCCAGGTATATATCAAGACCAAAGACACCTCCCATTTGTCCAGAGGCTGAAAAATGTTTTTTCAAGTTCTGCGCCCTTTGGAAATTAATAATATGGATTATTCAGTCCGCTGTGGCAGAGGGGGTGTGAAATTTACACCAGTTACCTATTTCAATCTAGAGAAATCTTATTTCAGTACCAATTGCTCTATTTGGGACAATTCAAAGGGAATGACTGTCGCAGATCAATTGCAAAGATTTATTAACTTTCAATAGAGTTTAAAAACCAATGCATTATGCTACATTCAGTTTGTTAATTTGCTTAGTTAGTTGCTAGTTAAACTTGTTTAAATGTATTTGTATGCAAAATAATCTTTCTATACGTGTACTGGTAACGTACGGACGTTATAAAGAGTGCGATTTATATCAGAATATATACCATCTACATCATTATGAAAATACTTTCGTCAACCTGAAAAATTGAGTTCAAAAATTGATATTTACACTACGCACTGATTTGCTTGGATTGACTACTTGTCGAAACCGTCCACGAGATATTTGCGATCGTAAGCTGACACTATACTGCGAGCGAGGGGGATAAGTTGCACGAAAATGTTTTATGCTAATTATTTTGATAAGCAAAAATAAAATAGGAGGTGACGATGTTCAAAATGTTAGTGAAGTTTGTTTATGTTACGAAATCTCAACGCAAGTAGCTTTCTTTTATGTACTTTTGTATTTGTGCATGCTTTATGTCAGGTTTCTTCTTTCGTCTTTTCCTTTAAAAATAAATTTATTATAATTTATATGTGATCATCCTATTTTATACGGGTTACCAGAACAAGAATCGTGTTATTTGCACCTAGGTTCCACGAAGTGTTCCGTTTTAACATAGGCAAGAAAATACAGAATTCAGTACAATATTTTATTTGAGAACGATGAGAGTGCGCTCGTGCATTTGCGCAGTGTGCTCGAGTGTGAAAGGCCAACCACGCAGCGGAGACACTCTCGAGGCCCGCCACCCGCACAGGCCCATGCATCACGCTCTTCTTGTTGGTAATGGGAGGTTTTGTAGTGTGTTTCGCCTCATACTTAGGGACAAGACGCGTCGCCGACGACGACCACGAAGAATTACGCCACTCGGGCTCCGGGCGGCGCGGAAGGGGAAAGGGAGGTCAGCCGCACACAGCACGTTTCCACGCCCGCCCCCGCCTCCCACCGGCCTCGTCCCGCCCCGGGTGTCGGCTCTCCTCGCCTCTATTTCACCCTTTCCCCCCCGCCCCCGCTCGTCCCGCCTCGCACCCGCCTTCCCCCCGCCTCGTCCAAGCCTGTCCGCCGCCTCGCTCCCGCCTCCCCCCCGCCTCGCTACTGCCTCGCCCCGCCTAGCCCTGCCTAGCCCCCGCCCAGCCCCAGCCTCACCCTCGCTTCTCCACGCCTCGTCCCCGCCTCCCCCCGCCTCGTCCCACCTTTGGTGTCGGCTCATCCTCACTTTCTGCATCGTCTATTTCCCCTCGCTTCGCCGCCCCCGCCCCCGCTCCCCGCCTCGCCCCGCCTCGCACCCGCCTTTCCCCCGCTCGTCCCGCCTGTCCCCGCCTCGCCCCCGCCTCGCCACTGCCTCGCCACGGCCTCGCCCCGCCTAGCCCCCCGTTCTCTGCGCATTGCGTCCCATCTTCGCCTCTACCTCGCCCTCGCTTCGCCCCCTTTTCTGCCCCGCATCACTCCGCCTCACCCCCGTGTCACTTCCTCTTGGTCCCCACGTCGTCCCCACCCTGCTCCTCTGCCACGCCTCGTCTCATCCTCGCCGCTACTTCACCCCCGCCTCACCCTCACCTGGCCCTTCCTATCCCGTCCCACGACTTCGACACCGTTTCTGCCTGAACAGCTCCCGCACCACCACACGCCGCTACTTCATTGCCACATCTTCGCAAATCCCCGCAACTGATCCCCTCCTCCGCCTCCGACGCCCCCCGGCACACCCCGCTCAGTTCTACCCTGATTTTTCTCCACCAGCCTGCCTCCGCCCGTCCTACCTCGTTCCTGTCTCACCCTGCCCGTCACCAACCCACCACTACCTGCCGCTCCACTAATACTTCTCCGCGACCGCGATTCCTCCTCCTAGCAATCTCTTCCTGTTTCTCGCTTTCATCCCACCCCGCCTCGTCCTTTCACGTTCTCGTCGACCACATAATGTCTGTTTCGTAGCACGATTCGTCGCCTCGTCGCCCACTGCGTGTGTGGAAGCCCTGACAGAGTGTCAAGCAGCCCCAACCCTTTCGTCTCGCTTCACCCGGAACCATCTCTTCATCGCCGCGTCCTTCACCCTGCGCTCTCCAGCCTCTCCGCACCCAGCGCGCTAACCACTTGCCGTCATCGCCGTGCGCCTGTCACCGCCGTTGGCGCCGTCACCGTCCCCGCCGCCCCCGGCGCCCCACCCCGCGCGCGCGGCCCGGGGCGCGGGGGGGGCGGGCGCTGGGGGTAGAGGGGGGAGGGTGGCACGGGCAACAGAGACGGAAGGGTGGCGTTGGCTGCGACAGGGAGGGGAGGGTGGGGGCGAGGGCGGCGGGAGGCGGGGAGGTGAGGTGGCGGGGCGCTGAGGTAGAGGGGAGGTGGCACGGGCAACAGAGACGGAAGGGTGGCGTTGGCTGCGACAGGGAGGGGAGGGTGGGGGCGAGGGCGGCGGGGGGCAGGGAGGTGAAGGTGGCGGGGCGCTGGGGGTAGAGGGGGGAGGGTGGCACGGGCAACAGAGACGGAAGGGTGGCGTTGGCTGCGACAGGGAGGGGAGGGTGGGGGCGAGGGCGGCGGGGAGGCGGGGGAGGTGAAGGTGGCGGGGCGCTGGGGGTAGAGGGAAGCGGAAGGGTGGCGTTGGCTGCGACAGGGAGGGCGGGGACGACGGGGGTGATGGGGGCGAGGGCGACGGGGCGGCGGGGCGGCGGGGCGGCGGGGCGGCGGGGCGGCGGGGCGGCCGATGACCGAGGGTGGAGGGGGTGGTGTGACGGACGGGGTGCCGCATGGACAGGATGAGCTGCGGGGGCGGAGGCGGCTTAAATCCTCGCTCGCATACGCTCGCTGTGCTTTCCGTTCTCAGCCTTGTCTGTGGTGTGAGCAAGCCGCTGCCTCAACGGGTTAGTGAGGTGTGCTCTGATAGCTTTTTTTTCGGCGAAATTCGCCTGCTCTGCGTCCACCACCTACCTTTCTTTGCGCGTCCCTCGACTACGGCGATTTGCACTGTCAAGAAATTAATTCAATTTTATTTTTCTCTCTTCGCCCGTAGACGTATCACTCTTATGATAGATTTCCTCTTTTGTGGAAAAAATGAAACAGGAATTTATATAATTCCGTGTAATTTTTAAATTTATACTAGTGATATCCCGTCAGAAGTTGACGGTGAGATCTGAGATAAATGTAAAATACTGTGCCCAGACTAATGTTCACAATACGTTGCATTGTTTAGATCTTCAGGTATAAAGAAGATATTCTGGGATGTGGAGTTCCCAAAATTTTGAACACGTATGGCCCATGTCCAGGTGGCAATGCAATATGGCCCACATATTCCAATAATATACCAAATGACACAAAAGAAAGAGCACACTAATACTGACGGATATTATTTCTAAAGTTTTTTGAAGTGTCATCATCTATAAACAAATTTGATTACTTCTGGCATATTGCTCGAAGGTAAACTTATTTTCCCATTTAAGCAACACAGAGTAAACTCGTTTGCAGAATTTCTCTCGCATGGGAAGTACAAAGCAGAACAAAACTGACATTTTATAGACAAAGACCCAATAGAAAACGAAATGACCTCACTATCACGATACCTACACTGACTTTCTCTTTCCCTGCGTCCAGTTAATGTACGTTTGCGTCTTTTGGAGCGCGTGGGCAACGACTCGGAATTCGACATAACCTGTGAACAAATTCACTACTTCTGTACAACCGAGCAAAACCCAGGGTCCAAATGTACAAAATACACCACAAAAACAAATACATGCAAACTGTCAACGCCACAATGCAATTATTACACTGAAACAAAACCTTGACGAATTGTGAACAAATCTCAACAATCAAAACAAAACATCAAGCAGCGCCACCATGAAGCAGCGTTGGACTCGCATCTAGCGTTTCATATAATCGATTTTGAAATAGCCACCCTCTGAAAGAAAACAATTGGCTATTGATAAGCGTTCTATTAAAGAATGATTTAATTAATTAATTTACACCATAAATGTTGGTGAATCAACACAAACAATATCTTATAACAATCTAGGGATCACATTCTTTCATTTAAAGGAAAAATTACTAAAATCGGTTCAGTAGAAGCTCTAAACGAAGCCATGGCAGAATACCTTATTTTTTTTTAATATATAGATATGAAATATTATATATTATTACCATTCTATTTTTGTATACTAATAGAAAATGTATCAGTAAAATTAATACGGTAATGAATTTTATATATGACTTCTTCTGAAAATAATATGCCTTCTGAAGAATTCACAATTGATAATTCTTTATAGCATGAGCGGCAAGATGAGCTCTTTATTCATGAGTTCTTGAATTGCTCTCTGGCACTTTGCCGAATTCGTTTCCCGTTTTCACAGATATAATATGTCAAGCGTGCTAATGTACCGGCTAATTGTGTCTACTTCACATCGTCCAATGTAAATGGAGGTGGTGTGATTATTGGACCTCGATATGCGTATAATGTCTTCTAATGTTCAAGACGGATCGTTTAATATCTTTTTTGAATTGTGGAAGTTATTAATTTTCTGTTTTAATCGTATACAAAGAACTTATTGAAAAGTTTTCAGTGAGTCCTTTGCATGCAATTAAAACAGAAAATTAATAGCTTATATGTATATACGGTGGATTTCGTTGCTGGCGAAATATTGATAACAACTTTATTTTTTTCAAAATGAATAAGATTTTTCTGCGATAAAGTTTAAACAGTTCTATAAATGGATATATTACTAAAGGCTAATTTCTTCCAAATGTATGTATAAAAATAAATTTATGAAATGTACCCCGCCCTATTCTAGTTCTCTGTCTAATCATTCGGGCGCAGTGTTCCGCTGTAATTAGCTTTCAACATGTGGGCGGGTGCGTACTAATATCCTATATTGCGATGGAAACAGCATCAAAATATCTGTAATGGTTCAAAATGTATTTGTGTGTATCACCGTAAACGTTCTACTCTGATTAATAAGGAGTTCAAATATTCAAATATATATATATATATATATATATATATATATATATATATATATATATAATATATATATATATATATAAATTATATATATATATATATATATATATATATTTCAAGTTCAATTTCATAATTTGGTTGTGTTCGCATATGTTTACGAAAAGGTGTAGTGATATGATTCCGTGCTACCAATACGTAACTGAATAATGTATAGGTTGTGAGATTGATGATTATTCTTTCCTTGAATAATTTTCGTCTTGTTACACAAGTTATTTATTTCTCCATTTCATAAATGCATGGCGATATGGCGGGTGGAGTTTTATGATTGTACACGAGGTGAGCGACAGTTCATCACACATCGAGGAATGTTAGACATTATAGATGTGACTAACAGTTCCGAAAATCGTTACCATGTTTTTACTTTGCTTTGTGTACGGTGATTTATTGTGATAGCGGATCTGACATTTTTTTCAACTTTTGCGTGCTACAGCGATGGCTGATATTTTCGAACCTCTGTCGCAGCACATTGGCACGTGGAAACCCTGGCATGGATGATAAATGAAGTTTTGTTATATGCAGTTAGGCACCGCAAATCAGATGTGAAATCGAAGATAATGAATGACTGCGAATTTTTTAGCTTCTGCTCATACGCTGAGAAATACTCTTTTTGTTTGTGAATACCATGTGGATTTCAAATGAAGTATTTCAGTTTTGTTTTTTGTTCGTATTATTTAAGGATAGAAACAAAAAGTTGTAAATCTAGGATTTACCGAAATTGTCATTTTATATGTAGAATGTGCGTTGTAAATTTCTCTTCTCAGAAACATCATCATAGATAACACGTGGTTTTTCAACTTTTTTTTTGGTAGACCTGTTCAGTAGGTGCAATCTTGGATATGGGTGTATCCTCGTGCAAGCAGTTTCGACACCATACATGATTTATTTATTTATTTTGTATCAAAAGGATAAATAAGTGCACATGATTTCCTCTCACAAATCCCTATTTTAGTTTTAATAGAATATTACGTGTCTTGACTTTCTTTTACAGGAGCAATTTTTATAATATTGGTAGGCATACACATGAGAAGGAAGCGTAAACAAATATTTAGCGATGCGCTCATAAAAATGTACAAACATTCTAGGCTTATATTTATGAAAAAAATTCAATTTGCACTGTATTAAAACTCATAAAATATTTTCTAAAGAGTGTATACTATCCACAAAAATGGGTTCAATTTGCTTGCTATTTCCTCGAAAACATTGTTAATTAATCATGATTGGAAAATGACTTTGATAGCACCACATTTCTGTTTCAAAAATCATCCTTGCTACGTCGATGACTATCGGTCGAATATTTCACATTTTCCCCGATGATTTATTTATTTATTTATTTATTTTTACGTAAAAAAACAGTTAAAAACTGCGTATGACGTGTTATGGGGAAAAGTGAATTGTGTGCACATTTTCAAAATTCTGTGATCCCTACACTAAGTCATATACTACTTAAATTTTGAATTTTGAAAGGGAGAAAAAAAAACAAACAAAAAAACTCCCATGTAATAAAATCTATTTTCAAGGATAAATAAGCAATAAATCGTTGTTATTTGGTCTTATGTTATTTGGTCTTATGTTTAAATCGTTGTTATTTGGTCAGCACAATCAAAATGATATCTCCATTAAATTTTACCGTCGTGCTGTCATTTTTTTCTTGTAAGAGGGCAAACACACAGATAATTCAATTGCTATCTTTAATCGTTTCTGGCAACAGTCAGCAAGTCTACGTGTGTATAGATTATCTGTATCTTGAAAGTCTTCCTATATTTGTGATTCAGAATTGCCTTCGAATCACGGAAAGGTAAGCTGCGTCACGATATAAGCCTTAAGAAATATATGGATATCGTACTCACATTTCTTCCAACGAAGAAATATGACGCGCCCCGTGATAACAAAACTTCTGATACAAACGACTAGAGGTCACCAGTTCGTATGAAAGGACCTCTCCTTCCGTGTACTAAAAGCAGTTACCCTGAAGGATGGGAGAAAATAATTGTGATGACTGCAGGTGATTCATGTTTCATTATTTAGTCTCCATTTTCGTGTGTTTGGCATCTAAAATGTCACATGTAGTACTTTATGCATAAAATATCGTGCAAAAACCAAATTTCAGACTGTTAATGCGAGAAATGCATTTATCGTCAGCCAATATTTCATAAGCTTCTGATTCTTCGTATTGACAGTATAATCTTTCTTCAATTACTTTAAACCTATGTGATGTCCAAATTTCTTTCCGAAGAAACATCATCACCATAGATAGCACAACCTGTACCTCGCGGGTTCAAAGCCACATTTGAGCATCTTACACAGCGGATAACCACGAACGTAGACTGCTGGAATAATAATTTATTATCAAAGACAATAACCGAATGAAAGAAACATTCAATTATGAAAGCAGCAAAATCAACCGCATTTTTGCACTGACCACAACACACACTGATGAATAAACGTCTTTTTTGTATACTATTATAAACGACCTTTTCTTCAAGAAATCATTCATAATCAGTCATTTTACGGCACGAATGATTGCGTCAACACACGTTCTGCTAAACGCAGCGAGATAATCGTGGAGAGGTAAAAGTAAACGGAACAACCGATCACCGTTTTTTCTCACACTCGATGTCAACAATACCATCTTGAATTTGCTTTCCAACAGGCTGTGAATGTCAAATATCCGAGACGTCACGAGAAAGTCGTTGCAAAATTATAAATTTATAATGCTGTTATACTCCACTATACCCTCAGCTCCTTAACATAATCATATTCCTTTCTCTTCTTAATTAACAATTACATTAAATTAATAATTATGTCAGAGTTTAAACCTCACTTATCTTATGAATGGCCAATCCAAAATTGTCGTATAATAATCTAACGTATTTTTAAAATCCTTGAAAGATTGTATTGTCGAACAAGAAGAAATTTATTTTAAAAAAATGCTATTATACAAAAGATTAGCGTATGCATCTCGTACATCATGTTTCTTTATTGCATTCGTACAAATTTGAAAACTCGCTACTAACGTCTCTCCTTGTCAAAATATTACTCGGAAATTTGGAACAGTCAGTTTTCGTATGCAGATGGAACCACACCTTTTCATCTTGAAATTTATAAATCGAAAGTGTAAAACAAATTTAATCTTCCTTATTAAACATCCTTAAAAGATACGGAGGTTGTCGTGTGCTCCATCTCGTCATTGCAGGGCACTTGTCGATACCTGACTTCCCTCCGCTCCATGAGCGTTGTAGGTTGCCCCATCCAGAATATCTACCTCCTTATTTGTCTATTCGCCTGCAAGCTTATACCTATCTCCCTGCCTACCTACTCATCTGTTTTCTTCCCTGCATATCTGCTCACCCGTTTACTAGCCTACTTTCCTGCTGTACAGCCAACTTGCCTTTTTTATCTACTCGCTTATTTGTCTACTCTCCTGTCTGCTTGCCGGCGTACTCGTCTGCCAGTCTTTCTATTCACTTCCCTGCCTGCTCACCTGTCTAATACGCTAAAATACTCGCCCGTCTGCCTACTTGACTGCTCACCATCCTGCTAGACGACTTTCAGTCTACTCACCTTGCTGCTTGTTCTAATAACTTCAAACCAGGCTACTCGCCTGCCTGCCTACTTATCTGCTTAGACACCCGCCTCCTTGTCTTCCTACACGCCGGCCCATATATTCACATGTTCGCTGCTCGCCTTCCTACTCGCCGGTCCATCTATTCGCCTGTCCGCCTGCTCGCCTGCGTACTGGTCTACCTAGACATCTGCCCGCTTGCCTTCCTTCTCGCCGGTCCGTCTATTCGCCTGTCCGCCTGCTCGCCTGCCTACTCGCCAGCCTGTCTATTCGCCTGTCCGCCTGCTCGCCAGTCCGCCTGTCCGCCTGCCTACTACATCTATTCGCCTGTCCGCCTGCTCGCCTGCCTACTCGCCTGTCCGCCTGCTCGCCTGCCTACTCGCCAGTCCGTCTATTCGCCTGTCCGCCTGCTCGCTTACCGGCAACGGGATCGATGCACGGTGCCGGGTGGCACAACGGAGGAGGCGGGGCGGTTGAGGGGGTGGCATTGGCGAGAGGCGCGGGCGGTGGCGGTGAGCCGGCGGCGGCGGGCGTGGCGGCGCCTGCGCCGTGACGGAGCCTCGCCAAGCCACAGAGTCCGCGCCGAGCCTCCTGCCCTGCCCTGCCCTGCCCTTAGGAAACGGGAAATAGGCCTCAGGGACTCGTCCCAATTGAGTACACCAGCAGTCAGACGCGCTCTTTTCTTTCAGAACTTGAAAAATCATATCGGAGATCTGTACTTCAACGGCGAGAGACTTCTAGCTCATCGTCCTCTTTCGAATATAGTTCAACGTGAGTGTCGGATTTTAATTTAATTTACGTCATGTATCATTTTTCCTGAACGTATTATTAATATAATCAGAAATTATGTCTGCCTCTTTGAACCTACACGGTATTGCGACTGAGCTTCCATCAGTCGTTGCCTAATTTGAGATGAACATGTACCGACTGCCTTCACGTTTTTCATTTTTGCCCCAAATTAATTCACTGTCATTATCATATTTGTCATTACATAATGACGACCTTGTATGAATCACCACTCATGAAAGGATTCTCACGATCAAAATAAGAAAAAATATTTCCAAATTTCGGGTGTACGTTCAACGGGATTGTGAATGGGGAGGTATAGAGGCGCTGATGTTGCTGAATATAAACTTGGTCCGTAGGCATGGATATTGTAGCGTCATAGACTTGACTCCCTGCTCCTGAGTTGCAAGGTATGGGGATGAGGGAGCCAAATATAGGCTCCCGAACAAAGGCCACCCTTCACGGAAATCCCAGACGCCGGGCAAAATGCGGCGTCGGTGGTGGCACTCGCTTCAAGACGAGTGAGTGGGGGACAGATAACGTAGGAGGTCATGTGACTCGGGCCTATATTAAGGTGCGTCGCAGGACCATTCAGGGGTAACGTTTCTGGTTTCCTCGCGGCAAAACACCGCAAAACTTGTCCGGCCAAGTCTGGCGCGGAAGTGCTGAAGGCACGAGTAGGTGTTCGAGGTTCGGACACGGTGAAGTATGCCTTATACTTCAGGGCAGATGGTCTGCCGAGGCACATGAGGTGCCCAGTTGCGAATCGGCCGAGTTGGCTACTGCAGGCGCGGCCGCAAGGCGCGTGTTGGGAGAGGGGGCTGCGGCAGGTAGCTCCGACAAACGCCTTAGAGTGAGGTTTTAGTTACTGTACATAATTTATTGTAAATAAATTGTAAATACCCACTCGTGTCTGTTTCTTTGTGGTGTAGATCCCTACCCACGACGTTACAATATATCCAAGTGAAGCAGTAAGAGCCTTGAGGTTAGGGAATGCGTTGCCTCTCCGTTACTTGTGACGTTGTTGACAGATTTATGAGAGTCACTTTCGCGCGCCAAGCCACGATATATATGCGCTTACCTCACTTTGTGCGTGGCTCAGCATTTCTCAGTGTATTTATGCATTAGTTAATTTGGCAGTACTATCTACTGCATATGTTTGCATCATGAATTACATTGGTCAAAGAATAAACTGTATGAAAAACGACAAGAAATTTAATTGTAAATCACATAAAGAATTCGTAATATCTTAATCGTACAAAGAGAATTTAATAAAACTCACCGGAAAACGGTGAAACTTTCATTCTTGAACTTTCCTCCGGGAAGTTTTCGTGCAATGACAAACTCGTAAAATAATAGTTTTGTGTCTGTTGTTTTATGCAGCTACGACCACATCCCCAACCGTTGGCATGCGGTTCTTGCCTTGTGACGCGTCTTCACTTATGCCGCTCACGGTATCGAGGTAGCTACCCCAGTGTCTGCGAATCGGCTCGTAATTTTGACCAGGGTACAAGTTCGTAATTAGCAAATTTGGTTTATTGTACGTTTGTAGATGTCTGTAGTTACGACCTAAACATTGACATTCAGAAATAGAACGACCAAAAGCTAATGGTGAATCAATGTGAATACTGACTGGAATGTTGTTTGCAGATATTTTACTAATCGTGTTGATCAGATACCAGAGGCCGTCTTGAAATGCTGACATAGGTGAGAAGGCGGGCATGGAAAATGAATGAGAATTTGACCGACGTTCTGTTTACAGACCCGACTTCAACCTTGCCGGAGGGAGCAAATGAGTAGGTATTTAAAATAGATATGATTGATTGATTGATTGTTAGTGATTCCGGGCGCGTCAACTACTATGGTCATTAGTTCCGTAAGTTAGTTCCGTTTCCGCTCGGGAGGTGGCGGTGGTCTTCCCCCGCTGGATGGTCTGATCCGCCGCCGATCTTCCGTCGGCTAACGGGGTTTTCCCCAACCAGGTATCTCCCACCAACGGGGCACCGCCCCGCCGGGACAAGTTCTAAGTCCCCGACCGGTCTCCCGACATGCGTGGTAGTGTAGTGCATGTTAGTGTAGGTGTGTATGTAAGGGGTGAGGATAGGACAAGGAAGAGGAAGGAAAGATCGCGTGCGGTCCGTTGGCCGTTTGTAAGGGTACTGCTCCGGCATTCGCCTGATGTTGTTCGGAGAAACCACGGAAAACTACCGATCAGGACAGCCAGCCGCTAGAAATATCCTCCAGACAGCGACTGAATTCGACATAGCTTAAAAGCTAGCTAATCCTGCCGCTGTCGGGACTCGAACCTAGGATTAAAATAGATATTTATTATTTCTGCTGATAGGTTTAGCAACTGGTGGCAGAACGCTACAATTTACGAACATTATAACCATGACTGTTAATGCCATGTAACTTTAAATTATTTTAAAATAATAATATTAATTATATTAATATCAATAATAACAGTAAAATTAGTAATAATACTAATACTACTAGTAATAATAATAATAATAATAATAATAATAATAAAGTAATGACTGTGTTAATAAGCCTAACTTATTGATTAATAAAGTTTACAAATATCATTAGTTAATTAAGTTTTAAATCTTGGTATACCTAGAAAAAAGGGTTCCAAGGCTGACGCATGTAGCTTATTCCAGTTCATATTGATCTGTTTGTAAATTTTTTTAACATCTGTTCTCTGTGACCTGTACTGAATATGGTGCTTGTGATCCTCTTAGCATATGTTTTGTTTAGGGCACAGAGTTTTGAGTATTCTATCCAAATTTTCCTTTCGTAAAATTCTATCGACACAAACCGCACCGTATTCCATTAATGGACGAACAAGATGTAAACTAATTTTCTCGTTTTCACAGTACTCTTTTCGTATAGAAAAATGTGAAGACCTCCTGACTTCCTAACTCAAGTTGCTAACAAAAAATTATTCGCAGAAAACTTACAAGGCAAGTCTCTTGGAATATTTTCGATGCCTATACGGTATTTAGTTTCAGTGTACTTGCGGACCTTACCAAACGTGATGGTGAATGAAACGCTATTCGAAGAATGAAAGTACTATTGGAGAAATAATAGTGCTCTATCTGTTCTTTAAAAATAAATTATGAATGGATTTGAGAATCAGTGCAGAGAATTAAAGAGGCGGCTTTACAAACCTGCAGGCGAGCAAGAATCAGCCTCTGTAGTATCTTCCTGCGCGCAGAAACCTGTTCCGAGTACAGCTCCGTACACTTAACTAGAAACTATATTACAGAGCAACGCGACCTCCCCTGGAGAAAGGGAAGAAACTGTTCGGCCGTGACGGCAAGTTAACTTTAAGATCTGAGTTCGTGTCTCGGAGCGGAAAAACATTTTGCTGGCTGAAAACACTTTTGCAGGTTTATGAAGCAGTATAGCGAAACAGAAATAATGCAAGAAAGTAAGTTTTTTGACACCCCATTAGTTATTTATTGTTGCAAATAATTATGCGAGTGAAAATGAATTGATATAAATATCGTCCAGGATGTAATACGCGCTCCCTTCGCTTTGCACAGCCCTATTCATCTAGCGGACTACTTGGAACAGACCTTTCCGCACAAAAATCCTTCTCGATTCCCTGACTGGCGGAGGGGCGGCCCCGGGCGGTGCTGGGCGGTGCTGGGCGAGGGGTCGGTGAATAATAGACGGGCCCGCGGCAGCCTCGCGCGCTAGCACCCCTCAAACTTTGATGCGCTGTCTTCGGTCTCTGGTACGGACGCCGACGCCAGGCTTGCTCTTCCCCCCCCCCAGCCCCCGCCTCTACTCAACGACCCCCCCCCCCCCCCCTCCGCACCGGCCCCGCCACCACTCCACCCCGTCCCCGCTACTACCCTACTATTGTCTGCCCCGCCTCCTCTCGCCCCGTCTCTGCTACTACAATTTTCCGTCCGCCCAATCCCGCCCCGCACCACCCTCCCCGCCACACTCGTCCGCCCCGCCACCACTCTGCCCCGCCACCACTCTGCCCCGTCACCACTCCGCCCCGCTACCACTCCGCCCCGCCCCGCGACCACTCGCCCCCGTCCCGCCCCCGCCCCCGACTGCCCGTCCCGCCTCCTCCTCCCGCCCCCCCCCCGCGCTACGCCCCCCGCCCGCTCAACCCGGCCCTCTCCAGCCACGTCTCCCCCCCCCCCCTCCCCCCCCCACCCCCCCCCCCCCCCCCGCCTCCCTTTCCGTCCCTTCAGAGCCGTCTATCCCGCTCCATCTCACCTCTCCCCCGCGCCGCCCCGCCGCCGCGCTTCCCCCCTTCCCCCCCCCCCGTAAGCCTCTTTCGCACGCAAATCTCTGCCTCCGCGTCCGTATCCGCCGCCGCTGCTCGTCCGGCCCCTCGCAGAGGTGGGGGAGGCAGCTAAGGGCGGCAGGCGGACGCGGTGGATGGGGCTGACGTGTGGGGTGCTGAAGTGCGGAAGCCTGGCGGGGAAAAAGGCACGAGGATCAAATTTAACAGACTTGCATTACAAAATCTTGAAAATGTTAAGCTGGCCAATGCGCTGCCTTCAAAGACGGAGTTGTGGAGTAAAACCAGGGTGATTTTGAGATCGGAGTGTTATACGATAATGGGTCTTATAATCGCATAACCGCTATGTCTGTTCGGTGTAATAGTCTTAAAGAAGCGATCGAATGCTTTTAAAATATACTCCCAGCTAATGATTACATGAGTGACGTTTAAGTTAACACGTCTGTCAGTCTTTAAGTTATTAGATTATTAGATTTATAAGAAAAAATGTTAACTTTTTCGCCTAAAACGTTTTTGTGAATCTTTTCAAAGGAAGAAAATTTTACTTCATAGTTTTCACCGTAAATTACAAAATGCCTTGGTATTTGACTGTTTTAGACGTATCACTTCGTTTCTGTATCATTTATTTAATCTACGATACCTGACCCAGAAATGCAATTGTTTCGTTTAGAAATTCTATTTTGGGCATTTTCGAATTAAAAATTAGGTTTTTGTGTACAAAGACTACGCGTAAACATGCGTTTGAAAATACATCAAGATCCATGCGGAGATACTTTAAAAACTTGACATGTTTGAAATGATGATTCACATGAAGATGCAAAGGAACTGAAAGTATCATTATTTCATCTACTTTCTGATTTATATACATGAAAATAATATTTTCAAGGAGAAATATTGATTGATTGATTATATCGTTTCCTGGCACTTCATCAGCTATGGTTATTCTTACCGTAAGTGTAGTGCATGCTATTATCGCGGGAGCTGGCGGAAATTTTCCCCTGGTTGGCCGACCTACACGTCGGTATGCGGGCTTTTCCTCATCAGGTATCGCTTTGATTTGATTGATTGATTTTTTCGTGTTTCCGTGCTCGTCAACTGCTTTGGTCATTAGTCCCGTAAGTGTGGTGCATGTTTATTTCTCGGGAGATGACGGTGATCTTCCCCCACTGGATGGCGAGATCCGGCGCCGACCTACCGTCGGCTAGTCGGGTTTCCCCCTGACCAGGACTCTCCCACCACCGGGGCACCGCCCCAGCCGGGACAAGCTCTAGGATCCCGACCGGTCTCCCAGAATATGTGGTAGTGCAGTCCATGTTAGTGTAAGTGTGTGTGTATAAGGGGAGAGGATAGAACAAGGAAGAGGAAGGAAAGAAAGAAAGCGGGCGGTCCGTGGCTCGATTGGTAGGGTATTGCTCCGGCATTCGCCTGATGTTGATCGGAGAAATCACGGAAAACTACCGATGAGAGCAGCTAGCCGCTAGAATTCTCCTCCAGGCAGCGAGTGAATTCGACCTAGCTGAAAAGCTAGTGTCGAATATCCTGCCGCCGTCAGGACTCGAACCTAGGACCTCCCGGTCAGAGGCGCTGCAGTGACATCAGTTGATCACTGAGCTACCGCTCCCGCTTCAGATAGTTTTAAAGTTGGCAGATCTGCAATTGTAACCCGTGCGAATACTACTTTTGTGAGTGATAGAAAGGAAGTTTGCCATGCAGAATATCCGATAGAGTTCAATGTGTTATTGTTATAAGTTATTTCATGCATTTATAAATTTTGTTACTTGTATTAGAATTTTAGCCAATTTAAAATCTCGGCGATGTCTGAAGCATTAGAGAATACTTTTTACGAGAAGGTACGTGAGCTGCACCTGGTTTTCATTTAATTTTCGAAAGACATCAAACCAACCGCTTTCGTAACGAAGTAGTTATTTACTCGACTTCTAGAAAGAGAGTCTATGGAATAGGAATGAAATATTGACGGACGAGACGACGACAGGAGCCGAGTTGAGCGGCATGAAATGAGTAAGCAAAATCGTTCGACTAGCGTACATTATTTTGAGTACAAATTCTAGTAAACGTACGAGTATATAATCTTGAAATAAATACGCAATGCGCCAGCTATGTTGACGCGTATCGCGCAGTGTTTGGTTTATATTACAGTACTCGATTGTTTTATTTAGTTACGACTTCTTTGCGGTACCATACGGGAAAGTAGATTTTGCCGTACCCCAACCTCAAAGAAATAGTTTCCAATTAATAACCAGTGAAGAAAAGTATTAGTTTATATACATGAGCGCTGGAAACTTTATTTTTGAATTTCAAATTTTTCCTTTCTAGCTCATATTCATGATCTTGTTACTACTTGTATTTGCAATAAAACTCCACTATATACTTACTTATAGCTAAAATATTACTTATTCACTTACACTAAAATGATTTGCCACATATGTTATAAAGAGAGGTTGAAATTACCTGTTAGAATATTGTTCGTTTTGCGAGCGGTGTTACCAGTTTCCTCCCACAAAAAGTAAATAACGAATCAGTGAAAAAACGTGCTTGAAAAATTAATGTCTTCAATTTCATAAAAAATGAATGACTGGTTAAATTGTAGCGTTATGCGGTTTATGGGTTTTTATTTTTCAGGTTCGTAAAAATGCGTATTCTTTTTTTTTTATCGAGAATTACTACGATATATCTGGTATTACCGAGTAGTAATAATCCTTTGAACAGCGCTTTCTGTGCAAGGATAGAGTACTCAGCATCAATATTCAAATGGAAAGTATTGGTGAAAATTTTGGAATGCTCCAAGATATAAATATTCAAGTACTTCCCATTTTAAATTTGGGGATAAATATTCAGCATTACAGTTCTGATTACTCACGTGCATTACGGTAGAGTAGGGTGCTTTGTTCTAATTGTCATAATTTTTTTAAGTTCCTTTTAAAAAAATCTACTTGATAGCCTGATAAAATTCGGGCAATAAATTTACGGATCTAGATAAACATTAACGAACACTAGTAGTGACGATGTTTAAGGCAATGCTTTATCGCTCGACCACGTCAGTGATTGGGAGGTCACGGATACACTCCAAGCATTTTACTTGATGTATTAAATCCTCGAGTACTCGCCTGTAATACAGATGAAACCTAACCATTTTACTATTTTCGCTGGCGCGCAACCTCCACAGAGTTTAGAGTGCTGGGAGTATCAGTAAATTCAGATAACATGTCACTCTTGCCATCCATCTGCTTTCGAGCTTTTCATTCCAAGTATGTTTTTTGTCCGATAGTTTTTTGATTGATTGATTTTATCGTGTTTCCGGGTGCGTCCACTGCTTTGGTCATTGGTCCCGTACGTGTAGTGCATGTTTGTGCTCGGGAGATGGCTGTGTTCTTCTCCCGCTGGACGGCGAGATCCGGCGCCGACCTACCGTCGGCTAGTGGGGTTTCCCCCTAACCAGGACTCTCCCACCTGCAAGGCACCGCCCCAGTCGGGACAAGCTCTAAGCTCCCGACCGATCTCCTGGAATATGTGGTAGTGTAGTGCATGTTAGTGTGTGTGTAAGGGGAGAGGATAGGACAAGGAAGAGGAAGGAAAGATGGCACGTTGTCCGTTTGTTTTAGGGCACTCTTCCGGCATTCGCCTGGTGTTGATCGGAGAAACCTCAGAAAACTACCGATCAGAGCATCCGGCCGCTAGAATTCTCCTCCAGACAGCGACTGAATTCGGTCTAGCTGAAAAGCTAGTGTCGAAAATCGCTCCCGCTTCAGATAGTTTTAAAGTCGGCAAAGCTACAATTGTAACCCGTGCGAATATTACTGTTGTGAGTGATAGAAAGGAAGTTTGCCATGCAGAATATCCGAAAGAGTTCGAGAAACCGTCCGTATACTATTATTCTCTACCAGGGGTATCCAACTTGCAACGCCTCAGGGGCTACAAAAAACCCTACATTACTTGGGTCATCCACCCCTGACTACTCCGTATTGTTGACCTCGGACGTTTGCCCGGCTGTTCTGAAACGGGGGGGGATAAAACCATGCGTAATATCAGGCCATACCATGCATAACGCAGAGGAACACGTGGGAATGATTTTGAATTTCTGAGTTAACTCGTAAAAGATAATTCTTACATCTAAACTTAAACCCATTTTTACATTGAAAGGATGTTGACTTCGACAAGACGCGTGTGCTTGGCACGCAATGTTCTCGCCCGACGTGGATGCAAGGGACTTTCACTTTTGTCTAATAACGTTTCACAGGCCGCAATATGTAGCACCGCGTGCCGCCAGTTTGACAGCCCCGTTCTATGCCATTTTGATGTACTATTGGAAGCCCCTGAAAGAATCGTGATGAATTATTAATGGAGAAATAAGTTATTTCTTATCGTAAAAGCAAATATCCCATTCTTTAACCAGGAAACAACACAGGTAGATTTGAATTGCATAGGTTAAACCAGAGGTTACTGAGTCGGTATCGATCCCCCTGGGGGTCGATGAAATTTGGAAAGGGGGGTTAGTGATGATCAAGCGGTAGATTGAAGGTCTACAGCCGATTGTGTATCGGCGAATGATTGGTGCAATCTAGATCACATTGTTTACAAAATATTTTAATTAAGTGTTTTGATAATTATTTTTTTCTGATATAAAGTAACACAACATACATTACATTACAAACTCGAACCTCCTTCTTCGATTCATTAATTCTTCCTCGTTCCTCCTTAGGATCAAGAGCGTAGCTAGGCTGGTGCAACCGGTTCACCGCACGGGTCTCCCGGAGTAAGAGGGATTACGATACTCTATCTCCCTTAATAAGAACTCCCGCGGACGGATATCGGCAAAGAATAAAACCAATCCCACCCATACTTATTTGCTCCATTGCACCAGCCACATTCTTATACCAATTAGATTGAAAACTCTTAATTTTAAGTTTATTGCAGATATGGACCCCATTTCGACTTTTTGCAATGGGGTATCCTATAACGTAGCTACATAACTTCTTTGAATGTTAAGAAAACTCAACAAATTCTAACACTCTATTTATGATACTCTATAATCGAAGAAAATAGTCACTGCAATACGCAGTGGAGAAAAATTATGGCCGTTAAACCAGTAGTGTTACAACTCGCGTACTTTCTCGCATTATTTCTCAGTGCACCGCTGTATTATACTACAACTACAACTACATAAACATGCGAATGTGCAGCATTACATAACTTTCTGAATACTATGTGTACGAGGAAATAAAATGTATTCCTTTGAATATTAATCCTTGAAGAAATTCACATGTAATAGACAACGTGTAATGGACACATGTAATAGACATAGGTAGATTCACATGTAATACACAACATTCGTAGTACTGTAACAGATTATACCGTACCTAACGCGAAAACAATACGTCCTACGCCCTTAAAACTAATTTTTCGTGCCCTGTTGCCGCATTGTCATTAAACAAATAAGGTTCAAACAGTGTAACATTGATATATGTAATATTTAATAGATGTAATATATTGTAGTACGCCGACTTTGTAACATTTTACTTTCTCGCTGTCGCTTACGTAGTAGAGTGAAAGTTATGTAATGCTGCGTGAAAAAGCGGCGAATTTCCGGTAGTAATACCCTTATTACAGGACCCTGGTAACGAAAAAGTGGATAAATCCAGTTGCTAAATTTAGAAAAAAAAATTCTCTAACACGTGGTGAGGTCAGAATCCATGTTTGAGGGTCCTTGATACGGAAAAATCGAATGATGGCAAAACGTCTGTCCGTCCGTCTGTGAACAACGCTAGCGGCTAAACCATTCTGCGGGTTTTCTCCAAAATTGATATTTCTGACCGATCTGACTGATGTCGGGCCCTTTGAATTTGAAACCGATATTTTAACTTTTCGGGGGTACTTTACATGAAGCACAATATATGGATATTGAAATTATGTGAAGTGTTTTCTGGATAAAATAGTTATTTTCATATTAAGTGTGTGAAGTTTCCGTTTTTTTCATGGTCGAGATTGAGATTTTTTGCCGAGACCGTAGGTCGAGGCAAGAAATCTCTATTTCGACCATGAAAAAAACCGCGGAAACTTTACACACGAAATATGAACCACATTTTTTCTACAACTGCATACAAATATAATACAAATAGTTTCGTAAACTTGTATTGGAAAAAGAACCAAACGTGCAAAAAAGTATTCTAAAACCGTGCAAAAAATACTTTTTTTTCACGGTAACAAGATAGTTGTCTTGGCATCGATCTTTTTTTAATGGCGAATAAAAAATGACGAAGTTCACGTACTGCTAGCGATGCAAAGAAGTTGTCTTTTTTATGCAGTTGTAGAAAAATACATTTTTTGCACGTGCGTGAGCGCGGGTGCGGTTCAGCCGCCGTGCGTCGCGTCGGCGGGGGCGCTGGCTCCGGCGTCAGTGACGAATGCACGGGGCGCTGCGAATATGGCGGGCATCAATACGAGGGCGGCGGAGGCGGGGCGCGGCGGCGGCGGCGGAGCGGGGGCGGACGATAACTCATCGGTGAAAAGGGTGGCGGTGGCGGCGGCGGCCCAGCAGCGGCAGCGAGGGCGCCAATACACGTAATGGCACGCCCGTGATTTGTGCCTCGCACGCGCGTCCGTCGCCCTCACGCGTCCGCACGCGGCGCGGGACGTTGCTTTCCCCCCCGCTCTACCCCCGCTCCCACCCCGCTCCATCCCCGCTCACGGCGCGATTTGCGGGCGCTCGCCGCCCCCACAAGCGCGGGAAGAGAACGGGAGGAAGCGGGAAGCCGGCGAGAATTGGGCGCGGAGGAAGGTTCAAGTAGCCGAGAAAGGAAAGCGATAGGACGGGCAAAGTCAAAGCAGAATCCCTAGTCCTACTGTTAAATTTTTGATTGATTTTTTCGTGTTGCCGGGCGCGTCAACTGCTTTGGTCGTTAGTCCCGTTAGTGTAGTGCATGCTTTTTTCTCGGGAGATGGCGGTGATCTTCCCCCGCTGGATGGCGAGATCCGGCGCCGACCTACTTTTGGCTAGTGGGGTTTCCCCTCAACCAGGACTCTCCCACCAGCGGGGCACCGCCCCAGCCGGGACAAGCTCTAAACTCCCGACCGGTCTCCCGGGATATGTGGTAGTGTAGTACATGTTAGTATTAGTGTGTGTGTAAGAGGAGAGGATATGACAAGGAAGGGGAAGGACTGATCGCGCGCGGTCCGTGGTCCGTTTGTTAGGGTATAGCTCCGGCATGCGCCTGGTGCTGATCGGAGAAACCACGGAAAACTACCGATCAGAGCAGCTGGCCACTAGAATTCTCCTCCAGACAGCGAGTGAATTCCACCTAGCTGAAAAGCTAGTGTCGGAAATCCTGGAGCCCTCGGGAATTGAATCTAGGACCTCCCGTTCAGAGGCGCTGCAGTGTCATCAGTTGATGCACTGAACTACCGCTCCCGGTCCTACTGTTAAAAGTGAAGAGGTTGTGATCGGATAGTTCTATGTCAAATTTTGGCAATTGGTGCTGTACCATTATTAAGAAGCTCTGCCTTCAGGTTTGTGTGCGTGTGTTGTTTTACATATTCACAAATGACCAGAAAACAGGACTATTTGTTGTAGATTTCTAATAGTTAAACTTTATCAACCGACTCATGTGGCTCAGTGCTTCAACTGCCACTGCAGCGTCTCCGGCCGGGAGGTGGTACGGTTCTGTCTGGAAAGGGAAACTCGGCAGCCGACATGTGGATTGGTGCAGGATCTCGCATTCCAGCTAAGTAGGAATATCGGTATCTTCTGGGATATAACAGAGACTAGATATTTACAGGACCAATGACAAAGTAGTTGTCGCTCCCGGAAATATATAAAAAAACACTCATTCTCTCTTCCCGCTCCGCTCTCTTTGCCGCCCGCTCCTCATTCTACCCATCCTCTACTTCTTTCATCTCCCTGCCGGCCACGCCCGCCTGTCTCTTTCACTTCTCCAGCTCAAAGCCGTTCGCCGGATAATAGTACCACGTAGATACATTGCGGATTGCATTTAAGTGTTTTTTGCACACACACACGCACACACACACATACACACACACACATTTTGGCATAATATTTTTAACAGGCAAACACACTGTTTTTCTCGGCTTTTATAAATGTTCGTAAATACTTGAAGAAGAATAACTTCAATCCTAAAGAACTTTTTGTGTGTGATTTTCAACACAAACACACACACAGTCACATACGCACACACACACACACACACACCATTCACACAATTTGTTTCGTTATAGATTACGTTTGTATAATATGTGTTCGCAATGTGAATCATTATGTACCACACATTGTTCATAATGTTTTTGGAGGTTATTAAAACTGTCGGTAAACACAAAAATGGCACAAAACGAAATTGCGTTATCGTCTCGCATAATTTAGGAATACTTGGCGGTGCCATGTAAGAAGTTATTTGTGATTTGGCCGAACGATTTGGGAGCAAGCATGGCACTGGAGTGGAGTTTACGAGAAATTAGCTTATCTACAAAGTATTGTTGCTGACAGACAAATGATTTCCGTGAGTTGCTGTTCCGGCTTGTTTAATCCATTGTTTGGAGCAGTACGTATAGTAGTAAAAGAAATCGAATGCGGGAACAAGAAGACGAAAGCGAAAATGAAGACGACACATGAGATCAACACGGGTAGGCAAGGGGTAAGGGAGATAAAAATAAAGGAATTCTCTTAGTGATAGTTAAATAGATCATTTAACATACTTGCCTTTCAAGTAACATCCAAATATGATCGAATGATTCCATCGGATGCACTGATTATCATTTGACATTCGTTGTGAATTTAATGGTTAATATATCCTTTATTTTGATGGGTGAATGAAATTTTTGAAAAGAGTAAAGTCAGTAAAACTACAGCTGATGAATTATGCCCATCAAAGGAGAAAAGGCAAATTTCTGATTGTGAGCTTGAGATCGACAGAAATCAAAATTAAGTCGTCATTTAAAAATTATAGTTTTGGAATAGATTTCTGAACCATTTGATTATCTATGAGAAATCTTATTTTTAAGAGTTCGCGAAAGTATTTGTAACTATAATTTGTAAGTGTTATCTATTAAAATATTTTCTAAAACCTATAGAGATTTTACTGAATAATCTGAATTTTTAGAATGTATACGATGATTGGCATTAATGCAAAGCGTATTATAATACACTTTTCTGGATATTACTGAAGCATTCTTTCTCTTTATAGAATTCTCTCGTGCATAATAGACACAGCGAGACCAATTGTTCACACATGTAGTTCACGATCATAATTTGGGCAACCCGGCGATAAGCGTTGAAAGTCCCAAACGCAAACCGTAAAAGGACATTACGAAATAACATTATAACAAAGTCTATTAACTCACACTGGAGATATTAAGATATTTTTTATAAATTTCTTCATCATTTCCTTTTATTCTTACTCAAATGAATGCGAGTCTCTCACTCCTTTCAGTTTCAGTTGCTTGCATTCTTATGGCACACAATACTTTATTGCAGCATTCACACGTAAACGGGAACAAGCCATTTACTGTTGTGTAGCTCCCTGCTGCTTTTACGCCAGTAGTCAGAGTTGTGCAAGTTTAATGACTTTGGTCTGACATTCTAAAGCGTTACAGGCATCTTTTGAAGTTTACCAATCATCCCGTCATTAGTCCCGTTAGTGCAGTGCATATTTTTTCTCGGGAGATGGCGGTGATCTTCTCCCGCTGGATGGCGAGATGCGGCGCCGACCTACCGTTGGCTAGTAGGGTTTCCCCCTAACCAGGACTCTCCCACCAGCGGGGCACCGCCCCAGCCGGGACAAGCTCTAAGCTCCCGACCGACCTCCCGGAATATGTGGTAATGTAGTGCATGTTAGTGTAAGTGTGTGTGTAAGGGGAGAGGATAGGACAAGGAAGAGGAAGGACAGATCGCGCGCGGTCCGTGGCGCGTTTGGTAGGGTACTGCTCCGGCATTCGCCTGGTGTTGATCGGAGAAACCTCGGAAAACCACCGATCAGAGCATCCGACCGCTAGAATTCTCCTCCAGACAGCGGCTGAATTCGACGTAGTTGACGTGCATTCGATGTCCGACGCACCGGGAGTTTGCAGCACCTGCCGCCCCGCATCACCCCGCTCTCCGCCCCTCCCCGCTCCCGGCATGCCTCGTGTGAGCTTCCGGTGTGCGCGCACATGCAACCGTCTCGTCGCTCGGAATAGCCAACGTCCACCCTCCGTTCGATACATTGCCTTGAGACTCCATCGCCGTTCACAGACATAGAGGTAGGTACTCGAGTCTCCCACGGGTCAGCGAACTGTGCTTCCATGCGACGATCATGCACGACAATCAGCTGTACAAAATACATTTGTCGTGTTTCCAAATGTTTTTATATACAAGATAAACAAGTTTCGATGGCCTATACATAATCTTGAGGACTCATCTTCAGTCTACGAATACGTAAAAAACTACGAAATTACGAAAAAACTGAAAATATTGGTAATGATGAATTTTTACTTTAATGATTATTATTATTATTATTATTATTATTATTATTATATAAAATATTATTTTAACTTATGATTATCTTAAGATGATATTATTTTAACTTAATGATTAAAAAAAGATTTCACAAAGTTATTGCATTGCCATTACTGCGTTATGGAAGCAAGAGCTGGACATTAATATCAGATCATCTGCGGAGAATTGAAACTGCAGAAATGGTAAGATTTATTCATTTTGTGGCAGGATATTCTCTATTAGACGACCAAAGAAGTGTAGATATCAGAGACAAATTAAATATTGAGTCTCTTATATCTATATCTATCTATCTATATATATATATATATATATATATATATATATATATATATATATATATATAATCAACAAATATCGATAAAATTGGAAAGGTCATGTCCTAAGAATGCCAGAACATACGATTAGTAAAATCATCCTTCAATATGTACCTGAAGGAAAAAGAAGTGTTGGACGTCCCTTGAAGAGATGGCATGAATACTTTCGAGACGGAACAGATCAAGAGGTCTAATCCTTGCTGTCGATGATGAAGATTATTTTTTTAGGTATTCTCTTATACAAATCCACCAATACCTCACCGAATCCGGCATTTAATACCCAACGTGTAACAGGTTGTATGACATGACATTCTTTTACAATGTTTAACTTACACTTAATGAACACTCAAAATATTGTGATACGTTCTTATTGGCTTTTGCCTTATAAATGAGATTTTAGACTAAAAATATGCCAAAAAATGTCACATGCTGAAAATCAATTTCTTTGGTACAAATTTGCTGTTCCAATAGAAGCAGCAGCTGGGATATTGTATACGCTCCGATCAACTATGAAAACCAAAATGAAGGAAAAAAAAGATGTGCTCCTTTTGTCCGCGTGAGCGAGTATTTTATGACAAATAGCTAAAGCTTTGGAATAATAGAACACGCGTCGAATATTCAATTCAGTTGCCAAACATGTTGAAATTCATGGATTAAGTTTAGCTTGTTGTCAAAGATATCACCAATTTCATACGACCATTGTCTCACTTCGGTCGCATATTTCCAAGTCAACTGCTACGGGCCTTCGGACATCCACCCTACAGTGAACACGAAACATTTTTGAGTTTATCCAACCCAAAATCTCCAGCACATTTTACTCCAACTCCTCCTTTATCTTTTACAGAGAATCGATTTAAACCCCAACTAAATTATTTTAGTTAATTAGAATTTAATTATTATAATATTTAGTTTATAAGTATTATTAAATGAAATGGAAACTTACCTTCACACAAGATTATAAATAATTTTTTAAGATCCGTCCCTGAGTTGCATTTTACTGAATTTTTATTGATTTTATAGTATCCTAAGTAGCTAATATAAACACGCATCGTTAAAAGTAGTAACGTATTAAGTTTTGTATCACCACCATCTATATAGTGCATTTCACTCATATTTCATTTATACATATGATTTGGGTGCTTGTCAAAAAAATGAATCGATCTCCTCGGCGCTACTGCTCGACGAGTCCCACACGTGCTGCCCGTGTGAACCTCCGTCTCCGTGTGTGTGTGTGTGTGTGTGTGGGGGGGGGGATGTCTGAGGCATAAGCGTGGGAACGCCCTGCAGGTGGACATCGTCCAGTGGCCGACACGTCCGTCCGGCCGCCCCTATATCCTCGAAGGCTAGCTGCATCACCTCAAAATCTCCTTGACTTTATTTTTTTATGTTAACTGACTACAACTCCACCGCTACTAGTGGTGGATTCATACCAGTATAACCGTTAGGAATTCATAAACGTGGTGTCATTTATTGATCACCTATATTTTTTTCGTTCGAAATGTTGTCATCATAAAATTTTAACTTGCTTATTACACAGAAATCAAATGAGGAACAAACAATAAAAAAGGGAGGGTTCTACACCATTTCCATTTATATTATACTAGACTGTTTCATTGAAACAACAGTTTGATTCTTCAAAGCTCTGGTCTTCCCAAAAAACTTCCGAGTTGTATTTGTCGCTAGTGATTAGTTTGTACAGCAGTGCTATATCAATATTTGTAGTTAAATCAATGTGATCAACTCAGATATTCACGTCAGCAATCGAAGAGTTCTAAGTAATGGCATTTACAATTTCATGGTCTTTTTTATCTTCTCTGTTTAATCACAGAAAATATCGTTTCAATTCTTGTAAAATTGCTGCAGTATTGTGTGATTTAGGATATATAGATCTGTAAACTTTTCTACTCAGTATAGAGTCATACCGTTTGCTTTATTTCACTTATATAGTTAATATCAAGACGGAAATACGTTTTCTGATATTTCCAGTTGAAAAAATTACTTTCCCACTTCAAAATGTTACTTAAAATACAGATGTCAACAAATATTATTGTGTATAGTGTAGAAGCGACAACACACAATTTATTCACTGTGTCATCACATCTAAGAAGCCAAAAGATTGTTGATTTATCTTCAAAGTTCTCAGCAGCAGTTTCTTCCCAGTTCGCTTTGCCAACAGCAACCCAATTTTGCATCCATTACTGAAGGCAAATAAACGTTCTCTAACGGCAGTGGTAGATGACAACAAACCAGCCCTAATTTGCTATCTGATAAGCAATTACTCTAGGAAGTTTCAAACGTTTTGTAGGTCACTCGCTTCTAATTCAAACACGATTTCGTTAAATTAGTTTGTGAGATTTACTACGTGTGGTAAATATAAAACAAAGTGGAAACTGGTACAATGCTTACTGGTTGGTTTCCAAGAGCAGGAATATAATTAGACGATGATTTTAAAGATTTAAGTAATGTTTTAACTAAACAAAAAACATAATTTTTCAGGTCTACCGTAGTTTTATTGTTTCCTTTCTATGCAGTTTTTTTTAATGGTTTATCAAAATAAATCATAACTCCATGATGTACTTGTAATAATTTTTATAGTGATTTCAGTCTTGAATAATGCTTGTAATGCAGTGAGTGGAGGTGAATTCGATAAAGAATTGGATCATAAAAAACTGGACAGGCTTAATTTTGTAAGCAATTAAGTGAGTTGTTTTATGTATTTAACGTAAAAAAAACAGTTAAAAACTGTATGACGTACTAAGGGAAGTGTATTCTGTGCACGTTTTGATAAATTCTATATCCTAACCATATAATAATTGAAAATAAGTTTTCAAAAACTTATTTTCGTGTATTGGGAAAAGCATCTATACCCAACAAGAAACCGTTTCTGAAAGTTTGTTCAGAAATCTTGACTGAAAATTAACTTCGCTCCAGATAAAATTTTCAATCCATTTTTTATTGTTTAGTTCAAATTACAATGTTCAGTTTACAAGTGAAACTTTGCTACTGTATGATGACTTAATCTAATCAACTTAATCTAGTTTAAAATTGTACTTAACAAACTTTAATAGGGAGAGGAAACAAATAGCACCTCAGCAGAATTAGTCAATATTTGCAAATATCTGGAGGAAACAATGGAGCGGGAATCTGTTCTGTATTCTCGTTTGGTATCTGGGATCTTTTCCGAGTCTGTAGTGAGTTGATGCCTTTATGGAGAGTAAATTAATGTAAAAGTGGTTTGATAGGTATGCTATTTGGTGAGCAATTTCATTTATGCTTTGATCGTGATGTAGTTGTTTATTGCTAATAAACCATGGAGCTCTTGTTATTAATCTTAAATATTTGTTTCAAAATATTTGCGACATTGGTCCAGATCGGATATGCGTATAAAAGTGTTGGACGAATGAATGATTTGTATAGCGTTAGTGGATTTGACAGTGAGAGATGATTGTATGAGTTTAGTAAAGGTCTTAATTGGATTAGTTTGATTTTTGCCTGTTGTGATTTTATTTCAACGTTTTATTTCCAATGAAGTTTAGTGTCTACGTTTAATCCAAGATATTTTATTGTTTTCGTGATAAGGGTCCAATTTATAGCGTTATAATTTATGAGTAGCGGGGATGGATATACAAAGGTTTTTAATGAGAAGATTAATCCTACCCCGTATTCAGGTCTTCTCTACCTGAGAAGTGAGCTTTCTCGTCGTCACACAGCAACAGATACTGTGATATTGCAAGGAAAGCGCACACTTCCCGACCAGGAAACGAACCCGAGATCAGGTCAGAGAAAGGGAGCACGCTGGCCAGTGGGACATCACAACATTTTAATGACAGTAAAATATTAAACGAATATAATTACTTAAAAACACCTTGAAATAAAATACTCTAGGCACTGCAATAAAAAAGCAAAATATTATAAGAATACAAAAGGATAATTGACACAATGGTACTTAGGTAAAAGCAAAGATCAGCTATTGCGCCTCTTTGGGCCTTTGTTTTAGGAAATTTCTAAAATGACCAACGCTACTCGGGACTGCGTTATACCATATGAATAACTGAACAATCGAAGAGGAACTTAATAGATGTTGTAATTGTCTCTCCCATTCGTGGTACCGGGAGCGGTAGCTCAGTGCATCAACTGATGTCACTGCAGCGCCTCTGGCCGGGAGGTCCTAGGTTCGATTCCTGACGACGGCAGGATTTTAGACACTAGCTTTTCAGCTAGGTCGAATTCAGTCGCTGTTTGGAGGAGAATGCTAGCGGCCGGCTGCTCTGATCGGTAGTTTTCCGTGGTTTCTCCGATCAACACCAGGCGAATGCCGGAGCAGTACCCTACCAAACGGGCCACGGACCGCGCGCGATCTTTCCTTCCTCTTCCTTGTCCTATCCTCTCCCCTTACACACACACACTTACATTAACATGTACTACATTATCACATATTCCGGGAGACCGGTCGGGAGCTTAGAGCTTGTCCCGGCTGGGGCGGTGTCCCGCTGTTGGGAGAGTCCTGGTTAGGGGGAAACCCCACTAGCCGACGGTTGGTCGGCGCCGGATCTCGCCATCCGGCGGAGGAAGATCAGCGCCATCTCCCAAGAGAAAAAAATGCACTAAACTAACGGGACTAATGACCAAAGCAGTTGACGTGCCCGGAAACAGGAAAAAATCAATCAATCAACCATTCGTGGTACTTACATCAATCTTAAATACCCTTTGAATTTACTCTGTTGTATTTAATAATGGATGTGTATTCAATTTTACTGTAATGCCTGAATTTTTATCTTCCGTGAAAATAAAGCAATACTACTTAGAACTCTATAAGATATTTCTGATTGAGCAGTGTTTGAAGTTAGGTAACCTGTTGACTGAACAACACTGAGGTTGATTTCTCAACAGCTTTGTGACTTCTCAACGGCGCCAACCAAGGGCAAATGCCATGATGTTCTCAAGCAGGTCCAGAGGATGGGCTGCACACCAGCCCAGCCGACTGTATTGATATGACTGTAAAATACACAAAAAAAATTGTGGAAAGAAGAAGATGATGCGTATTGTGTCTGGAACGCGATACATTCTAGACGAAGCTCAACTGAGAACGAGCGTGGGAACAGGATGTGAAAGGAAGGATCGGAGGTTGGTTGGCAGTGTTGGTGCATCCATCTGAAATTCGAAGAAGAAAAACAAGGAACCAACCATTGCGACAAACCCCAAGAAATCTCATTTAGGTTTGTTCGCCTTCGATACGTACCTGTCACTAAAAATGTCAAGGGTAAATACCAAGAAGAACTCAGGCACCTCCGCATTACATTAACCGGAGCAAATCCATCACCACCAGATCTAAAACCTGGAATCTCCCTATCTATGCAGTAGTACGTAGCAGCTGACCCGGAACTGCGAAGCCATAATCACATCGGATCTGAATACGTTTTACGAAGAAGCAAAAAATAAGCAATGTTTCGCCGCGTTACCACACCATTCAAAAGCGAGCAAATTTTCCCGAGCACAATTTCCCACGTCCGCTCTCCAGACGGTGGATTCGCGCCGCTGTTATTTTTCATTTTCGTCCTACCGCACGTCGCGTTGCCCCCTCCCCTTCGCCTCACCCCCACCCCCGGCTAGCCACGCGGCCTCTGGCGCCCCCGCCCGCCCGCCCTGCGCCGCTGTTGTCTGCTCCGCGCGAGACTAATTTCGCCGTCGGCGACGCGCCCTTCCCGTTTGCGCCCCCGCGCCCCATCCGTCCGCACTTAACCCCCGCGGCCCCGCCCCCGCCCGTGCCCCGCGGCACGCGCGTCACCTGCGGCGCATTGTGGCGCTGTCGCGACGCGCGCCCGCCCTCACTTGTCACGGTCGCCTCCATTAGCGCCGCGGGCGTGAATGCCCCGCGCCCGACCCGCCCTTGCGCCGACGGCCAGCCCATCCCGCCCCGCCCTGCTCCTGCCTCCCCCCCCGCCCAGGCCTTCGCTCTCGTCCCGCCTCTTCCCCGACGACTGTCGCATCCCGCCACGCCCCGCCCCGCGCCACCCGCCACGCCATCTCGCGCGTTACGCCACCCGCAACCACCCCGTCGCCCTCCTGACTCCAAGCCGTCTCTTTCGCTCGTGCACGACCCGCCCTTTCCCCGTCGACTAACCACTCTGCCCCGGCCTCGCCCTACCCCTGCCTGCATCCACCCCGACACCCGCCTCGTCCCAAGCCTTCTTGTCTCCTCGCGCACGACCCTCCCTTTCCCCGACGACCGACACATTCCGCCCCGCCAAATCACCCCTCCCGCACTCACCCCGTCGCTTGTCCCATCCCATTCTGTTACGCCCCAGCCCGGAGGCCTTTCCTCGCGCACATCCCGCCCCAGCCCCCCCTTCCCTGCGTAGCCCCCCCCGCCCCGCCGCCCGCCTCTCCTTCCGCCTCCCGCCCTTTAACCCCCCCCCCCCCCTGAGGCCGCCCCCCCCCTGCCCGCCCCATTCCCGTGTCGCTGCCGCTGCCGCCCACTCCATGTCCAATTCCGCTCCGCCCCGACCCAGACTCATTGCTTGTACGCCCCGCCTCGCCTACTCGACCCGCCACGTACGTCCCGGTAGAAAAAAAAAGCGGTGGGCGCCTAGCGGGGTGGGAAGGGGCGGGGCGGTCGGGACGGGCGCGCAAGACGGAATTTGGTTGCGCAGCGGCTGTGGAATCATTCGATTGTCGCGTCCGTCGCTCGGCGCTCCCCCCGGGCGGCCGCTGCATTTTACTTAATGACGAATTAGCGAACGGGTGAATGCGCGGCGCGGGGGCCGGGGCGGGCCGGGGCGCTTCTTACAAGGGCCGACGCTTTTAGTCGCGGGCGGGTGGGCGCGGGCGCGGGCGAGGGCGACGGGACGCGACGCCCCCGGGGACGCGCGGGTGGCGCCGCTTTTGTCCCGACGATGACGCGGCGCGCGCTGCCAGCCCGCCCTCGGATCCGACCACGCCGTTGCCACTCCCACTCCTCTTAGCATCCGCCTCTCTCTGTTCGCCAGCACCTCCCTTTCCGAACGCACTGCGGTTTAGGCAACCGATTGATTGATTGATTGATTTTTTCATGTTTCCGGGCGCGTCAACTGCTTCGGTCATTGGTCCCGTTAGTGTAGTGCATGTTTTTTCTCGGGAGATGGCGGTGATTTTCCCCTCGGTGGATGGCGAGATCCAGCACCGACCTAACGTCGGCTAGTGGGGTTTCTCCCTAACCAGGACTCTCCCACCAGCGGGGCACCGCCCCAGCCGGAACAAGCTCTAAGCTTCCGACCGGTCTCCCGGAATATGTGGTAGTGTAGTGCATGTTAGTGTAAGTGAGTGTGTTAGGAGAGAAGATAGGACAAGGAAGAGGAAGGACAGATCGCGCGCGATCCGTGGCCCGTTTGGTAGGGTACTGCTCCGGCATTCGCCTAAACTCGTCAGTCGCCTGAGCGACTGAACTCGACCTAGCTGAAAAGCTAGTGTCGAAAATCCTTCCGTCGTCAGGACTCGAACCTAGGACCTCCCGGTCAGAGGCGCTGCAAGGGCAACCGACTTGCTCGTCTCCCCCACTTCATCCATATCCATTATATTCCTCTGTTGCCCTCTGACCGGGAAGTTATTTGTTCGAGTCCCGACGGTGTCTGGATTTTCGACTCTAGCTTGTCACCTAGGTCGAATTCAGTCGCTGTCCGGAGGACAATTATAACTACTGGCTACTATGATCGGTGTTTTCTATGGTTACTCGTATCATCACCCGGCGAATACCGGAGCAGTGCCCCAACAAACGGGCCACGGACTGCGTGCGATCTTTCCTTCCTCTTCCTTGTCCTATTATCACCTGTTACTTACACACACACTAACATGCACTACACTACCACTCATGCTGGGAGTCCAGCCGGGAGCTTAGAGTTTGTCCCGCTGGTGGGAGATACCTGATTTGGAAAACACTATTAACCGACGGTAGGTCAGCGCCGGATCTCACCATCCAGCGGGGGGGGCGAGATCACCGCCACCTTCCAAGAGAAATCATGCACTACACGATTAATGACCTAAGCAGTAGACACACCCGAAATCGGTAACAATCAATCAATGAGTCAATCAATCACAACTTGTCTCGCCTTGTCCTGCCCTCTTCTCTTGCTACTACCGTCTTTCCCGTTCTTCACTCTCCTCACGTCTTCTGCACGACCCATTCCCGGCATCAGCCCTGTTGCTATCATAACCCCCTTTCCATTGGCCACCTTTCAGCCCATCTGCTCCGCTTGTCCACCGCCGCCCCCTGAATCCATGCAACGCTCCGGTGGATCTCCTCACTGTCCTTGCGCATACGCCCTGTCAATGCTCCGCTTCTCCCCCGTCCCCCATTCCCGCTTCCACCTGCGTTCAACTGCTCTGCCCTCCCCGCACGCTCTGTCCGTCACTTCTCTTCCTCTCACTCAGAGGCGTAGTGTAACGTCGTGAGTAGGGATCTACACCACAAAGAAACAGACACGAGTGGGTATTTACAATTTATTTACAATAAATTATGTACACTATTTACAGACTTCACTCTAAGGTGTTTGTCGTAGCTACCTGCAGCAGCCCCCCTCTCCCAACACGCACCTTGCGGCCGCGCCTGCGTTTAGCCAACTCGGCCGAGTCGCAAATGGCACCTGGTGTGTCTCGGCAGACGATCTGCCCCGAAGTATCAAGCATACTTCACAGTGCTCGAGACTCGAACACCTACATGTGCCTACAGCACTTCCGCGCCAGACTTGGCCGGACAAGTTTTGCGGTGTTTTGCCGCGAGGAAACCAGAAACGTTACCCAACCCACAGCCCTTCTGCCACAGCCCTTATATATGCTTGAGTCACATGACTTCCTGCGTCATCTTTCCCCCACGTACTCGTCTTGAGGCGCCTGCTTTTTCCGTTGCAATTTGCACCCAGCACCTCCAAGCCCTCTCCCCTTTTGGACTTTCCCTGAAGGGTTGGCCTTTGTCCGGAAGCCTATTTTTGGCTCCCTCATTCCCATACCTTGCAACTTGTCTCTCTGGAGCAGGGAGTCAAGTCTATGACGCTTCAGTAGCTTGGGTGTCAGCCGCACGGGGCGAAGGAAAATTTTGCCACTCCCTTATTCAGGTTTTTCAATTTAAAATACTAATATATACAGTCATTCTAAAGAACCTTTCGGCAATAACAATCACAATTATCTTGTTTGCACAGTTTATAAATAAAAAAGTCACTTATATATGATTTTCAATATAATAATCACATATTTTACGATATAATAATCACTGTACTTTCATTTAAATAAGTTGTCATAGAATTAGTAATAAAAGATTTCGTACTCATTTCAATCGGTCCGAATCGTAAGTGCGATAAAAATATGAAATGAATTGGTTCAAATTTTTACTAGATATAATTATTAATTATTTTGAAATTTTGCCCTTAAAAGTGCCGTCCGGGGCGAGCCGCCTTGTTGCGCTACTGCTCTGACTACCTCGCCCCACCCCTGCCATTCGCTCCACATGCACTCCTCTCACTCTCATTCGTCTTTTTTTGCTTGTTTCCCCTCCACAGTAACCCTGAGGAGGCGGGAATTTATTTCACTATGGTAATACAATTTGCGCTGCTGCCTCATGGCTTAAGCAGCTACGACGGAGAGGTAAAAAAAAAAAGCTAATACTAACTAAAGCTAACTTAATTCTAGCTTAAATCTAATTTAATAATTATGTGGTAGCACTTTGGCATACTTAACTTACACTAAAAATATTATATTTTTCTTAATTCTAACTAATGTTTTTTTTAGTGTTTGCTAATTAATTCTTTTTTTAAATTTATTTTTCATTCACGCATCATTCATTCATTCGTTATATACATGACCATTCATTCGTTATATACATTACCATTCATTCGTTATATACATAACCATTCATTCATTATATATAACCATTCATTCCCACAGCACTGCACTAGTTCCTGTTCTTCTGTTCGCCACGGCACTGACTTGGCTCAAAGTGTCCGTGGTACTCAGGCCCATTGGGAGGTGTGGCAGGAGGGGCGCGTCGTCGCGTTGCCCACGCGTGCCTCGGCCGAGGGCGAGTCTTCCCCTCCGCGTTCGGCTGCCTCCGCTTGCTCGCACAAGGTAGCAAGCGTGTCGTGAGGCAGCGCACGGAAGACTCTCACTTGTCCGCGCAAGCCACCCCGCCCCGCTCCGGCCTCCGTCCTGCACCCCGCCGTCTGCTGACCCACTGCCATTCCTCTCTGGCCTTCCACTCACTTGCCCCGCTCCCTCCTTTCACCCCCTTACCCAGTCCCTTTTAGGACGCGCTAAGTATGCGGGGCTTCGCGCAACACATTTTGTAATGTTTTGCTTGGGGAGAATTCTCGCGTCGAGGCGTAAGGGTTCGTTTTACCTCATTGGTAGATGGGTGATGAATAGGGAACGGAATTTATTGTAATAAAAATGCAAAATATGTACATATATATGTACTTATTTTTTCCAAAACTTGTGAGAAAAAATAGAAAAGATGTAAAATAAAAATTCATTATTGTGTTTAAAATTGTTTTCTACAAGCCTTTTCCTACCATAGAATGTCGCCGATCAGTTCTTAACGATTTGGAGTGTCTGAAAGTAGGTTCTATCTCTACTGAAGTAATTGTACACTAAACCTTACCACATATAAGAATTTTATTCCAAATATAAAATACGTCCATAGAAAATATACAATGTTTACGAGGAGCCGGTGTACAAGTAAATAGTAGAACCGTGTAGCGAGTGATGGATCCCAGGGGAGGTGGTTAAATGGTATATATTCCACCCTCCCAATTGAACACTGTGGTAAGACAATTTTCTGTAAAAATTATGTGTTAGTTTCTCGATCGAGTAACGAATTTCTTGTTTGAAAAATGAGCAAGCACGTGGTTGAAATTACTTTTGTGCATAAAAATTCGCTCATTCTTGACTCGCAAGTACGCAGTAAGCGGAGGGAGGAAGAGTAAGTTTGACAATTTATGGCGTAGATGGTAATAGAAGCGCAACAGCATTACCTATAATTTGTAAGAAAGATGATTCCTTTACAAATATTGCAAACGAGGATCTGAAATGTTCCTTTCTGACGTACAATCTTGTACGTCAATCTTGTACATTTGTATATTGAAATGTAGCTAAATATGTAAGAAATGTGTCGTAATAGGCCAAATATGTATGAATTTGTAATTATACCAAAATATGTAAAAATACCTAAAATAAAAATAGTTCTAATTCATTCAGAATGTCTTGAAAACTCTAGAAAATTTAATAGAATGCGAGGGTCTAGTTCCTGTATAAACAAGTAAGTACATGGAAATCCGTTCCATAGTGATAAATCTGATTTCGGTTTACATGTTGAGTCTGCTAGTTAGATTCACGGGCAGCGGAATAAGTTGCTAGTCGATTAGTCTCTCTAGCAATCTTCTGAGTTGATTCAGATTGACCACCATCTTTGTATTGATAAAATGAACGAACGTGGAGCTGTATATTATCTTCCAAAGTATTAGGGACATCAGTTTTGATTGCTAGATATAAATTACAGTCCAGTTTAATTACAAACATTAAATTGAAACAAAACGTGTACACATTGCTTGAAGTCTTTATTGTACTTAATCCTCTACTGACATAATTGATCATTAGAAGCACCTTGGTTACCCACTGATACTCAGTTACTTCATGAATTAGATCTCTTTGACAGATAGTTCCGATTTAAATTCATTACAATTTACTTCCGATATTATAACAATTATTTCTCATCTTTCAGATTTTTTTTACAAAGCCTAACTTTCATCTCCAGCATCACAGTTTTCTAGTTTGAAAATCCAACAACAAATAATAACATTCTAATCTATATTTCCGAAGGATATGTTCAACACCTCATAAAAAACTAATTTCCATAACGGTCATATTTCCTACTTTTATAATCGATCATCCTTACTAATCCACAGTTCATAATGGCTCTAAACGAAGCTACTTCATGCCAGTTTAATGCTAATTTAATTTAAAGTATAATTTTTTCTCTAATGCCGATGTAAATCACTGATAGTTGTGTGAGAAAAACATTGTATGAAAAACATTTTATTTTAAAAGAATTTTCCGATATTGAATTTTTTTCTTGTTTAATGTTTCGTGACTAGTATTTGAGTACTTCAGCTACTCGTTTATAAGGTATTTTTATGCATTTTTATTAAAATTAAATAAAAAATATAGAGAGAGAAAATGTTTCAAATTAAACCGTGAGTTTATACGGGTGTCCTTTCTCTATTTATTATTCGTCATTCAAATAATAGATACGTTCGAACTAGAAAATAATACTTAACTTCCAAAGATCATAATTGTAGGCATGCTAGGGTACGTAGTAATTGGTGTGTCAAGTATTGAAAATCCGAAAAAAAATATTCGAGTGTTTGAAGAAGTTATGAAGATTAAGTTTTGGTGGGGTTCTACTGATAAGCAGTCCAACAGGATCAGTGCCTTCCCCCTTATTTTAAACACATTGGCACATTGACGCATCACATTTACTGGCTATCTGCGTAATCCTAGAGCAGGCACCTCTTCAAACTGTCGCGATGCTTTATCAGGCAAATAAAGGGTTATGTCTTCGCAAACAGAGGCAACCCCGGCGTTCGAGCCGTATCTTTTCAGCGCAGTTGTCACCTCCTATCCCGCGACCATCTGTTGTTTTGGCAAATAGAGCAGGCTGTCATTGTCCTGTAAGGTGCATGCCGTCGCCCGCACTCTACCAACACTGGAGTGTGCCGCCGTGCTTAACCAACCTCTATTGGGAAGGCTTACCGTCCCGGTAAGGGCTTGGGACGCGAGTAAATATTCCCGATCTGCATACGGAACGAATATTTAAAGCGGCGCGGGCGGGCAGATGGTTTGTGTTTCTCGTAATGAAGTCACGAGTTCCTGGCGAGGCGGCGGTGGAGAGGGGTGATTGCAGATTCACTACACTGCGTTTAAGGAACCAACGCATGGCCTTGATCGAGTAGAAGAGCATTGTCAATAGGTCGCTTGCAATATTTACGATCGCCCCAAGAATCAAACACAGGTGCCCGGGTTCCTCATGCGACGATAGACCCTCAGTACTAATCGTTCGCGAAATGCGGCAATCCAGTCACTTGATCAGACGTTTGAGACAAAGACTTAAGAATTCTATGAAAGTTCTGCGCTTTGTTCTCGCTTTGTCATTTTTTCTGTTGGAATCATTTTAGAAAACTGAGAGTTCGTGGAATCTTATATATTACTGGCGGTTAAGTGTCTTTGTGAATGTTAAGCGAGTTCGGGAAAGCCAATATTCACATAGCACAGCAGGTGCGTTTTGACAAAGCAAAATATTTTGTCAGGTGTAGCTCGGTAGACGGTAGCTCGTCTTATCGAGAATATCGTGGGTTCGTTTTTCTCAGAAACCGAAAGATTGCTACAGATTCAACTGATAACAAGAATTGACTCCTTAAAACATCCAATACCCCCAAATTTTTATATTTGTAATTTTAATAAAAGAGTAGTTCCCTAGTGATAAATAATTTATAACTTAATTTTTATCGTATCATAACGGAATTGGGATATTCCAACCCAAAACCAAACTGTCCGGAAGCAAAAAATTAAGCTGTATCTTTCATGTAGAGGTGAAAGTGAATAATCATATAAAACAGCATATACACAGCATATGAAAGCAGGAGAAGCTGAAATCTTAGAGAAAATTGGGTGTTCACAAAATACATGGAAATGTATGTAAATAAATAGCAAGTAACAGAATCATAGATAAAAGGGAAAAGACGAAAAGGAAAAGAGACCTGGAATAAGCAAAAGCTCTTTGATGACTAAGAGCGGCTTGCAAAGTGCCACACCGGTGGTCACTAACGACTCTCTTTGGGCGTCTTTCTGGCCCTCCCTCTCTTGGGCTGCCCTCACAAGGACCACCGCCACCACCACTACTACCACTACCACCCCCACAACTACCTCCCCATCCACCACACAACCACCACCATACCACCACCATCACACTACCACAATCACACCACCACTTTCACATCACCACCACCACACCACCACCATACCACCACCATCAGACCACCACCACCACACCACCACTTTCCCATCACCACCACCACACAACCACCACCATCACCTTCGCCATCACCCATTACACACTAGCGCCGCTCCTCTCCACCACAAAACGTCCTTATTGCTCTATCTTCCTCCTCCATTTTCCCAATATGTTCTCTTTCACTAACATCGCCACCACATCTCCCTTCCCACTCGTCGCTCCCTAATGCACACCCCACGCTACCGCATACCTTGAAGACAATGCTGGCCTTCCCCAATTACACTATCCCCATTAGTGTCTCCACCACCCCAAGGTCAACTCCTGCGCGATCTGTCCAGCCTTCTTGATCTTCTCCATCCCACCCTCCAGCCTCTCGGGCGGCGGAGCACCTGTCGCCGCCTCTGACTCAGCCACCGCTGCCCTCCGCCCCCTGCCCCGCCCCCGCCCCCGCCACCGGTTTCGCTGCGCTGCCGCCTCGTCGCCACCGCCGCCGCCGCCGGGCAATCCGCTAATGCGCCAGCGCCAGCGGCGGCGACTCGGCCTTTCAGGGCTGCACGCGCTTTGATCTGCGCGCCACGGTGGCTGGCCGGCCTGGGGTTGAGGAGGTAGCGGCGGTGGGCGGAGTCAGCTTTTGGGTTGGGGGTGTGTTAGCGGCCCAGGGAGCAGCTGGGGTTAGTGGGATGGTAGCGGGGCAGGTGGGAGTGATAGTGGGGGGGTTGGGAGGGGAGGACGATGGAGGTTGCGGGTGGTGAGCGGGGTGGCGGTAGTCATCGTTGGCAGCGGCGAAAGTGGCGGGGACGGCAGAGGCGCACGCGCAGGTGGCTGTGAAGTGGGCGCGGGACAGAGCTGAAACAGGCGGTGGCGCCTGCAAGGTTCTGCGGGCATTTGCGACAGGGGTGGTGCATGGTTCAGGACATGAGTCCGGGAGTGATGTCTCAGTGCACCAACGGATGTCACTGCAGTGCCAATGACCGGAAAGTCCTAGGATCGAGTCCTGTCGGCGGCAGGATTTTCGACACTAGCTTTTCAGCTAGGTCGAATTCAGTCGCTGTCTGGAAGAGAATCCTAGAGGCCGGCTGCACTGATCGGTAGTTTTCCGTGGTTTCTCCCATCAATACTAGGCGAATGCCGGAGCAGTCCCCTAACAAACGAGCCACGGACCGCGCGCTATCTTTCCTTTCTCTTTCTTGTTCTATCCTCACCCCTTACACTCACACTTACACTAACATGCACCATGCTACCGCTGGGCACCGCCCCAGCCGGGACAAGCTCTACGCTCCCGACAGGTGTCACGGAATATGTGGTAGTTCATAGTGTGTGTATGTGTAAGGGGAGAGAATAGGACAAGGAAGAGGAAGAACAGATCGCGGCCCGTTTGTTAGGGTACTGCTCCGACATTCGCCTGGTGTTGATCGGAGAAACCACGGAAGACTACCGATCAGGCAGCCGGCAGCCTCACAAGCATCCTCACATCAGGGCAGCCTCACACCTAATGTTGAAAATCCTGCCACCGTCAGGACTCGACCCAAGGACCTCCCGGTTAGGGGCGTTGCAGTGACATCAGTGGATGCACTGAGCTCCCCCTCCCGCTTCAGATAGTTTTAAAGTAACAATTGTAACCCGTGCGAATACGACTTTTGTGAGTGATAGAAAGGAAGTTTGCCATGCAGAATATCCGAAAGAGTTCGAAAAACCGTCCGTATACTATTAGTCTCTACCAGGGGTATCCAACTTGCAACGCCTCAGGGGCCAGAAAAACCCTACATCTTGGGTCATCCACCCCTGACTACTCCGTATTGTTGACCTCTGACGTTTGCTCAGCTGTTCTGAAACGGGAGAGGGGGGATGAAACCATACGTGATATCAGGCCATACCATGCATAGCGCAGAGAAACACATGGGCATGATTTTGAATTTCTGAATTAAGTCGTAAAAGATAATTCTTAAATCTAAACTTAAACCCATTTTTACATTGAGAGGATGTTGACTTCGACAAGACACGTGGGCTAGGCACGCAATGTTCTCGCCGTACGTAGATGCAAGGGACTTTCAATTTTGTCTAATAACCTTTCGCAGGCCGCGCAGGTCGCATAACCTTCCGTCTATGGAAAATCCACCACGTCGATCGTGGCTTGAACCCGCGATATTAGAAAGCATGTACGGAATTTTATAAAGTAAATCATTTATTTTTTCTGTGCGTTTGAAACTCTTGATATTTCCATCCAACTCGACCCAATTCTCATTTCCCCGCGCCGTGCCTTTTTCATTCACTCGCACTCGGAGGCGAATCAAATCGACTAAAAACGCCCGCGCCACCTGGAAACGGGATGGGCCTACTCTACTCGGCTGGCGGCGCGGCGTTGAATTCGGGGCAGCGTAGCGCGCGCAGTATGGCAGTGTGGCTGCTGCCTTAAATAAATAAGGCGCGCGGTCCAATGCGGGGGAGTGGCCGGTCCAATACGCGAGATGCGCCGCCTGGCGACGACGGCGTCATAACCTGCGGCGACGCCGGCCGCTGCCAGCCCGTCGCGCCCCGCCAGGCAGCCACGCCGCCGGCCGACGCCAATCCGCGGGATTGTGATAGGGAGGCGTCGGCCGGACGGCATACGCGCCGTGCCCGGCCGCTGGGTGGCCACAATGGGTGCAACCGTACGGGCAGAGAGGCCAAAGAAACTTTGTATAACTTATAAATAAACTTAAATATTGTCTGAATGTTTTGGTAATACATTAAAAAGTTAATCACAGACACATTGTCGTATGCTCCAAGAAAAGTGTCAACCCTGCAATGCAAAATTTAGGAGTGCAATAGTTTAGGAGTGCTCCAAATAGAAGAGCAAGATCAAGAATTGATGTAGTATGACCCAAAAATATCATAAGAAAATTCTAAATTTTTGTAATAAAATACTTAAGGAATTTTTGTAAAATACTTAAAAGAAAATTTTTAAGAATCTATTTTTAAAATTATTTGCGTATTCATACATCGTTATAAAACACGTTGTTTATTACGTAAATATTGTCTGAACGTTTTGGTAATACATTAAAAACTTAATCGCAGACTCATTGTTGTATACTCCAGGAAAAGTGTCAACCTTGCATTGCAAAGTTTAGCAGTGCTCCAAATAGAAGAGCAAGATCAAGAATTGATGTAGTATGACCCAAAAATACCATAAGAAAATTCTAATTTTTTGCAATAAAATACTTAAGTAATTTTTGTAAACTACGTTTGTAATAAAATACTTTTAAAAAAATGTTTAAGAATCTATTTTTAACATTATTTGTGTATTCATATATCGTTATAAAACACATAGTTTTTATTACGTAAATATTGCCTGAACGTTTTGGTAATACACTAAAAACTTAATCGCAGACGTATTGTTGTATACTCCAAGAAAAGTATCAACCCTGCAATGGAAATAATTTATATATTATAAGAAATACTTTGTTTATATGTCTTAAGAACTATTATCGTCTGTTTTTCATTTAAAGGGTGATTTTGTATAATTCTGTGATTTTCTCTCCCTATGTTATTTCTTATATGATACATCATATTATTTTTCTACAACGTAATGTAGTTTGTATCATTGTCTAAACTTCTCAAAGTTACTAATAATTCAGAGAAATTGATGCGATTATAAATAAATCACACTACGAAGTACATTTCGATATCAAGATCGGGTGAGTGAGTGACTAAGTGAGTATTAAGTGTTTCCGGGGATATCAAATATTATGGACGTTATTCCCGTGAATGTAGCGCATGTTGTACCCGGGAGGTGGAAGTGTTCCTCGCCACCTAGGACGTGAGATCCGGTGCCAATCTATAAGTCGGTCTCTGACCGGGAGGTGCTAGGTTCGAGTTCTGACGGTGGCAGGATTTTCGACACTAGCTTTTCAGCTAGGTCGAATTCCGTCGCTGCCTGGAGAAGAATTCTAGCGGCCGACTGCTCTGATCGGTAGTTTTCCGTGGTTTCTCTGATCAACACCAGACGAATGCCGGAGCAGAACCCTATCAAACGGACCACGGACCGCGCGCGATTTGTTCTTCCTCTTCCTTGTCCTCTCCTCTCCCCTTATAAACTCACTTACACTAACATGCACTACACTACCACATATTCCGGGAGAGCGGTCGGGAGCTTAGAGCTTGGCCCGGCTGGCGCGGTGCCCCGCTGGTGGGAGAGTCCCGGTTAGGGGGAAACCCCACTAGCCGACGGTAGGTCGGCGCCGGATCTCGCCATCCAGCGGGAGATGATCACCGCTATCTTCTGAGAAAAAGCATGCACTACACTAACGGGACTAATGACCAAAGCAGTTGACGCGCCCGGAAACACGAAAAAATCAATCAATATAAGTCGGTTTGCGAGGGTTTTCCTCCCAAGGTATCTTTCCCAGTCGGGTTGCGCTCTAAGCTCCCGACTGGTCTCCAGATAGGTGTGTTAGTGTAGTGCGTGTAAGTGTATATGTAAGGGGGGAGAAAAGGGAGACAGATAAAAACGCGCGTCGTCCGATGCCCATTGTTAGTATTCTGCTCCGAAGTTCGCGTGGTTTTGATCGGAGAAACAACGAAAATGAAGGTTGAAAAGTGAAAGTTTAGGAGGAAGTTGGTAAATGAAAGACTCCAAAAGCATTTACATTTCGGCCAAAGTAGTTCAGCATTGTTTTGGTATTATTACCTCTTAAAGTAGCTAATTTTGTATTGCAATAATGTGATTTTAAAATTTTACTTTCTAGGTATACTTCTATTTGTATTCGAAATGTAAATATTGGTATTCTCATAACCATTGTTATCTGTTTATTGGTTACCAGGGATGGTGAGTTATCTTATGGTGTTGAATGGTGTCTGCATAATATCATATCTATGCATTTTTATCATACTAATCTGGTTACCTATTTTCGAACTACACTGGCAATATGTTTTCAGCGGCCTATTCCGACTCTTTTCAAGTTCTGTCTGGACACCTGAGGAACCTGTAGGAGCTTCTAGGGTATTCCACTGCTCTCTAGGTAGACCTCTGTAGAAAGGAGTCCATATAACCCATTGAATATCTCACTGAAGTAGCTCCCGGAAAACACTTTTTTTAAAAGGGAAAACTATGAATTTTTTAAAAATGGGAAGTGATTGAAACATTTTAGGTTTCCACTTTTTGTATTTATGTTAGCATTACCGAAATTTGATTTCGTATTTCCTAGTATGTTACCACCTCGTAACAACGCAGAGAACAAGTAGATTAAAGTAGTTTTGTAATGTCTTGGTCACTATTTTTATAATTACATGTACTGAAACAAATTGCACCTTTTTAGACCGCAGTAAAATGACCTTTTATTACGCCCATTTCCGAGTACGCCACGTTTTAGAATTATCTCTTAAAAATATTTTTCGACGAAAAGAAAAACAAGGGAGACATATTTCCTTAACCCTTACAACATGCACAGAATTCATCGAAATCGTAGAGGAACAGCCCGTGATGTTGCCTTGTTGGTTCTGGAGGATAATTCTAGAGGCCGGATGCTCTGATCGGTAGTTTTCTGTGGTTTCTCCGATCAACACCAGGCGAATGCCGGAGTAGTACCCTACCAAACAGGCCAATGACCGCGCGCGATTTGTTCTTCCTCTTCCTTGTCCTATCCTCTCCCCTTACTCACACACACTTACACTAACATGCACTACACTACCACATATTCCGGGAGACCGGTCGGGAGCTTAGAGCTTGTCCTGGCTGGGGCGGTGCCCCGCTGGTGAGAGAGTCCTGGTTAGGGGGAAACCCCACTAGCCGACGGTAGGTCGGCACCGGATCTCGCCATCCAGCGGGGGAAGATCATCGCCATCTCCCGCGAAAAAACATGCACTACACTAACGTGACTAATGACCAAAGCAGTTGACGTGCCCGGAAACACGAAAAAATCAATTAATCAATCAATCCTTGGTGGAAATTCCATGGCGTCCGGCGGCAGGGGAGGCGGCCCCGCGCGTCCGTTTTTCGACCCCTGTCCGCCGGCGTCTGCGCACCGGGCACGCGTGCCTACGCCGGCCCCGGCCCCAGTCCCCGCCTCGCCCCGCCCCGCGTGCGGCCGGCGCGGCGCCTCGCGGGAAATCTCGCTAAGTGCGAGACGTGTCGGGAATAAGGCGTCGGCCGAGGCCCTGGGCGCGACGCGACGCGGCGCTGCGCGGTGCGGCGCGGCGCCGCCAGTTTTCCGGGCGAATCGCCCGCGAGGGGCGGTGGAGCGCGGCGCTGCCGCCAGATTTTCCGGGCGAATCGCCCGCGAGGGGCGGTGGACGCGCCCCGCCCCGCGCCACGCCCCCGCGCCACGCCCCGCGCCACGCCCCGCGCCCCGTCCCCGCTCCCGCCCCCGCCCTGCGCCCTGCCCTCCCTTCTCGCCCCACCTTCCCTACCCACTCCACACGCCGCGTCCGATCCATCTCCTCCTCCGCGCCCGTGCCCCGCGCCCCGCCCTTCTTTGCCCGCCCCACCCTCCCTACTCGCCCTGCTCGCTCCTCCTACAACTCCGCGCCCGGGTACCCGCGCCCCGCCCTTGCTACCGCTGTGCCGCCGCACGCGTCCCTGCTTTGGTGCGAGAGCAGTGAGGGAGATGGCTCAGGGCATCAACTGCTGTCACTGCAGTCCCTCTGATCGGGAGGTCCCTAGCTTTGCGGCAAGGTCGAATTCAGTGCCTGTCTGGAGGAGAATTCTAGCGGCCGGCTGCTCTGGTAGTTTTCCGTGGTTTCTCCGATCAACACCAGGCGAATGCCGGAATAGTACCTTAACAAACGGGCCACAGACCGCGCGCGATTTTTCCTTCCTCTTCCTTGTCTTATCCTGACCCCTTACACACACACACACACACACACACACACACTACCATACATGTAGGGAGACCGGAAGCTTAGAGCTTACCCTGACTGGGGCGCCCCCGCTGGTGGGAGATACTTGGTTTGGAGAAAACCCTGGCTAGTCGACGGTAGGTCTACGCTGGATATCGCCGTACAGTGGGGGATTACCCCCGCCACCTCCCGAGCAAAAAACACGCACTACATTTACGGGACGAATGACCATAGTAGTCGACGCGCGCGGAATCACCATTAATCAATCAGTGAGAGAGGTGGGAGGGGGTGACTTTGCGGGAAGCTGAGGAGAGAGCTGGGAACTGCGTCGGGACGAGGATTGGGAAACGGACGGTGGTGGAGCGGGGAGCATGGGATCGGCGAAGAGGCGGGGTTTGGTGGTGCGGGGGGGGGAGGCGGGGGGGCGTGGGCGTGGAGGCTAGGGGCAAAGATGGGGCGGTGGCGGTCTAACATGGGATCGGCGTGGAGGTGAGGTTGGTGGAGGCGGCAGCGGCGGCGGGGGGACGTGGAAGGCTGGGAGCGGTGGGACTATATAGGGACGGAGGCGGCTACTTGCTCTGTTCGTGCAGAAATATCCAAAGAGAACATTTCGAACCATTTTTGAAAAAATCTTGATTGGGTATTTTTGAAAAATGTTCATCATAAAACTAAAATGAAACGAAAAAAATCAACAATTTGAAAAAATGTGCGCTAAATGAGTGAAATTTTGAAAAAAATAATTTCTGCAGTTTTCTAAATATTGAGGATTTATTGAAACCGTAACTGAACATTATTTGGAAGGACATATCTTGTCACAAAAAAGAAAACTATAAAGCTTTTTTGTGGAAGTTTTAAACATGTTCTACAATCTTCATCTACCTCCAGGGAATTTGCGAAATACAGAAGAATCTTAATTTGTGATTTAGAGTAGATTGAACGTGGAATATCTATTTTTGAGAACATTTTATATGCACAACCTTTCGCAGTTTAGTAGTTAGTTTTGTTTACAGACGGACACATAGACGGCGAGATGAACGGAGGGGAAGACGTTTTAAAAAAGGCGCAATATTTTTAAATCGGAGATTTCCATAACATGTAATTCCGTCTAAACCTCGATATCAATTTTATGCAGTATTATATTACTTTACCTCTATTTCTTTTATACTACATGCATACATGTGTACGAGAAAATAAATGGGAATACAATTATTCTTCATATTTTCCTTTCAAGTTTTGTAATTTTGAATTTTTAAGAGACATCTGATTTAAAGTTCTTTCTCAATTCAACATATTCACTTTCTATAGTTCCGGGTGTCGCCTACTTTAAATATTTTTATATAAATCACTCCTCACAATATCAGCTTACTCCACTATTGAAGCCAGACTTCATAATTGAGTTCGCGACACTCCAATGAGCCATTAGAGAACGTATTTCTTCTTCCAGCATACGTAAGCAGGGGACTTTTGGACCTGGCGCTCCTTTCATTACCGTCCGCGATCAGAACCATTCACGCGGCTTCCGATATTCAAACGCGCAGTGAAAGCATTCGGTGAGTTGTGAAGGTGATTCTGTATGCGGGTCGCGAATACTAATCATTAGGGGGCTTTCATCGAATCGACTGTTGAAAATTGCAGTCTACATTGGGATCTGAAAGTGTGATTCATGTACGCGCCTCAATATTTCCATTGCATTGGGCTTCTGAAAGTGTTTCGACATGTAACATATTTTCCAGTTATGCACTATACAATGAGAACAAATGAAGTAACAAAAGCTTTCAAGTGAAAGGGAAAATGTTTACTTATGTAAAGTATGTGCAAAGAAATAAAGGATAAACATTACCCACTATAGCATATGAAACCAAAACCTGTTGATTCCGGATTATCTTCGCACGCATCTTTCACATGGGTTGTCAAAATGGCCGAATAATGTTCGGAATGGCTTTGAATTTTTGTTGTGACTGTCCCAGGGATAAATAATTTGGTTCAAAATGTATACTGGAATACGTCCGTGTTTAAAAGGGAAGCTCTCGGTTTAGTCCTTGTATCATTGACCAAGTATCAACCAAATTCGTCAACATTTTAGCACTTTCCGCGTAATTTTGCGTAAAAATACGGGAGAGAAAGTTTGTGCTGTTTTAGCGTAACTAGTTTTCTAATGAAAAACTAAATAACAATTTTTTCTCTTCACAAACGTTAATTCGAAACTTCGATTTATTAGGTATACTCACCGCAAAGTTTTGATCGCAACACACTACCTAGGCCAACACCCAATTAGGATCTAAAGCCTAGCTGTTCCACTGAATCCCCCTCCGCCACCCCGTCATCCTCGCTTTCTCCTCAACCTTCACCTTCGCCACCTCTGGCACCGTCGCTTGGTTCTCTGCCTTAGACACCACCAACGCCTCATGTTCCAACACCACCGCTTTCGGCTTCGTCACATCCGCCTCCAACCCCTCCTGCGCCCTCACCTCCTTAGCCTCTTCAGCATCTGCCTTCTGCTTCTTTCTCTGCTTTATTTCTCCTCCCTCCTCAACTTCTCCCTCCTCAACTTCTCCCTCCTCTAACACTACCATTTCCTTTTCCTCTGCTTCCACATCCACCTCCTCTTTCGCCTTCACCACTGCCTCCCTCTCGTCTTCTTCCGCTATTCTTTCCCTTCGACCTTCGCCACCCGTTTCACTTAATCTCTTCATCGTCTCACCTCATCCTCCGCTTCCCACAGGAACAACTATACCGAGAGGTTCGAGGGTTCGAATTCCGACGGTGGCGGATTTTCAACACTAGTTAGATAGCTAGGAGGAATTCAGCAGCTGTCTGAAGGAGAATTCTAGTGGTGGGATACTTTAATTGGAAGGTTCCCATAATTTTTCCGATCAGTACCTGGCGTTTGGGGAAATAATACCTTAACGGACAATGGATGGCGTGCGATCTTTTCTTCCTTCTTATTGACACCTCCTCATTCCTTACACATATCCTCCCACATACAGTTACACTCACTTGCACTGCTCTTCTACATTTATCAGGAGACCAGTCACTAGTAGGGGAACTATAGAGGAAAACCCGGAAAAGGTGTTTAGGCATAACCGTATAGTTAGCATACCCACCTATCAGAAAATTAAAAAATAATTTTCCAGAATTTGGTACTAATTATGAACTAATTTATACTCAAATTTAAAAATTTTGAACCGATGCAGAACATCAAAATAAACAACGTGTACGAGTGGGTGCGCTAACATAACGTTAAGTCAGCGTATCCACACAAGAAAAACCCATCGCCCTCCCGTCCTCCTCCTTACACACCTCCGTGTTCACCCTCTCGTCCTCCTCCTCACACACCTCCGTCTTCGTCCTCCCGTCCTTCTCCTCACACACCTCCTTCTTCGCTCTCCCGTCCTTCTCACACACCTCCGCCTTCGTCCTCCCGTCCGTCTCTCACACACCTCTGACTTCGACCTCCCGTCCTCCTCCTCACACAGCTCCGTCTTCATCCCCCTCCTTTACACCTTCCGTCTTCGCCCTCCCGTCCTCCCTCTCACACACCTCCGTCTTCGCCCTCGTCCTCCTCTCACTCACCTCCGTCTTCGCCCTCCCGTCCTCCTCCTCACACACCTCCGTCTTCACCCTCTCGTCCTCCTCCTCACACACCTCCGTCTTCGCCCTCCCGTCCTCCTCCTCACATACTTCCGTCTTCGTCCGCGCCTTCGCGCCCCGCCCCCCCCTCCTCCTAGGCCTCGGCCGCGGCAGCGCCTGCGCGTTTCATATTCATGGCTCGGCACGGGCCGGGGAGCATATTGGCGGCGGGAGTTTTCTAAATGGAAATGCTGCGCGCGCGTGAACGCTCGGCTGCGCGCTCGATGGCTGCGCGCGGGGCGACAGCTGCGCGGCGCCGGGGGGCGCGCGGCCGAGGGGGGCGGCGCCGACGCGGGGATTATCGGCCGCCCGGGGCCTCCGCTGCCGATGACGGCGCGCGGGGCGCGGCCGGGGGTGGGGGAGGTCGGGGTCGCTTTGCGCCCGAATGCGCCACACGTCGCGCCCGGCAGACGGACGGAAAAAACAAGTCGGACTTGTTTTGTGCTTTTGCATCTAGCTTTTATTTCTAGGTTTATTGTAATCTCTTCATTATTAGTACTAACTAGGATTACTCAAAGCATTTATTGCAAGTGAAATTGAGTAGGATTTAAAAGAAATTGTATTAAACTGAAACACACACAAAACTACTATTTTTCTATACCAGCATTATAGACATTTCCTGTTGCAAGAAATCGTTCATAAAAGGACCTTTTACGGAACAAATGATGACGTATTGGATTTTACGGCACGAATGATTGCTTGAGCACACCTTCAGCCAATCGAAACGAGAGAATTTTGTGGAGGTAGTGGTAAATGGAACATCCGACCACAGTTTTCTTGCACAGATTTAAAAAACCCGAAACGTCAAAAGACCGTTCTTTCTCAAAATTAAGTTTGATTCTCATAAAAATTTGTAAGGCTGTTTGTTATACAAAAAATAACGTATGCAACTCGTTTATAATGTTGCTTTATTGAATTCGTACAAATTTGAAAACTCGGTCCTACCGCGCTCGTTTTCAAAACATGTACTCATTCAATAAAGCTAAACATTTTTAACTAATTGCATAAACTACTATTAAGACAGTGTCGATGACATAATCACTAAACACAAGAATACTTTTTAAGACGATATTTCCTAAAAATATGATAAACAATTAACATTAAAAAATACTATTGTTGAAATTTGATTTTCTGGTGGCCCAAATGTTAAAAATTGTGAAAGAAGAAGAAGGATATTTTGTAAAACGTGTGTTTTCTTACAATGTTAGGAGATTGGAAAATCAAAGCTTGTTTCGATCATATTCGGACGCAACTTCTTTCTGCTCGGAAGGCCAGGGCCGATTAATATCTTATGAGAACCTAAGAATGAAGCAATGAAACCATTAATAATATTAAACATATTTACATATTGAACATATTTAATCAATATTATAGCATTAAGGTAAAACATTTGCAATTCAAAATACTATTAATATTATTTTTATGAATTTACAAAGTAATATCATATTTGGTCTACAATGTATTGGGAGCACCTATTCAGCCCGATATTTTAAGAATCTGGCGAGGTTGGCCAGCCTGACTTTGCTAGGGATAAATACGAGTGTCGACACACTCGTCATGTTTGCACAATGGAACGTGTGCAGCTGCGATATGTCTTTGATCCGAGTGAATATGCTAGAAAATCAATTGGAGGCGGAATTGGAGATAATTCGTGATTTTCCCAATTATTCCCTACATTTCTGTTTAGTCAGATAAGTTAATTTCCTTCTGGTTCCTGAGTAATGGTTGCGTGTGTATTTGCGCACCTAATGTAAGTTTTAAAAAATCGTAAACCTTAACAATGTAAGTCGAGATTTTCAAGTTATAACAATAATTGAGGATTATTGATTGACAGCGAACACATTGAGACGTCTGCTTATCCAATCTAGAAGATTAATAAACCCCAAAAAACCAAGATGTTTTTTTTAAAATTTATTTTCCTCCTGTTCGGCAGTTTTGCCTTTCAGGGGTTTGAACATTTTTTATTTGTAATACATAACTTTTTTAAGTATTCACGTTTGAGCATACAACCTCTCACTTCTTGTATCTTACTACTAACTAATTTCATAGGATTTATACTTAATGGTGATGATAAGGGGTGAAAGGACGAAACACAAATACAACCATGTCCGAGGCGGGACTCGAACCCGCGAAAAGATGTGTTGCTCTCTTGCAATATTTAGTTTTCACATGTTTCAGCGTATTCACAGACTCAAAGATTGACAACCCACCCAAGCCAGACTCGCAAGCCCCACTTGAGTGTGGATGGCGCCCTTCAGTCCGCTCGTGCGTTAATTCGCCCTCGCGCATGGCCCACTGCGTTCTCCACGAGGGCGGGGGGAGGGGGCAGCGCCGATTGTTTCTGCTTTCTTGCGCGCCGAGAGGCCGAGGGGCGGCGGGCGGCGCTCAATCGTAACGGGGGCGCAACCCCCCTGCCCCCCTCCACCCCCCGCCAGTCGCGGTGCTGCACTTCGCTCTGCGGAGCCGCCGCCTCCGGTGGGATGCAGTGACCTTGCTGAAATGCACGAGTCTCCAGGGAGGGAGAAAATTCATTAGCACTATGACGCTCACAACACTCAGCATAAAATCTGCGTGCCGATCGTTTGATCAATCAATCAATCAATCAATAGGCATAGGAGGTTTCGGTCGATATATCGTTCAAATCTATTACACAATGCAGATTGATGGTATAAATCGTCTTCTCCGACAGGTTAATAAATAAATTATTTAAGTATGTCACTATCTATTCGTGGTCAGTTTCATCACCTCCATCAAAATCACCATCATCATAATCATCATAACGGATCATCAATTTCTCATAATAAGTTGGCTAAAGATGTTACGAAATTACGCCGTATTCAAGAGAGTCGTTTACAACTAGCAAACATTTTCTTCCCTTTCAGAGGATGAAACTTTAACTCATGTCTCCATAGGTATAAGTCTGCATAATATATCTGTGACACCCTGTTTGTATTATGAAATACGGATAAATGTTTGTCTGAAATAAACTAATACAGATAGTGGCTGTAACAGAAATAATGGTTTTATTAGCACCCTGCACCATAAACTACGTCATAATTTAAGAGTACGTCATAATTTTATTTTTCAAAGGATTGGTTGATTCAGTAATGTAATGAGTCTACTAAGTCAAGTACGAGAAAAATGCATTTTTTACAGCAATTTCTCCAATAGTTTTATGACGCTTTCGTCTCGTAAGTTTTGGAGGTTTGTGATATTTAAATTAGCATCAACTTTCTAGAAAAAAAATGCATTACAAGCATTTCTTGAATAAACGATACAAGAAGAAAATAATACAAGAGAAAAGGCAATAAAAGTAATATACACAGAAGAGAAACTCATTAAAAATACTAATTTTTCGATATTAAAAGGAGCATGAGTCAAACATATGTATAAAATAAATAAAAAAATTGCACTTGCGGAATCAGAATATTCCTCCTTGGTGATTAAAATACTTGGGAAATTGGTATGTTTAATGATTTTGTACCTTTAAAGAAAATAAGTAGGCTTCATTTACTTGATGTTCATAGAACTTTGAGTAAATCTTCAACTTACTAATAGCAAAATTTAATTTGAAATAATTTTGTTGGGGCATTTTCTGTCACCTCCCCAAATAAAGCTCAGGGGCATTACCAATTATTATTGAAAAAAATGAATCTTTAAAAAGATAAATTAAAATGTAGTGACACTTTACTAATTAATTAATACCATACGCATGGCAAATTGAACTCTCATTCGTCATTTAAATTTATGTAGTTGCGAGTAGAAATAAAACACATCAAAAGTAAATATAAAATGCAAGCAATTAAAATACATTCAATGTTATATAATGAATATTTTATTATGAAAATGTACTCTGAGCGTCCCAAACTGTTAACAATTTTTTATGAATATCCATTGTTTATTTCATTGATTTCTTTAATATTACAAAAAAATTAATGACTATAGTTGGCTCAGCTCTGCACAGAACGAAAAAGAACCCTTATATGAACTGAAATCCACAAACAGGGGACAATACTTTATTCACATTAATTAGTGTACTGTTGAATGGTGCTAATTTATATATAAAAAGAGCGAAATATATTAAATTCATTTTCGTATGTATAAATATATGTATTTGGCATGTATAATGCAACAAATGGCTCCTATGAATTCTTAAATACATCCCTTTCTCTACATTTCTTTGTTCGCCATCTCAATGGGTTCAGAGATTTTGACGACATCCTCCTCTGCATGAATAATCCCCCGTTTCTAAGAAAATTTCCTTCCATCGGCAGCGCTGCTTAATTCTTTATCCTTCAGCCTGACGCCGGTACCAATCTCTCCGAGCAGCTTTCAGAATTCGAGGAACCGGATCATTGTGCATGCATCTGCTGTTCCGACTCACGTTTCCTAGGTGGTGTATAATGGACGATCGTTCACGCGAAAAGAATCGGCCAGATACTGACTGGTGTTAGATACCGAAAACGCCGGAATATACATGTCTCAGTATAAACAACACGACCGGACTTTGAATTTTAGTGCGGGTTTCAGCCTGAGTTAGTTCAGAACTAGCATTTTCTTTGTCTCTACAGTAACTCTCACCGGGAGGTACTAAAGTTCGAGTCCCGAGGGTGGCGAAGTTTGAAACTAGATAGATAGTGAGGTCGAATTCGTTCACTGTTTGAAGTGGAATTCTAGAGCGGGCTACTCTGATTGGTAATTTTCCGTGGTTTCTCCAATCAATACAGACAAATGAGGGAACAGGCCACACAAACGAGCCACCGACCGCGCGCGATTTTTCCTTTCACTTCTTTGTTAGTTTCTAGCATACTCTCGTTTACTACGTACACAGTACACAGAAAGAATTGTAGTGTTGTGAGAGAAAAAAACCGAAAATTATCTCCCCTTTGCTCACAGACAAACACACACATGTATATGTGTAATACACTTGTCTGAAGCTCAGTTGGCATGATAGAGCAAGGGCGGTGTACCGGTAGGTGAGGTAATGGAGGAGATCTCATGTAGTTATTAAGAGCCTTCAGTGACTTCAGTTCTGTATAACAACTCGCAATCAGGAACGAAATGCACCCTGCCGCGGAGGATACTTTTGTTCAGTACCAATACTGACGGAAAGAATAGTAAGTACCACGTCTACGACCAAGACATTCTGTGCATTGTTTGCGCTTCAAGACACTCAACTGCCCGCAAGGGACATGTAATAACAGCCCCCCTTCAGGAGCTCACTGCATGGAGGGCGCGGGCGGCAAGAGCCATCCGTTGGCGTGTCGCCGCCTCCCCCCCCTTCCCCCTCGCCCCCGCCCTCGCCTCCGCCGCCGACTTATCGAGTGTCCACTAATTTCGCCCGCGCCCGCACCCTCGCCCTCGCCGCGTCCTCGTCCCCGTCCTCGTTTCCGTCCCCGCGGTCCCCCGTCGAGCGTATCCGTTTCCAGCGTTCCGCCGAGTGCCTTTTCCAAACTCATAAGCCAGCGCTCTGGCTGACGGAGCCCGCTCGCCTCATTTCGCAGGGCGAAGCAGCCAGCGGCGTGGCGCGCTCGCCCGAGGGCTGGGAATTAAGACAAGTGAGTAACGCGGCGCGGGTGCCAATTGAGTTATCCGCGCCGCTCGCGCAGCCCCGCTCCGCTCTGTGCCGCGCCGCGCCGCGCCGCGTCGCGTCCGCCGCCCGATCCATAAATTAATTGAAAATTAAATGTTGTATCAGAGGCGCGTCCATTAGGGCGAGTGCTGCAGGGGGTGGGGTGAGGAGGGGGGAGCGCGAGAGGGGGAGGCGGCGGGGGAGCGTGACCGCCGGGGGGAGGGAGCGCAGCGAGGGGGACCAAATCCCCCGCACCCTCTCGCCGCCGCCGCCCGCTGCCGGCGTGGCGTGTCGTATCGGATCGGTTGGAATCGGATGGTGTGCGAGGCGCATAACTGTGGGGCTGTGTAGGAGGCGGTCGCGGTCACGGGTTGCGGAGTGGGCGGCGGCGAGTAGTGGCGGCGGAAAGAATGTGGGCGGGTGTAGGCGGGGTGGGGGGGCGGGGAGGGTGGGTGCGGGCGGGGAGGGTGAGTGCGGGCGGGAGAGTGGGTGCGGGCGGAGAGGTGGGCGCGGACGGGGAGGATGGGCGTGGGCGGGAGGGTGGGCGCGGGTGGAGAGGGTGCGTGCGGGCGGGGAGGGTATGCGCGAGCGGAGGTGGGCGTGGGCGGGGAGGGTGGGCGTGGGCGGGGAGGGTGGGCGGGGCGGGGAGGGTGTGCGCGGGCGGGTAGGGTGGGTGCGGGCGTGGAAGGTGGGGCGTGCGGGGAGGAAGGGCGCGGGCGGGGAGGGTGAGCGCGGGCGTGGAGGGATGGGCGGGAGGGGGGAGGCTGGGCGCGGATGGTCTGGGCGGCTGCGCGGCCGTGGCGGGTGAGGCAGGTGGGGCGGGCAGGGCGAGCGGAACCGGCGAGGCGGGCGTGGGAGTACGGGCTGGGCTGTGATGGGTGTCGCGTCGTGCAGGGTGGGAAGAGCAGGCGGGTGGATGGCTGGGCGGATGGGGGGGCGGTTGGCGGGGTGGAAGGACGCGGTCGGAGGTGGGTGTCGTGAGTCAGCCAGGGCGATGTTTCCCTGTGAACGGATTTGGGATCCAAAACGAAATCCTGCGGATTTAAAGCACCCTTCATCGCTGAGACAGAAATACTCATGCGGTAGATAAAACTAAGAAGTCCTGGGAGGGCACAGCATTTGGCTTACAGGTACTTACAGGTCATTCTCAGTGAAAATGTTAACGTAGAAATGGGGACATAAACCTGTACTTTTATCGTAAACAGGGCGTACCATTCACATTCACCATCAACGTAAACGTGTACAAAGTCACTCACTGTTATCGGTTCAAGAAATATTTCGCACTGAAGTTCTGTATGTGATCGAATGGCATTACCACGTACAATTAACGCGAACGTTTTTGGATGATAATCATTTTGTATATCAGTAACATGAGCGCCATGAATGATTCTAGTGAGTGTTTAGTGAGAAATTATGCTGATGGATTACAATATCTTAAATCATGCATTAGTTTCTGTCTAAAGAAAACTCTGGATGCTCCGTGGATATTTCAGCGGTATTCTATATTATGTTATTTACACATCAATTTAATGTGAACGTAAAAGCTTGCAGCTTGTAAACTTTCACCGTCACGTCTTATGATAAAGTCCACGGTTACGTTGACGTTGACGTTCACCGGTTCTGTTCAATAATAATGTTTTGAGATTACGTTATCTTTACGTGTACGTTTCACGTTGAAGGAACCTTGACTCTGTAGATCAAGTAAACATAAAGCAATTTATTAAATTCGTTTGGATTATTTAATTTTTGTAAACTATTCATTGTGATGATTAACGATATCTCTTCAAGCCTGACCGGGAGCGGTAGCTCAGTGCATCAACTGATGCCACTGCAGCGCCTCTGACCGGGAGGTCCTAGGTTCGAGTCCTGACGACGGCAGGATTTTCGACACTAGCTTTTCAGCTAGATGAATTCAGCCGTTGCCTGGAGGAGAATTCTAGCGGCCGGCTGCTCTGATCGGTAGTTTTCCGTCGTTTCTCCGATCAACACCAGGCGAATTCCGGAGCAGTACCCTACCAAACGGGCCACGGACCGCGCGCGATCTTTCCTTCCTCTTCCTTGTCCTATCCTCTCCCCTTACACACACACTTACACTAACATGCACTACACTACCACATTCTGGGAGACCGGTCGGGAGCTTAGAGCTTGTCCCGGCTGGGGCGGTGCCCCGCTGGTGGGAGAGTCCTGGTTAGGGGGAAACCCCACTAGCCGACGGTAGGTCGGCGCCGGATCTCGGCATCCATCGGGGGAAGATCACTGCCATCTCCCGAGAAAAAACATGCCTTACACTAACGGGACTAATGACCAAAGCAGTTGACGCGCGCGGAAACACGAAAAAAACAAACCAAACCAATCTTCAAGCCTGAAATTACCTTATGATGCGGCCAAAAATCTAGAATGGGGAAACTTCAAGCGGCAGAAGAATTCATTCAAACCCAAACTCTTCAGCGTACTAAGTAATAATGATTTACAGGGTCGTCGCGTAGTCGGGCACATAATTTCATGTTCTCACGTTTCGTTGTTTCGTACAACGTACAATCTAGAATGTTTATGCAGAACGTAGTTACCAGGCTTGTATGTAAACTTCACTAGTTTTCACTGTAAGTATTCAGTTGTAGGGATCTTCAAGATCTGCTTGAAGTGATGCAATTGATGAAAATTATGGCTTTTAGGTAACATTCTCAGCTGGCATGAATGGCCCTTTTACAATTTTCTCGTGATCTTATAAACTTCCGAGCTTGATACGGAGAACAACGCGATGCTTAAACAAGCTCTCAGTCATTTATCTGTCTTGCGTAGATTATTTTCTAACTCTTCGCAACATATCTGAATTTCCACCGGGCATCTCCCTTAAATGAGCTTGATGAGTTGAGAAAATTCTGTACAAATTTTTCCTCACAGAGTTATTTAAAATGGGATGTCTTTAGACTGATCAATTTTCAGAATGATAGATTGCCTCAACTTATTGTTCAAGTACATAGTCCTAATTTAATACGCAATAGAGCAAAATATTCCAATCATTACTCTGAAAAATATGTAGATTATTTTCTTCATGAAATATGACTTCCTGAAGCATATAAATTCCAGTAATTCCACGTAATGAACTAAAATAGTAAAAATACTTTTTCCTACAGTCAGTCAGAGTTTTATGGTGATTACTATTTTTGTTTACAATAAAATGAAACATTCTGCACGTTTAGTTGAACACGATCGGGATTTTAAATCATATTTCGGATGAAAAAGTGTACCTCTACCAATTAATATAATGGAAGAGAGTACTGTAATTAACTTAATATTTTGAAATAACTATTGAACTGTGCTTATTTGATTGAAATGCTTTAATTACACTCTCGAATCATTGTCGATATGGTAACATAGGAAAACGAAACAAACTAGGCAAGCGGTCGAGTTGAAAGATGGAAATTTTCTTAGCTGATGTTGAGGTCGTGAGACTTCATAATGGAGTGGTTTAGTGGTCAAATGATCGAGTGACTAGTACTCGTTGGGTAGTCGGGAGGACAAGTGAATGGCTCTCAAAATATCGTCTCTTGGGGGTTGAGAATCCGATTGCATGGATGCTTTGTAGTGAGGGAGTCAGAAAGTCGAGTGACTGAATAGTCGGGTGGTTGAGGGGTCGCTTGGTTGGGTCGGGTGGCTGGGAGGTTGGGTGATCGAGTGGTTTGGTGGTTGGAAAGTTGGGTGGCTGAGTGGTTAGGTAGTTTAATGCTTGGGAAATTGGAAGTTTGGATTACCATATGGATAGGTAGTTGGGAGGTTGGGTGATCAGGTGGTTTGGTGGTTGGAAAGTTGTGTGGTTGAGTGGTTAGGTGGTTTGATGCTTGGGAAGTTGGAAGTTGGGATGACCACATGGATAGGTAGTTGGGAGGTCGGGTGATCAGGGGGTTTGGTGGTTGAGTGGTTAGGTGGTTTGATGCTTGGGAAGTTGGAAGATGGGATGGTCGCATGGCTAGGTAGTTGGGAGGCCGGGGAGGCAGGTGGTCGGAAGGATTGGTGGTTGAGAGTGTGGCGGATGGGTTGGTGGTCGGACGAGTCCAATGCTTGATCTGCTGGGAGCGGGCGGCGGAAGTGCGCGGAGCGCGTGGCGAGAAGGGCGGGGCGGCCGTGACAGGGTGCGAGTGCGGGTGCGGTGGGCAGGGACGGCGTTGTTTGCCGCGTGCGAGACGCGCGCCCCCCAGTGGGAGCACCGGTAATTAACGGCCCGCAAACATGCTCCACCCGCACCTGGTTGCCGGCGGCGAACGGCGCAGAGCGGAGTGGGCGAGCTGAGCGGGGCAGAGAGAGATCGGGGTTGCACGAGCGGGTAGTGAGAGCGGGGCGGACCGGACGGGTCGTTCGGACCGTGCGTCGCGGGCGGGGCAGCACAGGTGGGGCGGGCAATTGCCCCGCGGCAGGTATAGCCGTAGTGAACGATGCTAACATTTAGACACTGCGCAATGAGAAGACAATTGTGTAACAATATCGGGGGCAGCGTTGACCTGTGGTGTAGCGGATGCATAGCTTGCGTTCCCCTCTGGACACCACCAATTTCCGCCAATCCCAGTGGATTTTATGGTGGTCAAAGAAAATTCTCTTGCGGTAGATTTTCTTGGTATTATCCTGTTTCCCACCGGGGGAAATGACTCGGGGCATCAACTGGTGTAACTGCAGTGCCTCTAACCGGGAAGTCCTCAGTTCGTGTCCCGACGGTGGGAGGATTTCCGACATTAGCTACATATCGAGGTCGAGTTCAGACTGTCTGGAAGAGTATTCTATCAGCCGGCTGCTCTGATCGATAGTTTTGCGTGGTCTTCCGATCAACATCAGGCGAAGGTCGGAGCAGTACTACAAAAAGGCCACGGACCGTGCGTGATCTTTGCGACCCTGCGTCTCTTCCTTGTCCTGTCCTCACCCCTACTTACACACACATACACTCACATGCATTTCATTACCACATACCGGTCGGGAGCTTAGAGCTTGTCTCGGGTGGGCCGCTGCCCCGCTGGTGGGAGATACCGGAGTGGGGGAAACCCCTCTAGCTGACGGTAAGTTGTCATCGGGTCTCACCATCTTGCAGGGGAAAACATGCACTATACTTACGGAACTAATAACCTTAGCCGTTGACACGCCCGGAATCACACATCAATGAATCAATTAAAAAATGTCTCCCCTGCCTCTTATTCCACCTTTGCTTCGGCATCGTTCAAATCGTATCATCCTTGTTATCATCCATTCAGTGCCATTCTTGTAAGGTATTTCCGAAAGGACTAGAGACTGAGATTTCCACTAAAGAACAAAAATAATATGCAAGAATAATTGGTAAAGTAAATACAAGATACTTCCGAAAGAAACGACGTTCGTACGCAATTTACGTTTTCGCATCATTATGTTCGCAGAAGATACGCAAAAGGACAAGAAAATGGTAATGGAAGGAAAGAGTTCGCATAAAACTCTTCAGAATTTCTCATTTTCTTTGTAAATATAGCGAGTATGGTTTGTTAAAAAGGGTTTGATGTGTATTTGTTATAAAAAATTGTTCAAGTGATGATAACGAAACCAAGAGATTTTAAGATAATTATGTATTTTAACGATCAATTATATACTCTTCCAATATCTATATAAATTGGGTGATTATTGATTACTTTGAGACTCATTGGTTTCATAGGTGCAGTGCAAGTTATACCATGGGATGCGTTGTTTCTCTTCCTCTAGAACGTGTGACACAACGTCGACCTTCACGCTAAATTGTAGTGTTTCCCTTCACAGGTATGTGTATCAGTCCCAGCTGGGACCTCTCTTCAGGTAAAGTGGTGTCTGCATGTAAATTTAACTGCCTGAAGCCATCCGTATGTGTAAATCAAAGAGAGGGGCAATGATGAGAAAGGAATAATAGCACACGGTTCGTGGCTCGTTTGTTAAATACGTTTCCTGTATTCGTCTGATTTGATGGGAGGAATCGCGGAAAACTATCGATGAGAGTAGCCGGCCGCTAGAATTCTCCTCCCGGCAACGTCTAAATTTGAACCTGCTATCTACCTAGTGACGAAAATCGACCACTGTCGGGACCGGAACCCTAGAACCACCCCGTCAGACGCGCTACAATGTCAACAGCTGTTGCCCTGAGCCTCCTCAGATGTTGCCCCCTCTATTTCAAAAGTAGTACGTTTCTCACTAGAAATTAATGAAAGACTCGCGCCTCGTGCAGTTAGCAAATGCACATAGGAAGCCATCGCTCTCGCCCCCACTTGAGCTCCACCGTTCGCGAAAGAGGCAGCGCATCTTTTTTTACGGGCGGCGCCGACGGCCGTCCGGCGGGCGGGCGGCCTTTCACAAAAAAGCGGCGGCCTCTCTTATCTGCGCGCCATCGTTGCAGCAGGCGACACACGAGGCGCGGGGGGCGGGGCGGGGTGGGGCGGGGCAGGCAGGAGGCGGATGGTGGCCGAGATAAAAGAGGCAGCGCAAATTAAAGAGCGGCCGTCTGTCCTGCATGTCCCTTGGCCGCGCGCTCCCCCCCCCCGGCCCTTGTCCTCGGTCCTCGCGCTCCGTCACGCCCGGTGGGCGTCCTCGCTGCTCGGAGGGCGGGGCTTGCTCTGCCCTGCAAGGCGCTGCCACTGAGGATGGGCGCTTTTTTAAGGGCGATGAAAACGCTGAAGAGGGCTTCCTGTGAAGGGAAAGCGGAGAGTGCGGCAGCCGACAATTACGCACACGCGCACCGTAGTCAACATCAATTGAATGCCCTACATCTCGTCTTGTAGCAGTGCATTTCCGTCACTGTCCTTCGGTCTCCAGGCATTTTCTACGTTTCTACCGCAGTGACTTTGCATGTCTATATATTTAAAACACTTAAGGTTTTCATTTACAAAGTCGTTTGGGCGGTTTACTGAACCAAATATCCTCGTTTATTCTTTACATAAAAGATAAAGGGTTCTGGATGTGTAATCACTTGCTTTTTTAAACTTATTTAATGTACGTATCCTAAATGTTAATAATATTTTAAGCAACTTTTTTCATCTGCAGTCGTTTGTTTATTACTTATTTCTTTGAGCGCGATGCAATGTATCAAAAGCAGTCATCGTTTCGCCTGGAGTGAACAAGCGGGTGTGTATGAGATACAGTCAACGAAGTAAATTCAGCGAGCTTTTTAAGTGCTAAAATCAATGAATGTATAATAACTAGCAAATTTTGAGATTCCTCAACTTGGTATTTATAAATGTACTGTATATTGTTCGTGCCGTTGGTCTTCTTTCGAATATTGTTTTACTTTAGGGCTACATATCAATAGAGCCACCAGTTCAGGTAGTACTGCTGAAGTCCCTCTTCATGATTGGGAATGAGCAATATGGGAATGATAGTAATCAGCTTGCTCTATAAGAAAAGGAATAGAGATGGCACATGCAAAAAAGAATTACGAGAATTCTTTCGTCTGTAGTCCATCCATCTGAAGATGGTGTTAAGAAACCACGAAAACCACTGATACAGGCAGACGACCTCTTCAGAGCTCCGCAAGCCTGTTGGATCGTGCGACATAGTAGCTACGCTGCTAGTGTCAATAATTTATCTATCCATCACTCGAACATCTGTGAAGCTTCAAGTGCGGACCCGTAACTACATATTTTAACGCACTCGTCTTCTTTTGTATGTTCATTTTGGTTTGGAATAAGCCGAGGTCTTTCTCGAAGGTGCAATCAGCTTCTCTTTGCCTCCCGACCCTTTTGTTGTTGATTGTGACATACATTCAGAAGCCCAAGGGTAGAATTCGAAGTTGACACTTAAGAAATTCTGACTTCTGAAAGTAATGCCATTTGTAAAAATAAGTGATATCTTATAGAGGTGCTTATTTCATACTAGTTCCTCACGATCGCGGACTGAGGACTTACTCCTGTGATCGAAATGTAGAAATGTGTCATTTGCACCAGCGTTTCGAATGAGTTGAGTAATTTGGCGGTGTAAGCAATATGTTTTCTATAAAAAGAGTCCAATTTCACTTTTGCGTTTTCGAAATCGTTTGTAATTGTACACTTTAATTGGGCTGGCCATATTTGTAATGTAACTTTACGCAGGTAGTTCTAATGATGTTTTGCGTAGAGAACTGAGAATATTCTGCAATGTCATTGTCATCGTTTTCCACTGTAAAAGTGAGCGGCGTGTAACACGTGCTATTTCACGTCACAGTAAACTATTTCTTAGGGTTCGACGTGGTCGCGGCTTTCTACGAAGACAAGCCAGGCGGATGCAATGACTTGTTGCGTTCCGGTCCAGAATAGAACGAATGTCAGTTACATTGGTTATCCCCTACTCACAAACGTAGTTACCAAGAAGGGAGGGAGATGCAAAGAAGGTTCTGAATATAGTTCGCAATTTTATACTGAACTCCCTTAAAAAATTAAAATACCTCTCGACGCCAGAAGTGGGTGGTGCTTCTAAAGAGCTTAAAGACGATTTCGTTCTTTCTTTACAATAGATTGTGTTGATTTCTACGTATTTAAAATTATTATTTCCATTATAAACCAAAAGTTTACAAGTGGAGTTCTCTCGAACGAATGGAAGAGGCCTCGATTATATCAGCAACGTATCTAACATCTATCTAACAAGTTGTTCATCCGAACTGGTTTTGATCAGATTTCTTACGTCATTTTTCTTTGGTTTAGGGCATTTTTACAGCATTTTAAAAGCATTTTATTGATCACAGGTCATCAATATCCGCCCCCTAGTTATCGGCATTCTCCCTCACATAATCTCACCATCTCTCAGCCGCCTGGATCCATCACCTGACTTCAACCGATCTCATTCTCTTTACATCACCTTCACCGTCTTTCCCAGCATTACTTTGCTTGCAATCACGAGCCTTCAGGCGCCTCCCCCAGCCCTCACTAAGCTTCTCAGGTTCTTCCACGCCCACCCCCCCCCCCCCCCCCACCCCTTACCCCCCGCCGCGCCAGCGTTGCGCGCTTGCCCGCCGCCTCCTCCACCTCCCCTCCCCCTCGCCACCCGCCACGCGCGCGTCATTGCGCCGCCGATCGGCCGCGCGCGGGTAATTAGGTGTCGCCGGGCGCTGGAGCGGAGCGGAGGGGGGAAGGGGGCGCACCTGAGGGGCGCATCTGCCGCTCGCGCGCCCCGCCCCTCCCCACCCGCCCTTCGCCCCGCGCCGGTCCAGCGCCCTTCAAAGGCGCCGCCCAGGCAGCCACGCAGGCGGGCAGGCGCGCCATGTGGCGGCACAAAGCGCGGGAGGGGGCGGGGAGGGCGCAGGCGCAGAACAGGCCACCGGCGCGGGAGGCTGAGGGTCCCGGGTGGGCGTGGCGGGGCGCGCAGGGCAGCGGCGAGCGCCCTTCCGTGTTGACGGAAGCCAGTGGCACTGCGCGCGCCAGGCGTCTGGAGACCTCCGCCCACTGGCGATTTAACACTGTTAAGTGAAGTCCTAGGCTTCCGCGGCCAGAGTCATATGAATGATCTTGTATTGATTCAGTGGTGAGTTGTAGTTGACATTTACATAATTGAAATGATTGAAGGCGTTGTCATTGTCAACAATAGTATTTATTTCAAAAATAGCAGCTTTCGATCCGACTACGATCCGACTCGATCAGACTACGTAGTCGTTTTTGTGGCTCCCAGACAGCAGAAAACTGATGATGATGGCTAAGCCATGGAAAGCTGCTATTTTTGAAATAAATACTATTGTTGACAATGACAACGCCTTCAATCATTTCAATGAATGATCTTGGCTGTCCGGGTGACGCCGCGTCGAAACCTGTTGCCGACGTTTCGAGCATCTTTTCGTGGTCTTCCTCAGGGTTGGTCTGCGACTTATTAGTCGACAAAAAATACAAAATAATGACCCATAAAAATGGTTAATTTCCTTTGTCATAACATAAAATGAATTTTTGTACTAAACAGCATTGTTCTAAAGTGAAAAAAAAGACATTTCACTAAAATTCGCCCGTACTCATAACGGTTGTATGACGGCGAGTGATAAATTGTGAGAGTGAATGAATGTTGCTGAAAACTGGTTAGATTGGGTTTGAAACGGTAGGGGTGGATGAGATAGTTTGAGACTGAGAGGAGACGGATGACTGTCGTTGAGGATGAGTAATAATATGACAACTGGAAGAGAAGACGTGAGTTAGTAGAAGACGGTGTAGGGCAAAAGTGAATGGATGTCATGACTGATGCCGAAGAAGAACGATGACTGACAGAATGAAGGAAGGTGGTAAGCACTTTCGAACTACTGGAAGAAAATTTATTATCAAAATTACGCCATACAGAATTAAAATAAAGTGAATTTTAAATAAATGTAAATTATTTGAATGTTTGGAAAAGACAAGAAACAGTAAAAGAAAAGACTACCACATTTTAATTATATGAATAAAACTCGACAGTTGAATAAGTGCTATGTTCAGGATGAGAAGTTTCCAAATGCTTCTTTCATATCAGATGGTCGGGTATTGCATGATACTTGTATCAAATTTAATCATGCCAATATTTTTACGCGCATTTTCCAAGTTGTCTTTTCAGTTTTCTCTTGTTGGAAATGACCATTACCCAATTTGAAAACATTTCCGATGTTCGGAATAATTTGCATCATAAACCTTACAGTCAAAGACCCATAACAATATTCTAATATATTTTTAAGTGCCCTCTGACTACAAAAAATGTTTCAAGAGCCCCGTGCAAAGCAAACGCATGTCCCTTGGCGGAGTGATTGGGCAGGGGGAGCGTGAGGGCGGGGGTAGCTCTGAGGCGAGCGAGGATCAGATAGCTTTCGCGGCTTATGCCCAGAAGCAGGTCAGTAGCTGTGCTGGCTGGTGCAGCTGTTTGCATCACGGGCTGCTCTCTCCTCGCCTCTCTTTGTGCCGGGGCAGGTCGATGGGATTACTCCAGAACACCCGAGCGGTCAGGATTAAGGGATTTGAATGGGCGATTCATTCGATATTAGAAGAGGGGTCGAGGTATTGTAGTTGAAAGCGGAAGCGGGTTCGGGATAGAGTGTTTGCGATTTGCGTTTACCTCTCACTTGAAATGCGATTGTAATCAGGTTTTCGCGGAATAGACACTTATGTAGTAGTACACGGATGACTTACGGCTTCAGAAAAATGTTAATACTGCCACTAGCATTGTCTACTTATATAACATGCGTTCTCAATGTTGCTTTATAGCAGTAAATGTGAATACTTGCTAATCAGACTAAATACTAGAAGAATCAGACTAAGTAAGAGAGCTCGTCACTATATTGCATTCCCGATTTTTACCCCCTGAAAACAGTTTGCATATGGTAAATACTTGTCTAAAAGAATACTGACGTATTGTATAAGGGTAACCCGTATATTTAACCACAATAATAATTGAAATAGTGGAAGAAGGGGTTTCTGTTTTGCATAGGAATATGACAAATTTTATTGCCCGCGTAAGACAATGGGTTGCCTGCATCTCTTTGATATAATCGGCTTGCCGATGGAAAATGAGTGGCTGTGACGTAATTAAAAATGCTGTTCGGGAAAATACCTCGTACGACAGTCTTTTTTTTTCTTCCAATTCACGAAGCAGCTTTCAGAGAAGAATAAACAAATGTGCCGCTTCTCGCATGCTACCATTATTTGTCATGTGCCTGCGAGTATGTGTGACATCTACAACTATTAATTGAATCATTATTCGTTTTCCAGGTGGGACTGGATTAAGTAAAGATAAAGTACATAAGTAGAAACGTCAAAGAGATGTAATATCAACATATTCTATCACATGGAGAAAGAGAGAAGAAGAGTATGAGGTTTTGGAGTCACAACATAGTTGGCAGCCTAAGGTGAATTCTCTTCTTTTTCTTCTTCCCCTGATGCCTCTCAGCGTCGGGTTAGCCATTTGACATACTCCTTTTTGTCTTGTGCCTTGCGCTTCACCTCTCCTAGTGTAGCTAAGGTGAATTCATTGGGATTCTTCTTTGAATGACTAGATGTTTCTTCATTGCTCTGAATGTGATTTAGGTTTTGTTAAATATAGAATAATATTCATAAAAATGTATGTTTATTTTGTTAATTTCTCTTACATTTCTTAAAATTTATACATTAAATATTATATACAATTGTCAGTGCCCTGTCACATTTTTGGACGCATTTATGTTCAGAAATATGTTCCGCAGAAGTAAAGTATACGAAACTGTCACCTTGTTACTGAGTAACAAATATATTTTAATACTTAAATTTGTTCAAATAATTGTTACTATCTCTGAGCGTAAATGCGTCCAAAGTACGTCAGGCATAAGAAACTGTTCAAAGTGTTGAGTGTTGGTCAGCTCGGTAGCTTAGACAGGTGGGTGGAGTAGCTTAGGCGTAAACCAGGAGACCCAGGTTCGAATCTCGGTTGGAGTGACAGTTCTTTGAAAAAATTTTAATATTGAATGTTATTCCGTGCTGTAGATCAGAAACTAAAATTTCTTGGGTAAGAATATTATCATGAAAAACAAACAAGGTTCTACCGATCCCATGGTCAAGATCGTTAAGGCAGTAGTGCAGTCGAGGTCTTGGACCAGAGGATGACATGAATGTGTGTTTGTGTTGTCCATACGTGTTCTCCCTACAGTTTAAAAATCAATGTGGCCTGTATATGACCTAGATGTTAAAAATCGCCCTTAAAAAACAACAACAAAAACAAAGCTTTCAGCTTACATTACGTGCAAGTAGAGATTCCCCTCATCAGCACTACAACAGACGCTAGAAAGATACCTTAGGAAAAAGCGTCGTGCTAGGGGAAAGCTTGGGACGGCTGTATCCGCACTGACCGTCCGCCCGCCCGATCGAAGCTGTCGGACGTCGAGTCGGTTGGGTGGTGAGTGGCGTTCGACCCATCGCTCACGGGCGCCGCGCCTCGCCGGGCTGTCCCATTAGTCACCCACCCACGCGCCCGCTCACCTCCGCCTCACCCCACCCCACCCCACCCCACCCGTCAGCGCCTCCCACGCACTCTCGCTTATTAGGGCGCTACACCCGCTCTACCACTGCTACGCTGGTATTGGTTTTATTATATTGTGGAATATCCTAATGCGTACAACAGAGTGTTAGAAAATGTATTAATAAAGTTATATTGTAATGAAATGTAAGTTGTATGTTTATGTGCATATGTAAGAATATGCGCAGGCACGTGTGCATGTTTGTTTATACAAATGTATGTGCATGTACGTATGTAATTGTCAGTCATTAGGATGTGCTAGGTAGTTGGCGAAGGATTATATTGTAAACTAATTTCATTTCATATTTGTAAATGTATGTAGTTTGTATTTCTGTATAAACTAAATGCACAACTACTGGAGCGTAACGTTTTAAAAAGTGATAAAGTGAACAAATACTTTTCAAGAAACAAATGTCACCAAAAAAAATTCGTACCTTTAAAATTAATCAGTGTAAAAAAATTAATTTAGAATTTTACGTACGACTTACAACTATAGAAAATATTTATTATAACAAAACAACCCATCGCAGGGTAAGGCCTCTCAGTCGAAAGGGGTTGGTGATGGTGGTGGTGGAGGGTCATCCACAAAATACTAAATATTAAAGCAAGGGACCACTAAGACAAAATTGAAAACAGACAAACAATATAATCACATACATACTTATTATCAATACAAATGTTCTTATACTTTTCTTGAAAGTTTTTTGTATTTGTTATTCTTACAAAGATTAGCCTAACTTACTTTTTCTTCTTGTTTCTCACAACAAAAACGACCGCTGTTGAGATGTATTAAACTTTGAGTATGCTATGGAAGATATTGTTTTTCTTTTAAATAGAAACAAAAAATACTTAATACTGTTCTTACTTCCGTTTTGAATTCTCTTTATTTCAAGTACAGAATAGTAGAATTTTTGTTTACAAAATTTCTAGCCAGAGAATGCATGCTCAGCATAACATTCGCTTTGCGGTGATTTTGTTCTCTGTTTATTGTGGATATAATTAACGTAAAATGTTCTTTTCATTGTGACGTCACGAAATGCTTTCATTAGCTTGTTAGGGAAACATGTCCCTCTCATATCTTGAATTACAGTTTCAGTACTACCTGGCGCAACGCAGATCAGAACTTAACTACTAGAAGAGTGGCGATAATTAATGGAGGAAGTCTGATTGGACGATAATGGGCAGAGGTGGTGGACGAAGCCTTGCAGTGTCCAACACGTCCGCTTGCGCAGGGTCACTCTGCCGCATAAATAAAACAAGGCGGCGCAGCGAAGTTGGGCCGAGGGCGGGAGGCGGAGTGGGCGGCCAGAGAGAGGCACGGGGAAGAACCAGCCAATGGGGAAACTTCTCGGCTCAACCCGCGTGTCTGCTTTGAAAAGAAGTAAAAGTATTTCGACCTTCCTTTTTTGATAAAAAGGTCACTACACTACTATTTTTTTCAAATAACTTTATTTACTATTAACGTTTCAACCTAATTGGAGCCTTTTTCGAATAATCTAAAAATATTAAAAGATGATACAATCCTGTCATAGAGATGAAATCAATCAAATTTGTAAAACATAATTAATAATAAAATGGAATAAAATAAAACAATAATAAAACAAGTTATGTCTATATTTATAAAAAAAACTTAGTAAAATATTTAAAACAGATAGAATTGTATATAACAATTGTCGTAAGTTAATAATACAAAAACTACGGGTCTAGATGAGAGTTTGTTAACATCATCTGTCCAACTGGAATGATACAAGTCGCTTATTAAAAGAATAGTCACATGTTCATCAAAGTTTACTTATGTATCAAACATAACAAAAGTAAATAAGAATATCATACATGAGCATATCGAGAATATTATATTAATAGTACGATACATGATATCTTTATTTTAATGGTGGTCGCTGAGCCTTATGGCCAAATATGACGTAGACGAATGATTTGTTGCATATGTGATAGTGAACAACGGTGGAATTAAAGTAAGGGTAAACGAGAGAACCACGAGAAAACTTGTAGCGAACGCGCTTTGTTCTTCACCAATTTCGTGTGTTGACTAGGATTGAAAACCCCGATCTGAGCAGAAGGCGCTCGATTAGACCCCTCCGCCACAGGTCACCTAGTCACCCTTCCGCATTTGACCGAAATTTTAGGAAGAAATTATCTATTTCTGTTTATAGCGAAATGGAAAAACATACAATGCTAAACTGCGGGGCGTAACAGTTGCAGGTCGGAATAAATGATCGAACGACAAACCGGAAGCGGTAGCTCAGTGCATCAACTGATGTCACTGCAGCGCCTCTGACCTGCAGGTCCTAGGTTCGAGTCTTGTCGGCGGCAGGATTTTCGACACTAGATTTTCAGCTAGGTCGTATTCAGTCGCTGTCTGGAGGAGAATTCTAGCGGCCGGCTGCTCTGATCGGTAGTTTTCCGTGGTTTCTCCGATCAACACCAGGTGAATGCCGGAGCAGTACCTTACCAAACGGGCCACGGACCGCGCGCGATCTGTCATTCCTCTTCCTTGTCCTATCCTCTCCCCTTACACACACACTTACACTAACATGCCCTACACTGCCACATATTCCGTGAGATCGGTCGGGAGCTTAGAGCTTGTCCCGGCTGGGGCGGTGCTCCGCTGGTGGGAGAGTCCTGATTAGGGGGACCCCCCCCCCAGTACCCGACGGTAGGTCAGCGCCGGATCTCGCCATCCAGCGGGGGAAGATCACTGCCAGCTCCCGCGAAAAACATGCACTACACTGACGGGACTAATGACCAAAGCAGTTGACGGGCCCGGAAACACGAAAAAATCAATCAATCAATCGAACGACAAGTTGTGCAAAGCTTGTTCTTGTCAGGTTTCCTCAGGGTTCTCCAGTTCCCCGTATCACTCATTATAACCACTCCCCACACCATCGAACATCCCACACACAGTAAGTACTGCAAACCAAACCAAAGCACCAAACCAAACCAATCGGCGAGCGGTTGCTCGCTGTTCGCCAAATAACGAATGTGTGGAGCCACCTTTACATGGGACTCGACTCTGCTATTTTGGGTTGGCGTATATGAACACCCCCATGCCCCAGCGCTAAATAATTATAAAAATATTCAGCTCGTTTGAGCCATGTATGAGCTACGGCAATGCAATTTTTCGCCTTCTTTTCTCAGTTTCTTTCATTTTCTGCCACTCTTGTGCCAGTTGCAGTGCCAGTTTGTGGTTAGGCGGAAGAGCAGGCCCTATGGCCTGAGCCTCGCCATTAATAAAGACACTATTATTATTATTATTATTATTATTATTATTATTATTATTATTATTATTAGTTCCTCCTCTTTGTGTACACTATTCCCTTCTCTATTCCGTGCACATACTCTCTTCCTCGTCACATACGATTAATTGCAATATCATAAGCCACAATGCTTCTCAAATGCTTACTCAGTGTCTCTTAATCTTTAAAGTGCACTCCCACCCAAAATGGGTAACCTTAATGAAATTATCATTAATTAAATAGAGCAATGATGAAGGGAGAACAAAATATCTCCGAGAAAACCTGCCACCAACCCGGTTTGTCGGACGCAAATTGCGCATGTCCACACGAAGTCCATATGAATCGGCCGGTAATGAATACTGAGTCCAGATCCTTCAGATCTCCTGCCTTTGTTCTAATACGTTGTTTATTTTTTGTATATTATTCTGTTTTTCCACACCACACCAACAGTTGTTTTTGTTGTTTTATCACTATTATCATCACCAGTTGCGAGGATAAGATGTTTTAGTCTAGTCCGGCTCCAAGAGTTGCTCCTTGCGTCTTCTTAGTTGTGTTACTTGTCTTACTCTCATACTTATCTTCTTAGTTGTCTCACCTTCCTTCACCGTCTTGGCTTGTTTAGACGCCATTATAGGTAAACTTTCTTTGTTCATTATTAACATGGTTTTAACATGCTTTTTTTACTCTATGTTGTTTAACAATTGCATTTACATTCAAAAAATTTAATTATTTCTAATTTCTTCATTTATAAATTTGGTCAGGAGTGTATTCAGGTATTTCTGAGAAATTTCATTTCTCTTGTTCTTTACTTGGTATTTAGCATTCATTCTTCTACAGCACGAGTATACGTACCTTGTTTAATATTGTTTAATTGATTATGGTTTCCTGCTCTATAATCATATTTCCAAGGTCACTCTTAATGGTTCATACCCTTTGAATACCACGGCTCTAGATGTCATGTCGTTTTATTGTTTCGTACATAATCTTTGCCGCTAGAAGTTCCTGTTCTCTTGCAATCGCCAGGGCTCCTTTGGGTGCACTGTGCGCCGAGGAAAGCGCGGAAGGGCGAGGGCGCGCTGCAAATCCCGGCAATGAATTCGCCAAGGAGCAGCGGGGCTTAGGCGCCGCCGGCCCCTTGCCGTTCCCACGGAGCGCCACGCCCCCTCCGATCCGCGCCTCCTTGCCTTCGCCCTCGCGACGTCGCCGCTGGCCCTACCCTGCCCCAGCCCTTGGCGAGGGAAAGACACGCTGTCTAAAGGTGGTCATCCACGACAAGCGAAATCCCTAGCTGGCTTGCGCCGATTGTAAATCTGATGCATCCGTTGGTCCACGCGACTGCCCCAGCTCCAGCACTTGGCCCGGGCGTCGCAAGGGAAAGACGCTGTCTAAAGGTGGCCATCCACAACAAGCGAAACCCCCGGTCTGGCTTACGCCGGTTGTACATCTGATGCCTCCGTTGTCCCCTCGACTGCCCTAGCCCCGCTCTTGGCTGAGGAAACTGTTGTCTCCGTTGGTCCCATCCGCTGTCGTAGGGGGTCGGCCTTCCCCCACTCCTTGACGCGTGCATCGCGGGGGAAAGACATGCGGACTAAAGGTGACCATCCACGACAAACGAAGCTTCCCGGTTTGGCTTGCGCTGGCTATAGATCTGTTGTCTCCATATGTTCCCATCACTCCTCCAAGTTCCAGCCTTGCCCTGCCCGGTCATCGCGTGGGGAAAGCCCCCGGTCTAAAGATGGCCATCCATGACAAATGCAGCTCTCTAGCCCGTCTTGCGCTGGGCGTCACGAGGAAAAGACACGCAGTCTCAAAGTGACCATCCACGACAAGTTCCCCAAACGCGGCGGTTTTGGGGCGGACTCTCCAGCTTGGCTTGCACTGATTGTAAATCTGTTACCTTCGTATGTCCCTATCCGCTGTCTAAGGTTCCGTCCTTCTCCCACTCCTTGGTCCGGATGTCACAGGGGAAAGACATGCGGTCTAAAGGTGGCCATCCACGGCATGTGCAGCTTATGTTCCGACAGGTCGTCTTTTTTGGAGAATAATGCGGCAGCGACAGATTTACAACCGGGGTGATCCACGTTCACAAGTTCCCTTTGAAGGTGTATACTTACCTATTCACGATCATGCCGTGGTTGCGACACTGGCTTTTGCCGAATATCAATGCCTTACATACTCTATTATGGATCCTACATTCTTTGACCTCAACATCAGAAGTAAAATCCGTAATTTGTTTGCCTTCTACCACAATTAAGTATTTCTTAGACATACTCTTGTGTTTCTTTGACATATTAATCATACAGAGTTGCCTTCGTTCTAGAACACATACAAATAGTCAGCAAGTAATGTTCATACAAATCTAATTAAGTGAAGTAAATATGAAAAGAGTGATGATCTCATATTCTCTTCCATATAAAGCACTTTCAGAACTGATGGAAATGCACTGAGATAACTTCTTGAGTGAATAATTCTCCCGAAAATATTATATTAGCTATTTGCGAAGCTCTTGGCTGCTTTTGTGGTCCATATTACCGTCTGTCGAGAGAACGAATAAATTACAATATAAATATCACATCTTACAGTTTTTTCCATAATTCTTTCGACCGCTTAAAATTCACTTTGAGTTGGAAATTCCCCTAAGACGAAGTATTATGTTCAATCTTGAAAACGAAAATAAGTGAAATGAAAACACTGTTCATACTTGTGTTTGCTTTTGAATACAAGAGCAAGTTGAATGTATTCTCCAGTGATGTCATTTAAGATTTACATTTGTGAAGATATTAAATCTTATTTTGAAATGAACCATCACAAATATGAACCAACGTAATTCAAGAAGAGATTACAAAACAAACATGAGAGATGTAAATTGAAACCAGGACAATTTTGATTTTTCGGTTACGCATACTACAAAAGGTATTCATACTTAATGATTGAACCACATGGACTCAGTTAAGAGTTTATTCTTGTGTTATTCAAGGTCACAAAAGAGAAAACTCAGAGAATAGTAAGAGTGAATTCAGGTACATCTCATTCAGAGCTCTTTACAGCCAGCCATTTTAAGAATCCATGCTGTCGAGTCTCTTCAAAATATGTTGCAAAATGAAATAAAGGATCACATATGCCAGATATTCATTATCGCATATCTGAATTACGTAGCAATAATGAATATCTATTAGATATTACAACAAAAAGTCGAGGAATTTCAGTAATAACCTGCGTCGAGTATTTGAGTTATTTTGAATCTAAGATCCTACAATTTGTAAACCTAAAATGAATGGAAACGTGCCAATATGGCAAATAAGTAGATATTACCCACAATTTTAAATATGTATGTAGGGAAACTGAGCGCAGTTGAAAATGTGATGTGGAAATACAAACAATAGCTTTGGCACAGATGTCATTTCTAAAGAAACAGAATACTGTGATGGGAAGAGAACGTAAAATTGATAGGATAATTTGATCTACGGAGAAAAAAATATGGAATTAAAAAGGGAAAATGCGACAGGAAGATTTGCAATTTGGACATAGCAAAAGATAGGGGTAGGGAACATTGTACGTAAAGACTTGATAAAGAATGAGCAAGTACTAATGAAAGTAGGGGAGGAAAACTATTGTTTTTTAAGCTCGAGATGGTAGACAGATGGAAAAGCAACGTAATAAAAGATGATTTCAGTGGTAAGGATTGGATTTTATCAGAAGTTGTCGAAGAGTACATTAAAAAATGATCAGGATGAAAGCAAATCCAAATTTTGAAATAGATAATAAAAGAGAAGTGCTACGGAGAGCTGAAGAATAAAGTTATGGATAGAAGTGAATGAAGGGGGCATCGATATGCTCGTGGAGCAGAAACTCAACATTCGTGTGATAAAGGTGATGATTTTAAAACTTTATCGGTCACATGCGTCTTTAACCCATGTTAACATGCAACCTTGCAGGTTTGTTTAGAGCACTTGTACTTACCTGTATATTAAGAAATTTAACATCCTTAGCAACGGGTTATAACATTGTATCGAACATTGTATCGAACAAATGTATCGATTCAACGCGAATCAATTGTTCGTTAAGGGGAAAAAAACATTGTGATGTACAAAACAAATCAGATTCAAACAATTGATAACTAATTCACATTGGTTTGAGGAATATTATTCATAAAATTTTTGGAAAAAGCATAATTCGTGAGATTTTTGGAAAATGTTGAAACTATCACGAAATGCTACAGTGTTATTAGTCCCTCGTCCAAATTAAAAATCTCGGCTACGCTAAGCACCGCCTCGATTTTTAAATTTTGGCCTCTGCAGTAATAACACTCATAACATTTCTATACTTGGGGTTTTTCTAACATGGCAGTTGCCGTAAATCAGCTGTAACGGTGTCATCCCATCCAGAGCTAGAACGTCGCCGTGATGACGTCACTGTGATGACGTTAAATCTCCCGATTGGACGAAACCGTCAACGGCTGATTTACGTCAACTGTCAAGTTAGAAAAACGCAAGTATAGGTATGTTAATAGCTATAAACATATACTGAAAAATCCTAACTTTTAATTCGTGGAACCTGAAGCATCCGCGCTTTGTCACGACACGGGCTCAATCTTGCAGGTATTTCGTGGCTCATGTGACGGGGCGCCGCGCCCGGCGCCCGCGGTCTACATCCGCATCCAGTCGGTCGTTCGCAGAAAAGCCCACGCGGCCGCGGCCCGGCCCCTCTGCGGCGGGAGCGGGGGCGGGGCGGGGGCGGGGGCGGCGGCGCTCGTCAGCGTAATGCGCGGGGGCGGGGCGGCGGGGGCGGTTGACCCGGGCCCGCGCTCGTAAACACGCGACAAAGCCTAAGCCAAACACGCACGCCGGCGGGGGGGCGTCCCCAGGGACCCGGCGGGGCGAGGGAGGGGGAGGGTGGGAGGGGGGGCGTGGCGTGCCGCGGCGCGCCGGGCCGGGATGAGCGCTCGCTCGCTCGCTCGCTCGCACGCGCGCCGCCACGCACACGCGTGCACCCGTGCGACATGTGGCGCGGCGATCGACGACCCACCCGCGTGGGGCGTCCGCTGCTTCTAACTCGCGTCGGTCTTCGCGCAGTGGCTTCCGCCGGGCTCTCCTTGGGCAAACGGAGCTCCTCTGGAGAAGATGTGCGACTAGGAATGGCAGAAAACATCGATGTTTTTAAAACATTAATGTTTTCCGCCTGAAACATCGATGTATTAACATCGATATTTTGCTTTCGATATTTTCTTCATATCGATATTTTGTTGCAAAAACATCGATGGTTTTTTTAATTTTCATTTTTTTAAATAAAGAGGTTTAAGTACTTTGTAGAATAGCAATAGTCTCCAGCAATATCGTTGTTTTTGCGTCATCGTTTTTATCACGCTGCACATTTCGCCTGTGCAATCTGAGAAAGTTTGAAAGCTGCTCGGGTTATGAATAGATGTGATCGCCAGGCATGTCACTGTCTGAATCGACAGCGAAACACGAAATCGATATCAAAACACAATTTTCTTTATAATTAATTTTATTCTTTCTATTCGATAATAATTTTTACATATCACTAACATGCTGGTAGCCAAACAATAAAATATCTCTCTTATACGTACTGTAATTAAAAATGAATAGTAAAATAGAATGTTTTTTAGTCTATAATTAAAACATCGATGTTTTCTCGTCGATGGATCGACCTGGAAAACATTTTAGCGATGTATCGAAACATCGATGTATCGATGTTTTGGTAAAATTTGCCATCACTATGTGCGACTCCACTGGAACATGCAATCGAACGCGTTGTTTCTAGCCAAAAACTCTTGTTTCCGAACGCAGTTCGGCGAGACTTACACGATCCTGTTAAACGATTGCGATATTTTAGAGAACGCGCGTATGCGCAGTTTGGAATCTAGAATCCCAGAAGCGAAACTGTGCGTACATATGTTCTCAAAATGTCCGGAGAGAGTCGTCAAAACGAAGTATGTAAAGTGGATTTTAGAGCCTTCAAAGGTAGGAAGTTCTCTGCCACAGAGGTCGTGAGTTCACCATTTCAATTTTTGCTCTCGCGGCTTTCTGTATGCCAAAATTCTTAGAATTTAAAGTAGATTCTAGCTCTGAAGATTGCAGTTGAGTCGTTGCATTCTAACCAGAGATGCTGTGACCCCCCTGACAACATAGCAAATGCTCGAGTCCGCGACTGAAACTTCGTTGGCCGCAAAATTCTGGCCAAGGTCGCCCGCCAGGCAGCTTCTCCTGAAACAATGCATGGAGGAGAAAATTAAATTACAATTAATGGATACATTTAAAGTTCTTAGTCACAGATAGCAGATACAATTTCAAAAAAAAAAAGAAAAAGAACGGGAGGATTAAAAAAAAAGAAAGACATTATATGATTGCAAAATATAAGGAACATATAGCAGATAAAATTGCAAAAATGAAAAGCGACGGGAGGGGGGATTAATACAGATAATAGCAGTTAAAATTTCAGATTATAAATATAAATGAAGAAATATACATTCTCATATTGTAAAGAAAGAAAAAAAGAAAGAAAAAAATTAAAAATAAGTTAAAAATATAAGAAATGGGGTAATAAAACTAATATGTTGACGAAGATGACTTCTTTTATTTCTTCTCATAAGAACGTCAACAACACCACATCAGAATTCCCACAATTCACATAATTCAGATTAGTTTCTGTTGAAGTAGTGTCATGTGAAAATATTTTCTTCTAGTTCATATAATTCTCTTTATGAGAATCTTTCATTAGAAATCCACTATTTTGTTCGCTTTTTACAACGGTTAATATGTTTTCTCTAATAACATTCTCACATGATAATTGTTCTTTCTTTTATCGTTGACTTATCGAGCTTCCCTTGATATTACCGTTCTCAAATTACCTTCCTTGCCCGCGGCAGCTGTGAATTTGAGTGGCCGGACCTGCCAGAGCAAGGGCAGGAATGATGGTGAAAATACGCTTTAAGTATGCGCAAGATGAACCAGAACCGAAAAAGGGAAACCAAACGAAGCAACATCCCTCCAGCAACGTGCGGGCAAAACCGTGCAGACAAAACGAGCCCCCAACAGAACGTGCCCGTGGGGCGAAACCGTGGCCTACCCGTGGCCTAGGTGGACATCCGTCGACAATATCACCGAGAATACACGCCTCAGACAAAACGTGCCCGTGCGGGCAAAACCGTGACCCGCCCATAGCCTAGGTGGACATCCGTCGACATCACCGAGAATACACGCCTCAGACAAAACGTGCCCATGCAGGCATACCCGTGGCCGCCCATAGTCTAGGTGGACATCCGTCGAGAACGTCACCCAGGCCAGCCCTTGGCCTAGGTGGTCGACAGCATCACGAGAATACGCGCCTCCCAGCCAAGACGTCCCCCAGCCTCCGATCGCGGCCGCCCCCGGCAGCCTTCATTTCGCCCGCCGGCGCGCCGCGCGCGGCCCATCGCGGAGCAATACCGAGATTGCCGCCCGCCCCCATGCATATGGATGCGCGCGCCAGTGTTTGCGATCGGCTGCCGCCCCATTGTCCGCGGGCATTGCATTCCGCCCGAGATTGCCGTCGCGCGCGCCGGGGGCCGGGGGAGGGGAAGGAAAAAAATTGTTTGCGCATTGTCCCCGCGCGGGCCGCCGCGACACGGCGATAATTACGCTCGGCGACGGGGGCGGGCTCTGGCGGGGCTGGGCGGGGGCCGGCGGGGTCGGGCGGGGCCAATGCGACCCTCGTAGGTCTTGGAACAGCAGGCGAAATGGAAGCCCAGTCGTTGCAGGAGGGATGTTGCTTCGTTCGGTTTCCCTATCTCGGTCCTTGTCGAGGCATATCTTGAATATTGAATATCTCCATATTGAATCAGATGATTTGGCGTAATAACAATGGAAAATGGAACGATATAACATCTGAAAAGATTCTAGTCAAAGAGATACAAAAAGAAGCGATGTGATTCATGAGCAAAGTCATATTTTTTACGCGATTAGCTGAAAGGCTAGGCAATTTAAGCATGTAATACAAAGATAATTGCATAATTAAAATAAATAAAATGAGATTTGATGAATGCTAAGAATATTAGGATTTCAAACTAAAGAAGGATTGAGTTGAGATAGGGGCAAGCAAAGGAGAACTTGCGAAATAAAATACACTAAACAACATAATGAAGATGAAATAGAAATGGAATTGAGAAGATCTAGTAGGAGAGACAAGGAAAAAGATAAAATGAAGAGGTTTTGGAAATAGAAAGGAATATGGGAAAGGATTGTAGAGCTGAAGTGTTATTAATGTTTCTCGAAAATTAATAATTACGAATGTATCCCTAAGTTTTAAAACATTTATATTAGCATATAAATTAATAATAGCGATATTTCTTAAAACATACTAAAAAATATCTAATGATTCCTTTACCGAACTAACATAAAATTGTTAATAGACTTTATTATGTTTCTATCGACGTTATGAATTGCGTCAAAGTAAAATGTGAATACCTCTGCATTTAAAATTTTAATTCTGACAGGAAATTTATTTAAATAAAGAAATAGAATTCTATAAACAAAGAATACGGAGCGGGACAGAGATATCCGGCATTAAAGAATCACATAAATAATGAAGGCGACTCTATCTTCAGTTTAAACCAGCTACCTATTACCAGGTCATGTTCGCAGTCACTGCGTAATTCCTCGCAGGCCCTCGGCACGTGCATACACGGACACTGAGGCGCGAAATGAGGGAGGGTCTCTGCTGATCGCGTGATTAACACGCACGTCGCGCTCTTCAGCCGAAAATCGAGCAGCCGCGCGCAACCTCGCGGCAGAACATATCCCCTCCCTCACCCCCCTCTCCCTCGCGGATTAGAATGAGAATAAGGGGGATAAGCAGCGCAGTATTGCAGGCCTCCATAAACGCATCGGGTGCACATACACGGAAAAGGGGTGGCCGCTGTCGTCATTGGCGCAAATTTATCTTGCCCCAACTACTTTCAATGGAAGTCGCATAGCAATTTGTATACAAACCCGACAATCAACGGCTATCGAACAGAATGACACGGGTTGCACATGTGGCGTGCGCGATTTTTTTTTTTCTTTCGCTGGGGGAAAGAAATATGGTATTTGTGGAGACGGTCGCATTAATGGATTGCTCTGACAAAAGCGTATTTGTCATGCACTACGATTCATGAGTTAGCTGATTTTCTGAAAATAAATGGCAAAAGATTTATTTTATTAGGATGATTTGCGTTTTTATGTATATTCGTATTCATAGTATATATTCATTGGATTTATGATTTCACTGCCAAAAATTTAAACTTGTCACGGTAGTATATATATATATATTTAAATATTTTATCCAATAAAATTCCAAACACTTTTATTGACCTTTCATAAAATGACAAAGTGGCTCAACTGATACGCAGACAGAGAATCCGGAATTTATAACTTGGAAATTCTTGTAACGATTGTGATTCGTTTGTGTTGCTTGGGTTGGATTTGGAAAGACATCAAATCAGTATTAAGAATAAACTAAATAGTTTGCTAAATATGTACATTTGTTTATAAGGTGTGAATACATCGGTAGATCGAATCAAATAATCAGAACTCTGCACATTTGGTAATCTCTTTGACATGTACGAATTATTCTATGAGAGATCACAGTGAAATGCGTGCACAGAGATCGCGCTGAACCGAAAATTCTCATACTTCTATGTTTTTTAACCTGTTTTTGATTTCATTTTTGTATTCTAGTGTTTTCAAGACATGTTCTTTCTCATTATTCAATTACCTAAAAATTCTAACATTTATTTTATGATTTTATTATTGTACTAACTTCATAGTTGACATGCAAATAACTCACAAAGAACGAAAATCCAGAAAGAATTATTTGTATGAGACTTTCATCATTCTTCAGAAAAAGGAAAGGAGAATATTACATCTAGCAATATGATATCTGTATTCAAATGGCGAATGGGATAATATTGTGATACACAACGATCATTGGTGTAAACCAATGTTTGTAGAAAACCAGTGATAAGTGCGACTTGGAGAAATTAATAATTCATTGCAGCACTGAATATGAGAATGTGATCATTACATTTTTTTTATAAGTTACTAACAGAAAGTTTTTGAAATGAACATATTCTAGACTGGACAAACAATTTTCCCTTTGTTTAGGACAAACTTTGCCTTCAGCGATATATAATCAACAGAAATGTAAATAATACACAATGAAATACTTTAACTGATTAATGTCTTTTAAGAAATAGTATTTTTTACCTTTTTGTGTGGTTTTCATTCATTAACTTTTTCCCTAAAATTTCTTCGCCGTCCCAACAGAACACTGGAAATTTCGGTCACAAGATTGAAAGTGGCTTGATGACGAGAGCGTTTTGTGAGGGAATGCGGAATCTCAGTCTCTTTAATTACCGCTGCGAACGGTCTTAATCACCGCCTCTGAACGGGAGCTCCTCCCCGCGGGAGGCAAAGGTGTCATGTCCAGCTGTAGGCCAACCGGGAATACGCGGCAGTCTCTGCGACTCTATCGGTGTTTAATGTTGGTCCTCCCGCCCCGCGAGGGCGGGGAGGTGGGTGAGGGTGAGGGCGAGGGCGGCGGCGCGCGTCCCCGGGCACTCAGCGTCCCCGCGGGAGCTGCCGTCCTCCCTAGCACGCCCTTCTATGCGCCCCCACCCCCACTCCTCCGTCGCCCCTGCACTCATTCCTTTGCCGCCACTCTTGCCATCCCCCTTTCCCCCGCTACAAACGAGAGTCTTGCGCGTTTTCTCCGGTCGATACCAGGCGACTGCCGAAGAGCACCGTGAAAAATGGGCCAAGGGCCGTGCGCAATATTTCCTTCCTCATCCTTTACCCTCCTCTCCCATTGCACACGCACACACGCATTAGAACTTACACTATACTAAAAAGACCAGTTGGAAGCATACAGCTTGACCCGGTTGGGGAGATGCCTGGAGAGAAAAACACGCAATCCAAGTGTAGGTCGGGGTGAACATCAAGCATGTCACTAAAAAATACGACATTTCCGTACGAACTGCAGTTAGTGCCAATCTGGACCTACGGTATCCAACTATGGGGTGGATATTGTAAGTCATTCGAACAATGAAATCTTGCAAAGTAGTATGCCGCAAGTTTAGTCAAAATTACTGCGCACTGCTGCTCATGCTGCTTGGTATATTTATAATACAATTTCCTCAAAGCGGTTTGCAAATAAATACTGTTAAAGAAGTAATAACCAGTTTCAGTTCCAGATATCAGCAGAGGTTTGAGAATCACCTCGATTTCCTTGCGCTTAACCTGTTGGATAATAGCGAAGACACCGGACGACTATAAAGATAATCACCATTAGATGTTAAATTTAGATACAGTTGAGTCGTCACTGAGAAAAATCACTGTTATAATTTTAAATTAATTTATTTTGTATTAAATTTATCCAAACGTTCTTGTGGATCTAATTGTGAATAAAGCAAAAGTTTATTAAACAACAAACGTGTGTCATTACTTAACGCTTCCCACTCCAATGACTTCTTTCGCTTCTTCTGAAGGGTTGCCCAAGACGACTAACGTGTACCTTCTTGCTGATTGTAGAATCGTTCTTATCTTGTTATTTTCGAATCCGTTAACTTCATCAATCCTCTTCCGTCTTCCTTTCTGTAGGTATGAACAAGTGTTTTACTTACGGATCATCGTATCGTGAAAGAAATGACAAAATGAGTTCTTGCAATTTTTGGGGGGAGAAATGACTATAAGTCTATTTTGAAGACATTATGAAATCGAACTTTGACTTAGAAAAACTTAAAAAAGCAATAACTTGACATATATTTAATTGAATTGAATATAATTTGGCTGCCTGATGTAGATACCGCCTAATTAAATGCCAATATGTGCAGTTGTTTCTTTGCAACTGTAAGCTAATAAGCAATTAGGTAAAATATTGGTGATGAGACTAGAAGATACATGTTGTTTCTCTTAATAATTGTTTATAAATGTAATGTTAATTACTGCATATAATGTTTTAAGTTTATCATTACGTTATGTGTTGTACATTCAGCCTCCCTTCTTCATGATATTCCCTCGTAGTTCAGATCCTCAGCAGTTCTCATAGAGTTCCCCGAATTCAGCTCAGCCCGTTGAGAACTGTGTTTATTATTGACGTTCACTGTAGGGAAGCTCTCTTGGTCCCTTCGGTAATAACGCTGCCTGTTAGATCATTCAAGTTAAGCTGTGTTGGTTACGCTAATACTTGAATGGACTATCACTTGGGAACTGGGATAGATGTTGCTGAGAGTTGGCGAAACGTGGTAATGTAAGCATTAAGGGCTTTGCTACCTGTCCATCCACAGGATTTAGTTCCTTGGAGATTGTAATCACCCTCCCTTTCGTTATAGTGCAACTAAATTAGTGAAATACTTCCTAGATAAGAATGATTTCTTCAATTTATGTTTTCATTTGGGTATTCCATTAAACAGCACCTTCAGAGAGAATCAAAGGCTGAACATATAATCCAACAGAAAAAAAACAGGAAACGCCAGCTGGAAAGTATTTACCTACGTGAAACTCTCAAGTAGATTCCCGCATTGTACAACTTAGGAATGATCTCTGTTTTATTTTTCTTGAAGACTGAAGTCTCGAAGCGATCGGTAAACCCATGTCAATTTCAATTCATCTCTGAATGCTCTATCTTCCTCTTTCCAATACTCCTTTACCATTTCTCAATTTTTCTTCTCTTTATCCTCGGATCTCTTTGTACTGATTTCCTTTAATCGTGTACCTCGGAACTCTTCCATTGTAAATTCTTTATCGTGTAATTATTTCCATTGTGACTTTTTTATACCATTTGTTTTTAAATGTTTTCAATCTTTTGTATTCATGTAGGTGATTTCTTTATCCCCCATAGGGATTCGAAAATATTTTTTTAGTTTACATGTAAATAATGGGTAGATAAACGAAAATATTTTTGTCAATTTCCCCACGTTAAAGAGATGCCCTAAAAATAATAATTTTATTTGTTTAGTTTCCGTTATATATTTCTAGGATTATTTTCATAAATCTCTATCATTATTTGAACCCAGCGTTTTTGTAATTGGATTTTTGTTTCAAGTTAGTTGAAGTTAGTTGAATTAGTTTAAGTTAGTTTAAGTTAAAGTTAGTTGAAGTTAGTTTAAGTTGGTTTAAGTTGGTTTAAGTTGGTTTAAGTTGGTTTAAGTTGGTTTAAGTTGGTTTAAGTTGGTTTAAGTTGGTTTACGTTAGTTTACGTTAGTTTACGTTAGTTACGTTAGTTTACGTTAGTTTACGTTAGTTTTTTCGTAAGATTTAACCAAAATTTGCACAGTTAATATAAACTGAACAAAAAAAAAAAAAAATAATAATAATAAAAAGGCGGCAGTGTGGTGCTCTGTCGCACGTGGCGCGCGGCCGCAGCGGGCGGAGGGCGCACGGCACAGGGCTGCTGCGTCCCTAGGCGCTGCGTCGTGTCACGGGACCCCCGCCCACGAAGGGCCAGCGCGGCGTGCGCCCTGGGGTGCCCCTGGGGCGGCAGCTGCTTCTTTCTCCCCCCTTTGAAATCTTCCGCTCCTTCTTCAGCTCCTTCTACTCCTTTCTTTTCTTCTTCTTCTTCTTCTTCTTCTTCTTTTCTTCTTCTTTTCTTCTTCTTTTCTTCTTCTTTTCTTCTTCTTCTTCAACTTCCGCTTCTTCCTTTTCTTCTTCTTCTTCTTCTTCTTCAACTTCCGCTTCTTCCTTTTCTTCTTCTTCTTCTTCTTATTTTCTTCTCCTTTTCGTCTCCTTTTCTTCTTCTTTTCTTCTCCTTTTCTTCTTCCTTTCTTCTTCTTTTCTTCTCTTTTCTTCTTCTTTTTTCTTCTTCAACATCTCGTCTTCCTTTTCTTCGGCTTTTCTCTCTACAACTTTAATTCCTTTGACATTTAATTCCTACAACATTTAATTCTTCTTCTCTTTTTCTTCTTCCGCCGCGCGCATGAGGACACGCACGAGTAATGCGATAGACAAGTATAAAATGTACAGAAACAAAATTGGCGTTTCTCGCTCTGCAATCTGCTGGGCAATTGCGGAACTATTATTTTAAACAATCTATACATATATTTTAAACAATCTATAACGAATTGCACAAGATCTTGAGCAGACATCCAGTAATTTCTATATAAACCCGTAGGATTTGCCTGCCTATATTTCTGTGCAGAAATCTCTGTCGTGTAAGGATGCCTAAATCTTGGGTAGGAGTGGCATTACTTCCACGTCTCTACATTTTCAAAACTTGCCAACGGATTAGTTACCTCTACGACTTCGACGCCACAATTGTCCATTCGGACACTTGCTAGAGGAGAGTCTGGTATCTGAGAGGACATGGATATCCTGGCACTCTTTTGCAACAGGATTAAAGAGCTTTTTGTTGTCTTCTTCCCTTACGATTGTTTTCCTATTATTAATATACATAAAAATGATAATATTGATGTAGATTTTCAACATATAGTTTTGACTGTATGTCGACATGTACTTTCGACATAAAGTGTGGGAAATACAAGATGACTGTGACCAGGAAAAGTCATGAAAAGGGGAGGGAAGGAAATGTACGTAGTTTCGGAAGTTCCATGACGAAAAGAATATGAAATAGTTACCAAAGAACGATACTAGCCGTCCTTCGTAAACCCATTATTAAAAGTTGATTGGTAATTAGAACCACGTGAGTCAGAAACAGATACTTAACACCACATGAGAATAAAATGTATTTTTTTAAAGTAAATATTTTCAACGAATAAAACTTATAAATAATTGCTTGTCAACAAATTGTACGTTCGTATTACACACCAAATTATATTTAAGCAAAACCGACCATATACATTATCGCAAATTGTCTATAATATGTTTCGATAAGACACTTCCTGGTTCGACGCCCGAAGTCTGCACGTCATTAATATTGAAGGCGAGATAGCAGATAAGCTTCCCCAAGTCATTTGCGTCATCAGAGGGCAATTCCCTCGGGGATCTTGTATTTCCTTCCTTAACCCATGTCCCAGCGCGATTTTCATTGCATGAAGACGACTTGTTTGCTTTTCACATCATGTGAAACATGCCTGACGTTGACTGGTGCCAATTTGAAACAAGACCTGTGTTTCTACTGAAAAACAAGCCCCACCTGGACATTTTGAAACATAATTATTATTACTAATAAATGTAATCTGGGAGGCCAGGAAAAGGTTACATTTAAATCCTAATGATTCCTACGTAATTTAAATATCTCTCATTCCAAAATTATGTTGTGCTTGCTCAGTTAATTGGGGTTCGAAGTTCATAATTGTTGCTACATACTCTGCAACCAATTATTCAATCTGCCATCCATGTACGGAGTGGCGAGGAAAATCTTATTAAAATGCTGGATTGCACGTAACGAACAATGATAATCAGCTTTCTTTCCACTTAACAAATTGGAATTTATTATATTGATAATCAAAATGAATTCATCTTTGGTCATGACCAGTTTTCTTTATATTACAATAACTATAAACCTTGTTAGTCATTCGCGCACTCCCCACTTGATGGCGCCTCGTAGAACCTTCTCCGTCGACGCAGCAGAATCTTGCTTCTGGATAAAGTCCCCGCCTAATGTCCATGATCTGGTTCAAAATTCTCCCGGCGATACTGTTATAATCCGTCACTCACTAACGTCTCGGGTGGACTTGATACGTATTTTTCTTCTTACAAGAACGCTCTATCCTAATATAAGAAACGATAGTTAACTTTATACAACTGTCAATTACAGTCATTCCTCGATCTAGTAAAAGATATAGCCAATAAATGTTCTTCAAAAAACTTGGAAGCATCCCAATTTTATGTCTTTTTTTGTCTCTCAAAACAATGATTATTCTGCCTCTGCTCTGTCATTTCAATCTCACGAAAATGATACTTAACGCCGGTTGTTTATTTGTCACATAGCGACCTCCTCGCGATCGTCTATTGACATCCTTATATTCTATGTCAAATAAAATGACATTTCCATAATAAAAATGGTTCGTCATTTTGGTATATCACATATGTGATATCTATTCTAGAAGTTAGACTCTTGAATTTGTCAGTAATGCATTGTTACTTTTTTTGTCACAGAGTTCAATCATGTATTCTTGGTTGTTGTAGTTTGATTTAAGGTTCTTGTCCTAGACTTTACCGTCGGCAAAATTTAATCGTGGCCAGAGTAATAAATTAGAATATTTTTGTATAGGTATATTGAGCGTAGATTTGTCTCATTGTTTCTGAAGAGGTTTTCATTTCAGGCGCCATTATTGTTGTTATTATTATTATTATTATTATTATTATTATAATTATTATATTTACCCTGGGATACATGAACATATTGAACGATTCGTTAAACACTAATGGTCCTGTTAGTGTTGTCTTAACGAAAACAGCGTTGCAAGAACGTTCTTTAAGTTTACCGATTCATTAAAGGGCTCTTTAAAATATAGACTGAAAATCGGACCTGTAAACTGTTAGCCATTCGTTAACCTACGCTCTGCTAAATTACTGCCTAAGCTACTACTAAAAAGTTATTTTTCTATTAATGTCCAAGCTGTGTGAACAGCAGATCTAAGGATAACACTTCTCAATTGCTCTACCTTGCTCTTTTTTCTTGAGTATTAAAGCTGTAGGAAACATTTTCCCAGTATTCGTTTTTTTTCTAGATAGTATCTTAATTTTTAATTGTATTTGAATACTTGCTAATAATATCCAAAAGAAATTATTTTTTCTTTTGTTTGTTTTTTCGAAACATTTCTCCCCCTATTCCCCGCAATTACGAAGTCGTCACTAATCTACGCAGTACACAAGACAGAAAACACTCACCCCATCACGAACGAGAACGTTCGAAGATATTTTGTAGTTAAGAGACAGGCGTGTGGAAGGAATTGGAGGCTTTGGACTTCGTCAAAGAACTTCTTCAAACCTTGAAAACTATACCTGATTTTGTGTATTTTTGTAAAAGAAGGATTAGTATACGGGTCGTTAAATATTACTCTTGCAACGACCTACTCTTTAAAGGACGAAGTAGTTTTAAAGAACCGTTAGCTAACGACTGAATAAAATTTTACAGGACAATTTTCTAGCAACCCGCCATATATCTACAATTTTTAATAATTAAAAATCAGTAATGTGTGATACTGTATTGTAACTGAACCTTATTCATTAACACTTTCAACTCAATTCTGAATGGGATCATACGGCAGATATTTCAGGGTAATTCTTTTTAAATCTCCTTAAATGTCGAACAACAGTGACCAATGTCTGACGATCTACGAAGTTTCTACTTTATGTCGGCTATTTCCCTACAACACCAAAGCAATTCTTGTATTTAATTTACCAATCCAAGTCCTTTACGTTGTCAGTGTAATTATAGTTCGTTTTAGGTCTTGCAATGCAAAATAGGTCATATTAGGATAAAAATATTTTTTCTTGTATTTTATTGTATACCAAATAATATTTATTTAAATAATATAGATATACAGAATTTACATACTATGTTACATTATGATGTATAAAATGCAAACAAACACGAATTATTATATTATTTTTTGGCAACATGAGCACAGCGCCGGAGTTGCTTCAAACCTAATGATCCGGAAATTATTGTACTGAAGGCATCGAAAGATCCAAGTTCGAAGAGATTGGCCCGTCTGCAGAAGGTTTTTATAGTTTGGATTCGAGACTTTTATTAGGATTTGCTCATGGCAGATCAATACCATCTCCTCGTTGGAGCAGCAAGCCCTGGGCCCCTCTTTTAAGGCGCGAGGAGAGCTCGCGGGGCCTTGCCACTCCGCGCCTTCGCCCCCAGCCTCCCCGCCACCTCCCTCTCCCCCCATCCCCACTACCATCACCGTCTCCGTTATCACCGTCGTCACTACCATCGCCCACACCACCACCCTCACCACCTTTGCTTAGCCGTCGTCACCTCCATTTCACCACTCGGCTGTGCCTCCTCCCCTAACTTGCCTCCGCTTCCGGTCTCCCCGTCGCCTTCTTCGTCATCTCCACATGCGCCCTCTCGTCCCCACCGCCTCTATTATCATCCCCATCACTACCGCCGTCCACCTCCCTTGCTCCGCCACGCCATTATCCACATTCCCAAACGGGAGCGGTGGCTCAGTGCGTCAACTGATGTCATTGCAGTGCCTCTGACCGGGAGGTCTTAGGTTCGAGTCCCCACGGTGGCAGGATTCTCGACACAAGCTTTTCAGCTAGCGAATTCAGACGCTGTCTGGAAGAAAATTCTAGCGGCTGGCTGCTCTGATCGGTAGTTTTCCGTGGTTTCTTCGATCCAAGCGAATGCTGGAGCAGTACCCTATCAAACGGACAACGCATGATCTTTCTTTCCTCGTCCTTGGCCTATCCTGACCTTTTACACTAACATGCACGACTCTACCAAACATGCCGGGAGACCTGTCGGGGACTTAGAACTTGTGGCCACCGGCCGGGGCGGTGCCCCGCTGATATGAGATACCTGGTTTGGGAAAACCCCGCTAGTCAACGGTTGGTCGGCGCCGGATCTCGCCATACAATGGGGAAGATCACCACTACCGCCCGATGAAAAACATGCACTACATTTACGGGACTAATGACTTCTGTAGTTATCGCGCTCTGATTCACTAAGAATCACGCTATCACAATCACCTACAATCACTCTATCAACTCACATTTCCACATCCTTCTTCTCCCTTACCGTCCCCCCTTGACTGCGGTCTCCACCTTCCATTGGCCTCCTCCACCGTCTGTTTTCATCTCCGCCACCGTCACCTACGTCGCCCTCCCGCCGACGCCTCCGTCCTCCGCCACCTCTTCCCCTTCGCCCGCTCGCGCGGATCTGCAACATAAACAGCGGCAGCGGCGCGCGGCGCTCCTCTATTGTCTGAGCGGGCGGAGGGGGCGGGGCACGACGCTGTCGCCGCGGTGTCAGCGCCAGTGTTGACAGAGGGCGCGGAGCGGCGGAGGAGTTGGCGCTGCTAGCGGGGGCGGCTGAGACGGGGGGAACAGGCCGCGAGGGACGATGAGAATGACCAGACACGACTTTAGATTCATTTATTCTGCAAACAGTCTGGTCTAGTCAGGCTGTTTATTTATTTATTTATTTATTTATTTGCGTCAAAAAAAAACAGTTAAAAACTGCGTATGACGTGCTATGGGCTGGATGCAGAAATCTTAATATTAGTAAATTGTATCAAAATATAAGTATGTGTGTGAGTATGTACGTTTCACAAAACCTTTGAAACTCCGAAGCGTCTGCTGTCAAATTATAAACGAACAATTTCTCAGGTTACCTTACCTGGCGTTGCTCCACTGATAACAGACATTTGACTCAGGTTTTCAGGTCAGAGTTTCAGGTATGTCCGTTTGTTTTGTGTGTTCATCAGACATTTGATAATGAGGACAGTTGAAGTAAGTTATTATTTCTGACCTGGTTCCTTTTGGTTATCACAATGATTTGTGGGAATTCTGATTGGATGTTGTTGACGTTCTTATAAGAAGAAATAAAAGAAGTCATCTTCGTCAACATATCAGCTTTATTAAGATAGCCGGCTTTCGACGGCTTTGCCGTCATCGTCAGTCTCGCTGCTGTCGGCCAAAGTCGAGCGACTGTGCGAGGCCGAGCTGGACTGCTTAATAGATGCCTGTAACAAATAAATACCCGGGGAAACCACAGCAATTAACTAGTAGTAGGTGAGCCATTTCATGTAAAAAAAAAACAACTCACTAACGTGCTGTTCCTTTTGTTAACAATACATAATTCCTTTATCGTTTGGTCTCAGAAGCATATTTCCTTAGAAAGTGTTTTCGTAATCTTTCAATTTGTTCACAACTTGTATGTTACTGGAGTTGTATGTTACTGTGCGCTTTCTCAAGGTTCGCTGTTGTAGTTTCGGGAATGAACAGCGAGTGAACACCGGTAAGCAGCGAGTGTACTACAGGACTGACGGCCGGCTGCCAAGTCCGGTGCGATTGCAGGGTCACGCGCGATTCAGGATTGTCTAAATACGCACCCCAATTCCGTCAATTGACATATATTTCGTCACTTGTATTCGAAAAAATGTACATATTTGGGGTCAAAATTATAAATATCTTCAATGCTTTATCTCACTTTTACCATAACCCTGTGGACAAAATAGAAAAATCATCAAGAAACTGCTCCGGAAAGACGAGAAAAGCAGATTCACGAAGACTCAAATCGGGAGCGGTGGCTCAGTGCATCAACTGATGTTACTGCAGTGCCTCTGACCAGGAGGTCCTAAGTTCGAGTACTGACGGCGGCAGGATTTTCGACACTAGCTTTTCAACAAAGTCGAATTCAGTAGCTGTCTGGAGGAGAATTCCAGCGGCCGGCTGCTCTGATCGTTGTTTTTCTGTAGTTTCTTCGATCAACACCAGGCGAATGCCGGAGCAGTACCCTACCAAACGGACCGCGCGCGATCTGTCCTTCCTCTTCCTTGTCCTATCCTCTCCCCTTACACACACACACACACATACACTAACATGCACTACACTACCACATATTCCGGGAGACCGGTCGGGAGCTTAGAGCTTGTCCCGGCTGAGGCGGTGCCCCAGTGGTGGAAGATATCTGTTTGGAGAAAACCCCGCCAGTCGACGGTAGGTGGGTGCCGGATCTCGCCATCCAATTGGGGAAGATCACCGCCGCTTACCGAGGGAAAACATGCACTACACTTACGGAACTAATGTATAGTAGTTGACGCACCCGGAACCACCAACAACCAAGGAAGACTCAAGCGCGAGGGAGCGTCGGAGGGAGCCGGAGCGGGCGAGGGCGAAGGTGAGGGCGGAGGCGGAGGGCGGGATGCACCGGCAGCTGTCGTTCGCAGAGGGCGGGAGGGCGCAGGGGAGGATTAGCGCTGTTTGGGCAGAGGCGGCGCTGGGGCGCAGGGCGTGCGCTGGCATAGCTCAGTCCTCTGTACACGCCCTTCTTCCTCCCCCTCCTCCTCCTCCTCTCCTTTTCCTTCCCCCTCCCGCCGCAGACACTGCGCCCTCCGCGGAGCACGCGAAATCGCACCGGAATGATCTGTGGAAAAACGTCGCTCCGAATGTTTTTTTCTTTTACTTTCCTTCAGTATAGAATTTGACGGATTGTGCTTATTGTTCGTCAAGCCAAACTTTCGACCTAGACCGATAAACATAATTGTAGCCTTGTAAGTTATCTACAGTCAACTTAAACAGATTCATGTGGAGGAATTTCATTTTGATACAAAATATTTTCAAAGACGTTCGTTGTATAATATGCCCGCATTTGTTTACAGTGTGTAATACAATAACGTTTTCTTTTATACACCTTATTTTCTGAATTAACATGTCAAACTATAATGGTGTCGAATTTTTAACTGGCTTGAATAGTTCAATACGATTAACATCTTATGGTGCAAATGTTATACTCGTTTCCTTACGATATCCATGTTACATTTGTTTCATTACTAACTATAAGAGTACTTACATTCGATATTAAAATAAAATATCCTGTAGGCGAGTACACACAATTTATTACATCTATCCAGATCACAATGTAAAACGTCTCGCACTCGTATTTTAACCGATTGCGACTCCGATCAAATTGTCTGTCGATTAGTGTCGTAAATTTAGTCTTGACGAAGTGATTTTTACTTAAAGTAATTCATTAGCTATAATAAAAATAATCGGGAATATAATATTATAATAATTAATTATTAATTTAATAATTATTATAATTAATATTATAAATAATTAAATTAATCATATTAATAAATATTGTATATATATATATATATATATATATATATATATATATATATATATATTTAATTTGCGTGTAAGAATATCAAAGAATTGTCAGAAGATGAGTACATGTTACGATGTGTATGTTTCACGTGGGATCCAGGATTCTGTACAGATGGTCTTTGATCTTCCGTCCACACGACTCCCACATTGTTTAACTCCTCTACATAGTAGGCGCGAGAAAGTTTGCCTTGTGTCACTTTCTACGCCTTCAGTAATCACTCTGCACACAGACGCAGTGTACACTGCACGTTTCACCTTATGGCTGTTTATATTGACATTTTAATTTGCATAATATACACATTTTGGGATTTTACTATTCTTTGTGAAGTAGCGCTAACGTAATTTTTAAAATATGTTATGGTGTGTATGGATTATGCGAATTCACTGTAAAGTTTAGTCATCATATTGTTTGAGAATGGTCAACAACGAAGTTTTGTAATAGTTATAGTTACAAATCGCTGAGATGAATGCTGTAGTTTCTTTTGTTTCTAAATAATTGACAAAAAAATTACAAAGCCAATTATTAAAACCATTACAATTATTAAACCTTAAGAACCTTCAAATACGAAACGTAAAAAAAATTAAATCACATAAGACAATTTCAAAAGTTTCAATTTCAATTTTCAGAGTCGAATTTTATAACACCAACAACACCAACAACGACAACGACGACAAAGACGACAACGACGACAATGACGACAACGACGACAATGATGACAACGACGACAACGACGACAACGACGACAACGACAACAACGACGACAACGACGACGACGACAACGATAACGACGACGACAATGACGACGACAAGACACGACGACAACTAAGCAACAACAACGACGACAACGACGACAACGACGACAACGACACAACGACGACAACGACGACAACGACGACAACGACAAGGATGACAAGGTTGACAACGACGACAACGACGACATCGACAACAACGACAACAACGACAGCAACGACAATACCGTAGAACTAACGGAAAAATGAGTTTACTTTAGAACTCGAAAATCTTCTGATGTATTTGACAAATAAGCTTTTGTTTCATTTACAGTGTAGTATATTTCATTTCCTGTCTGGAGTATAATCATCTCTCTTTTGCTCGTATATTTGCTGGGCAATAACTTGATTTGAATCTGGAAATTCTATTTAGTATTTGACTAGGAACGATGAATTGACTTATAGACGTCTCCTTTGAAGTTGATGATTGATTTAAACTCGCGCTACCCTTCTATTTTTCTATTAAAGAAATGATATACGGCGAAACAGTCTGTGATCTCACATCCCTTGCTTGACCTCCTTCTAATCTTCTGATTCGACAGTGTTATTAATCACTAGAATAATTTGTTAGTGAAAACAGTTTTACAAGTTTTTGCAGGGTTCTGTATTATTAACTTGCTGAAATAACTCGGCGTTGCTCCGGTATTAATTTATCACAATCATAGAGTAGCTTCAAAAAGAAATTAATTCTACTTGTAGTAATGGTAGTAATTTTACTTACATCCCCGCGCCCACCCGCTTCATTCCTATCCGAGCCAACATATCCACTTCACTCCTATTCACTGCACCCTGACTCGCTATTCCTATCCTCTTCACTTCTTCCCTGCTTCGCTCCAACTCGCCCCGCTTCTATTCGCTTCATTCCAAACCATTCCTCTCCCACGTGTTTCTCTCCGACCAGCTCTACTCGTACCCGCGTAATTCCGACCCGCTCGACTCTGACTCCCTCCATTTCTACATGTTTCATTTCAAGCCGCTACACTCCTACCTGATTCATTCCGACCCACTCTGTTCTTACCCGCGTAATTCCGACCCGTTACATTCTGACCCGCTTCACTTCTGTACGCTTCATTCCAATCAGCCCCACTCCTACCCGCTTCATTTCCATCCGTTCCACTGCTCCACTCCAGTCCGACTCACTTCACTATAGTCCGCTTCGCGCCTACTTACTCAACCCCTTTTCGCCCTCAACGCTCCGACCTACTCCACTCCTACCCACTCTATTCCTACTCACTCCACTCCGAACCGCCCCACCCCGTTCACTCCAATACGACCTGCTCCGCTCCCATCGGCCTAGACCCAAACCAAATAGCATGCGTCCTACCTAATGTTCAACTTAGATCTTCAACCTTTTTAGAAGACTATTTGTGCTAATGAAATGAATGCATTTAATAGCTAATTTTAATGTCAATCTCATTTATATTTTTGAAATTTTGAATTTTTGACAAAAATAAAAGATTGTACACTTTTCTCATGAACCCAATTCATGTTTCTTAAGAATAAAATGATCATTTCTTAGAAATGAAATAAACACCTTATTGCTAAGTCCCTATATTTATGAAGGAACAATAAATAATAATATATTAACATTATAATGCCTTCTACTTAATAGAAATTATTCTGTTTCCAAGACAAAATTTTTGGTAATATAGTGTTCGGTAGCAATAAGAAATCACATTATGTGCCCGATATTTCATTCTAATTTTTAATATTTTACCCCCAATCAAGTTCATAATTTCAAATGAATTGAACAAAGTTTTCTTTCAAAAGAAACTCGCCATAGGGAAATTCCCTGATGCCCTGAAATCTGTAGCCTTGTGAAAGGTTGAGACAACTGTTGTTACTGCAGCGTCATTGACTGGGAGTTACAAGGGTTTGTGTCCCGGCGGTGGCGGGTTTTCAACAGTAGGTATTGTGACGTCGTGGGAATACACAATAACACAGGCACGAGCTTCAATGATAAATATGTACAGGTTTATTCACAATATGTACAATAAACATTTAAGTTACTTTTAGCTCTTGGAAAACGTTTACTTCCCTGATCGCAGGAGCGATCCTTAAAAATGTAATCTGACTCGTGGCCCGCGCCACTCCTCAGCGAACCTTATGCACACAGCACGTGGCTCCCGTGACGTAGGTCACTCGTGGAAAATCTCCACCCCGGCGTCCCAACACATGGGTTGCCGTACGAGCCTCTGCTCTGGGCATTTTGGGCATCCCTTTCCCTGGATTCTAAGAATTTTGTACGCGGCACGCGGCAAAAATGCGCTGTCCCGTATTTTGGGCATCCCTTTCCCTAGCTCTCGGAATTCTCCCAATACCGCATTGTTCTTACATCCTGCCTGGCCCTTGCGTCTAATCCCTTTGGCGCCGCCATTTTGAGTGGAGCGTACAATACGTTACAGTATGTAGTTCGGTCAAATTCAAGCAGTCTGGGGGAGCATTCTAGCAGGCGGCTGGTCTCCTCTGTCGTTTTCCATGATTTCTCCGATCAACACCAGGCGAATGCCGGAGTGGTACTTTAACAAACGGGCCAGGGACCACGCGCGGTACTTTCTTCCTCTTCCTTGTCGCATCCTCTTACACACATGCTTACTTACACGCACTACACCAGTTGTGTAGGCAGACCAGCCAGGAGTTCACAGCTTATCCTAGCGGAGGCTGTGCACTGCTCAGGTTTATACCTGATCGAGGAAAACCCTGCAAGCCCACATGTAGGTTGACCCAGTATGTCATTCTCCATCGGGAGAGGAACACTTCTGCCTCCATCCAGCTATAGCTATCACGAGGGAACGGATTTTCATGTAATTACATATTTTTACTGGAACTAGATACCTGCATTCAATAATATTTCAATAATATTCATCTCGGCGGATGCACAACACGTGCAAAATGCCTATCACGGTTGAACCCAATATAATTTATGTGAGATGGAACTACATAGACAATAGGGATATGTGGAATGCACGATATACATTATGAATAACCCTACAGGTAACAATCAAATAAACTATATTGTTAATAAACTAACTAATTATAGCTCAAATCAAATGGTGCACTGTACATATTTATATAAAAAAATGTTATCTGTTCTATAGCCCTGCTGAAGTCCAAATACATGGCCGAAACGTCGGCAATGTAAAGTAGTTGTTTTCTTTCTTGTGACCCAAACTCAAGAACCATTAGACATATATTTTGCGTTTTTTATTACAATAAATTCCATTTCTTAACTATTACTAATGGCCAAAGAAATTGTCGCGCCCGGAAACACAAACTACTCACACCGAAAGTGCGGCCGCTCTGCGCTAGCCCAGGGCATCGCGCGCTCCCCTCTTCTCAGCCGCCCGCGACCGCCACTAGCGGCGGAAAAGAGGGTTGGCGCCCTCCCTGTACTCGGTGAGGCAGGGGCGGGCGAGCCTCCGGCGCGGACGGCCTCGGGCGGGGCGCGCGACAAGCTGCGAGGACGCGCGTGTAAGTGGCCGCGCTCGCGCCTCACACGCCTTGATCACGCCCCCGCCTCTGGCCCGACCGGGGGCGGTAGCTCAGTGATGTCACTGCAGCGTCTGTGACCGGGAGGTCCTAGGTTCCCACTCCCCACGGCGGCAGGATATTCGACACTAGCTTTTCAGCTAGGTCGAATTCAGTCGCTGTCTGGAGGAGAATTATAGCGGCCGGCTGCTCTCATCGGTAGTTTTCCGTGATTTCTCACCTCGATCAACACCCGGCGAATGCCAGAGCAGTGCCCTACAAAACGGGCCACGGACCGCGCGCGATCTGTCCTTTTTCCTCCTCGACCTATCCTCTCCCCTTACACACACTTACACTAACATGCACTACACTACCACATATTCCGAGAGACCGGTCGGGAACTTAGAGCTTGTCGCGGCTGGGGCGGTGCCCCGCTGGTGGGAGAGTCCTGATTAGGGGGATACCCCACTAACCGACGGTAGGTCGGCGCCGGATCTTTCCATCCAGCGGGGGTAAATCACCGCCATCTCCCGAGAACAAACATGCACTACACTTACGGGACTAAAGACCGAAGTCGTTGACGCGCCCGGAAACACGAAAAAACAAACCAACCAACCAAGCCTCTGGCCCGCCATGATTCGTGTTTCCGGGCGCGTCAACTGCTTTGGCCATTAGTCCCGTTAGTGTAGTGCATGTTTTTCTCGAGAGATGGCGGTGGTTTCCCCCCGCTGGATGGCGAGATCCAGCGCCGACCTACCGTCGGCTAGTGGGTTTTACCCCTAACCAGGACTCTTCCTCAAACGGGTTACCGCCCCAACCGGGACAAGCTCTAAGCTCCCGACCGATCTCCCGGAATATGTGGTAGTGTAGTGCATTTTAGTGTAAGTGTGTGTGAAAGGAGAGAGGATAGGACAAGGAAGAGGAAGGACAGATCGCGCGCGGTCCAGGGCCCGTTTGTTAGGGTACTGCTCCGGCATTCGCCTGGTGTTGATCGGAGAAACTACGGAAAACTACCGATCAGAGCAGCCGGCCGCTAGAATTCTCCTCCAGACAGCGACTGAATTCGACCTAGCTGAAAAGCTAGTGTCGAAAATCCTGCTGCCGTCGGGACTTGAACCTAGGACCTCCCGGTCAGAGGCGCGGCAGTGACATCAGTTGAGCACTGAGCTACCGCTCCCGGTAATAATGATATCGGTGAATCCATATTTCTATATACTGCTTATGTTTTCTATATACTGCTTGATAATAAATAAGAAAGTACTATTAAAATAATTTCACTCATCGGACATAAAACTAATTAAAACATTCCTACTTCCATACAATTGGATTCTCTCTTGATACTCATCGATTTCGACCTGCTCTCTTCGATGACATATAGAGGGTACCCATGTCTGGGTAAGTTGTGAAAGTGAAATCTGACGTTAAACCGCGGAATGAATTTTTTTCGTTTTTCCTTGTGACGCATTCTAGAAAAATGGCATCTCAAAATCCCGGTGTACGTTATCCAAGTAACTTCGCATTTTGATAGCCCCTGCCACTGTCACAGTATCTCAATAATTATGTTGATAACCTCCTACTGCTACTACTACGAGTAAATAGATGTATATGGGCGAAAAATAATATTAACACCGGTATGTGCTCACTAGGTAGTTTTCTCTTTCCTGGTTATGAGCTTTAATTTGTAAGTTTGGTAACATAACATGAAATTACTGCTTGTTATACGGGTCCTTTTTTCATTCAATTTTTCCATCTTTTACTTTATTGCTATTCGTCTTCGTCTCATCCATACACAACATTATTCTAATTATTCACTATTCTTCTTCTTCTTCTTCTTCTTCTTCTTCTTCAATTTAGATCTTGCTTCTCTGAGATAAATTTCAAATGAGTCAACGATCTAAGTCAAAATTGATCTCCAATATCCTCAGTTACAGAATAATTTGAAAATTGGTCGTCTTAATGATTGTTGCAGTTTGCTATTACTGAATCAAGTCATTGAAATGTGAAAATTATAAACAGAGAAAAACATGAGAGAGTAGTAGGGCTCGTTTTTATCATTTCGATTTATAAAATGTAATAATAAATTTGGATTTATATATAAGCATCATATGTTGCCAAATCAGCTTGAATATATATTTTCAAATCTGTTCTGTGTCTTTTATTAAGTGATACTAATTAATGAGTAGTAAAGAAAAGGGGCAAGACAGTATGAGTCAGGCCAGCAGACTCAGAGAAGCAGCCGCAAAATCACCATAAATTCCATTTAGAGTGACGTAGTCTACATTCCACTTCTGAAGGTCGTTGTTCTGGGACTAATGAAGTCACTATCTGGAGATGTTTTCTATAAGTCAGGTTGGAATTTTTGTGGTTTCCCTCCCCAATCTCGTTCGACGAATACCAGAAAAGTACCAATTAACGGGCCACTACACGGGCACCAGAATTCTTTCGTTAGGTGTATCTCTGTGTTTCTCCGATATTGGTCAAGAAGTTTCTGCTTAAACTGAAATGCCTTCCTATTTTGAAAGTGTGTGACTCAACTAGTATTGAAAGAATTGCTGTAGCCGACATGAGGTCAAACAACTAAGTTTATGAACTCGTCCAAGCAACATTCTACCATTCTCGTTGTTACATGCTGGTATTTCACCTTCTAAGTACTTCTCTTGAAATGCAACATACGGTTGCCAGTGCCTGATTCAATCTGAAACAAATTTTGATTTTCTTGAAATGTTCTTCACGATTTATCATCGTGTTAGCCTCGATGTCGTCTGTGGTATAAAAACGTTCTTTCCTTGATCTTTGGTAAAGAAATACATTAGCGGGAATTTCAGAAGGGTAGTCTAAAAACGTTATGTTTTTTGTAAAAGACTGTTTTTTGGCCATGAAGTGACTTTCTTTAGACATTGTTTCGATTCATGGCTTTAGTCCTTCGTACTTAATCATTTTACGTATTTCACTCCCATTCTGTACAGTTTCTTTACTGGAAGTTAAATGTTTGTTTTTTGTTCTAATTCAATGTCAGACATTTTCACAACAGCGGAGAGTCGTAGTATAAAACAGAAGCGACCGCACTCAACACGAATTCGTCGTATGTCAATGAGAAGACTGGTGTCAGACACTGAGTTTCCAAGGTTTTGAAAATTTACGTTTGTTACTTGCTCGGTGCAACATAGTCGCAAGTTCCCAAATTTAATCATCAGCTATTTTTTTTCGAAGAAACATTATTCAGAAAAAGTATGTATGAAATAGGAGATATTGATTTCAGTGAAGATAAAACATTTTAAAAAAAATAGTTTCCCGTTCGATAAATTTGTTTTTCAAGGAGTAATATGTCCATTAATATACATCAATTTTAGGATATGACATCTTTAGGTTGAGATTTGTTTATTTCTCTTTTTATTTATAAATTATGAGTATACTTCAAAGTAGGAAGATAGTGATGGTGGATGGCTGAGAGGGGGTTATGGTAATTTGAATCTTTTTTCGTAATCTCGATTTAATGCGGAGTATGTTGTTATTTCTAAGTTAAAAATTGTAGAGCAGGGACACTTAAATAAATTGTTGACCACTTGCCATGTTGAATTTTGATATATGTAATATTCGGCGGATTTGTTGATTAGGGATGCACCATGCAAGATAAAACATGAAAGGAACAGTGACGGGTGACAGTGACGCATGCAGACTGAAGAAAGAAGTGACTCTATGGATGGTAGCGATCAGTTTGGGGTAAAAACGTGAAGCTTGTAGTTGCGACACCGAAGTGATTGGGGAGAGACTGAACAGCACTGACGGGGAAGGGGGAGGAGATGGGGCAGCGGAGCTGGAGTCTGGAGGGGGGGGGCTTGTGATGACGTCACTGTCGCTCAATCCAATGCTATGTCCCCTCAACGGGACAGTCGCGACACATTCTCGTCACTGGCTTACTCTACTGCCGAAAAATTCAGTATCTGAATAAAACTTTAAGCGAGTTCTTGGCACAGGACGTTGTTTCAAACATAGGACTTAGAAAGTATTTTTTCAACGTGTGTAAAAACGAATTTTGGTTTGTAACTTTCCACATAAGTGCTATTGCATATGTATTATATATGCAATATATTTGCAATTATTGTTTTACTGATTCCGATATTTGTAAACGTTCGTAGATTCATTGCCTACTGTAGGCTTTCTGTATAGACTTAACGGAAGGAAGAAACCCTAATTCAAAGCTGGATTGTCTTCCTAAAAACTTTTTCTATAATCTTCAATAACATTAACACTTATTACCTTTAATATCATTAACATTTAAATATGTGAATCACTTGCATGATCAAAGGAAGTGTCTTTTATAAATAAATAATATTCTTTAAAACACTGGGGTTGCGTAACATTACATTTCTTTATTAGTACAGAAGATACAAATTTCAAAATTATACCTCAAAACCTGTGATGAGATTCAAATGCAGGCAAACCTAAGTAGAATATATAACCACTGTATGATTTATTTTCTTTGTTATTTCTCTTTGAGAATGGAAAAATGCAGAGTATATGAACACATCTTCACCGACACTGCACCTTACTTTACGTACACACCTGCATAAGAGAGACGTGCACTTTGTTTAACGCAGAAAGCATTTGCAAGTACAGGGAAGAGCTGCCCACGCCGAGAATGACATTTCGCGGGGCTGGGTGTGCGCGGGCACCAGTGGCACGTCGAGCACCACGCCTGTCTCCTCCATTCCGCATCATTTCCACCTCACCCGCCCCCTCTGCTACGCCATTGTTTTGCTCTTGTGATGTCTCTTTGCTGCTCTCCACGTCCTGCGCAGAGCCTCGCGTCGAACCCTCTTCGATGTGCCTTCTTCAGTCTACTGTGTCCCCGCGACACCCGAAAAAATAAAACTGTAACATGTGAGTAAAACTCTCATTGCACTGCTGCATAGGACAGTCAAAGAGAGCACGTCCTCCGAACGCCAGGACACTACAGCGCATTGCGTGCCCGCGGCGAAAGAAAACATTGATATCAGGAGCGGTAGCTCAGTCATCAACTGATGTCATTGCAGCGCCTCTGACCGGGAGGTCCTAGGTCGAATTCAGTCGCTGTCTGGAGGAGAATTCTAGCGACCGGCTGCTCTGATCGGTAGTTTTCCGTGTTTTTTCCAATCGACATCCGGCGAATGTCAGAACAGTACCCAACCAAATGGGCCACGGACCGCGCGCAATCTTTCCTTCCTCTTCTTTGTTCTATCCCCTCCCCTTACACACACTCTTACACTAACATTGCATTGCAGATTTGTTGTAATAATGTTCAATTAAAAAATTAAACATCAACAACGTAAAAACATGGATCTATAATAACACACAAATCTATAGTAAAAAAAGCATCTGCCTCAATAATTCGGTCTTAAAAGCATCTGGTTTTAGAGGGATGTAAATTTTACCGAGCATCTCTGTTTCCATTATCTCAATGTTGCCTTGCTCTCCCCCCCCCGCCCACCGCCGACTTCTGTGCAGTACTACTTCCAACATTTTGCGGATTTTATTCAAGCCAACGATCAGAATCCCTGTTCATTCGTCCAAGGCATCTGCCCCACACCTTTCCCAGGAGTGCCCTACTCGCGCCGTCTTTTATTCACTTATTCCAAACTCGCACCATTCCCCAAACTTCCTCCTCCGCGGGGCGTCCCCGCTCCTTTTAGTGCGGCTCCCCTCTGCCCAGGGTTATTAGTGCACTGCCATGGCCCAACTCCTTATGAACATCGAAGCCAATTCAAAGCTTAATCGACGAGTGTCATTCGAATACACTCGACTACCCCGATGACGCCTCAATAAAAATAGTTTTGGTATATCAAGGTCTTTTTCAGGGCATCTGAAATACTGGTTTCCCATGAGCAATTTCGCACGCCGCCTCGCAAACCTAATACATCCACACAGCACTTGCACCTGCAACTTCTTCGACTCATTTCACTCCCAGTCTGCCCCGCCCCCCGCCGTCCCGGCGCCAGTGAGATGTGGGTTCGAGTCCTGAGGCGCGCCCCACCCTTCCCCCTCGGGCGCCGCCCCCCGCGGATAGAATTACCCTCGCACCGCCCCCGCTCCGGCAGCCGGCGCCCGGCCCCCCGGCGGCGGCGGCGGCTCGAGATGAAAATAATACGGGACTAAAAGCATATCTGTGTAGCGCGTAAGTGAATTTGTGTATCGCGGGGGGCGGCGAGGGGCGCGCGCCCCTGCGGAGGGCGCCCCACATGTCCGCCGCCCCCGACGGGCCTCCCGCGGGGGCCTGGCGGCGGCGGCGGGGGCTGTCGGGTGCAGCCGCCGCCGCTATTGGCACGCGCGAGGTATGAATCTTAGTTACTGCGGCCGCGGCACCGCGGGCGGGAGGACGGATGGGGGGGGGCGGTGGGCGACGGTGACAGCGATGGTGGAGGATGCGGTGGCGGTGGCTTAGACGGCGGTGTTGATGGTTGGTTAGTTGCTTGATTGTTCGTGTTTCCGGGCGCACCAACTGCTAAGGTCAACGATCCCGTAAGTGTAGTGCATGTTTTTCTTCAGGGGGTGGCGGTGACTTTCTTCCGCTGGAGGGCGAGATCCGGCACCGACCTACCATCGACTAGTGGTGTTTCCCCCTAACCAGGACTCTCCCACCAGCAGGGTACCGGCTCAGCCGGGACAAGCTCTAAGCTCCCGACCGGCCTCCCGAAATATGTGGTAGTGTAGTGCACGTTAGTGTAAGTGTGTGTGTAAGGGGAGAGGATAGGACAAGGAAGAGGAAGGAAAGATCGCGCGCGTTTCGCAGCCTGTTTGTTCGGGTACTGCTTCGGCATTCGCCTGGTGTTGACCGGAGAAACCACAGAAATCTACCGATCAGAGTAGCCGGCCGCTAGAATTCTCCTCCGGGAGGTCATTGAATTCTACCGACCTGACATGCTAGGGTCAAAATCCTCCCACTGTCGGGAATCAAACCTATGCCCTCTCGGTCAGAGGGTCTAAAGGTGATGTTGATGGGAGCAGGGGCAATGGCAGGGCGCGGACGGTAGCAATGTCCGCAGTGTGTATTGGGGGTAGTGATTGTGGTGGAGCTTGAGGCGACGGGTTTTGCGGAGGTAGCTGTAGTGTCGGCGTTACGTGCTATGGAGCCGGGGGAGGATCGGAGGCAATAGCAGCAGGGGTGGCGAACCCGCGAGGTGCCTACGACAACGGTGTATCTCACGTGGCAGTCGGTGCCTCCGGAACGAGAGAGATTGAGTTCGCTGGGCGTATAGACGAAGACAAACGAACCATATCATCTAACGTATTGATATTTATTTATTTTACGTAAAAAAACAGTTGAAACTGCGTATGACGTGCTATGGAGAGAAGTGAATTCTGTGCACATTTTCAAAATTCTGTGATCCCTACACTGAGTCATATACTACATAAATTTTGAAAATAAAAAAAGGCTCTCGTGTAATAAAATCTATTTTCAAGGATAAATAAGCAATAAAGTTTGGGCTCTTATCCATGATGTCCTTCGTCAAGGAATAATACTTCCTGCCGCAACAACATGGAAACGACAATTTGAATAACTATATTTCCCAATGAATTCTAGAAGACGTGCACAGATAATGAAGTTACATTTATGTCCTTTTATGCAAAACAAGGGACCGTCTCAGCATTTGCTCAATGGATCAGGGAAACTGGTCGAAAAACCTGATCTATAGTGTATTAGTGATTGGCCACTCACCAGACTTCGTGCCCATCTAAAGATGCCCAAAGAGAGTGACAAGATGAGATGAGAAGTTCTTGGGAGCGGTTTTCCCTCGAAAGTGGCAGTGATGAAGTGCCTTACTTCGCCGGAATGAATTTTTGAAAACTCATAGTTTTATTTCTGAGCCGTGTTAAATGAAAATATTCATAAATTTGAAGAACATTTGAACTCGCTTCCAAAATGCATGCTGCATAATAACATTCGTAAAATAAATGCATAATAAGGATTCTGCGTAGTTGTCAAAGTACCATGTTTTAGGAAGAAATCTGAAAATAATATTTTTGCCGAAATTCAAATTCACCTCAAGAATAGGTATAGACTCACCTTAACTTGAAATTATGTATTTTTACTGGCCAGATTGCAATTCTCAGTAGAAAAAAATAAAAATTAAATTTGCATTGCAGGCGCAGATCATTCGCAAATTGCAGGAGAGATATGTTGTGTCACTGAAATGAGCAATTTATTCTTTTATTTTCATCCTTCATTCCCTAGACGTCCAAGCGATTGTAATATTCTCGAAGGTTGTTTCAGTTGCTTCTGGATTTGCTCTGCCAATTGAAGTGGAATACAAGGGAACGATCTTGACTCCCCAGACCAATTCATGTGAAGAACACACAGTGGTCGACCAATGAATTTGTCAGGGGAGTCAAGGTCTTTCCGTCTACTTCTATTGGCAGAGCAGTTATGTTCGATAATAATTAATGTATAACTGTAGGACTTCAGTAAATGACTTCAATCAGCTGAAATATGAAAAGATTGGAATGAGACTTCCAAAGTGTTAAAATTGAGTTAAAATGAGCAAGATAATGTAAATAAATAATTCTCAATAACCAACAAGGATTTTATTAAACATCAAGTTCAATAAATTTCACGTCTCCTCAATATTATTGAACATAATTGAAAGCGGACATACGTAAGAACAAGGGTTACAGTGACGGTTTCCGAATGAAATAGTATAATTAGGTTATGAAAAGTTTCAAAGCGTAAATTACGAACAGCATAAATCTTCTTAACGAAATGCCAATACCTGCATATATGCAGTATTCGAATAATATCTCCATCTAGACGTCGGTTACACCCCTTTCGGTCCACCGTTTGGAGCATTTGACACGTCTCGATCCGCAGGTGAAGAACTGGCCATTTTTTCGTACTTGTGTCCTCCAGGAATACCCTACGCGATTCATCAACTTGAGGTATTTACTGTCAATGACTTCTACTAAACCTTAAAGTAATGTTTCAGTGGAGCTTATTAATGTGTTTGGTACAATCATGATAAATATGGTTGGGTGAAAGTAATGTTATGAGAAACTTTTGCTGCCAATCAGATTACAGTTTTTATTAATTACATCGTCAAATGTCTTTACATTAACATTACGTTTCGGAGATTCGTTTTCTTCATCTACAGATGTTTATACATTTGTAATTTTTAACTTTACAGGAACTCTTGTTACCACGTCAGATTGTTTTGTGGATTTTACTAAATGTTACGTTTACTCCATTGGAGTAGGTAGTGATCTAGCACATTGTCTTTGTCTTCGTCAATCGGACACAGCTGAATGTGGAACAGGTCTCTTCAGGTGTGACCGGTTGACGAAAACAAAGACTATGTCGATCACTACCTACTCCAATAGAGTAAACGTAGCAAAATATGTAAAATATGTAATATAGAACAAAATATGTAAAAATATGTAACGAATTTTGTTTTGTGAAATATGTTGGATTTTGTGTTAGAACTGCGACGATTTGCCAAGATTATAATTTTGAGAACGGTAAGCAGAACATATGAATTACATAAAAATATGTAATTACATAAAAATACGGCCTCTACTGCTGACGCTCTAAGGCCAAGAACGGAGCCCAGCTGCTGGGCATGCGGTGGCGCCGCTGTGCCACGTGCAGTGACGGCGAGGGGTGGGCGGTGGGCGATGGGCGATGGGCGATGGGCGAGTGGGCGGCGTCGCCCGCTGACATCGCTCTCGGCGCGCGCGGATTACCGCGGATTGCGCGCGGCCGCTGCGCGTTTGTTTTGCGGAGCGCGCTGTTTACCGCGGCAGCGATCGCGCTCCCCGCCCCACTCCACCCCTTCCCCTTTCCTCCCCTACCCCTCCCGGTCCCACCCTGTCAAAGCCCCCTTCTACACTTCACGGCCCCCGCCGAGCGCCGATGCGCGGATATCCGATGACGCGATCGTCAACCGTGTTGACCCACGCGAAGAATTCTGATGAGGGAGCATCCTATGTGGTTCCCTCGGGGTAAAATCTTGAAAAGGAAACAGAGAGCGAGTTAAAAATGCAACTGAAGTACATTACGAGGATAATGTGTTTTATAAGCTTCATATGGTATTCATATTTAAAATAATAAAATATTTAAAGGGCGACCGTATGTTGTTTTCTCTGTCAGGAGAAACGGATGGGACGAGAGCTGTTGCCGAAGGAACAAAACAAAATCGAATGCAGTTGATATACGTATACTTTTATGAGTGTCGTGAGGTTTGAGAAAATTAGCAAGAAATCAATACGAGATGTAACTGGCGGAATATAACGAAGAAATGGATGAACATGGCTGAATGAAAGAAACGGAAGAGTTGTGTTCTAATTATGTGAGAGAATCTCCTAGCGGATACTACTTCCCTACTATGCGACAAGCAAAATTACTTTCTCTCTCTCCCGGTCTCTCGCTCAATCCCTTAAAACTGTTCCCCGTGAAAAGCGAAACCCATGAATTTAAAGGATTTTACTTCAATAAAATATTTGATTTTATTGTGATTTATGTAAGTTTAATCTCTACGATCATTCCTCCTATATGCAATATTTATAAACATTGAGCACACAAGAAATATCTTTAGACATGAATAATAGTGTGTTGACCTATCTAACTTTCTGTTGGGTACTGTTAATAATTTACAAAGTCGAGAGTTCTTTATAGGTCATTGTTAAGATTACGTGCTTGAAATTTATATATTTTATTTCCCATTATGAGTTTTTACACGGTGGTCCGTCAAACAGCAATTCCTCCATTTCCTTCTCCTCAGGACTTCTGATGAGCATACGACCTAAATAAAAGTAAAATAATAATGAATATAATATAAAGAATAAGACTTAATAAACATATGATATAAATAAAAGTGCTAAAATGCAGAGGCTCATTTACCTCAAAGCGAAAGAGTCAAAATTGCCCCTTCTCAAACTTCATGTCGGATGAATCTTTGAGCCCTCCCTCGGATTCTCTGCCTTCACTTTCTCCCCACACAGCGTCTCCTCGGCCCACTTCTGTCCCCCGCTGCAGCTGGCGGCCCCGTGGCCGTGTTTCCAAAATTCTGGAGAAGTGCGCCCTGCCCTCCCTCCCTCCGGTCCGTGGCGACGCGTCGCGGGGGCGGCGGCGGCGAGGCGCGTCCCCTGGGGACTGAGTCACGGCGCCGGAAGTCCGGTCAGCAGACAGAGACGAACGGCGGCGGCGGCGGCCGGGCGGGGACGAGAGCGGTGGCGGGGGCGACGCGGCCGGCCTTCCGGTGCGAGGGCCGCTGGCAATTAGCGGCGCTCGTCAGCTGATGCGCTAACGGGACGCTGCGCGGCGCCCCGCCCCCAAATGGGCCGCAAGAAGAGGAGACGGAAGCTGCGCTGCGGCTGCTGGCAAGACGTGTGGCTGCCATTGGAGGAATGAAATTGAAATGAGGCAGCTTGAGCGATTCTATTTGTTTATTTGTTTGTTTGTTTACTTATTTATTTATTTATTTATTTATTTATTTATTCTTTCAACTATTATTAGTTAAATTGTTGGGAAGGGATTTTGAAACTCAAGGAAGCGTGCGCAGATGATTTTCTCCTCCATACGTCAATACAGTTTTTTTACTGTTTCTGACTAAATAAATAAATATCTAAATTTATTTATGAATTATTACTTCTCAAATGACACTGCTTAATGCTGCTTATACCTAAAAAGGGATGATGAGAAAGATATTAATGATAATGATACATATCGCATGAAATGCAATGTACAATATACTAATATTCTTTTTCAGGTTTATTTCCTCCGTCGAAATATTTAAGTAGGATGACTAACGTGTGACTTAAATTAGCTAATAAGATGAAATAACAAATAAATGACAATAGCAATTGGGATGATGAGATACATAGTGGAAAACAATAATTGATATTTGGAGTAATTATTTTAATTATTCCAAACCTTCGTGTTCTGCAAATCACCTACGTTTAGAGTTTGACTCAAGAATTGAAAATACTCTTGATACTGACTTTAAAATGTTCATTGTATGTACGCTCCTGAGTGTTTGTCCAGTATCGACTACCTTTATCAAACCCCAAATAGAGCTCAGTCCTTACGAGAACCTTTCGCTCTGAATTCTACGTAATGGCTCTTCAATCGATCCATATACCCCCAGAGTGACTCAATATCTTCACTGACTAAAATAACTTCGGAAGACATGGAACTTCTCTGAGATTATGCCTTAAATGAGGAACGCTTTATGAAATGGAAGTGTTAATGTAATAAGAAACAAATTAGTTAAATTTTGTAAAGCAGCAATTTTTATAACAATAAAAAATAATTTCAACATCTCTTTAAACATTTTTTCTAATATTTCATTGAAAATTATGAAATTAATATTTTTTATATTTTTATTTCTATATATCTTTTCTTGGCTGTGATATTTCTCCAAAATCACAGAAATCACTTAATCTCACAGCAAAAATGCCTTTTCGCTTCACACTTTGTTCGATAACCATGAAACGTAGAGATGAAACAAATAATAATTTGTATGGAACACTTTCATATGATTATAAAAAAAGTTTACATTTGCGAGCGAAGTATTTTTTTGCACGATCTCAATTGACTCCCTACCTGGATTGTGCAAAAAAAAATAGTTCTTTTCATATTAAGTGTGTAAAGTTTCCGTTTCTTTTACGAGACCGTTGGTCCAGGCAAAAACTTTCAATCGAGATCGTGAAAGAAACGGAAACTGCAGACACGAAATATGAAACTTTTTTCTACAACTACATAAATATATAATACCAAAGGTTTTGCAAACTTGTATTGGAAAAAGAAGCCTTAGACCCCGGATAATATAGAAATGCATTTCATAGGGCCATGATTAGGGCCAAACCGGCAAAAAAGTAATCTAGAACCATACAAAAAAGACTTTTTCACGGTAACAAGATAGTTGTCTTGGCAACAATCTCTTTTTGATGGATATTAAAAAATGATGAACTTCACGTACGGCTAGCGTTGCATAGAAGTTGCCTTTTTTGCAGTTGCAGTTGCAGATGCAGATGCAGTTGCAGTTGCAGTTGCAGTTGCAGAATGCAGTTGCAGATGCAGTTGTAGAAAAAAATCATTTCATGCGGTTCATATAAAATAAATGTTTATTTGGTTTATTTCAAAGAAGGCCTTGGTATCCGTGTCCCTCTCTGGATCTGCCTATGGGGCGAAGAGACCACACTACACTAGTTGTAGTGCTGTGAGGATGAATGAGTAGAATGAATGGTTATGTATATAATGAATGAATGATGCGTGAATGAAAAAATAAATTTAAAAAAATCACCTAGTAAGATCATATGAAGACATGACTTAGAATTAAGAAAATAATAATAATAATAATAATAATAATAATAATAGTAATAATAATAATAATATCTTTTGTGCCAATGTACTACTAAATAACTAGTAAATTAGATCTAAGTTAGCTTTAGTTAGTATTAGCTTATTATTCTCTCTCTCTCTCTCTCTCTCTCTTAGCTACTTAAGCCGCAAGGCAGCAGATCAATTGTACGCCACTAACTTAATAAATTCCCGCCTCCTCAGGGTTACTGTAGAGGGAAAAAAAAGAGCAGGAGCAGAGGCTGCCGCTGGGGGTTGCGGTGCCCTGGCGGCACCAAGGGAAGGTGCGGTGGCGGGCCGCGCCTACCTGGGCCTCCGCCTATCGCCGCCCCATCTGCCTCTGGCGCCGCCCTGGCGCCTCCTGGCACCTCCTGGCGCCTGCCCCATGTCCACGCGCCCTCCGCCCGCCCACCGGGCCGCTTCCGGTGCTTCTGGCCCTTCCTTTCCGCCCGCCAAATTCTTCTTGGGGAGACAATGATCCTTACTTCGGGTTTCCTGCTTCCCTGAGTTATTGGGCCGTTATGAGGGTCCCCGAATATGTCGTAGATAGAGCGAACTTTTTTTTCCCAAAAGGTTCCCAACGAGAGGGAAGGGGGATTCACTTGATCGTTTCCTTTAGAAAACCTGATACAGGTTAGAAATGTAGAAATGCTTTCCTTCTAAATGCATTTTCTTATTAAATTGAAGCAATTTAATTATGGATACTTTTTTCTTTCTTCTTCTTTCTTCTCCTTCTTCTTCTTCTTCTTCTTCTTCTTCTCCTCCTCCTCCTTCTCCTTCTTCTCCTCCTCCTCCTCCTCCTTCTTCTCCTCCTCCTCCTCCTCCTTCTTCTTCTTCTTCTCCTTCCTTCTTCTTCTTCTTCTTCTTCTTCTTCTTCTTCTTCCTCTTCTTTCTTCTCGACAAAGAATTAGTTCCGTCACAGTCATCCCATTTCTCTCTTTCCTATTGGGCAACTTGTGTATTGCAAATGCTGATATCCTGGTATTCTGCAATCTTTTAAGATGTTCATGCCATTGTCTGTTTGCTTTCTTCCCATTTCATTTTCTCTAGTGGTGCAAGAATATCTTCCTTGCTCTATGGTATAACCTCCGTCTCCTTTCTTAGGACTACACATATCATTTTATGTATAATAATGTTAAAAAATGCTTCCCATAAATATTATTTCTGGTGTTTAGATTATACATTTAATTATTTCGTTTAAAACCGTTATTTCGTTTCCATACAATGTGATTGGTGATTCAGTCGAGTGTAAACATTTCCTAACTTTCTTTAAAAATGGATAGTTTTTATGTTTGAACTTACTGTAAGAGCATGAGGAAAATGGAGGGAAATCCAATGGAACGAAACCTTTTTTTATTAAAAATTCTTTTCTTTTATCAATGCAATTCAATTCTAATATCATTCTTTTAGTTGATGAAATGAGTTTACATTTCGAATATCACCTAACTTTCTTGGATAACAAATTAAATAAATTGTCTTTATTGAACTCTTTTAGTGCTAAATAGTATAAAGTCAATAAGAGTCCAGCACACAAGTATATGTTTCCTCCTTCTACTGTCATCGACGAACTGTAAAATTAATAAACATGAAAAGTTTCGCTAAAGAAAGTAAATAAACATTTAGAGAGAAAATAATGCATTTGATAGTTTTTTGAATGAGCTAAGAACTTAATAACAGATTAATGATACTATTTAAGCATTGTGATGTAATTACTTCTTTGTTTAACATCATGTTTATTGATTCACTAATTTTGCTTCTCAGTGCAATTTTTCCCTGTGCATTTTCTTTTTAGCTCAATGTAGTAAGTTTGTTTGTGTTTGTTTCTTATTTTATTATTATTTTTCATAATTTAAGTTGGTCTGTAAAACAGTGTTTACCCCAGCTTGTCATTGTTAACTTGTATATTGTGACATACCGATATGTCACATGAAAATAAGCTAACATTTATTTGTAGACAATATGGTGGAACATGCATTAGGAAATATCACGAGAGCTAGGGCTTAGCAACGATCGTGAATAAACAATGTAGATTTTGTTTTTTGTAAATGCATTAAGAGGTGTCTGGATGCCGAAAGTAGAAAATTTGGGATTGGGCGAAGAAGTTTAGACGATCGAAAGGTCAGCTACACCAAAATATAACGAACGTATGGATTGGCTGGGTGAGAGAGGGACGATCAAATGTTATGAAAAAGAGGAAGGTAGTTTAATACGAAGTCTTCGAGGGTGAATCATGCAGGAAGAATTCATTCTGACCGGCATCGCGTTTCTGAACTGATCGTAGGTTCGTGAGAGGGAACGAGTATAATACAGATAGTCAGAATCGGGTTATCAGATCGTGAAATTTTAAGGACTTATGCATGATTGGGACTTTGTCGGGAATGGTAATCGAGTAATAGATTTCGGGACTATGTAATAGGACGTAATCGGGATTGATAATTTTGATAGTTTGAGACCAGCTTGGATCGGGGCAGAAGAGGATTTCTTGGGACTTTGGACAAACGGCAAGCTCGCAAGATATTTCGACTGAGAAGTCTACGAGGGACATCAACGAAGAATAGATAAGTTAACCTCGGTATAAATTGTAAATTCAAAGATATCTTGATCAAAGGCATAACATAAATCCACTAAATTGTTTTCTAAAAAGGTAACAATAAACTTTGTTAAATTTTGTTCTTTAGAAAAGAAAGTGATCTTTCATTTAGTCAATCCAAACAGAAATGAACTAGGAATAGAATCATTCTATTTCAGATTCCCAGCTGCGCTGTATAGTCAGCGGATCCTATAATCCATTATAAAGGTAATAAGGATTATAATATATCGTGACCCATTGACCCAGCAAGCCGGACGCTAAGATCTTTGGCAGATATTAATGTAGAGAAAAATGTTGTATATCTCAATATTCGATGAAAATTAAATTTATAAATAAAATTTTATTATTTTTATTATTTATTAGGACATGAGCAGCATTGCTGATGTCTGTAGCTCATTCTTTATTCCTCCTCCTCCTCCTTGTCGCAGTCGACTGTTTAGGCGCCACTAGGAAGTGTTTCCCCCTCAGCCGTCAGCGGAAACTGTTTGTTTTGGTCTCTCATGTTACAACGGAAAGTTTGGACATCCAATTTGTCCTCTCCTGGAGAGTGTGTCATTTCGCGGAGGATTTGTCCGCGGCTGGAGGTCGGGCTCAAGCGGTTATCGTGAGTGTGGCGAGTACGAAAGTAATGCTTGCAGAGGCATTAACGTCCGGAGGTCGAAGACGCCAATACATCCTGTTTGGAGACGGAATTATCGTGGGCATTCATCCGGCGACATGACTTTCGCCGCTGACGACGTGACTTCAAAGCTTGATTGTGCCTCTTACAGAGAACCTTAAAAAGTTTATTTATCGGTCGTTGGTCTTTGTGAAAATTGTGTGAAGTGAAAATTATATTTTCATATTTTTCATTTCGGAAAATAATAATGTAATCAGAAAGATTAATTAATGCGTGATATTTTAATTTTTAATTAATGCGTGAATAATATTTAAACTGTGATTTTTTAAAATATAAGTGTTCTCACTGTCATTTTATTTTAGAAATATGCCCGTCGATTTTGAAATGAGGCGATATGGTTCCATTTAATTGAAAAATGCCTATAAAACTGTGATTTTAAACATTAATTTTTTAAAACGCCAAACCTATTCCTCTTCCTACATCCCAATATCACGTATAAATATCATTCTTGATGCAAAAGATACCTCTTTAGCATTTTTTCTTAATAAAAGACCTGGTAACAGCAGTGACAAATTCTATGAAAACATGAACAACTTTGTGTGATTGAGTTGGAATTCACGACAGTATTTGACTTTGTTTAGTTTAAATGGTGTGATAAAATCTTGTGATGTGAAAGCAGTGTGTTTGAGGGCATTTTGATGAATCACATTGCTATAGTCGTGCGTACCATGTCACTTGTTCTTCACCGCACAATATAATTTCATGGACGTCGCAACAAAAGCCCCATTTCCTAAGCAGAACGACACATTTGTCGCAAACCATTGTGCACAAAGTCTTTCGAATTATGTAGCTTGTTTGAACTATGTAGCAATGGAGCATGCTTCCATTTTGCGATGAAGTGTGCGTTCATTAATCAGTTTTCACTTAGTTTCAGTCCCTTTGAAATGCTGAGTAATATGGAGCTCTTCAAAGTATTAGTTCTGCGATTATAATCGAATTCACTCACTTCAGGTTTGCTGGAGGTACAATATTCCCCTCGGTAATTATTATAGACACAGAGTTAACAGTCATTAACATTTAAGTATTATGAGGATACTATACACAATTATTATTACTGAAAATGATAAAATTAATTTATTTAACCACATTTTGTAAAATAAGGAAAATGTCCAAATACGTACGAAATCTTCTAGAAACCCTTTGAATATCACAGATTAATAGGAACGCATGATCTCCTACAAATGATATGAGAAAAGACGTACGATGGATATGGGTATATGACCGGGAGCGTCAACTGATGTCACTGCAGTGCCTTTGACCGGGAGGTCCTAGGTTCGAGTCCTGACGGCGGCAGGATTTTCCATACTTTTCAGTTAGGTCGAATTCAGTCGCTGTCTGGAGGAGAAATCTAGCGGCCGGCTCCTCTGATCGGTATGTTTTCCGTGGTTTCTCCGATCAACACCAGGCGAATGTCGGAGCAGTACCCTACCAAACGGGCCATGGACCGCGCGCGATATTTACTTCCTCTCCCTTGTCCTATCGTCACCCCTTACACACACATACACTAACATGCAATACACTACCACATATTCCGGGAGACCGGTTGGGAGCTTAGAGCTTGTCCCGGCTGGTGCGGTGCTTCGCTGGTGGGAGAGTCCTGGTTAGGGGGAAACAGCACTAGCCAACGGTAGGTTGGCGTCATCTTTCCCGTCAGATCACCGTCATCTTCCAAGAAAAAACATGCGCTACACTTACGGGACTAATGACCCACGCTGTTGACGCGAAAAATATAATCAATCAATTGATATGTTTATATGTGTATATATATATACATTATATATAATGTGATAACATTAGTTTTATGACAATTTATACATAGAATGTATATATATATATATACATTATATGTACATATTTACATATATATATATATATATATATATATATATATATATATATATAACATTAGTTTTATGACAATTTATAGTAATCACCTATCTGTGACACGTAAATGGATATTCTCTTTTAAAAACTAGTCTTTGAAGCGCGAGAACTGAATTATCCAACATCTCTCGTATTTAACGGAGGTTTACGTATATCTGGCAATGTAGTCACAAATACTCCTTTATACTCTTGAAAGTTCCTGATACCTTATTTAACCAAGGACCGTAGCAAGACCGGTAATGCCGAATGCCGCAATAACGAGATAAAAATACAAGGAACATCTATTTCTATTATTTAGCACACGACGCTCACCCGTACAAATTCTGTAAAAACATTTTCTAATTTTCGGCTTGTGATCACAACATTCACGGCATATAGGCAACTTATTCAATATATCCTGCAAACTACATTTAGCAATATATTGATTAAAAACCCCAAATATTGCATATTTTAGTAACTTGGATACTACGTAAATCTATAATTGGGTTGGTTTGGTCTTTTGAGCGACACCAGGCTAAATAATGAAATACTGTATGCATCCTTTTGAAATATTAAGATTTAACGAAGAATTGTTACTTTCTGTTTTCGAAAACAGAATGTTGATTTAATCACTTTCCGCCTTTTTGCTATTTATTAACATTTTGTTATTTTATTATTCGTAAGAAAACATGTCATACAAATAGTCGCGATAGTAAACCAGTGGTAGCGCAGTTGAGATTTCCTACCATTTCGCATCTAGGAACTGAATAATCAACAAAACTTTTTTAAATGTCACTGGAAAATACAGAGATACGATATGTAATGCGATACTTTTACAAATTCTCTTCAAACTCCGCGGTACGCTAGCTATTTGTGATAAATTTATGAAAGTTCTTCATTGCTTATTTTCAAATTGAATTATTCATTTATTAATTAAATTTCCTGCCAATTTTAAGCATGGATTTGACATACAATATACACTCCTTACCTGTTGCATGTGAACGTGTGATTCCATACGGAACCAAGATTGCTGGAAGTTCTATTGATTGGAATCAACTATTAGATTGATGGCAACTACTATGAATTATCAGCCTTTTTCAATAATAAAAATTAACATTTATTCTTATTATTTATACATGGCAGTTCTGTCAAATTTACGTGAATTTCTTTTCACTTTAAACATTGAAACACCGTACGGGTTTGATTATAGTTCGTAAGCTTACGTTCATAATTATGTTGTAATCTTGATTGTTGGTTCTCGGGCTGGCAATGAATCCCCGGAATTCTTGGTGACCAATTTTCGTGTCTTTTCCAAATAAAAAAATTAAGTAAAGTTTGTTGATAATTTCCCTATTTCTTTCGTATAAATGTTTCAGAATATCCTCAACGATTGCTATAATTAGTAGATTCAATATTCCCACAAATATAACACGCGGTCGCGAATTTCCCTATCTCTTTCGTATAAAACACCTACTCGCGACTATATTCTTCTAATTATTGGAAAATTCTTCCATATACGAAGCTACCCAGGTGTATCTCTCCTCGAAACATGGAGTCTATTTAATTCCAACTTCCACCATTATATTAATCAAATTTCCAATTACCATTTAATATCACAATTTAAACTAGACCAAGCTCTCAAACTTCCAACTAAACAATTCCCGGCTTACTATCATCTACATAAAACGTTGAAAACTCGATCGCACCTCACCAACTGCTTACGTCTGCTCACGTCTTTTTCCAGAGAACGAATTTATGAGAGCTTCCTGATGATCACGACATCTAATGCCCTCTTCATATTTTCTGCACCTCATTTGTTCGGGGCTGTGTCCATTTGTAATACGATCTGGCGTCAAGCATGGAATATTAACCCTTCGTGATGCGTTGTTCTCACAAGGCGTATTCTTGGACTGTAAAAGATGCAATATTTCAACGCTAAATGTTGATTTTATCGTTAAAAATTAATTCCCAGGTTCTTAGCTTACCACAGTAACGATGGTTCATTTGTAAAGCCTTGTAAGTTTTATGTAAGACACTTGTAAATCTTCTTTCTACTTCGGAAAAACACAGACTTACATGTTTTCAACTGTCATATATACTCATTCTATACTATACTCTATATATAATTTATATAGTATATACTCTATATATACTTCATTCTATTCAGATTGAAATGGTAAATGAAACAACTCTTAATAATTAATTGATAAAACTCGAACTTATGTTTTACAAAGACGTCTCGAACAATTCTAAAACTCTAGTGGGAAATATATTTTTGTGATTGGTTTATGCAGTATGGTTGCGTCTACTTCTACTATCCTTTTTTTCGTGTACATCAGTACGACTAATTACCGTCAGTCACAATGTTTTTTTCAAATCCATGTGTTCAATGTTTGAATGTGCATCGGTGTCCAAAGTGAGCGTCCTTAACGAACGTATGATGAAACCGAAATGAGGGAATGATAGCCAGGGGAAACGGGAGCACCCCGAGAAGACCTCCACGACCCCTCTTGTACACCATGAATTGCACAGGCATCGGCCGGGAATGTACCCAGGTGTCGCCGGTGGAAGTGAGCGGACTGCCCACTAGGCGCCAGGTCGCCCTTCTAGCGTGACTATTAAGTTCTGGTAAAAAGAGCGAGTGAGGAGTCCCGCAAGGCAGCAGAAGGGAAGCCTTGCGTGCGTAAGGAGCCTGCCTTTTGCCGTCGAGAGAGCGCGTCGCGGAGGCGGCGGCGGCGGTGGCGGTGGTGGTGTTGCAAGGGGCTGTGATGTTGCAGGCTGTGGCAGAGGCAGTGGTAGTGGCGGAGGCGGAGATTGAGGCGGAGGCTAAGGCAGAGGCGGTGGTGGAGGCAGTGGCGGAGACGGAGGCGGTGGCAGTGGCAGGGGCAGAGGCGGAGGCGGCGGAGGGGGAGGCAACGGCGAAGGAGCAGGCAGCGGAGGCGGCGGCCGAGTCGCCAGGCGCCGCCCAAGGCCGCCGGGCGCGTCATTAAGATAAAAGCCTCCCAAATAAAAGTCCGCCGCCATTTTCATTCTGGAGGGGGAGGGAGCGGCGGGAGGCGGGGCGCACGGTGGGCATCGAAGCCGCGCCCCCGACGCAAATGGGCGCGATAAGCCCTCCCCGCCTCGCGCTGCCACCCACCGCCGAGGGACGAAGATTGCGGCAATTTGGAGGCGGCGCTCGCGGCCTCTCCGGCCCCCGGCTCCGCCCCCGGCCCCGCCCCCCGCACCTGGACCCGCGCGCGCCGCCACCGCCGCCTCCGCCGCACTGTGGGCCGGGCCGACGGAAAAAAGACGCACAAAAAATCTTCTTGCGATGAAAACAAATTGCCGTCGATTCCAGCAGGCGGAGGCAGTGGCAGATATACGGACGGCGTGGGTTCCAATCCCGCATCTTGCTTTTGCTTAGGAGTTTTCGTCATGTGTTCGTAGTCTTTTGGCAGATCCAGCTGCCTATTACAAAATGCATCATCCTTCCCCTTACTCGGTTTTATAGAACTGAGGTGAGCGTATCGGATACCTTACGTAGTCGCCTCAGGAAGTGAGGGGGGTTCAGCATCGACACCGGCAGGGATGGACGAAAGGAGATATCGCACTTATGAGATGTTTGGAATGGACGTAACGTTAGTCGACTTAAATCTAGGTAATTTCATCTTGATATTTGTAAGAAAATACGTAGTTGAGAATTCACGGAAAATATATTTCATTTTCTTATTTTACAGTTCTGCATTACTTTCTTACAATTCTTCCTGTGTGTAAAGTAGTTCGTAAAGTCAGTAGGGTACGTGGCATGGGTTTGCTTGCCGCATGTAGAATGCAGGTTTTCGTCATCCGATCGTGACGTGGTAGCTAGTTAGGGTCATGCATGTCATTCTTAATCATTTTAATTCTTCACCGTTCTCCGTAAACAATACAAATAAAATAATACAATAAAAAAAGAAAGTTTTACCCGTGGAGGTAGTATTACCTTACTCTTTAATTGGCCGTTGGTTGTGCTGAGATGTTCTACGAATTTCCTCTACTTCACGCAACTGACAGATGAGTCTATGGGACCGGAAGCGGTAGCTCAGTGCATCAACTGATGTCACTGCAGCGCCTCTGACAGGGAGGTCCTAGATTCGAGTCCTGATGTTGGCAGGATTTTCGTCACTAGCTTTTCAGCTAGGTCGAATTCAGTCGCTGTCTGGAGGAGAATTCTAGCGGCCGGCTGCTCCGATCGGTAGTTCTCCGTGGTTTCTCCGATCAACATCAGGCGAATGCCCGAGCAGTGCCTACCAAACGGGCCACGGACCGCGCGCGATCTGTCCTTCCTCTTCCTTGCCTTGTCCTATCCTCTCTCCTTACACACACACTTACACTAACATGCACTACACTACCACATATTCCGGGAGGCCGGTCAGGAGCTTAGAGCTTGTCCCGGCTGGGACAGTGTCCCGCTGGTGGGGAGTCCTGGTTGGGGGGAAACCCCACTAGCCGACGGGAGGTCGGCGCCGGATCTCGCCATCCAGCGGGGAAGATCACCGCCATCTCCCGAGGAGAAAAAACATGCACTACACTAACGGGACTAATGACCGAAGCAGTTGACGTGCCCGGAAACACGAAAAATTCAAATCAAATCAAATCAAATCAAATCATGAGCCTATGGGCTTCCTCGCTACTTGACTAGAGGGAGTTGAGGACGCGTCTAAGCGTAGAAGCGTCTCTGACATTTTTCTTGCATCGTTCTGTGTACGTCGTGTAACCTGTTCAAAAGCAATCAGGTTGAAAGGATTTGCTAATTTTGTGACAGCTACGACTCATCTGACTCATAAGACATAAGACTCATAGTTGCTCTAGAAGTGTGGAGGTAACTGTCAGCAGTCTCAATTTCCAACGTGTGTGGGTTTGGGTGGCAATAATGTTCGGATGTGGCTTAGGCCGTGAACATGACATCAAAACATTTCGTCGCCTTTCAGAGTGTTAATTTTTAGGTATTTCGTCCATCTGTCGTGTAAATGCTGCCATGTGTGTTGCGTGGCCGTGCGTGGCATCTGAGCGTCGAATCGGCATAATTCTCTATACGCTGTCGGTACTGTAGTTGAGTGAATTATCTCTAGGCGGTAGGTGCCCAGTGGTGTGCACTATGTAGTTAGTTCTCCGCTGTGCCCTCCGAGGGGAAGGCATTCATGGGGGGTGCACTCATGTGGTTTAGAGGCAGTGGCGGATGGTGCCCCAACAGGTGGGAGGTTGTACCTCCATCAAATGATGAATATATAATTTCCAAAATTCAAAATACGAATATATTATAAAAATGTAAGCAATTCAAATCAGTTGAAACTAAGTTAAATAAAAGTCTGCATTGAAACATTACTTACACAATTTTATGCGTCGGGTCCGCGTAAGGCATGTACACCTCCCGTGCATGTGGTTCTGGCTTTGATTAACACTGGGCATTTAAATTCGACTCTTGCATATCGCAACAAACACTGTTGCTTCGTCACGTTTTACACACACACACACACATTTTTTTCGAAAACTTCATTACCCTGGTATATTTGGTAATACTGAAAGATCTTCGACACACATTCCTATTCACAAGAACGGTCGCAAACCGCTGACCAGCTGCAGCCACCTTGGCTTCCATTCAGAACGGCCACCTTTACACAAAACTCATCAAATGTACTTTTTGAACGAACTGACCTAATATCAAACGAAACCAAATTCTACAAGTATCATAAACAATGCCTTGAATATTGTCAATAATGGAATGAACTTGTGTACTTTCAATAACATGTGGAAATCATAAAAGTACGTTGCCGGGTATTCCCCTGAGACTCCATTCTTCGCTGCGCAGCGCTGGACTGCGCCAGTAGTCTGGTTGCCCAACCGAAAGGCCGTTTGACGCTCTTTGGTTTCAGCATTGATTGATTGATTGATTTTTTCGTGTTTCCGGGCGCGTCAACTGCTTCGGTCATTAGTCCCGTTAGTGTAGTGCATGTTTTTCTCGGGAGATGGCGGTGATCTTCCCCCGCTGGATTGCGAGATCCGGCACCGACCTACCGTCAGCTAGTGGGGTTTCCCCCTAACCAGGACTCTCCCACCAGCGGGGCACCGCCCCAGCCGGGACAAGCTCTAAACTCCCGACCGGTCTCCCGGAATATGTGATAGTCGGGTTCATGTTAGTGTAAGTGTATGTGTAAGAGGAGAGGATAGGACAAGGAAGAGGAAGCAAATATTGCGCGCGGTCCGTGGCCCGTTTGGTAGGGTACTGCTCCGGCATTCGCCTGGTGTTGATCCAAGAAACCACGGAAAACTACTCGAACCTAGAACCTCCCGGTCAGAGGCGCTGCAGTGACATCGGTTGATGTATTGAGCTACCGCTACCGGTGGTTTCAAAATGATTTCATACATTTCTCCAATATCTTGAATACTGAATGTTTTAAAAGGAAACTATTATATTACTATGATATTATGAGATCTTTTTCATTTTCCGGGGTTTGTGCAACTGTGCAACCTAAACACGAGCCGCTACTTGTTGGAGGGAGTCGAGAACAAGTCGTAGACGGCTAGAAAAACATTATAGTTGAGCAACCAAAAATAAAATGATCCCCGCAAAAAAGTACGATACATTTGGAGGTACTACAATGGAGGAACCTATCGAAGAAAGTAAGAAAAATGATAAAATGTTAGAAGACTATGGAAACTAGGGGAAAATGCGATATCAGACGGCGTTGTAAGAGCCATTTAGTGATTTGGTAGAGATGACTCTAAAGTCAATTTTAATATAAACGATTTTAAAATTAGATTTAAATTTTAATTATTGTAGAAAATATATTTTGGCAATTGATGTGATTTTTCCCTTCAATTTATGTTAGGTGTGTTGTGATACGAATAGAAACAAAATGCATTTTGCGATAAATAAATAAATAAATAAATAAATAATTCTATGAGACTAGGGGCGTTTCAGTGTTCCTGTATGACGCAAAGACATGTAAGTAGCGGAAATCAGGTTGCTGAGGCGACTACCAAGTTCTGCATTAAGTAGTTCCATAATAAATGAAGATATCAGGTTAGAACCGCGAATTAGCAATATAGTATGTCAAATATTGGATTCGTAAATGGTATGGAATGTAAAGAAAATGAAAATTCCAAATACTTCGTAACAATTTTTTGAGTTGAAACCCCAAGACAGAAGTACAGGTCTGCCATAAAAATAATGTCGTCCAAGACTGTAATAAAACATCAAATGCAGTCTCCTGGAGACGGTAGAGATCTATTCCATATGTTGTAGATAAGGTGGCCCAAGTTTTAGGTCCTGACGGTGATCACCATCTGAATTGCTGAGTGAAAGGCGACTGATTGGATAACAATTCAGGACGCTGATCGGTCGTTCGATTTCTCGCATCACTTCCAGGCAAATGGTCTGCGCGTAATCCTTTATTTTCAACTGTGTATTATTGAGCGCATTTACAATAATAATAATAATAATAATAATAATAATAATAATAATAACAAGTTATGTATATATATATATATATATTTATATATATATATATGTACACACACACACTTATGAGAAAACATTGATTTAATATTCCTCGTAGCAGACTCAGCAAAAAAATACTAGTATGGAAGTGTTAAATGTTTTTTGTATGAACTGTAATTAGAACGTGTTGAGAAGTAACTAGAGAAAAATACAATTTTGTTATCCTTAATAAATATTGATACTTCAGTAGCAATAATTTAATTAATCAGTCAGATATGTGGAATAAACTTATGATCATCCATGTTCATAAAAAAAGTCTCGTATTTGTAAGCTGTCTTCCTTTACAATAACGGCCAAAATGTCAAACAATTGTACGAAATGTATAGGCCATAAAGTTGTGGACACTTTCCTTACAAATTTTACTTAAGTATTGTAACTTGGATTTTGTAATAAAATAATTTTGTCCGGTTTTTGCTTGTTTCTGCAAGCAGCTTGTCAGCGCCCCCGCCAGGCAGCGCGAGTGGTGAGAGAGGCGCCGACATGTGCCGTCATCTGGACAGAGGGGTGGGAGCGAGGAGGGACGGGGTTTTTGCGAGACGCGTCTCCACAGCAGATCCAGATATGGTTCTGTGCAAGGTTTAAGATTCATACCGGGAGTGGTAGCTCAGTGCATCAACTGATGTCACTGCAGCGCCTCTCACCAGGAGGTCCTAGGTTCGAGTCCTGACGGTGGCAGGATTTTCGACACTAGCTTTTCAGCAAGGTCGAATTCAGTCGCTGTCTGGAGGAGAATTCTAGCGGCCGGCTGCTCTGATCGGTAGTTTTCCGGAGTTTCTCCGATCAACACCAGGCGAATGCCGGAGCAGCCCTACTAAATGGGCCACGGACCGCGCGCGATCTTTCCTTCCCATTCCTTGTCCTATCCTCTCCCCTTACACACACACCACTTACACTAACATGCACTACACTACCACATATTCCAGGAGACCGGTCGGGAGCTTAGAGCTAGTCCCGGCTGGGGCGGTGCCCCGCTGGTGGGAGAGTCCTGGTTAGGGGGAAACCCCACTAGGGAAGATCACCACCATCTCTCGAGGAAAAACATGCACTACACTAACGGGACTAATGACCAAAGCAGTTGACACGCCCGGAAACACGAAAAAATCAATCAATCAATTTAAGATTCATGCAACACTAAAGAAATTGACAAAAAAACAATAAAAAGCGAACTATAACACTGTAATTTGTGGTTAAACATTGTTAAAAGTCTGTTTCTGTTCCTCTTTTTAAACACTTCATACCAGAGTTTTTTGATTACCTGATAAATTTGGTAGAAACAACGGCGATAGCTTCGACACTACTTCCTTAAGTTTATTATTGACTAGCACATGAGTTCCCTCAGAATTTTCATTCGGGAACTTACTGGCAATAACATTACCACCAGTGTCGAAGCATGGCATTTTTGTGTGATCCCAACATTTGCTGTGTCCGAGTCTATCTTTCTGAAGTGACGGAGGTAAAGGGAAGGGTGTCGCAATATCATAGTGCACTATGATATTGACCAATAATATAGTGGTGTCGCAATATCATAGTGCACTATGATAATGACCAAAACCACGTAAATTTTTCAAATTTTTTTATTCTTTTATTTTTCAAACTCTGGGTTTCTTTAAGACACTATTGAGATTGTTTTAGAAATATTTGATTTGGCTTCAAAAGTAAAATTCCTTCTATTCAATAAATATAAAATGATATAATTATTTTAAAATTAGCTTGGTATGCGATTATTATTTATTATGATCATTGCTTGCTTAGTAAGAAAGCGCGCCCTTTCCATATAAAAAATCTAAATGAGCCTACAATCGACAGAGCTGGCGCTGCCATTTTAGTATTCCAGTCATAAAAAGAATGTTATCTCGCGGGACGTGACGCACGCTAAATATATCGAAACAATTATGAGCCAAACTGGCACCGCTGACAAGTCAAGACACTGACCTCCAGTTGTGTAAGAAACAGGCTGAGAATCACACGATGGGAAGTTGCATACATGCACCTACGTGCTAAGTTAGGCTTGCTCTCTCATTATCTTGTTATCACGCATCATTTTAATTAGTGTTGGGAACCCTCTCCACCGCATCGGAGCGCTTCGCGAGGGCTCTGCCAGACTTCAATGAACTAGATATTGTCGAACTTGGAAAGACAGGTGAAGCAAAAAGGAATCCACGGACGCCAGACAATTCTACTCCTCCGAGCAATGATCTTATTATTGTCATAAGTTTAGATTCTACATGATTTAAAATCATAAAAATGTATTCTAACATAATAAAATAAAATAATTCCCGACGTTTGAAAGCTAGCATGTTACCGTTGTATTGACATTCATAAGTTTATATGATAAATATGTGTATATTTTTTATTTATTTTTTTTTATTTATTTATTTTTTATTTATTTATTTATTTATTTATTTATTTATTTATTTATTTATTTATTTATTTATTTATTTATTTATTTATTTATTTATTTATTTATTTATTTATTTATTTATTTATTTATTTATTTATTTATTTATTTATTTATTTATTTATTTATTTATTTATTTATTTATTTATTTATTTATTTATTTATTTTATATAGAAAAATATAAAGATCTGTGCCAATGCACTCTACATTTGTTATAGTTGCTTATATCTACTTGCAATTAACTTACAATAATCTTACAAATAATCTTAAAATACAACTTACATTACTACTAGGATGGTAGAGGTATCTTTGTACAATATCTCTACTTTGGGTGGAGATCAGAGAATTCATTGAGGAAGTTTGGAAAGGAAATTTATTCTTATGCGGGTTCTGTGAGTTGGGTTTCGGCAGTGTCTTAGAGGGGTTAGTTTGGGGTATATTTGGTGTGTTTTAGAAGAAGTGGGTGGATGAAAAAGTAATGTGGTTTGTTCTCGGTTATATCTGCAATTATTAATGGATATGTGTAAATACTCCTGAATATCCTTCATTCAATGCATAGAGTCAAGTCGTCCAGTTTGTACAGTCCAATTTGTGAATGACTGTTGTAGTAATAAGTTTTTGATAAAAGGGTTCAAGTCTATCTCCTTCAAGGACTGCTTCCTTAAATGTTCTTGTACACAAAGGTATTTTGTGATGAAAACTCCTCTCCCAGTTGACGTGTTCGTAAACTCAACGGACATGGGCAGCTCGGTCATGAGCAGGACAAATGATTGGAACGATCTCCGGCTTTTTTCGCTACATTTGCTGTCGCCTCGAGACAAGCCTCGCAAGTAGCCGTCGCCACTGCGGATGATACTTTCAGAGTTGATGCAATGCTGTAATATTCTTATATAAGTAGTGTGTTATTTTTTGAGTTTCTGATGGTGACAAGCAAATTGTGATGTCATTCCAAGAGCATTAGAGCCGATGCGTCCTTGCATCCGCGCTACTCATAACTTCGCTGCAGTACCGGCGCGGTGACATTGATCGAAATGCCGTTTCCAAAGCAATTTGCAGAACTTTTCCAGAAACTTAGTGGTAAATATAAGACACGTTTTTGCTAATTAAAATATACATTTATTCAAGTATCACGTTTCTGGTGTAAGGTGCATTCAAAGAAAATGAATTAGCTGCGCGAGATTCGTAAATGTAGGCCAAGAGAGTTTCATGTTTCAAAAAATGGAAGAGAAATGATCATCTCAAAATAACCTTATCTTCGCTCCTTCGAAGGAACAGATCAAAACATACGATGCATTGTACAAGAACTGCTTTGTTAATATTATTGTCTGGTCCTGCTCTAGAAATTAATGTTAAAATTTGAGACAATTGTATGCGCTTAGATTATATTGTTTTGAGCATTTGGCAGCCATGTGAAATGTTCCTAAAATAGTTCTGTACCAAAAAAACTTGCCATAATAGTGTACATTGATATTTATAATGAATTTTATTATTGACTATTAGTATTATATACATTTTTTCTGCAAATATGTTCAAAGGAAAGTTCTTTCTGGAATGTACTCAGAGCTTCACAAACATGTCATTTTAAGAACATTTTTTGGTGTGCTGAATCAGACATTGCTAGTATGTGTCATGAAAGAGATTTATAAAGAGCTTGTAAATGTTGAGCTGTGGCCAACATATATTTTTCATATTCCTTTGTAATATCATTAAAGTATTTAAATTTTTTCTGTAATATTTATGAAGTCTAAAGAGTTTTCTTGTTCATAATTACTAGGTACACTTTTGTTTGCAAAAATTTTTATCATGAAAATAAGAGACTGCCATTATTTAAATTGACATTGTCTACCAACCATTGTAACCAAAAATTGCAAGTTTTACTACGTAAATGGCCGCACCTACTATCGGCAACTGTAATAGGTGAAGCCTGTTATACAGTTTCAAATAAATAATATTATTGTCTGGTTCAACAAAGGGAATCAAACAGCGATAGATTTTGTAGCGACTTCCCAACGTTTCAGCTTCGAACACGCACGCTATGTACCAGCAACGAACAAGGTTGTATAGTAAAGCCTTGAGGTGGGGCGTGCAGCTCGGCGGGATGGGCGGAGACTGGTCGGAGAAGGGGCGGGGTCTGGGCGACGGGGGCGGAGGCTCGCTCGCTCTCCAGGTGGCGCCAGTGGTCTTTTTGGAGCCGCTCGGCGGCGCGCGCTGCGTCCTTGTTAAGTGTCTCCGGGGCTCATTACCATTCGTACGCGGCGCGGGGGCCGGGGAGGGTGGATTTGTGGGTTCTCGTAGTGGGATTTCACCGCTCGTAACGACGCTAGCGAGCTGTCCCATGCGAGCCAAGGCGACCGCCTTCGATTGCTTCGCTTCTTATCAGACGCCTCGTTGGGTCACTCGCTTCACTTTCGTGTTCGTCGATTCGAAAGGGCTCTTTTTTGGCTTAGCAAAAGGGGTAATATCTTAATTTAGTTTTAAGTATTTTATTTTATTTGTTTTAGCTCGGCTACAGAAAGGTTTCTTTCTCATTTAAGATCAGTTATAAAAACGAAACTCGTACACATAGATGACTTAAAGAATTGAAATCAATTTCACATCTAATAAATATCAATTTGCGATGAAATACCCATTCCCACTTTTAGAAATGTTAATATTGCATGTTAGTATTTGTTTGACATTATAGAACATTCACAGATATATGACATACGGAGCATTATATTATATAATATATTCTATATTGACATATAGAACATTATAAGGGTGTGAGTACTTGAGGGAACAGTTGCATCATTAGGGATTTATTTATTTCAAGAATATTCCAATTATACTACATATTTCTCCCCGTACGTCACATGTAGGTTTTATTGTTTATTGGCAAAATCAGTCTACATCAGTATGTAAATAACGTATCAGTTTGAAAATTATTAATTTTTGTTTGCAAGAATTCACACCAGTAATTGAATTATCAACATTTTATTACCTTAGGTTTAGCAGGACATTCTCATGTATTCTTGACGTTTTGCGCAAAATGTACATGTTGCAATCAATATACAGTCATTACCTTATATAATACTCTAATGGTAAATAGCCATCAAAATGAGCTATTCAGCTTACGACATTTATTTTCGTTCGTGTTACAACGGTCGATATTGCCACCACAATTACTGTCACACTTTTATATATTTCGTCCCTATCTGACCACGATCTCTGTGGCCCTGACACCGTTTGATTTAAGGCCAAATGTTGCCTATAAATTGTTTTACTCGGGTAGGACTGCCTGTCTCTATCTTGCTTCTCCGGCTCGGAGGTAAGAATACCAACCAAATGCAATATTAATGATAACTCGGCAGAATAGGTAAATCCACTCCCGGCAAATAGTTGTATTATACTAATTACTAAATTTTCTCATAAGAAGTTTAAAAAAATAAGAATCCATCACAAAAAATAAGTCCAACACAAGAATATTCTCTAGAACACACACTTTTATTTTAATTAAAGCTCGGAAATCTCTCTTCAAATTAAATTTTGATAACGTGTATAGCAGTATTGCAACTACTTAAATATTTAAAAATAAATTACTGCTTTCAATTTTTTTGAAAGTAAATGAAAACTAAACAATGATATTAAATTATGACAATAGTATAGTGATAGTTCAATCACAAGTGTACCCGTTTCTCTTAAATTACTGCCGATGTAATCGAAGTAATTTGCCTCATCGACGTACTTCATCGTCCTTCCATACTTCCACCTCAACCTCCCACTAACCTCCTTCTATCTCAATCACCCGCTAACTTATACCCTTATGCAATCATTGAATCACCTCCTTCAGGATGGCCGAGGTGGCTAAGAGCGAGTACCGACTCAGCGCTTCAGTCCGAAGGGTCGCGGTTTCGAGTCCCGCCTTGGGCATGGTTGTTTGTCCCTTGTCTTTGTATGTATGTGTTGTCGCAGAGGGCCTCGCGTTCTGCTGACCCCAGATCAGAGGAGCCCGCAAGTGTGTTGGTGTCTAGTGTATGGTCGAGTATGCGTCCCATCGGGACGTAAAGGGTAACCGGCTGTCGGTTGGATAAAAACCCTAAAAGAAGAGAATCACCTCCTTCAACGGCAATGACTCACAAATCTCCTTCCACGCGAAGCCGAAGTAACACAAGCGTCCGCCCACCTCCTGCTACCACATTCACCGATAAAAGTTTTTTCGTCCAACCTTCCATTCAATTCCCCGCCAACTTACCTTCTTCTAACCTACTTCTGCCCTACTTCTTAGTACTTCAGGTACTCGCTAACTCTTTTAATAATAATTATTCCTACTTTAATCCTCCCAAACCACCACTGCCCTCCTGCTAACTCAACCAATCAGCTATCTCTTCCTTCTTGGCCAACAGTCCGTAAACTTTCTACCCCTATTGTTTGCATACCTCCTTCCACATTTATTTATATATTAATTAAAGTCAAAATTGTACAGTATTCATTTTAAATATTTTATTTAAATTTACAAAAGTAAATTTTGATTACACTTTTCGGTATTAATTTACTCAAGATTATTTTTATTTAGATATTTATGAACTAATTAGTCCACTATCCTAATTCCAATATATATATATATATATATATATATATATATATATATATATTATTGGACTTATATATCAAAAAAAATATAAAATAATTATATAATGGGTAATCATATTTTAATTTTAATTTAAAAACATATGTATTGTGCATAAATATTTGCACTGAATTTAAGTAGAAAGGGGAATCCATCAATACATCCCCGCAGTCCTGCTGACCAGCCTGCCTCCTTCCTCCGCAACCGTCAACCTCCTCCCACCCCAACCACCCGCTACCCGCTTCCTCTCCCGCTGCCTCGACCTCCGTTCCGTGCGGCGGCTATTAATCGCCGCCGTAATCGTGGGAGCTTCGCTTCCGCCAACGCCGGAAGTCCTCTAATTTCCTCGGCGGCAGCGCGGCTGGGGCAGGGCGGAGGCTGGACGAAGGCAACGGCGGCGGCGATGGGGTGGTGCTGGTGGCGTGGGACGGGAGTAGCGGAGACCATGGGGGTGGCAGTGGGGCAGAGGCGGAGAGGCAGGGAACGTAAGAGCGTCAGGTAGGCGGAGAGGTGTACGGTGGGACGGTGTGAGATCTGAGTAGGATGATTGATTGATTGATTGATTGATGTTTCCGGGCGTGTCAACTGCTCTGGTCATTAGTCTCGTTAGTGCGGTGCATGTTTTTTTCTCGGGAGATGGCGGTGATCTTCCCCCGCTGGATGGCGAGATCCGGCGCCGACCTACCGTCGGCTAGTGGGGTTTCACCCTAACCAGGACTCTCCCACCAGCGGGGCACCGCCCCAGCCGGGACAAGCTCTCAGCTCCCGACCGATCTCCCGGGATATATGGTAGTGTGTGTAATGCATGTTAGTGTAAGTGTGTGTGTGTGTAAGGGGAGAGGATAGGACAAGGAAGGGGAAGGACAAATCGCGCGCGGTCCGTGGCTCGTTTGGTAGGGTACTGCTCCGGCATTCACCTGGTGTTGATCGGAGAAACCACAGAAAACTACTGATCAAAGCAGCCGGCCGCTAGAATTCTCCTCCAGACAGCGACTGAATTCGACCTAGCTGGAAAGCTAGTGTCGGAAATCCTGCCGCCGTGGGGAGTGGGAACGTAGGACCTCCCGGTCAGAGGCGCTGCAGTGACATAAGTTGATGCACTAAGCTACCGCTGCCGGTTGAGTAGGATGAAGGGGTGGAGGCAGGTGGAATGGCACGGAGCGGACGGAGGCAGGTGGTTAGGATGGGCGACAGCAGATTTGACCGTTGGTCCGGTGGTGGTGGGAAGGGAGCAGGGAGGCGGTTGGTGCGACGGTGGCTGCACTAGGCTGGCGGGGCCGTGAGCGCCGCGTTGTCGGAAGAGTTTGCGGCGTGCCGCACGGAGGGCGGGCGGGGTGGACCGGCGCGGGTGGTGGGACGGGAGTGGCGGGACCATGGGGGTGGCAGTGGGGCAGTGGCGGATCGGCGGGAACGTAAGAGCGTCAGGTCGGCGAAGAGGTGTGCGGTGGGATAGTGAGGGGGTCTGATTACAATGAGGGAGTTTAGGCGGGTGGAATGGCTAGGGATGGCAAAAAACATTGCTTTTTTTTCAAACATAGATGTTTTCCATCAGAAACATCGCTGTATTAACATCGATATATTACTTTCGATGTTTTCTTCACATCGATATTTTGTTGCAAAAACATAGATGTTTTCTTAAATTTTTAATATTTTTAAATAAAGGGGTTTAAGCACGTTGTAGAGTAGCGGCAATCCACAGCACCAATGTTGTTTTGCGTCATCCTCTTTATCACGCAGCACATTTCGCCTGTGCAATCTGAAGGAATTTTAGTAGGTTTTACTTTGATGGTGTACGAATAGAAGTGGCTAAAGCAGCAAAATACGATATTCTTTATTGTTAATTTTTTCTTGAATTCCATAATAATTTTTATTAACATACTATGAAAATGCCGGTAACAAAACAATTAAATACATCCATTTTAATACTGTAATTAAAAATGGATAGGAAAATAGTATGTTTATTAATCTATAATTAAAAACGTCCTTGTGTTAAACATGTTTTTGATTGATGTTTTCATCGACATCGAAAACCCGTTAGCGATGTATCGATGTTTTGGAAAAATTTGCCATCACAAGGAATGGCACGGAGCGGACGGAGGCGTGTGGTTAGGATGGGCAGGAGCAGATTTGACCGGTGGTCCGGTGGCGGCAAGACCGGGAGGGGGAAACGGTGTGGATGGCGGCGCGGGGCGGCAGTAGCGAGGGCGGCTGTGGAGGTGGCGGGGCGGGTCAGCGGCTTCGCGAGGGATGCAGTGGCGGCGGTGGCGGCGGCGGCGGAATGCGCGCGCGGTTTTTTCCGCGTCCGGCGCCGCCCTCCGCCGCCGCTTCCCCCGGAAGAAGGGCGCCGCCCTCCGCCCTCCGTCGCGTCGCCGGAAGAGGTCGTCGATGGCCGGCGAATTCCCGCGACCAAGCGCTGTTTATTTCCGCGAGGGGCGCCACCGCCGCTCCGATCGCCGGAAGCAAACCGTCTTAGCAACGACCCACGGCTGGGCACGAGGGGTCGGATCACCGACCACGCCACTGGCTTCGGCCCGCAAATGTGATATGGTCGAGGATACAAGATGACATATTGATGGCACTTAACATGATAAATAATGAAGCTGTGGATGAAGTGAAAACAAATATTGAAAAAAATACGTGTTTTGTCTTGTAGTGCAATAAATATTTATTAATATTTGGTGCGAAGATAATATAGAAATTCAGCACCTAAAATACAATTAGCGTTAGTGAATGGGGGAATCTCTGGCAATATTTATAAATCAATAATTTCTAAAGGCTCTTCGCTACAACAAAAGTTTTTATGATTAGCTGTTGTCTTCATTTCTTTACAACAAATATTCCTATGTGATTGACAAAATCATCGAGGTTATTTAATCGTTTCTTGTACTTTAACCCCCCCCACACACACACACACACCGCAATTTCCCTTTCAATATTCGTACAATTTATTGTGTGTTAACAAGTGTCCAAGACAATTTTAATAAATCTAGTGGTCTAAGAAAATAAAGTGACGCGGGTGGTATAGGCAGAGAGGAAGTATACCCGAAGAAGCGGCATCCGAGGACGGGAGGATGGAAACCTTCGAGCAGGAATACAAATGAACTGGAGGATCGTGGGCGAGTGCGCGGGAGGCCAGGAAGAGAGGTCCATGGAGCAAGAAATAACGAGGGAGCGGCGGGGGAAAAACGCAGGAAGCGGGCAAGGGCGCGCGCAAAAAGCGCGAGTGGCGGCGGAAGAGCGCCGAGAGGGAGGAAGACGCTGCCTCAACCGCTCTGCACACGACGCTCGTCGCTTCCTTGCGCCGCCAGTGCTATCGGTTCCACTGGTCTCTGCCTTCCCGTCTTGGCCACGCGGTCGTTCCTCCACATTAGCCCTTCCCATTGTAATGCCGTTATCATTCGTTCTTCGTTCTTCGATCTCGTCTTCGATCGTTCGATCGTTCGATCGTTCGATCGTTCGATCGTTCGATCGTTCGATCGTTCGATCGTTCGATCGTTCGATCGTTCGATCGTTCGATCGTTCGATCGTTCGATCGTTCGATCATTCGTTCATTCGTTCGTTCATTCATTCATTCATTCTTTCGTTCATTCTTTCGTTCGTTCATTCATTCGTTCATTCTTTCGTTCGTTCATTCATTCGTTCATTCTTTCGTTCATTCATTCATTCATTCATTCGTTCGTTCGTTCGTTCGTTCGTTCGTTCGATCGTTCGATCGTTCGTTCATTCGTTTCGTTCTTCGTTTCTTCTTCTTTCGTTCTTCTTTCGTTCGTTCATTCTTTCTTTCTTTCTTTCTTCTTCTTCTTTCTTTCTTTCTTTCTTTCTGTCTTCCTTTCTTATGACGTTCTTATGGGTTTATTGTGACGTAAAGTTCATTTTGGTGTATTCGTTTGTTTTTTTTCAAAAATTACACAAATGTAATTTTCTTGAAATGCTTCTCACGCCGTTATTATGGATATTTCCATAGATTTGTATGCATTTTTACATTTGTGAGTAAAAGCGCTTCAAATGAGGTTTTTCGAAAACTCAATAGATTCCTGTAAAAAAGAGCTTCAATTTTCGCATTTACAGTACTGCTTAATCGCCATTTTCTTAATTTTTAATAATTATTTCTATTTAGGACGAGCTTTTACTCTTCTGGAATATTCTTGAAGTAATATTTCGATTGTACTGCTAGGAAAGTGAAAAGTTGAGAAAATGTCGAAAAATGTACTTTGGGCGACGATAGATGGCGGCTGGCTAGAGAATGGAGCAAAACCTTAAAGCCAGGCCATTCCAAGTAAATTAGAAAACTATACTAAGTGAAAGTCTGTGCCATTCTGTTGCGCCTCTAGTTTTTTTTGTTTTGTTTTTTTACTTTCGATGAATGATGTGGACAGGGGTGATGGGTGAATGATGATGGAGCTACGGCGATATGAAAATAAGGGATCAAGGTCTACCCATTGGAAAAGCTCTAGGAACCGCTTACTCCACCACAAATACCACTTGCATCGAACAGGAATCGAGGTCCCAATTACGGAAGATGAACAGCCTCAACGCTACACCGCGGGTTACCCGTATTTATAGACGATCCTGTAAAAAAAGAAATGCTATTGTTGCTGTAGTTGGAGATGACATCCGTATTACCCAGGTAACATCAAATATAACATCACTGAACCAAATATTCACTACATATAAATGTAGTAGATGTGAATTTGACATTCCTGAAGGGGCGGAATTTGCTGGGCTCTGTATGGCGTACGCCACATTTACAATACAGGTCATGCCGCTGGAAAGCGATGGGAAACTGGAAATCTCGGGTGGTAGAGGACATTAAACAGCAACAAACGATGTGCGACTCTAACAGTGGAAGCCAACAACATCACTTACAAACCCTTTGAGTATTTATGTAGGGGGCGAGGTGGATCCTGCCTGAAGTGGTGGGGTTGAAGGCGCCCGGAGTTGTTGCGGTGGCCGAGGGCCACGCGCTGGCCGCTGATGAGCAACCATCGCTGCACCCTCGTGTCGCCCGCCACGCGCCTAGTGATGGCAAACTGTACCAATACATCGATGTTTCGATACATCGCTAAAGGGTTTTCGATGTCGATGAAAACATGGGTGTTTTAATTATACACTAATAAACATGCTATTTTCCTATCCATGTTTAAGTACGGTACGTAAAAGGGATATATTGTATTGTTTGATTACCAAATTTTACCAAAACATCGATGTTTCGATTCATCGCTAAGGGTTTTCGATGTCGATGAAACATCGATGTTTAAAACATCGACATTTTTCAACATTAAAACATCAATATAGACTAATAAACATGCTATTTACCTAGTACATAAATAAGTACCTAGTACGTACGTAGTACAGTATGTAAAAGGGATATATTTTATTGTTTGGTTTCCAGCGTGTTAATACTATTTAAAAATTATTATCGACTGTAAATAATAAAATTAACAATAAAGAACATCGTGTTTTGCTATCGATTTCATGTTTCACTGTCGATTCAGGAAGTGACATGCGTTCATAACACAAGCAGCTCACAAACGTCCTCAGATTGCACAGGCGAAATGTGCAGCGTGATAAAGAGGATGACGCCAAACAACGATACTACTGTTGGTTGCTGCTACTCTACAACGTGCTTAAACTCCTGGTTTAAAAAATACTTTACAAAATTTTTAAAAAAATCGATGTTTTTGCAACAAAATATCGACGTGAAGAAAACATCGAAAGCCATATATCGATGTCAATGTATCGATGTTTCTGGAGAAAAACATCGGTGTTTTTAAAACATCCATGTTTTTTGCGATCCCTACACGCGCCCGGCCGCCCCGAGGGCCCTGGCCCGGACGGAGCTGGGTGAAACGCAGTGAAGCGCCCCGCCCATTTCCTCCCAACCCTCTCGCGCCCACCGTACAACGCACCGAGTGCTGCTGGCGCTGCTAATGACTCTTCGCGTGGGTGCTTGGCTCGCCGGATACCTCACACTGAGCATCGTTACGCCCACCCAACATCGTTAATTTATTTCTAGTATTGCATCAAACATATTTTATTTCAAACTTTGAGGAGGAAAATTCTTGAACACGTTTTCTATTATTCTAGAATTGACATAAAAAATAATCAAATTCAGTGATGTGTTTGTGGCTTTAAAATCAAAAGATGTTATGAATTTATATGAAATTTTTAGATTCATCTTACGGATTGTTTGACGTTTCAATATTTGGCAAATGGTGCAATGCAAAAATGGAAAATAATATGTTGATGCTTTAGCGTAAATGACGAGCAATTTGGTACCTCTGCTTCATGAGAAGTAGCAATCTGCTGGCATGAGGGTGTCCGCTAGGAAATTGTAGCGGTATGTAAAAGTACGTTGACATCGATTTATTGGTAGATGTGCACAGGCAAACGCGGTAATTACGTAGGGTGAAAATCAATTGAATTCCTTCAAATCAGACTGAAATTTTCAGTTAGGTACGTGTGTTACTATGTTTTCATTTGGCATTGTTATTATTGTAGTACATTGCAACCTAACAATCATTTCATTTAACTAAGTTCATATATTTTAGTCATTTCATTTACTGTTGATGTTTTATTAATGCAACATTGGTTTTCTTTTGTGTATAAAATTAATATCTTTTACCAAATTATTTGATTGCAGGGACAACACTGATAAGAATTCTCAAGAACAAAAATGTACAATCAAAAGAAATTAATTATGCATTACTATTTAAATTGATTTTATTAAAAGACAATGTACCTCTCTCTCTCCAAATGTTAATTAAAATAGACTTTATGTTCATTCTTCACCTTCTTTCAATTTTCTTCTTTCGCCAAGTAGCAATCAAATTATTAACAGAAATAACTGTTAATACAAATACGCTTGTTTCCGAATGCAACATTACTCTATCAACTATGAAAGTCATTATGATAGAAATAAACTTATTTCAGTTTATTCTCCGGTTCTTTCTAATAGATGAAAGATAAATGTAGATTCTGCGGAAAGAATGTCTCATGTTGAAAAATCAGCTGTGAAGTACTGTTCTTGGTTTTTTATTTATACGAGACGAAAGTTAGAAAAGAGTTATTAGTTATTAGAAAATTGGCTAAGTATTTCATTAATTGTAGTTCACAAGATATTTGAAATAAAGTCTTAATTGAAAAAGTATAATTGTGATACAGAAATGTGTTTCGAAATTAGAAAACATTGCTTTCCCTATCAAGGAAGAATATTCATTCAATTTCATGATAGATACAAGCTATATGAACAATTCTTGAAGCTGTAAAGCGCTTTATATTACTTATTAAGCGTTTTTCATACTTTCAATATAAAGAGGCGTTTGTGTAGTTCAATTAATGATTATTTTTTTAACAATAATTTCTATTGAATCAATAGTATTGTAGGAAAGGATGATGTAATTGTAGGTACTCGTATTATTGTTCGAGTATAATAATACATGAAGTACGTTACATCACAAACGACGAACGAAAGATATTTGTGAACTTTATTCGAGAATTATTAATACTATTATTAATACCAATTGCTAAAATTATTAATACCAATTGCTAAGAGTTTCAGAGAGCTGTTATTAAAGAAAGTTAATAGAATAAATTGTAGTTGAAACTAGTTATTTCTGCGTTTTCTCGTACTTCCTATATTCAATCCACTCCCGTTCAGCATTTGAATATTGTGCTCCGACGTTGCGGTATAAGGCCTCTTCACAATGCAACATAAATATAAGCATGGCGATAACATAAAAGTTAGGATTACGTCTATAAGCAGACTCATTCACAATGCGTTCGCATAAGTATAACACGTACGACGTTAACTTAAAAACCTTTGCTTATACTTATGTCAAAATAAGAAATGAACCAATAACAGTACGTTAACTCAAAATCGAGTATCGAAATAAGTCGATATACGAACTAACACACTCCATGGCAAGAATTTCCCCCGTCATGGACATAGTCGATATCTCGAAATCGATTCTCACATCCAACCAATAGTAAATTAGAATGTCTCACAGCTAATAGAAACTCATATTTTGCTTACGTTTATGTTCAACATTATCAGTACTTCAGTCTATCATTTATGTTAATGTTTACGTCAATGTGTCATGCTTATGTTTGTGTTTGTATTTTGAATGGGCCATCGTTTGATCGCCTCATTAGATTAGAACAAAATATTAACTAGAGTAATTACCAATGATCTTACGTCTCAAAGCGTGGTTTGCAAGCCAATTTGTGATGGGTCGACAATGTGACTGACCAACAATGAAGCTGAGTCGAAATGAATATCATTACAAAGGGAACTGCAGCTATCTGATAAGATAATTACATGATGAAAATTACTTTAAAAAAATGAAAATCAAAATATTCAGTTTATCGATTAATGTATACTGCTTAAAAGTTTAACAAGTTTTACATAAACTTTTTTTAAAATTAAAAGCCAAGCTTTATCTTTTCGTGCATGACTTGCGTTTTCAAAGGCTGGAGTTTGTCATTGTTGATTCCCGTACAAATGCCTTCCGGGGTCATCCCACCTGAAGCGCTCAGTTCTCCCCGGTCGCGAGTCAACCGCCTCCGGGCGCCCCTCGCCGGGTGTGAGAAAAAAATCGCTTCCGGGCGGGGGAGGGGGAGGGGGAGGGTGCCTCCCACGGCGCGCGACGCGCTTCCCGCGCCCCCGGGCGGCGGCGGCGATTCGTGGAGTTAATTACCGGCGACGCCTCGAGCCACGCGCCGCCACGCGCCGCCCCCCCCCCCCCCCCCTTTGGCCGGCGCCGAGGGCCGGCCACAATGGCGGCCAGAAACAATGCAATCAGGCGCCACGCGTCGTCCCCGCCGCCGCCGCCGCCCCCGCCGCGCGTGGGTATTAATGCGTCGGAGGGGGGAGAGGGCGGGAAATTGGCGATGCCGAGGGGCGGTGGCGGCGGGCGACCGGGGCGGACGGAAGGTGATTCGGTGGGTGGTGCCTGGAGGCGGAACTGCTCTTGGAAGTGGTGAGACTACGCAGTCATGCAGATCAGCGTTCAGTTGAGCGGTGCTATCGAAATGATGCGGCTAAACGTTTAGAAAACTGAAGATCTGTAGACTTGGTCTTGTGTTCGTGGCCTAGATACGAGGTTCGATGTTAGTGGATTTTCGATGCTAGAGAAGAAGCTGTGTTATACGATTTTCGGTCTATGTGGGTCGCTAGTAAATTAAACATTATACCGTACCGTATTCATCTAAAGTAATCTAACCTTGCCACAAACTTCCGAAGGATCACATTCTTGGCGGCGCCAATAATTTAATTGTTGCAAGGATCCACCAGCAGTGCTGTAATTGTACGCATTTTGCACAAAAAATTAAGAATGCTTATTTTTTTTTTCAATTTAGCACCTAATGTGTTTGATCTTGATTTTGTTTATGTGAAATTGGATGTAAATTGTACCGATTTGAACAGGTTTGCGACTGGTGAACGAAGGTATGGCGCGTATCTGAGTAACAGGGAGCACGATCAGATGCTTGCAGGAAGCATTAGCAATCTATGAATGTTGGACAGCGAGGCCGTGGAACATCAGCGGCGAGATGTGTGGGAGCTGGCGACGATGGAAGTAGTGACGAGGCGAGGCAATAATAAAATGGAGATTCCGCAATAGGCAGCGGGTGAGCAGAGTCCATGAGAAGCAACGAGTGAACAGAAACCGTGATATTAGTTGAAGGGCAGGCCAGCACAGATATAGGGTTTGCATATATATACATGAGTGATATCTTTCCCCGGCCCCAATTCTTCATCGTTGCACCGTGGGATAGATACTTAGATGAAGAGGTTAAAATAGCGGCAATGGGACGTGGAGGCACAAGCGGCGAGGGGGAAATGATGTAACGGTAATTGATTGATTGATTGTTAGTGATTCCGGGCGCGCCAACTACAAAGGTCATTATTTCCGTAAGTGTAGTGCATGCTTTTCATCGGGAAGTGGCGATGATCTTCCCCACTGGATGACAAGATTCAGTGCCGACCTACCGCCGATTACTACGGTTTTTCTCAACCAGGTATCTCCCACCAACGGGGCACCGCCTCAGCTGCCGCTCGTCCAATCCCGAGCAGGTGATGTGTTCGGCGAATGTTTGCTTCCTGTAATATGGCCAAAAGACAAGCACGCTGTGGGTAAGGCGAGCACTGAATGTTCGTCTCTCGACAAATAACTAATGACCCATCCACACTACTCGGCATTCGGCGAGCAGTTGCGCGGTACTCGCCGAATACCGAATGTGCGGAACCGTCTTAAGGGGAGAGATAAGAGTAATCATGAGGCAGGGAAGAATGCACACAGTCCATGGCCCATTTGTTAAGGTACTGTCCCGACATTCGAATGGTATTCATAACATTTTATTTATTTCATGTATAAACTATTGATTCAATTCATACTATTTCTTGAAGACACCATTGAATACTCCCGATCAATGTCTCCTCGAACCAGTGCCTTAATTTGACCAAGGTCTTTAGCTAGCTAGTGTCGAAAATCCACCACCGGAAGCGGGAGAAGTGGCTCAGGACATTAACTGAAGTCACTGCGGTGCCTCTCACCGGAAGGTTCTAGGTTCGAGTCTCAACGGTGGCAGGATTTTCGACAGTAGCTCGCCAGCTATAGGTCGGATTTAGTCGCTGTCCGGAGGAGAATTCTAGCGGCCGGCTGCTCTGATCGGTTGTTTTCCGTGTTTTTTCCAATCAACACCAGACGAATGTCGAAGCAGTACCCTAAAAAAGCGACCACGGATCGCGCGCGATCTTTCCATCCTCTTCTTTGCTTATCCTCACCCCTTACACACTTACACAAACTTGCACTACACTACCACACATGCCGGGGGAGACCGGTCGGAAGCTTAGAGCTTGTCCCGGCTGGGGCGGTACCCCTTCTGGTGGGCGATACCTTGTTGAGGAAAACAGATGCTAGGGCGCCGCCGGGTCTCGCAATCCAACGGGTGAAGATCACAGCCACCTTCCGAGGAAAAACACAACAAATAAACATTTATTTTATTTAATAGGTAATTATTACATACAAATTAGAGAACGTGATGCTAAGTGGCTAGGCCGAAGGCCTTTAAGCCATTACAATACCTACATTCTACCGCGTTCTAACCTTTCGTATTCTGGCATTCACCCCAAATGGTCTTTTCATCGCACCAATGCCGCGGAAAAGAGACCATAAGGTACGGCTGAGGAAAAAACCCCTGAAGGGGAAAAAACCTGCCGTCAGAAGCCGAGTACATGCTAATTTATCCGGTTTTTAAAGTATTTATTTATTTGGCGTGGGCGTCAGGCATTCTCCTTCCAGTGTTTGGCCTCCTCCGCACCTGAAAACAAACAGCACCACAGAAAATCGTCCGCACCAACGCATCTGCCCTTACATTTCCGATTCCCACTTCCCTTCGCCCCCTAATGTGTTTTATTTTAACCGTTTCCTTTTATTTTATTTTAATTTAATTTTAATTTAACTTATTTTAATTATTTTAAGTTAATTTATTTTTATTGACTTATTTATCTACTTATACTTAACAACTGACTACAACTTATGACTTTTTTTTGAACTGTTTACTAACCTGACTAACTTAATTATTGTTAGTTTATTAACAATATAATGTTTATTAACAAATAAACATGCTTTACACATACGGGGCTGATGAGCTTGGCAGATGACGCGCCCGGAATCACCCACAACCAACCACCACCGCAGAGAGGGGCGACGCGCGCCGTACGGCGAGTAGGCGAGGGCGGGGCGGCAGCGGCGCCTTGGGTGGGGGATGGGGGGTCGGGGCGAGAGGGGCGATCGGAAGGTGGGCGCGTGCGGTGCTGAAAGGGCGATCGGGCGCGGGGCCGAGCGCAGGGCGACGGAGTGACGCGTTGGTTCCGGTGCGGGCGCCTGCTTTGCATGCGCCTCCGCCTCCGCCCCCGTCTCCTGTTCCTGTTCCTGTTCCTGTCCCGCCGCTGCGCCGCCTTTGTCCGCGTTGCTGCCTGGATGAGTCGACGAGTTGGTCGCACCCTTTTGACCTCACTCCCTCGCAGCCCCAGCTCCCTCCGCGCGCGCATCGCGTCCGCAACTTGGGAGCCTTCTTCTTTGCTTGCTTGCTTGATTTTTTCGTGTTTCCGGGCGCGTCAACTGCTTTGGTCATTAGTCCCGTTAGTGTAATACATGTTTTTTTCTCGGGAAATGGCGGTGATCTTCCCCCGCTGGATGGTGAGATCCGGCGCCGACCTACCGTCGGCTAGTGGGGTTTCCCCCTAACCAGGACTCTCCCACCAGCCGGAACAAGCTCTAAGCTTCCGACCGGTCTCTCAGAATATGTGGTAGTGTAGTGCATGTTAGTGTAAGTGTGTGTGTAAGGGAAGAGGATAGGACAAGGAAGGGGAAGGAAAGATCGCGCGCGATCCGTGGCCCGTTTGGTAGGGTACTGCTCCGGCATTCACCTGGTGTTGATCGGAGAAACCACGGAAAACTACCGATCAGAGCAGCCGGCCGCTAGAATTCTCCTCCAGACAGCGACTGAATTCGACATAGCTGAAAAGCTAGTGTCGAAAATCCTACCGCCGTGGGGAGTGGGAACCTAGGACCTCCCGGTCAGAGGCGTTGCAGTGACATCACTTGATGTACTGAGCTACCGCTCCCGGTTTCTTCTTTGCAAAGTATATATTTAAGATTCTCTCTTTTCCTGCATTATAAATCATTATGGTGAGTTCTATCCTTATCAGTACAGACACAACCTCTCCTACTATTTTATTGTTATTTTTCGTTAACACATGAAACATTTTTTCACCTAAGTTTGTTTTTTTGTCAAGCATTCTAAAGGATGTATTGCCTTTATGGGTCATACATAACGTATACTGCCTTCTTCATTCGTTGTTATTCAATAATTATAATAAAATATTTAATTCTGTGTGATCTTATTTATATATTTAACATTAGTGATCAAGACTCAACAAGCTGTTTGATAACGAAGTTTGAATTCGAATTCAGTTAACAACAGCAACTAAAGAGGCAGTGCGTTGGCGATGTCAGTATCTATACGAGATACCTATACTCTGTTTTCTTTGGTCATTTTCGATGTTTCCCTTCGACTATTTCAGGTGGATGCCGTAGCACTACCTTAACCGAACCGCGTACCAAACTGATCATCCACCCCCCAATAATTAAGAAATATTCCGAAAATACATTAAAGGCAAGGATATTCTAATGCTGCAATTCTGTCACTAAGGGCTTTCGAGTCATAGAGAGAAGGACTGAACTTCTCTACCTTGTCGACAGAGTACTTGCGTTTCCTGGTGTTTACATATTTACAATCGCCACCCCTTTTGACTTAAACTCGCTCGTTCGATAATACCTGTAAGTGTTTATGGGGCAGCACGAGATTTGACTATAACGTCAACGCACCCATGGATGCGCGCGCAATAGTCATGATTTACGTCTCTAAAAATTGTATTCCAATTTCGTACTCTCTGACAGTTTTCGGAAGGTAGGATTTAATGTTCAGCCATAACTTCATGTTACTTAAGGTTTACGTCAACCAAAAGGTAACGTGTAGTTCTTCTCTCTTCAGTTAGTTGTTTTTGAGTATATTCTCAGTTTTTCAAACAACAAACACAATTTATTTGCATTCAATTCTCATTTATATACTCCAACTGCGTACAGCTGGAGTATATAAACCAAATTATGATTTTTTATCTACGGTCGCCAATATGATGTTACAAATAATTGCTAAAGGTCACTCTTGTCATTCAAAATAAACAATTTACAATTTATAATTACAATTTTATTAAATCTTCCATAAGCCATGGCTGTCATTCAACTCAGCGAAATCATGACAACCCAATCCACCAACATAACTTTTTTTTCACTTTTAGGAGCTATACAAATATGCATGAATCGGACAAAACATTTAAACTATTTATTCAGTACCAAATTGATGAATCACTATTACCTATAAAATCTTTAACCATTGATTATCTTCACTCAAAAGTAGCTAATATGGTCTTGTAATAACAAGAATTTACTTTGTAGAGAAATGTACTGGGAAGGATGGAAGGAGAGGGGAACGCAGTCATCCAATTGGCAGCTTCGTTAGAACTTAAATTTTTGGTATTGGAGCTCCCGATTGGATAATAATGTCACCCTCCCCTTCCAGCTAGTGACCTTGAAGTACAGCTATGTTGATATTAGAGAATAGTACAGACCGAGTGCAATGACGTAGATTTTGGTGTCGTCGTAAAATGTCCGTGGAGCAATAAAAAAGTAACACCATAAAAATTGCCAGAAAACAATGAATTGAATAATTAAAATTATTCGCAGAATGTCGTTGAAATCTCACGTGGAAAGAATTCAATAAACTGAATAATGCCAATCGAAAACTGCGCCATCATTTTAAAGAGAATGAAGAATAAATCACATATGAATAGTAAACATTTGTTCTGATTTCACCGTCGACCTACTCATGGAAAATGTACAGTTCGGATACGATTTACACCCTCCCTATTTTATTGTTTTCTTGAGTATAATTGGAGAATCCTCGCCTTCGCCTTTTCTACAATCTATACCAAATAAATTTCTATGTTCATGTTTAGGCAAACAATAAATTTCTTTGCGAAAATGCCTATGATTGTCTATGGTTAAATTGGCATGTTTTGGTACATGCAAGTCTGTAGAAAGATAATATATTTTGTAAATTTATAATATTTGTGAGGACAGCTGAATCATATTACTCCACGAGAACTCTCGAAGATGGAAAACATCGAAAAAATCGCTTTCTGAATACTGAACACGATAAGGCGGTCAACCTACAAAATAATAATTCTCACCGCAAAACATTCGACAACAACTCTACCAAGGATAATCTCACTTTAGCGCAATGTGACATTACTATCTGAAAAAAATAGTTGCATGTAGGTTGTAGAAATATTAGTACCGTTGCTTAGGCCACAACGGTGTCACACGAAGAGAGAAGCTAACGGAGGTCATGGCTAATTTAAAGGTCTCCTCTTGTGACGCCTGTTCACTACATCTGTTCTTTTCTCACGATTTATCCTCTTCTGTCAGTCTCCAATGTCTTCATCATTTTCCATCTACCACATCGAATCCACACAGTCTTCGTCGCGGACCATCAAGCATTCAGATATTGCTATTTACAGTACATGGAAACACGGTAGCCGCACATAAAGAGATATAACCAGTTTCTGTCCGGTTTACACATTTCCTTGATGTGGGTAATGAATCCTACGACGAAAGTGAAGGAGCAAGAGAAATATGATGAGGAGAATAAAAACAAATACGGAAAGTGTCTACCACGCATTTCTCACTTTTCGTCCGTCATTTCCGCCGTCAGAATCGTGCTGGTCTTGTGTCATTCGTAGCGTTTCTTGCGCTCCGGCGCAGAGAGAGCTCGCGATCCGATTATTGTGGCAGCCGCATTAGCGGGACGAGGGGCATTGAGGGCGCTGGCGGGTGATGAGGGGTGGGGGGTGAGGGGTCCCGCAGCGCGAGCCCATAACGCACCCATTACGCGGTGACGCATGGCTCCTCCACCCCTCCCCCGCTCCCGTCACTCCCATCACCTCGCGGCATCCAGTGCCCCGCCCTTACACCTCTCTCGTTCTTGCCGTCCGTTGCCCCCCCCCCCCCGTCCTTGCTGCCACTTCCCTTCACTTCCCCAACCCCCCCCCCACCGGGAGCGGTGCTTGTCATTATGCCCGCGCCCTCTGACCGGGAGGTCCTAGGTTCGAGCCCTGACGGCGGCAAGATTTCCGACACTAGCTTTTCAGCTAGGTGGAATTCAGTCGCTGTCTGGAGGAGAATTCTAGCGGCAGGCTGCTCTGATCGGTAGTTTTCCGTGGGTTCTCTGATCAACACCAGGCGAATGCCGGAGCAGTACCCTACCAAACGGACCGCGCGCGATCTGTCCTTCCTCTTCCTTGTCCTATCCTCTCCCCTTACACACACACTTACACTAACATGCACTACACTACCACATATTCCGGGAGATCTGTCGGGAGTTTAGAGCTTGTCCCGGCTGGGGCGGTGCCCCGCTGGTGGGAGAGTCCTGGTTAGGAGGAAACCCCAGCAGCCGACGATAGGTCGGCGCCGGATCTCGCCATCCAGCGGGGCAAGATCACCGTCATCTCCCGCGAAAAAAACATGCACTACACAAACGGGACTAATGACCACAGCAGTTGACGCGCCTGGAAACACGAAAAATCAATCAATCAATCAATCATTCCCATCCCCGTTGTCATCCACACCATCCCCGTCCAGCCTATGCCCCCCATCGTCTCCGCCCTGTGTATCGTCCGTCATCTTCTCTCCGGCTGAGGTGGCTCACAGCATCGGTTGATGTCACTACAGTACCATTGACCGGGGGGAGGCAATAGAGTTTGAGTTTGGATGGCGGCAGGATTTTTTTTCCCTAGCGACCGGCTACTCTGATCTGTTTTATGTAGTTTTTCCGATCAAAACGAAGCAAAGGCTGGAGCAGTACTCTAAGAAAAAGGGCTATGGAGTGCGCCCAATCTTTCCTTCCTCTTCGTTGTTTTATCCTAGCACCTTACTTACACAGTTACACTTTCTGCTTTACTTTACCACAAATGTCGGAAGATTTGTCGGGAGGTTGGAACTTGCCCCAGCGAGGGCTATGACCCGCTGGTGGGGGATAAATGGATGCGTAAATTCCTGCGAGTCGACGCGTCGACTCAACGTATAGGTTGACGCGGGATGACACCAACCAGCGGGGCATAATACCGCATTCTCTCGTGATAAAACATGCATTACACGTACAGAAATAATGCCCATAGTAGTTTATGCGCTCTGAATCACTAATCAATCAATCAAGTCATCTTCGCCACTACCCTCACCCTGGCAGAACTGTTACTTCTGTCTCTGTCGCCTTTCCCGGCGCTTTCGCCCCATCTCCAACCTCGCCGTCAGCTTTTCTCCGTCAGCTTCTTCAACCTCCCCGCCATTCTTGCCACCCTCGCCATCCCGCCGCCCCAAATCGTTTTCTATGATCGACGTCCTAAAACGTGTTCATCAATGCCGGGAAACAATTACAGAGGTCGTTGATCTCGATTTTTTGCGGGGAAAAACCAAGCTAGCTTTCCACTTCTGGATACTGAGGATTGTTGGCACGTAGGCGACCAAATTAATTCAAATTTGGCGCCGTACTTGGAATACAATAATTTATAACAATTCTTTGGAGCGAATTAATAGCAAAGAGCATACCTTTCAGACGTACCGCGCCTGAGATGAGCCTTTATTTTTGACTCAAACACCGCCGAATACATTTCAAAAAACAAAAATTAGTTCTCGTACAAAACCCTTTGAAACGGACTTTCAACTGCTTTCCAAAGATGACAGCGAGAACGCGCCACATCTGGGGTGCCATAGCCGGCAGAGGCCCAAAGAGCCCAGGCAACTCTGCCCATTGTGCACAAATTCTCAGAAATCACTTTCTTCCACTTAAGACGCGAAATCACATTGTTTTAAGATTAGAGAACCCAACCAGTCTTCTGGCGAATCGCTTTGCTTGTGATTAATTGATTGATTTTCTTGTGTTTCCGGGCGCGTCAACTGCTTCGGTCATTAGTCCCGTTAGTGTAGTGCATGTTTTTTCTCGGGAGATGGCGGTGATCTTCCCCCGCTGGATGGCGAGATCCGGCGCCGACCTACCGTCGGCTAGTGGGGTTTCCCCCTAACCAGGACTCTCCCACCAGCGGGACACCGCCCCAGCCGGGACAATCTCTAAGCTCCCGACCGGCCTCCCGGAGTATGTGGTAGTGTAGTGCATGTTAGTGTGTGTAAGGGGAGAGGATAGGTCAAGGAGGAGGAAGGACAGATCGCGCGCTGTCCGTGGTAGGGTACTGCTCCGGCATTCGCCTGGTTTTGATCGGAGAAACCACGGAATACTACCGATCAGAGCAGTCGGCCGCTAGAATTCTCCTCCAGACAGCGACTGAATTCGACCTAGCTGAGAAGCTAGTGTCGAAAATCCTGCCGCCGTCAGGACTCGAACCTAGGACCTCCCGGTCAGAAGTGCTGCAGTGACGTCAGTTGATGCACTGAACTACGGCTACTGGTCCTTGCTTGTGTGAAAAGGTAAGAAATACGCGCGTACCGACTGGATGAAAACTCCCGCAACGTTCGTATCGCATTCTGAAGCTACATACTGATAGATTGTTTATGAAATCAGCACATTGGCGAGCGAACTCCGTGTGAATTTCATTACACACTAGAGTAACAAAATACAATTTGAAAGGGAAAACTATTTCGAAAACGAATTTTCCTCCCTCATAAATATTTTCAATACTTAATGATCCGAATGCCGAGCTATGTTAACAGTCTTAATATTTGTCTTTTTCAGAATCTTCCCTTGTGCCAAAGGGTCAAAAAAACCAATAGCAGTTTTCTTTGACCCAACCTCCACAAAAAGCTTTCACAAACAGTCGTGACATATTTCGCAAACTCAGCAAGGACCAAATGTCTGAATACCCATAATGAATGAACAGTTTTTGTGGCCAAAGTTCGTTTTTAGCACAATTCCGCGGGGTTCCTCTGTCTAGAGCACTTACGCTTCACACGTCTCTTCCAGCACTGAATGTCCTTGTTAGCCAGTTGTGCCAATTCAATTTACATTCATAAGTTGGTAAATTTCTTAAGTTACCTTCTTAAGTTAGTCTGTAAAATGTATGTTGGTTAAATGCTAATTAAGAAATGAGTAAATAAACCATTATTTATAATTTAATTTAAGACGTTAAATTTGATGAACATTTTGAGTTTGCTACATTCATGGATGTTTTGTATTAATCGATGAGTTCGAAGCCTTGCTATTGACTTGGAAGTCAGCGAAGTGAGACCAGTTGGCCGTTGCAAATTAGCAAGTTTTTTCTATTGCCATTATATTAACGCGTACAGATTTTCAAACCAACGCAATGTAGACCTTCTTGTGTTTCATTTATCGGTTTGCTCATATTATTTCTCAAATGAATACAGTAAAATCTGTCTAACCCGTAATCGATCGGGACACAAAAAAATATGATGTAGGGAGGTTTCCGTTGCATGCAGGGTTGTCGATTTTATGACACATGTGATATTGACGTTTCTGCTCTGAAAGTAGTAAATTACATGACTTTATTATAATTATCAAAATACATAATATGTAAGGTATTTATGGAAGAAATTAAATGAATATTAAACACTCTTCATTAACAGCTTCTGAGTGAATTGAAAAATACACACTTTACTAACTGTATTGGGACTGATTGCTGACTCTTTCAACGCACAGTACGTCAAAACCCAGTATTATTATTTTCTGATATTTTCACATGGCCTTGAATAATGCGTATCTGGTCGACAAGTTATGATTTTCAACACGGGGCAGGAAGATGTGTGAATAGAAACCTTGCCCGTACACCTTCCCACGCTCAAAGTCGGGAGAGGAGGAATTCCCCTCCGGCCTACGCCATGAGATACAAGCGACCCCAAGGTCGAATTCTACGCTGAGCTGAAGCCTGACTCTTTCAATGTACAGATGCCACGACTTAATCGTGGGTCAAAGGGATTGAGAATTAAAACAAGCTTGCAGATTCATTTATTTCATTAAGAACATTTCGCATATCTCTGTCAGTTGAATTAAATTCACAGGAATTCCGTTTTGTAAAGATTTCTTTCCTGCAGGACATGAAAAATTGTTCCGTTTCCGCGTTGGAAAGATTACGTTTTATGCTACGAAAATGCCATTTAACTTCACGAGCTGGAGAATTGTTTGTGGTTAAGGGTTTTAGGTTTCCGGTTTTAGGTTAGCAGGCTTCCGGTTTGCACAGGTTCCGGTTTGGACAGATTTTACTGCACTACCCCTCGGTGCGCGTTGTCTTCCGCGTCTCCGCGCGGGAATCTCGTGCGTTGCATTGCTTCTTCCTCTCCGAGCGATCTGGATCAAGCGTTGGCAGCGACAGCGCGCAATAACACCATAAATCTCAGGTGCCTTGCTTCACACCACCACCGGCCCGAAGAAAAGGGGCGGCACGACAGCGGTAGGCGGTTGGTGGGTGGAGGCAGTGGATGGATAAATCAATCAGGGAAGCATTATGCTCATTTAACCCTTTTCTGCCTGGGAGATTTTTTTTTTCAAAATTGTTTTATTTACATATTTTGTGAATCTCCTGATTGAAGAGAACCTAAAAATAAGTTACACTTAATTTTTGAAATTTTAGTTTTTGAGATATGAGGTGTGACATATATGTCACGCTAGGCGGATCATGCAAAAAAAGTCTGGTATACATTTTTATTTTATTTTTGTAACACAAATGAACAATATATTTAGGAGCTCTAATTTTAAACTCTTTTTGGTTAAAATAATAATAATATTAATAATAATATAAATAATAATATAAATAATAATATAAATAATAATATAAATAATAATATAAATAATAATATAAATAATAATATAAATAATAATAATATCGTTGATGACAGTAAACATTTCTATAAATGGCCGGGGCGGTACATATGGATACTTCAATTGATATTTTTATGAGCTGTAATTATTATGATACGGAGCAAAGCAATCAATGCACAGACCCACATCACATTTCATGCACATTGTGCGAGGTGCGGCGATGCATGTTACATATGCACAGCGTCTTCTTTTCTTATTTGGCACATTGCAAACCAAATGGTTTCTTCCATCATACCTTACAACAGTAGTCTTCGAGCTTGGATTTCTTCCAATTGATTTTGGAGGACTTGGATTAGTAGTGAGGTACTTCTGCACAATGACTCGTCTGAAATCAAGTTGCGAAATATCATTCCCTGTTTTCTTGTGAAGAATCCATGCATTGTGCAGAGATACATCTAACAGCCAGGTGAAAATTGCCCACCACCATTTTTTGCCACGAATTGCTACTCTGTACTTTCCAACATCTTGGTCCATGTGGTCAGTACCACCGATGAATTTGTTGTACTGCTTTACTAAATGAGGTAAAGAAACATTTATTTTCTTCTTTTGTTCCTTTGAATATCTTGGGGTCTTTGTTATTGGTTGAACACTATGGCATGTTGATGCAACTGTAACAACTGAGTTGTCATGCCATCTTACCAGCACTATGCCGCTCTCCTTACTACTGGCAAATTCATATTCTCCTCTTTTCTTCTTTGACATCACCTTTATTGATGGAAGCTTGCATCCTTTGGGAACTCTGTTGTCTCTTACAGTTCCTGTGGCTGCAATACCCCTTTCTCTCAAAAACACTAACAAATTTTGTCCAGTAAACAAGTTGTCGAAATAAAGTCTAAATGGCAGCTCTCTGCAATTGTTTGGCAATTCATCTAACATCTGCACCATTGGCGCAGAACATTTACCAAACATTTGTTCATACTTTTCATTTCGCCTTGGATTTCTGCCTTGATACACTTCGAAGTTTACAAGGTAACCTTCACGTGTGTTCATGCACCACACTTAATAACCAAAGCGTATGGGTTTTCCTTTTAAAAACTGTTTGCACCCATGCCTCCCAAAATATTGAATCATGCACTCATCATAATCTAAATTTTGTTCTGGCTGAAAATGCTCTAAAAATCGTTTCTTTAGCAGATCCATTATTGGGCGCAGTTTCACATTTATCATCCACATTTTCTTTAATGTTATCACAACAATGCGTAAATCGCATTATACATTCAAATCTGTCCTTCTCATTACATTGAAGACTAATTCATTGCGCATATCGTTTTGTGAATCCAAAAGTGCCGTCGACTTGGATGCTGATTATATCCGACAGAATAAGAATTGCAAGAAAAGATTTCATTTCATCGGATGTAATTTTGGGATCAGAGCAATTCTTGAAAAGGGCGTATCTAGTGGCTTCCTCTATCAAAAGTCTATAAGAGAATCATCCCAGAACAGTTCAAACAGATCAGAAGGAGATAATTTTCTGTAATTTGCATAGCAGTTTTCTGGAAAAAGAATTCCCATTCTTGAATATCTTCTCTTTCCAATCAGTGTACACGGTATTCTTAGTCTTCACGTGCATCTCGCTTCTCTTTGCTGCTTTTCATCACTAACACTACTGCTGCAAAAATAAATATCTTCTTCCCCGGCCTATCCTGCGATCGTCTCTCAATACAGCTTCGGCATCTGCTTGCAAAATCCGCGGAGCGAGGTTGTTCACAGTTCCGCCACCGTCTTCTTCTCCTGAATCTTCGTCAGACTCATGTGAAACAGCAGGAGGTTGAATGTAAATGCGATCAGGATCAACATCGTCTTCTTGAGCCTCCAGCTCAGCCAAAATCTCATGCAACGATAAGCTCCTAAAACATAACCTCATAATGTCGCTTCTGCCTAGCGTGCCATATATGTCACGTAAATGAAAAACAAAACGAAACTCACCTAAATGTCATTGTTGATACTATAACAGTATACCACAGTAAACCTTATGCTTTGGTGTACGAACACTCTAAATATATCAAAACTTACTTCAAAATAACACCACCAACAAAGCGATCACTCTAAGTGCTGCAATTACAAAACGGCGGGAGCGCAACACAAATAGTTCAAACGCTTCCACTAGAAGTCGGTAAGAGATATCTATGAGAAAATTAGTGCAACGCAAAGAGTAGACGTCAAATATGAGAAACATAATTGAAAAAGAGCGGGAATTTTAAAATTTAAAATTTAAAAAAATGAAAAGCTTGGTGTGACATATATGTCACGCTAGGCAGAAAAGGGTTAAGTACAAATATTTTAGTAGTAGTTACATGAGGGAAGAGAGGCAAGTGTTGTTAATTGTGGTTTAAAATGCATTGAAAATTTTGCGTTGGTTGAACTGAAGGATGTTTCATGTCGATCCTGGAGGCCAAACCCGGTGACTTGCCAGTGGCTTCAAAATGCGCGGACGATGCTAGTCAAATTGATTGAATAAATTGTTTATTTATTTTTTCATGTTTATCACGCACCTATCATTGACTATTCTTTGAATCGCCACCCATTACACAGCCCATTCCGTTTTATAAAACGTGTTCCATTTATGAAAGCAAAAGCTAAATCTTTTTTTTTTTTTTTGGCAAGAAACACTCGTGTGCAAATGTTGGGCGAGGTAGAACAGGAATGGATTATAGAAACTAGATATGCCTCACTTCCACCAGAATCGAGATTTTAACTTGTACTATTAGTGGGAAATTTCCATTTACTGGTGTGGCTTACTGCCTCCAATATCACCAATTGAACTATAACATCAAAAGATTCAAAATTGTAGCTAATGTGCTGTAGCATACTTTTTCCGTGCCAATCATCATCATCAGCTCCCAATTTAATAAACATCTTAGAACCCAGCAGACTCTTCTGGACCCACTAGCGCAGCGCAATTTCTGGCACAAAATCTAGTGCAATTCCCAACTCGTAAACCTACAACGAAAACAGCCGTCTACCCACAATCCCGCGCGGAAAGAGGTGCAACAGCTTCCCGCAGCGCGAGCGAGGCGGTCGACGAGACTCGTGTGTGCGGGAAGGCGCCAAGGGGGCGTGGAGGGGCGGAGCGGGGAGGGGAAGGGAGCGCTTGAAAAATTGAGCCTTCGCGGAGCCGGCGACGCGGGTTGCGGTGGCGATATTGGGGGGGGCGGCGCGGCCCCCGGGGCGCGGCGTCGCCTTTGTCCGGCGCCGCGACGGCGCTGTTGACTCGCGCTTTGTGACTCCGCGATGGGACGACGCCACCGACGCCCCCGACGCCGCCGCGCCGCCGCCGCAAAAATATATGATGAGCCCGTAATAGCGAGGCGCCGGCGCAGAGGGCCCGCGCTTGCCAGCCCCGCCCGGGCTCCGCCCCTTTCCACCCACCCATGCCCCTTCCCCGTTTTCCTCGCCGTTCCCTGATTCCCTCGCCCCACTCCTTTTTCCTCCTTTCCGCACTCCCCAGCGCACCCGCCTACGCCCCCCCCCCACCCCCTCTCCACTCTTTACCCCCCCCCCGGTTCTTCTCCTCCCACTCAGTCCCTCCTTTCTCAACCCCGTCTGGACACCCTTTCTTTTCCTCAACACCCACCACATCCACCCAATCCATTTCCCTGCCTCTCCATTCCTCATCCCCGCACGCCCCCCCCGCTACGCTCTCGCCCCCCCCCACCCACTCGCGTCTACAAAAATATATGATGAGCCCGTAATAGCGGGGCGCCGGCGCAGCGGCCCCGCGCTTGCCAGGCGAGCCCTCGCCCCCGCCCCCGACTCAACTCGCGAGCGCTCGAGCCCCTTCGCGGGCGCCGCGCCGCGCCCCGCCCCCTCTCGGATTTTACTGCGGTCGCTAATGCACCCCGCGCGTTCCGCTCCGCGCCGCCGCCGCCGCCGCCGCCGGCCGTCTTCCCGCGGGGCCCTCGAGAGCGCGGCCGCTGGGGAGAGGCGGAGCCCGAGGAAAACGACGCGCTCGCCAGAGGGACGACGCGGCGCGTCGCGGCGCGGCGCGCGCAGGGGACGCGGCGGCGGAAGAGGTGGGGGAGGCGGTGGGAGGTGGGTGGTCGTGGATGAGGTGGCAGCGGTGGGGACAGGGCGGCCGTGGAAGGAGAAGGGTAAGCCCAGACGGTGGATGCGATCTTGTGTTAGAGTGGGTTGGGTTAGTGAGGGTTAGTTTGACGTCATTGATAAAAGCACGCAGTCATTTAAAAGTATGTACAAGTTTTATTTACAAAGAATGTACAATAATTGTGTTAACTGCTCCGTAAATACACACTTTCCGGTATTTTCCAATCACCCTCCTGTGGATACACCACATATTCTAGTGAGGCCCCGCCTCGAGTGCACGTTCCTACCGCCCCACTCCTGTGATTTTTGTCATCCGTGCAACGCACGAACACGCTCCAGCTTGAGCGTAAATTTTGTGGAAATCGCGAGGTTTCCAAATACAATACCCGACGACGTGACGTCTTGCCGTCACGTGACTGCTGTTGAGCGTGGGAGGGATGCTTGCATGCTACTACATGAATATCCAAGCAACGCCGGCGGCCGCCTGCTCTAAAATTATCCATACACCAACGCCGTGGCGCCAGGCTATTCAGCACTCAGGTATGCGAGCTTTTTGCGTCCTCCTCCCACGCAGGGCCGTCAACGTGACGCTACAATTAGTGTACAGATTGTAGAAGTAGAGAAGGTGGGTGAATGTTTGTAGGTGAATGAAATTAGTTAGGGTGTGGAAGGAGAAGGATGAAGAACAATTTGTCAGAGGAAGATGGGAACTAGGTAAAAAACATGTCGGTTCTAACCAGAGGTCGGCAAGTATGGTTGGTGACAGCGTGAGGACTGTCCATACGAGGTGGAGATGGGGCTGCTGTGATACATAGTGAGCTCTGACGTAGGTGGCACGGCAGGGGCAGAGACACAGACGGGAAAGACGGATGAGTGGTGGTATGAGGTCTGTGCAGACCACGAGAGCATGGAACACTTGGATTCAGCAAGCAAAGGCCACTGGGATGTGCAAAGCGAGCGCTAGTGGTGGCGCTGCGCTTTGAAGAAAGTAGGATAGGGTGTCGCCGGGGGAGAGACCGAAGCCAGGCACAAGGTGGGAGTGAGACTAGATGGTGGTGGTGACGTTTGGCAGATATCCATGGAGTTGAGTGGGTGTGTGGAGCGGCAGCGGAAGATAAAGACGGGGTCAGAGGCGAGGGCAAGAGACGGAGGCGGGGACCAGGGGGGACGGGCGGGAAGGACGAGGAGAGGGACGGGGGAGAGCCAGGGTGAAAGAGGTGAATAGTCGGGGGTGGAGGCGGAGGCGAGGGCTGGGGTTTGACGCGGGGACAGTAGAGTGGGGGAGGTAGCGAGGCCGAGAACCGAGATGGTGCGAGAGATGGAAAGGCAGCAGATAATGCATTATCAAGAAAGAGGGGGAAGGGAAGGGGGCGTGGATGATGCGGGCGATGACGAAAGCGAGGGGTAAGCACGGGAAGAGGCGGGGGCTGGCACTGGACGGGGGGAGGGTTGTTACCACTTCTCAGGCGGAACGGGGACGAAAACTGAGGAGAGGCAGGGCTGTGTCCACTGCATGGGCGGGGGGAGGCCTGGAACGGGCAGCGACAGCGGGAGGGTGACCTCTGCCGGGCGGGGAGGGGAGGTGCGGGGCGGGGCACAGGGCGGGGCGCTGTCCGCTGCAAGGGCGGGGTTGGAAATGAAAGCAGAGGGATGCAATGGATGGTGGCGGAACATTAGGCGGGGTGGGACGCGGGGGCGGGGTGGGACGCGGGGCGGGGTGGGACCGGGGCGGGTGGGACGCGGGGCGGGATGGGACGCGGGGCGGGGTGGGACGCGGGGCGGGGTGGGACGCGGGGCGGGGTGGGACGCGGGGCGGGGTTGGACGCAGGGGCGCGTTGGACGCGGAGCGGACTGGACGCTGGGGCGAGACGGGGCCGTGCGGGATGCTGGGACTGGGGTGGGGCCGAGACGTGGGGTGGAGATGGGGGCGGGCGGGGCGCGGGGCGGGCGCGGGGCGGGGCGGGGGGCGGGCGGGCGCGGGGCGGGGCGCGGGGCGGGCGCGGGGGCGGGCGCGGGGCGGGGCGCGGGGCGGGGCGCGGGGCGGGGCGCGGGGCGGGGCGCGAGGCGGGCGCGGGGCGCGGGGCGGGCGGGCGCGGGGCGGGCGCGGGGCGGGGCGCGGGGCGGTGGCGCGGGGCGGGCGCGGGGGCGGGGGGGGGGGCGGGGCGCGGGGCCGGGGCGCGGGGGCGGGGCGCGGGGCGTGGGGACGGGGGCGGGGCGTGGGGTGGGTCGCGGGGGCGGGGCGCTTTCCGCTGCAAGGGCGGTGGTGGAAATGAAAGAGGTTTGCCATGGACAGCGGCGGAGCATGAGGCGGGGCGCGGGGGCGGGCCGGTGGTCGCTGCGAGGGATGGCCGGCGCTGCCTCAGGGGGAGGCCGCTGCCTCTGTATATTCTGTAATGTATTCCGTATAGAATATGTCCCCATAGGACACTAACCTCCTCCTTTCCGGAGTCATTATTCACATTGGGCTCCCCAGCGCCGCCCCTCGGCGTGTCGTGCGGTGTAATTATATTCCGTCTATTTACATGACAAATAAAATGACATACTGCGCGTCCGACATAAGATAATCCCTCTCTCAATGGAGACCGCTCGTGACAGCGATCCTCCTATTCAAAGGTTAGTAAACACAGGCGGCTTATATCAGTGTTGTTGATGGCGATTCATGCTGAAAATTATGGAATGTGCTACTCGTTAATATCATTCATATTTATGTTGTTCTCGTGAATACTGCTGTTTGATATTTGCTCTCTGTAATGTGCCGTATGACATTTGTCAGCATGAATTGGTGGATTGAGCAACTGATGATATGATACATTTTACTGTTCGATTGTTACTTCATTCCCTTCAATGCAACTCCTCGTATGTCGAAATGTTTGTGTACTGACGGGTGGAAATGCTATTAAAAATTTACAGCATTCAAATAGTTATGTAAATTCACCTCGTGATATTATAATATTAAAACAAAGAAATGTGAGAATCTAAAATTATTGAAAAGACTAATTATAATGTAGCTCATTAGTGTATGTTATAAATTAACCTGCGTCACTGGTGGTATGAGATACCAAGGAAAACATTTCATGCATAATGGAAGGTTGTAATATTCATTAATCATAGTCAATTAAGTTTGAATTTTGCTGGTAAAAACATTTTGAACAAATTTAAATATGTAGGCACCTCACCCTGGATAGACTCAACAATTCATTTTTGTGGTTACTTACGTAGTCCCGCGATTAAGTGAATGTAGGATTTGATTAAGGCGGGAAAATGGCGGATATAATTTATCTGGGCATTTAGGCAATTTTTTGTAAAAAAATTAACCCGGTCTAGGGACTGAGGATTGCACAACGCGCAAAATTACACAATTGCAAAATTACACAACCCGGACTGAAGATTCCACGCCCTTCAAAAATATACCTCCCCCCTCTCAGCCAGCTTGAAAATCGCGAACTTGGATTTCCGCGGCCAGCATGCTACCCATCTCGGAGCGGTTAGATTCCGGGATGGGCGCTCTCGTATTGTTTTCATCATGTGTTGACTGTTTGGTTTGCGTGTATGGAGCAACGTTCGAGAAGAATTATCCAGAAGCCGCGCAGATACTATTACTAAACACACTCCGTTCTCCCGTTCCAGCGGGCGGCCCCGCCGTTCCGAGTGACAGCTCGTGTGACGAGCTCGGGGCCCCGGCCGCGGCCCGCGCCGTCTCGGGTGTCGCCCGGCCACCAACTGCCCGACCACACGCGCTGCGGACGGACCGCGGGCGCGGCTGCGCTTTTCAAGGCGGCGGCGCGGCGGGGCGGGTGGTTCCACAGTCGACTCCGGTTATAGCGAACTGGGGGCTAACATTTTAGTTCACTATATCCGAGGTTCGCTATATCCGATGATGTCAAAATTAAACAGAATTTATTCATAAAGATTAATTTTATTAATATAGAGATACAGCAAGAGACATTAACAGCACGAACTGAAATCATATCCCCCTACGTAAGTGTAAATGCACTTAAACTTACATGCACTACACTGTAACACATATCAGGAGCTTAGAGCTTGTCCCAGCCGGGGCGGTGCTGCGCTGGGGGTGTTGCCTACAGTGGGAAAGACCCACAAACCGTGTAGGTCGGCGACGGATCCCCGCATCAACCAGCGGGGAGAAATACCGCCATTTCCTGTATAAAATTCAGCACACTAACATTCAGTACAACATTCAGTCAACAAAAACATTCAGTACACTAACGGGCCTAATGATTACTGCATTTGACCTGCCCAAAAACATAAAAAAATCAATCAATAAACACAATACCAGTCTTGAAAACTCTAGTTTTTGGTGTTAAATTCGATTGTCGCAATGAGGGTGACAAATCAAACACACTTCAGCCCCTCTAGGAATGGAGGAGTTTTTTCCCTCACTTTTGCAGTTCATTCTGATTTCTTTATCATTACTTTTCTTGAAGAAATAAGTGTTGTTTTTTCTTTCATGCATGAAACAAAATATAAGATGTTAAAAATCTTATTATCTTAGTTAATCTTATCAATTTAGTGAAATACTTTGAAATATCTGTAAATATTAAGTTAATGGCGATTAATTTTTTTTATTTTACGTAGTTTAACATCTCTAATCGTTGACCCATCCCTGATCATTGATGAAATCAATGAAGGTTCATGTCGCTATTGAAATAAACTGAATATATTCAAACAAACTCGGTCGATGGGTTCTATGGAAATAATCACTATTGTATGCTAATAGATGATTATCCGATCTGCCATCTATACAGAGTGGTCGAAGAACCTGAAAAGCAAATATCTTTCTATCTTGCTACTTCATTGCTAGAATTGGCTCAATGAAAAATCATATATTCATTTCACAAAAACATGGAAATTTATTAAACAATTTAAAACAATTTTAGTATTGTGTAACTTTACCCAATATAAAATTAAACGTTTGTCATGACCGTTCCAACCTTGTCTTCGCGCGCTTTTGGACCATCTTTATCCATCTCCGTCGCCGCCGTCCTCAGGTCCAGACACCATCTTCTCTCTTCTTTTCTCGGAAGCACACTTCAATTACCGTTCATCAGATCAATAAACTATTTGCTGCTAACACTCCAATCCAATCACTGACAACTTCACCCAAGCCCTCAATGTCGCTCCAACTCGTTCACTTGAAATATTTTAAACTCCAATCACATTTAGTATTTAAATTTTGATGTTCTCTCAATATCCATTTCCTAGTAGATGCTTACAAGTCCCCAAAGAAAAAATACTCCTAACATTAATTGGAGCACGATCCGTTCATGAGCACGGCATCAGTCAGAATGCATGTCTCTCGTATTCTTTCAGCCCTGCAAAGCTCGGTCCATTTTTCGATAGTTTATTTGCAGATAACACTTCGTACCTAGCCAATCCCTAAATTTCTTGCTAAACGAACTAGCCGTCTTCACGACTGTCACTGCTTTTTCGGCCAATCCCTGATTTCTATACAGAATTAACTAGCCGTCTCCGCGATTGTCACTGCATGAATATGTTGACCTTGACGACGGCTCGCTTACCGTTGCTATGCTAGCATATTCACATAATTTATCCCCTTTAATTGACGCCATTTATAATAAATATTGTACAATATTCAGTGACATATTGGTATGTCACACTATGTTCATACCGTATTCTGTGGTTGTCATCCAAAACAAAGATAGTATGAAATGAAGAATCACTCAGCCGATCCGGAATAGAGAGAAGCCTACGTCACAACGTAGCGATCTGAATAAGAGGGTTTACCGGTAGTGTTTCGAGATCTGACGTCGTTTACCTGCAGAAGCAGTAGATAAAACCATTGAAATCATTGCATCGAAAAGTTTTAATAAGTGCTATTATTTTCCATTTTCCCTCTTACTTTATTTATGTTTGTTGTTACATAATAATATTTCAGGACCCATACGTGTGTAAGCTCATGCATATAATGTAAAGCGGAAGAGAATTTGATCTGCTTCGCCGAATATTTCAGAATACAAATTATACGAGATTTGCCCATGAATTAGAATTTCACTGTTGCCTCGGTCTGCTTTCAAATCAATGAAGTCATAAGATATACAACAAGGCACTGATTAATCATTAATAGCGACACTATATTTAAAATGAATTTTATGGGATGTTTGTGGTATTCACTCATATTGTTCACTCAAATACTAAAGTTCTGTATAAATTGTTCTTGTACGTATCAATGCGCAAATGTACGGATCAACGTGCAAAAAAAAAAAAAATACTACCTTTCGATCAATTAACATACTTGCTCGAAAGTATACACAACTGTTATGCAAGTAACCAAAATGTTTTACCTCACCTCACCAACAGCAACGCGTTCCAAGATCAGCCAGCGACAGCTTGAGCTTCTGTCGCTTAGTGTGTGCATATCAAACATCCGAGGACACATTTTATCAGGAGCGACCTGAACTCCTCGGAGCTTAGGCAGCTGGATGAAACGCGGCTTAGTCGACGGGCGCCGCTGCCTGCCAAGCTGTCAGATGCCCCTGCGCCGTGCAGTCACTGGCGAGATGCCACACAGCGCAGTGGGTCGGAACGAGCTAAAACATTGAGACAAGAATCACAGCACCGCGGAATGCATGACTTAGTTGACACCATCAGATGGGAAATAAAACTTCTTACTGAACTGTTATGTTCAAATTTAGCCCTGTTTTCCCCATAAGAATATTCAATAATGAAAAAAGTCAACGTCAATATTTTGTGACTCCAATATTTATTGGGCTAAAAAATTGAGACTAAAATGAAATCAGAGCAATGAAGAATGAATGAACTCTCCATAGCTGGCGCTATCAAATGGGAAATAAATTTTTTAAATTGAACCTTTATGTCCAAATTTAGCTTAATTTCTCGTTATCAACATTCAATATTAAAAAAGAAAACAGCTTTGCGTAATATTTTGTCCATGTTTTTTTTTTGAAATTAACATCATTTTAAAGTAGAATTTAAGTAGCTTTATTTTATAAAATTAAATTTTCATATCACTATGTAGAAATATCTTGTCCAGAATTTGGAGTAAATTTTTCCAGTTGTATCCAATGTTATTTACTAATAATTTGCTCGTTGGACACTGAACAAACTTTACAAGAGAAACTACGAGATGATAAAATCATTTTGACATCAAGGTATAATTAGTCTAGTGCAATTTTCTACAGTCCGTGACAGAGTACACAATTAGGTGGCGTATGAAGCAATGTGAAGGATTATGAAGAATAATTTTACGTTTTAATCGATCGGATTGTAAGAGATATCGAAAAGCAATATGCTCTTATGAAAGCTCCTTCTAGTTGACTGTACATTGATGTAACTTTGCCATAAGAGTGTATTCTGATGGGATGTCTTACGCGTGGAGACAGTTGATTATGTTCGGCATGTTCTGTCACCCGTCCTATCATAAAACTTGAAGCGCAATCTGAAAGAGAGGCAGGACAGTCCGCTGTGTCACGACCCATCTTTTGCACTAGCCGTAGGGATTTATGCGCCCGTCGTGTCGCTGTCTAGTTGACAGCCTGCCAGCCTGTGATGTATGTAAACGACGCTTTACCGCGAAGCCACAGCAAGCGGAGCGGACCTTTACCCAGCTGCACGAACGCATCTATTTCTTGATAAATAGGTAAGGAAATGGACAAAAGGAACATGCGTGGAATTCGTTTATAATGGATGGTGATTAAAAAAGTTGTTCGCGTGAACAAAGCTGGGTTAACGTAGCTACCCCTGCCTTCCCCAAACAAGGGCAATTTTATACGGTCAATTTGACTGGCATCGCTTGCAGATTTCCAATTTTTGCCTAACTACTACTAATTATTTACTTAACTAAATACTAGCATTTCACACGTGTTCCTTACTCTAGCTGATTGTTAAAAAGCCTCGCGCAACACAACGGCCGAACACCACCCATTGTCTCATTCTCATTGTCACATGTCTCGCAGTTGTCTTTCGCCTGGGGCGGCTCGTTTGCCGACCTGCGTGGAAAAATAAGTTTTGATGTTTCGGAATAATTCGTGTTGTTGATACAGCAAATGATTGTTTATAATTATTCGGTCATGGCTATCTGATTTCTTAGAATTAACCAAACAGTTTAATCTATTCTGAACTGTTAATTAATCTAAACCGTATTAGATACAGTTTCAACTAATTTTATCCAATTTCAATCGAAATAATTCAATCTAATACAATTTCAAATACTAAATGAAAGTGACAAAAGAATGAACCAAGCCTTCGAACGGAAGATGTTTGATTACTTACACGATGTGAAAGAAATGTCAAGAAAATATAGGGTAATAAAGAATATGATTTGCTATAATTCTCTATCCATAACTTTTTCAGTCATACTCGGAATGAGATGTTAGGATGAGTTATGGATGATGGTGATATCACATGAATAGCGATGGAGCGATAGGGTAATGGTAGGCAGGGAAAACCGGAGAAACCCAGTAAAATCTGCCGCAAATCCGCTTTGTCGACCTCAAATTCCAAATGGAACCGCCGATATTTGAACTCCGATACCCAACGGCGGACGTCTGTTCATCATACTACAGGAAGCTCAAGGACAGATGCAAATATACGCGTACGTATATTATGATTCCAGTTTCTACGTTTTATATCCATTACTTAGAGTCAAGGAGCAAACTTGATAGATTGGAGATTATAATGGAATGATATGGAAGCGGATGGAGCATCAGTGGAATGAGAGGCAAGGAAAATGGGAGGACATCGAGAAAATCTACCGTGAATCCATTGGGCCAAATTCATTGATCGATCGCTTTTTAAATCTGATACCCAAAGGTGGAAGGTGAACCGTCTGACCACCACACGAAGGATTTCCACTGAAGAGAAGTAGATGTTTTACGATTACAGTTTACACTATATATAACTTTGATCGATCAGTGATTAAGATGGTACGAACATAATGGTGTAATGAGAGGCAAGGCAATCGAGAGAATCCCGAGAAAATCTACTACTAACCCGCTGTCCTCACTTCAAATTCTCCATGGCGGTGGTTTGTGCCCCGGTACCAACAGATGGAAAATGAGGGCTGTGACAGAAATATGCTTTACCAAAAGTCGCTCTTGGTGAGTTACAAAAAATCTATATTATGATGTCAGGCACTATACCTCATAGCCCCACCTGGGTTAGTTGAATGAGTTTGATGTGTACGTGGTTATACATATCGAAAAAGAGGGATGATGGGGGGATTGGTGAAATAAGAGGTAGGTAGGTGTTTCCAGACACATCAACAGCTTTGGTCATTAGTCCCGTAAGTGTAGTGCATGTTTTTTTCTCAGGAGATGGCGGTGATCTTCCCCCGCTGGATGGCGAGATCCGGCGCCGACCTACCGTCGGCTAGTGGAGTTTCCCCCGAACCAGGACTCTCGCACCAGCGGGGCACCATACCAGCCGGGACAAGCTCTAAGCTCCCGATCGGTCTCCCGAAATATGTGGTAGTGTAGTGCATGTTAGTGTAAGTGTGTGTGTAAGGGGAGAGGTTAAGACAAGGAAGAGGAAGGACAGATCGCGCGAGGTCCGTAGCCCGTTTGTTAGGGTACTGCTCCGGCATTCGCCTGGTGTTGATCGGAGAAACCACGGAAAACTACCGATCAGAGCAGCCGGCCGCTAGAATTCTCCTCCAGGCAGCTACTGAATTCGACCTAGCTGAAAAGCTAGTCAGGACTCGAACCTAGGACCTGCCGGTCAGAGGCGCTGCAGAGACATCAGTTGATGCACTGAGCTACCGCTCCCGGTGACAGGCTCGAGAAAACCTCCCTCGCAACATCTTTGTCCAACACAAATTCCACATAGATCGACCAGATTAGATGAAAACAAAAGAGGCTAAAACTAGTAAGAGCCATTCCCACGCCGCCTCGCCTGAAGGAGCCAGGGGCGGTGTGTCGGTGGCGTCCGCGTGTGGATCGATGTGCCGCCACCAACGCCGTCTACTCCTTATCTCCCGGCCGACACGTGTCTACTCGCCCGCCGCCGAGCCGGGCCGGGAGCGTCGCTGGGCCGGGCCGAGCGTCGCGGCGCCGGGCGTCGCGCGTCCGCCCGCCCGCCCGCGCCGCGCTGCTCCTTTGTCTCGAAAGAGACTTCAAAAGCGGCGACGCTGCGGCTGCATAATTCAAGGAGCTTTGTCGCCGACCGGCGGCGCGACGCCGTCCCGGCCCAGCCCCGACCCCGCCGCCGCCACCGCATCCTCTGCGGGCCGCTCCGCTCCGACCGCCGCCGCCGCCCGCGCCGCCGCCCCGGCGCCGCCCGCTGCATAATTAACGCTAATGGAAGGAGGCCGCTGCGCTGCCGCCGGCACCGCCGACGCCGACGCCGCTATGAGCGCGCTGCGGAACGGGAGGCGGTGCCGGCGGCGGCGGTGGCGGTGGTGGCGGTGGTGGTGGCGGTGGCGGTGCCGGCGGTGGCGGTGGCGGTGGTGGCGGTGGTGGTGGCGGTGGCGGTGCCGGCGGTGGCGGTGGTGGCGGTGGTGGTGGCGGTGGCGGTGCCGGCGGTTGTGGTGGCGGTGGCGGTGGCGGTGGCGGTGGCGGTGGCGGTGGCGGTGGCGGTGGCGGTGGCGGTGGCGGTGGCGGTGGCGGTGGCGGTGGCGGGGGCGGGGGGGGTGGCGGGGGCGGGGGCGGTGGGGGTGGCGGTGGCGGTGGCGGTGGCGGTGGCGGTGGCGGTGGCGGTGGCGGTGGCGGTGGCGGTGGCGGTGGCGGTGGCGGTGGCGGTGGCGGTGGCGGTGGCGGTGGCGGTGGCGGTGGCGGTGGCGGTGGCGGTGGCGGTGGCGGTTGCGGTGGCGGTGGCGGTGACGGTGGCGGTGGCGGTGGCGGTGGCGGTGGCGGCGGCGGCGGTGGCGGTGGCGGCGGAGGCGGTGGTGGCGGTGGTGGCGGAGCGCCGGCGTGGCGGTGGTAGCGGTGGTGGCGGTGGTGGCTGTGGTGGCGGTGGTGGTGGCGGTGGCGGCGGTTGTGGCGACAGGGGCGGCGGTGGCGTGTGGCGGTGGGGGCGGGGGCCGTGTACGTGGGGGCGTGGTGGCGGGGGCGGTGTTTGTGTGGCGGTGGCGGCGACAGTGGGAATTCTGGTGGCAGTGGCGGTGATGGTGGAGATGAGGGCAATGGTGGCGAAGGGGCAGTGGCAGTGAAAGGGGTTGGTCGGGGGCGGCGCCGGCCGCGGCGACGAGGGCGCGGACCAGGGCCCGGTCATGAATCTTTCCCTGTGGGCCGCCCCCGCCTTCGCTTGTGCCGGGGCCTCTGCCGCTGTCGCTGCCGCCGCCGCCGCCGCCGCCGCCGCCGGAGGCCGTTCATAATTTTGGCGATCGCCGCTCGCTGCCGACCGCCCCCGGCCCCACACTGGCTGTCGCTGCTCCCGCCCCCACCCCCGTCCCGATGGCGGCCGCTGCTCACGGCAACGCCAGCGAGGGAGGGGGAGGATTCGCCAAGCTGCTGCAACGCAGCAATCGACAGGGACAGTCCCTTCGCCCATCTTAACAGAGAGCTTTCCACACTATAATTACACGTCCATTGTAATGTACTACGAAACATTTAACTGGACGAAAATTATTGTTGAAGGAAAATAGCAATGTATCATGAAAAATAATCGTTAAACAATATGTTTCACTGCTGGGATCTGAAAGAAAATTCTCTTCTACTCTGGAGTGCCTTGGCCTTTTGGGAAGTATGTTTCGTTTCCAACTGGGCTGGGAAAAATAAAGAGTAGCGGAATGGTCGCGGGTGAAGGATTCTCTTCGTTGGTTCGCAGACGCCTGGAAACTTGCTTCCTATCGCTTTTCAACCCGGGAAATAATTTTCTTAACAGCTACAATCATTCAAAATATTGTATGTTATTCAACATCATTCAACGTTGTCATTGTATATCATGCAATGTTCATCTTTGAAAGAATAAATATGTGACCTTATTTCTTAATTTCATCTTATTCAATAATTGATATAGTATATTTTATATTTCAAGTTAATATGAAATGAAGTCGGCGAACTATTTTATATAAAGGAATACGAAACATTAATTAATAATGCAATAATCATTTCAGATGCAACTAAAATTTTAAAACACCGAAATCCCCTTCTTTATTAAACATTATTTTTAAAAGCAAAAATAGCAAAAAAACTGGATTCTAACCTTGAACGACCAACATCTAACGACTAACAGCAGTATACGACCGATATTGCGCATGAGTGAACCTTTTATTATTGCCAAATTTCACAATAAATTAGATAAACGCCTTAATATTTTTTGGATTATTATTTCTACCTCTATTCTTTTATTTATTTTACATATATTTCAAGTGTTTCTGACTGTCCATGCCATGAAGTGGAGCTCCCCGTAAGAGCCAAATCTTCGTCTAATAGAATAGTCAAAAGATATCATTTTGTAGAATACGACTTTAGAAACCTATCCGGGTTTATGGGCTCAAGACGCATTGTTTTATACTTATGCACCATGTACACATATGCACCATTTACACATATGTAAAATGGACTGCAGCTTACGTTGCATGTGCGCTTGATTTCTCGCATACCAAAATATGCAAACTTCCTTTTTCTGTGTCTTACATCCATTTGATGCAAGACTGAGAGCTGTGTCTACTCTCTCCAGTAGTAACACAATTACAGGTGTTTGTGTGAATGGTTTCTTATAAATGATTACTACCAAAATCCATTATATTTCCTTTTCATATTACATATTAAAGGGATTCTTTACTTATGTATAACATACGTAATCTCCTTACATCGAATCATGTACATTAAGTTACGAATTGTTCTTACAAAATGTAAGCTTCTAATTCGAAACTCCCACAAACACCAAATATCTGGTATATGTAGATAAATATAAAGTCAAATTACAATGTAAAAGTGAACCGAAAACAGAAACAATAATTTAACAGTAACACATACAATAAAAACAATATCTAAAGGTAATTTTACTTTTCTTAGTTTACCTTCTCATTAATCTGTGTAATTATTACTTTTCCAGAGGTTAAAGTTTTTAAAATTTATTTATTTTTGGTCGCTGTTTAACAACTGGATCATAAGCGACCACGAATATCAATGAGCATTTACACAAGTTTTACAATTATTCCATTATACAATTATATGCCTTTGATATTCATAACACGTTTGAAGGGTTGTACTGAATGAGAGGTAGGTAAACGATGGATTTATATTAAGGATTCAGTTTTTTAGATTTTTAAAGTTTGTAAGACTTGTTTACATTCTGCTGGGGAGGAGAAGGAATTAAATAATCTTTTAAATTTAAGGACTGTCTTTTAAGGGTTAGTTCAGGGGACTCCAGAATAATATGGGATGTAGATACTTGGGCTCCCCATTTTGAACAGGGTAAGCGGTCAGTTTCTTTTTGTAATGTGGAATTGTTGAAATCAAGTGAGTTGGAGGTTAGGGAGAGCGGGTTCGACAACACACATCCAGTTTATTGTATATACTTGAATGGACATTCTATACACCACCTAAGTCCTCACATTTTTAAGTCGCCAACCACAGTTGGAATCCCGTTGAGATTTTGCGTAATTACGATTTCACCTTCAGTTACATTGTTTATGTATAGATTTTTGAACAATAGGCAAATGTCACAGAAATTTTGGGTTTACTCTTGTAAATTTCTTCTATTCGCAGGAGGCTTTTCAAGTACATTTTTAAAGAAAGTTTGAACGTTTTCAAAATGAAAAAGGATTTTAGAAACAAAAACCAAATTTCTTCTGTACAGTTTTCAAAGTTAAAACAAATAGACATTTTGTTGACGCGCATGAAAAGTGACAAGTGCAAACAATCGTTATATTTTTAGTAGAAATTAGTAATTAGTATATTTACCGCACAGTATGCGGCTGTATTCAAAATAAAACCGTTCCTCTGCGAAACGACAATATTTGAGATGTGCCAGTTTTTTGTGCTCGGACAATACTACACGAATTTTAATAATTTAAACATCCTGAACAAAAAAAGCAATCGCACTTGGAACTACGGAAGATCTATTCCTGTATGTCTGTCCGCCCACGTAGCGTGTATCTTTCTTCTCTCGCCGACGTCTCCGCTGCTAGCGCTGATGGCAGGCGCGCGAGGCAGCGCTGACAGATGGGGGAGGGGAGAGGGGGTGGGGGAGGGAGGCGTGGGCGGAGTGGAGGGGGAGGGCGTCGGGGTTTGTTGTGGGCGCAAACAAAAATGCAAACGCGGGGCGTCGGAACAAAAAGCGTGCGAGTGCGCCAGCGGGATGAGAGAGCCCTCTGTCGGACGCAGCAAGAAACAGAATCCGTTGGTGACACGATAGCGCGCACACATTACGGCGTGGAAAATGGAATTCAGCGGAATTTCATCAACAGGGCGCGGTGGCGAATGCATAATCGAGATAACGGGGCTTGAAGGCGACGGGGTTCTCGTTTGTGAACGCAGATGTACAGATGAGCAGAGGAATGGACAAAAGGGTTTGAAAAAGAGGCCGATGTTGAAAAGAACCAATGTTCAAAATAAAGCTTTTTTTGTTTGGTGAAAATAGCGAAAGACAACCAGGATAATAACAGCGTCAAAACTCATTAATATGAACAAATTGTACGGAAATATAAGTTTTGTAATAATATTTTTAAATAGACTTTTGTGAAAAGGGTTTTTTCAGGTCATGCATAGCGTGCTATAAGTTCAATTTTTAGTACTAGTGTTAAAAGTGAAACGATGCGCTAGTGTTTAGATAAATCTGTGAGTTCAACAAAGAAAACAAAATACTTTCACCTCACCGCATCCGCTTCTACTGAACTTAATGCGTCATTAAGTGATTTGTACACTTGAATTAAAATAACACGAAATCTGGAAGGCTATCTAAAAATAGCGTATGATACGAGTGGTAAAAATTATTTTATTTTGTCTGAAGTATTGCGCCACTCGGTCTATCAGCCTTTGCATGCAACATTTCCCACTCGCAAAATAAATGTCATTTTTACCACTTGTATCATAAATAACTATATAATGTTGGTTAGAACCAAAAATGTTTTACATTTGTTAATGAATTATGTTTTCATAATAAGAAAAGTTGATGCGTTCCTATGCACTATGAATTTCTATGCATTCCTATGCACTCATGAAAAGCGTTGAAAGCCATTGAATTAATAAATAACGTTAAGCAAACGTGGGTAGGCGAAGCTACGGCGTAATTGCTTCCATTTGAAGGATTGTGGACTGTGGATAAGTAAATCGTGTCACCGATAATGATGGGAGTGGAAGCTGGATGAGGAAGGTGGGATCGCACACGGTCTATGACACGTTGTATAAAATACTTCTTCGAAAACTGTCTGGAGTTCTTCGGATGAAACCCCTAAAATGACTATCTGAGAAGTCTAACACTAAATTTCTCGGTCAGGAAATGGATGGCTTCGACTCATTTGAGTAGCTGGTCTCAAAAATTATTTGACATCTGGAGTTGAACCATTGACCTCCCTGGTGGCGCAGCTTCAGTTGTGAACTTGCTACTACATGCACTTTCGCACCTACCAGCTGCTCAATACTGAACAAGAATTGAAATTGCTCGTAGGAACAAGCCTGATGATGATGTAATGATTCCCATACCAAATTTTTAGGTAGACTGTGAATGAGGGCTAAGCTTTAAAGATTTTACCTTGTTTGGGCTATCAATGGTAGGTTGCCTTTGCCTTACATACGATAAAGGATGTTGATCATTAGGGGTGCGTGAAGACAGAGAAATTATAATGGAAGTGTGTGAGTACTTCAGTTTCCGGGTGCGTGTTCTACAATGGTCATTACGCAAGTAAGTGTTGTGCAAGTTATAACCCGGTAGGTGGCAGTGTTCCTCTCCCACTCGAACGTGAGATCAGATACAGTCTATTAGAACATCGTCCTACACATGTTGGCTTACGGTGTTCCCCTTCAGGTATTTCCGGGGCACTGTCCCAGCCGGAACAAGCTCTAAGCTTCCAACTTGTCTCTTGACATGTGTAAGAGTTTATTACATTTAATTGTCCGTGTTTATGCAATACCTGGCATTCACCTGGTATTCATAGGAAGAAGCACGAATAGCTACCGTTCAGACAATCTGGTCATAAGAATTATCCTCCAGACAGTTGAAGAATTCGACCTTTGTCGCAACTGTAGCCTTTGTCGAAAATCTGCCACCACCTCGGCTCCACCCCAATGATCTTTCAGATAATGTCGCTACACAAGCGCTGGATGTTGCAATTGAGCTATCGCAGCCGGTGTGAATATGACAATGTTCCGATGTGAAACGTGGTAGTAAGGAGCGTATACCACATCTCAACTTCTTTGTTGAAACACCCATCCCTTACACTGGATCTAACCCCCAGTTTTTCGCTCCGCGTTTTTGAACAAAGGGCGACAGCCGATCAATAATGAACCAAAACCGAGTTACTACGAAAAAAGAAGCGTAAAAAAGGAAAATTAATTAATGAGGGACGGCCCATCGACGGGCCTGAAATCGTAATGCACTCCGTGCTCACCCTCTAGGGCTCGTCATAGGCGTGAGCGGGGAGGATCAGGAGGGTGCGAGACCCCCTGAAAATTTTGAAAGGGTTTTCTCAGTAAAATATTTTATTTCCTTAAATATATTATCCAAGAACTTGTATCTATTAAAGTTGAAAAAGGGATAAAAATCGAATTTGTTTGGATCCCATCCCATAGGGCAATCGCTGGCAATGAGAAAGCTGATAAATATGCAAAAATGGCAACATCTTTTCTAAGTTTTGATTCTCAATTTTGTGGCACTACAAAAGACATTAAAAAGCTATTCAAGACATCCTGCTTGAAATATTGGAACTCACAATGGAAATTAAGATCATCAAAACTACATCTGGTTAGGAACTCTGTACTGTAACCAGTCCTGCCGAAAATCTGCCTTAAAAGAAGAGGGCAAGTCATTATCACTAGACTACGGATTGGTCATTTTAATATTGTTATATACTTAAAAAATCCGACCCAGAACATGTCCTAAATGTGGTGCAGTAATATCTATACAACACATTATCTTAGAACGCCCCGGCGTAGCTAAGGAAAGAAACCTACTGACACTAGAAACTAACTTACATAAATTGTTCAGCTCTGCAGACGGGTGTGCTAAAGTTCTGAGGTTGCTAGAAATTGTTAACATTAGCCACTGATCTCACTGCAGAGACTTTCTTGGCGCACTGTATTAATTCATTGTATCAATATTCTGCACTTAATAGATTAGGCTTGAGCCTGACCCGTATTCACAAATTTTCCTTGCATCGTTTTTTGAATTTGCCCACGTTTCTTCTCCATACAGTTGGTAAAGATAACTTAGGTAGTCTTGTATTATACATCCTTTGTGTGTGTTGATACCAGTTGTTTCGGTATTTAGTTTTTTTTTCGAACTCCTTCGGCATGTACTTTATCCATAATCTTCTCGTTACGAATATGACCTTCTTTCGAGGAGCCAAGCGTTCGGATCAAAAACTTCATTTTACGAGTAGCCTGTATTCTACTTAAGGTTCTTTTTGTTAGTGCCCAACTACAAACAACAAGACGTACAGAAGAGTTGGAAAAGTCATAAAAGTTTATTCTTGTATCTTGCACTATCTTACTTTCTAGTGTATTAGTGTTTCATCAATATATCTGTAATTCCATTCTTCTCGTTTGTTATTTTATTTATTGACTGTTAAAATGTGTATAGTATAAGGAAAAAGTTTAATGCAAAAGGGGGCCCCGAAATGTAGCTCTCCCCTCCTGTTTTATGCTGCGCATGCCTGCGGGGATTATAGAACTTCTTTGTCCGTGTGTGTGAGGATATGACATCGGTGTAGATGTTTTCAAAATATCGATGTTTCTACAAAAAACAATTTTGTTTATAGATGAAAAAATTCATAATCACAATTTTGTAAAAGGTAAAATATGAAATAATAACTTAGGAACTTTGTACTATTTTCATTAAGCACATTATCCCTCGTTGGAGATGATCCTGTTGTCCTAGTATTTCCTTTGTTTTCTTCGTATTCATTACTTGGAAAAGCGTTTTACAACTTTGTTTTGAGTTAAATTTTAATTTTAAATTAATATATATGTCCACCGTCAAATTAAATTTTGATGCGCACGAATTTAAGGTTGGAGATTACTAAATTGTCTTTAAAACATCAATGTTTAAAACATCGATTATTTTTGGTCGATGTATTATTAACATCGATGTTTTCATTTTGAACATCGATGTTTCGCAACATCGATGTTTTGTTGTTAATGTCGCATCATTAGTGTCTGTAAACGCAGCCCCCACAAATATCAATAAAATTCAAGTAATGCAGAACAAATTTTTAAGATCAATCACAAATGCCCCCTGGTTCATAAGTAATAAACAACTTCATTCAAAATTAAACATCAATATAATAATAAACCAAATAGCACATATATCACACAACTTCTTCCAAAACCTAACAGACATACCAGCAGCAGCTCATTACAAACTGCCGAAAAATCTAACCCACACCAGAATAAAAAAATAGATTTCCATTTGAAGCCTTTCTCTAATTTTTGGCCAACCAGGATTCATAACCCCGAGGTCTCCCCTAGAGTATCCTCTTCAATGTATAGATTACGTTAGCTTAGAATTTTCATTGGAATAAGTATGAAAAACATCAGTAAAGTTATTGTACTGAACGATGTAATCCATCTAAAATTAATAAATTAAAACAACAACAACAACAACAACGAACAGTAGTGTCTGTACGAGGGAGAGGGGGGACGTTTATGCGAAGAGGCGGGAGGCGGCATGTGGTGACTCAAGGCGCGACCAATGTGCGTCCCGCCCCGCCGTCCCATGAATAATGATGACGCTGATAATTGTTATTTATGTTGCCGCGTTACGCCGCCGGGTGCGTGAAGACCATACGGCGCGCGCCGCTGTGAAAAATCCGCCACCGCAGCAGCCGAAGAACACTCCCCGTGTGGGACGATCGCCCAGCACACGCGTGACTAATGTCGTTTGTCTGCGGGCGCCATCTCGTCGAGTCGCACACAAATTCCGGTCACGGCACGAGCTTACAAGAATAGCGAAACGCTTAAATCTTTGCGCGTGGTCCATGCAAAGTAAATTTTAAATCATGATCTTTTTATCATTTTAAAAATGGTTTTGATGTATTTTTTTAGTGGGGAACGTTCAATAGACAATAGCTCCAAAATCTAGAATAGAAAGATCTAATGCGTAGAGAAATTGTTTCTTATCGAAGATGGTAATAATATGAGAAAAGCTATTAATATATTAATTTTAGTTTGCCCATTTAGGTTAGGATATGCGTGATTAGTACCCCTCGTAATCATTACAAATTAATACTGTTGCAATTTCAATTATTTCTCGAAATTCTTCTTGTTTCCAATTCTTGTTTTCATCCCGTCACATAGTTTCATAGAGGTTGATATAAACGTTTCTTGTTGATAAATATTCTTGAAAATTTAGATAATTATCAAGTCAGTAAGTACAGGTGGATGATTATAGGAATTCTTACTTTGTAACCTTGGTGAAATACATATCTTGTTCTTTTTCATGCAGTAGTATACATTCCCCAGGTCAATGATTTCATATTGACGAAATGTTCGTAAACGTAATTTAATAATCCAAGATATATCTAGTAAAAACTAAATGATTGGTATCTACAAGGTCATATACCTTGAATATAACTATTGACGTATGTCAGCACAATAATTTTGCATTTAATGTCCTGTCATCAAAATTACGTATGTGTTCAAATATTAGAATCGGACATATAAGTATCAAAATTTTTAGACTTTTACATTAATGCGTACCATTATTATCACAGTCATTATCATCATCATTACTGGGAACTTTCATGCCAGCTTAGCCTTTCACCGGCGCTCTCTCCCCTCAGTTAATATCACTTCCTTTTACACCCTAGAGAACCTTGACCCTAGCCTTCACTCCATAACTTCCATGTTGCTCGTAAGCCCATTGTGGCCGAGAACTGTCCTCTGCCACTTGTGACTACTAAGCCTGTGACTTCAGGTGTTATAGACAAAGAGAGTTTTGGGGACGGCCTGGTAGTGCACAGATAGCAGCCTTCAGGTCCATTACTGAGCTTACTTCCCTCGGCAAGCAGCAGTCACATTCGTACACTTTTACTCAAATTCGGGGAGGAAGAGGTCTTTGGAGGAATGGGGTATTAAAAGCTTCTGGGGGTTGAGATAGATCCTACGAAACCGCAAGACTAAAGCATTTTTTTCCAAGGCGAAACTCAAACCAGAAGATCAGAGCTCGCGGCAGTTATGGCAGCCGCCATAAACACTAAAGCTACAGGACCAGACGTCATCGGCGTCACACACCTTCTTTAAGTTTCTTTACTCTTAATTTAGAATTACAGTAATTTGACATTACATGATTTTTACATAGAAATTCCAGCTTAAATACTTGTAAAAGCGTTTGAAAAAAGATTATATAGTTATTAATTTATTTGGGGAATAATTACTGTACGTATTACCTAAACTAAATCAACCACTCATCCCATAGTTGGGCCAGACGAGTTGGACCAGGTGAGTGTTTCAAACCTTCGAATTAAACATTGTATAACAATTGTCACTGCTGTATACTTTATTTACTAATAATATTTTTTATTACTCACTTCACTGTTAATTGCAGTCCATAATTTAATTATATTTCAATTCAAAGAACCTTGTTCTCTTCGGAGAAGTTCATCTGATTATCACTCTACTCGAGAGGACTCTCCACTCTACTCTGCACCTTTCCGTTCTTAACCATAGATTTCCAACTGCAGTCCTAAAACCGTCACACCAGCGTGATTTTTGATGCCCTACATCTTGTTTCCCCATCGGAGGGGGGGGGGTCCCAAAGTATAGTGCGATATGTCCACCTTTGTGGGACTATCCTCATGACATGGCCTGATTACCTCCATTTAATTTTGTTGACTTCCTTGCTAACGCCCTTTAAGTTTATTCAGTCTCGGGTGACTTCATTTCTGATTGTATCTTTGAGCGTAACCCGAACTTTTTCAATTTTCCTTCCTTTGCCAAACGTTAATGTTATTGTTCAATTTACATTGGATGGTCCATATCTGGACGTCGTATGGGAGAATCAGGAGTAGGTGACTCGTATACTATTTTCTTGATTTTATTTTTATTGCTCAAAATCAAAGTCTCCGAAATTTCTTCCATGCTTTGAACATTCTAGCTTCTAACTCCTTGTCTTATCTGTTTTGAATGAGATTAATTATCCCAGGTATGCACAGATGCTAGCATATTCTAAGTAGACTTTGTTAATTTTAACAGGCTACATGACCGACGGAAATATTGGGGATGATTTTTATTTTCGTAAAAATTTACTGTGTTCTTTACTGTGTTCCTGAGATAGTTCCGACAACGTGTTTTGGACCCTCCTGGGAGGCTTTACAAATACGACTACATCATCTGCAAACCTCAGATAAAGTTTTTCATCGTATATCTGGATTACGTTGTTTTCGTTTATTCTTTTGTCGGTTTCTTCTAGGATGCTGTAGAATAAGATAAGCGAAAGTGGATATCATTGTTTGGATATCTCGGATACGTTTGACCGTTCTCCATCTTTACGGTAGTTCAGCTCTTGACACATATTTTTACTAAATATCTTTACCAACTTTTTAGAGACAACCTGGTTTAGCAATGCTGGTGTTCTGTAAAGTCAAAGTTCTTGCTGAAATTACAGAAATCAATGAATATTGTGACACTGATTCATTGCACCTTTTTCAAAATTTGATTGGGAACTTGAAAGTGATCGACTGACCAGTAGCTCGTGAGCAATCCTGCTTGATCTATCGGTTGCAGTTTGTCAATTGTGTTTTTCAATCTTCTCATTATGAGTTTTGAAAAAAAATGTATTGGACAGTAGTTGTTTTTATCACTGTTCCTCTCTTTATTGTAAATTAATGTAATCACACTAGAAAGTCTCTGATTAGAGATTTATGTCCTAAGACAGTGTTGAAAGCGTTTGTCATTTGGACATTTCTAATGGTTCATTCGTTATTACATCTTCTGGTATTTTCCCGTTCTTTAACTCGGTATGCATTATTGTCTCATAATGCATACTTGAGTACAATGTCTTGTAGAATGAAATGGATATTGATAAAATTTTGTTCCTTTTATGAATCGTGAAATTTAAGCGCTATTTACGATCACCTTCTTGTGATTGGGTGATATCATCCAATATCTTTCCTCATTTAATGGTTGTTTCAGGAAACATGATTTTTTTGTGGAATCAGATTAATGCATATGTCGCGAATTATATCTTCTTGGTTTTCTTATATCATTCCTCACACTGTGTTTATTTACTGAGCTATATTCTTCTTTTTCATTGGTGTCTTTGCCATATCATTGTACTGTGTTGTCTGTCTCAGACTCAGTTAAAAAATGTCGTCTCTTTTCTTCTGCTTTTCTTACCTCTGTTATTGTTGATGAGTGCTTCAATTCAGATTGTTCAATTTGGCTTCGAAGTGTGAGTAGAGAGATTGTATGAACTTTTGGTACCTGCTGTTGTTGGTATCTGATTAGATTGGAATTTTTCTATACCAATTGACTTAAAATTGCTTTTGAAATACCTTATCAGTTTTTCTTTATTCTTTATTCTTTATTATTATTATTATTATTATTATTATTATTATTATTATTATTATTATTATTAGCCTGGTTTAATCACATTAAAGCAAAGGGCTTCCGCATGCAGGGTGGGTGGTTGGCTTATTGCTAATTGTTTCAATTATTCTAGTTTGGTGTGTATTATTCGCTGGTCTATTTCAGTTATTCTGTCGCTTTCTTTTCTAAAATTCTTAACACTATACTTCCTATCATTTTGCGTTTCTTACTCTTCCTAACTCACTTAACACTTTTAACATTTCCTAACACTTTCCTAACACTCGCGATAAACTCACTTGGATTGACTTTCTTTTTCTCAAGAATAGTTCTCGGTTTTTATCACTCTGTACTTCTTAGTTCGTTCTTACCATTTAGTCTCTTTCTGTACTTTTCTAATCTATAGTTTTACATGTTACAGGTTCTTTCCACACTTCTTTCATGCTTCTCTTGACCGCGCGTTACTAAGTTCTCACTTGAAGGTATCAGCTTCTCTTGGTTGTTGCCTTTCTGGATAATGTCTTCAAACCTAGGGGTCGTTTGCAGTAGTGACATTGGCTCTCCGCGAGTCGAGGTACTTCCAAGTGGGTCTGCCGCAAGCTGCATGTCCAAGTGTTGCCTACTTCTTCCTTGAATTCGTCTGCCTATCTCAGTCTTTGCCTTTATTTCTCCATCCCGTTCTTGGATACCATATTGTTGCGGCATATGCCTATCTTTCTTGGCATAGTCGGGCTACGCGACCTCCCCAGCGCCATTTTTGTAGTTTTGCTTGTAGGGTCTGTTTTTACTTTATTTCTAAGTGTGATATTCAGAATCTTGCGTTTCATTTTCCGTTGGCATCTCTTTAGTGACATTTTTGGTTTTCAGTAAGCGACCATGTTTGTGATCCGTATATTAAAGCAGGGAGTACACAGGTGCCCATGATCTTGGTTTTTAATGATAGACTTATCTTTTTGTTTAGTAAAATGAAAGAGAGATTCCAAAATTTCTTCCGTATATAATTTATTCTTTATTACACAATTATTTATTACACTTCCATACAAAATTTCTTCTCTATTCTTAGTGATGTCCTATGTCTTTCGCTTTTTTAACCTTGTCCATAGCAACCTAACACGTTTTATTTTCACATACAAATTACATAGAAGCCATTTTTACTGCATGAGTACTTCGAAAGAGGCATCAATAGGCAGAGAGTTCAGAATTTTGAAACAAAAACTTTAATATACGTTTTTCGGTCGCATGACGCAATGAGTGTACGAAAGACGTACTACGTTTTATATTATTCTGTTATTAATCTGAAAATATAGATTAAGGAGAGAACATTATGACAGAGAACATTGAAGAATATTCACAACCTCCAATAAAGAAGAACCGCTAAAGAGCACAAAGAGAACAGGAAAAATATTGGGACGCGTTCTACAAATCTTGAAGAAAATGAAGTTGGAGGGAAAAGCCAGTAACTGTATGTGTAACTGCTTCAGTTGTCAGAATCAAACTGGATAACATTTAGTGTGCTATAAATGTAAATATTAATAAAAAAATTATTTTGAAAAGAAAGTAATTGAAATAAGAGTCATTATTTAATTTGTGGAACCACATAACCAATTTTTAATTTTGCATTCATCTTTGTGGCTCATTCTTCAATAAATATACTGTTATGAGGCAGCGACCAGTTACGTATACAAGTGAAAAACGAAATGCAATATTTTTCTCTGCATCTACTCGTTTTTTTTTTGTATGTCAGGAAAAGGGCTAAATTGTAAAGAGAATGTAATGTAATTTTTTATTTTGTTGCATCTAACTTCAATTCCAATTTTCAGATTAACTTATTGCTTTTACATGTCAATTTTTAAGTCTATATAAATGCGTCATAACGAAACATAAAGTTTTCATAATATTTTATCTTAAAACTAAACTTTTGAACATGTAATTGCTGGTAACGTAAATGATAAACAATTGATGAAAGATGCAGAATCCTCATTTTCATTGTGTTTTTTGCTTCTCAATGATCCTGCGAGTGAACTCTGAGACGTTCCTTTTGTTCTTCTGGACAGTAAACGTAAGTTCACTCCTCGCCAATTGTCAGATATAATAAAAATTGCTTCCAGAAGTAATACGTTATTATTATGTAACGCACACTTGACAGACTTTTTTGTGCAAAAAGAACCATTTCAGAACCCTTTGCCAATAGCACAACGAATGACTTGACGCATATCTAAATTTCGGGTTCCAACACGGCACTCCCCTCGATGTACTTCATGCCTTACAACGTTGCTGACGCCAAACCCCTTGCCAAAACACATTCACTATCAACCAGAATGTATGACATATGCTAACCCATATTCAGATGATGGAAAGTGATGGTGTTTTCGTAGAACGCCTCAGAGTAATAAAAATTCTGTCGAGTGAAAAATAAGTTTTGAGGATGTTTGGGACTTGTGTAGAAACATGTAATAATTTGTGCCGTTGGCACTATCAAATCGTTGTTGGTTCTAATTTGAGAATTGATATCAGACGCCATTGAATACCAAACTATGAAAAATAGAAAAAATTGAGAATGACAAACAAATTCTGAGCTACGTCTCTGAATAAATGTTTGGTTACGTGCGCGAAGCGGAATATAAGGATAGTTGGCCAAGCAGATAGTGAAAATCACAAGTATAAATATAGTGTGAAAAAAAATCTTGCCTCGTGATTTGTAACGACACCTGGATACAGCACAGTTTTCGTCAATATTTGGACGTAAGAAAGCGTGTTGTTCAATCTACTCATACATTGCGCGTAGATGAATCCTTAAAATCTTACTAATCTCCGAATTCTTAGATTCTTAAGTCTTAATATGAGAATTTATCATACAAAATTATCCAAAGAGTTGCTCCAACCAACTGAGCTATGGAAACAAACAATACTGTTCATCAATATTGCAAAAAGTTGTAGCTATCTAATACAGATGAATTTACAAAATGTATGTGGGCGCTGATCTCAGGATCCTGACATCTTAAAAGAATGAATTTTTACACTTATCTTACGGGAAAATCCATCGATTCCAAAAAAAAAATAACCGTAATGGACGTGGCTGTTTCGGCAGGTTTCATTATACTGCGTGAGCGATCGCTGCCCATGGCTGCTGCCCAAGGCATTTGCTTGCGCCAACGACAGAACTCCGAGACGTCGCGACCAAGGAAAAGACGGCGTCGGGGCGGAGCCAGCCGCGAGGGGTGGGGGCGAGTAGGAGCAGGGGAGAGGAGGGGGGTGAGCGAGCGTCGCGGCGGCGGTCACGCGCGGGCGCCGTCCATCACGGCGATAGCATCGCCAACATTTTTACAGCTGGTAAATTTGTGCGGCGCGGCCTCTGAAATTTTTATTCCCGTGTCGCGACCCGTTAATCTTGCTTGCGGACAAGCGCGGCGCCACCGCAGCCCCGCTCCGCGCCCCACTCACCTCTTTCCCCTCCAGGCTTTTCTCTTTAGACTTATCAGCTCTGGTCCCCCTCCTCTACTTGTCCTCTGCAGACTTTGTTGTTCTCTTTCTCTCCCTCTCTCTCCCCTCTCTTTTTCTTTTCCTCTTCTTCCCTCCTTTCTCACTCTCTCTCTCCCTCCCTCTATTTCTTTCCCTCTCCCTCCCTCCCTTTCTCTCCTTCCCTCTCTCTATCTTTCCCTCTCCCTGCCTGTCCCCCTCCCACTCTCACCTTCCCCTCTCTCCATCTCTCTTTCTTTCCTTATTTCCCTCCTTACCTCTCTCCCCTTCTCTCTCCCCCTCTCTCTCCTCTCCCTCCCCTCTCTCCCCTCTCTCCTCCCTCTCTCTTTCTTCCTCTTCCTTTCTTTCCCTCTCTCTCTCCGCTCCTGCTCGCTACCTTCAGACCTCTGCGACCTTTCTTCTCTTATTCATCATCACAAGACCTCACAATTCGTCTCTCCGCACTCAATAGAGCTCCCCTCCATGAGTCTTCTCCCCTTCTCATACTATTGATACCACCCCGCTCTCCCCCTCCTTTCCTCCCCTCCTCTCCCTCTGTCGCGGCAACTCCTACCCGCCTTCTTTAAAACTCCCCCTTCCGTAGTCTTCTTCCCCGCTCCCCACATCTTTTCTCCCTCTTTCTCCCTTTCTTTCCCATCGCGCCATTTTCATTTTCCCGCGCTTTTCAGTCCCTTACCTTTCCACCCCTCCCTCTCTAGAACTCCATCCCCCCTCTTTAGACACTCGGCCCTTTTCTTTTGTTGAACGTCAGCCAGGCAGAACCAGCACCCAGTTGGGCTTTATCAGTTACGGATTTTGAAAGGATTTTAAAGAATTTTTTTAGAATATGTTTGTCATTTCGTTTCAGTTCATAAATTTGTTTTAAGAATAAGATCTAAAATTGAAGGGTTATGAAGACGATGTGCTAACGCTTGGTATAAATTTTCTTCGCATCACAAATCATCACATCGAACGGAAATTCAGGTAGGATCCACACATTCGAATTTTGGATAGTTTGAGAAGTTCATTTGTCTAATACATGCTAAAATTGTGTAGTGATGGAAATAGTATTTTTTTCTTAAAATTTATGCATGACTTTAGCTTTATAATAATCGATAAAATGTTTGTTATTTTGTAAAGAAAGAATACTTGACTGAAATTTTATTACAAATTTCAAAAGATATTTTGCTTCTCATTTGCAATATGTTGAGAGATACAATATTGTACTAACGTATTTCCAGAGATTTAGGATTATGAAGCGTTTGTCCTCGCTATTCGTTATGAAATTGACAGCTGAAACCCTTGTTGGAAGGTATATAGACTCCTACAAATTCAGTAAGCTGTAGCGATTTCTCTAGTCCATGAAACAAGGTAGATTTACGACCTCGTATACTAAACTGGATTTCAAATTTATAAATGGGAAATACAACATTCGGTTTATTTTCTAAGACACTTTTATTTTTCTTTATCAAAAATTACATTTTCTTTAATATACAATCCATAACTAACACAAAACATGCTGTCGACATAACGACATTGTGAAAGAAAATATTAGACACTGAAATCGTGGATTGTAATAGGTAACTCAAGGTAACTCAAGCAAAAATCAAAGGAAGATTTAATATTTCTTGCTTGTGAATTTGATTTTACCACCTGTTCCTAAAATTTTCCAGACTGTGTGACAATAATTTTCAATGACCAATAAAATTTATTGCTATTGCTGTACTTCGTGCAAAATTCAATAACAGGTAGCGCTAAGGAATTGACATTGAATGTAGGGAAACATTTAATTTCTACAAGAAAATGCGCTGACTGTAGTAAATGTTAAACTGAAATTTCAAAATCATTTTTCCATAATTCCTGAATAGGAAACAATAGGTCTATGTATTCGATTATATCATCGTATTCACGTCAGTGTCGCAACACAATGTACACTTACCTTCTTTTCCAAGAAGACGTAGAATAATTTGAGCTGAACTACCAATGAATTACTACTAATATCTTTTCAGATTTGCTTCAGAACCAAATATTCCGTTTGAAGTATTAATGAAAGAGATTTTGGCCTTTTTAACATTTTACTTTTAAACATTAACCAAATTCCATTTCACTAATAGGTTCTTTAGAAATAATGCTTCTATAAGGAAAACCTTGGAATGAATAAATCGAAGTTATAACGTAATAGTATTTTGACGTTTCTTCCCCTTCTTCCCGCTCTAAGACTGCTTGGGCTCCAACTACTTAGACCATCCCAATTCCTTAAAAAGGAGCTCGCTTCCTCTAGGGGGCCGCGAGGTGTTTAGCGACTTCAAACAGCGCCGCTGCGGAAACTGCTTAGGTCTTCTTCCACATCCTTCGAAAGCGCCATTCCCCTTGCCCTGCTTGAGGACCCCGCTCTGCGCCTTCCGCCCGCCGCCCCCCCTCCCCCCCGCCCCCGCCCGCCGCCCCGATTTCTCACTCTCCTGTCTGTCTGTCTGTCCGTCCCTCTGCATCCCTCCGGTGCATTTTAGGGCGCCCCACCTCTTCATCTCCTCGTCCCACTCTACCCTTATCTCCCTGACGACGTCGCCAGCACTGCTGTCCGCCACAGTTCACCATTCTCCACATCCCCTTTTATTTCCGCCTCCCGCGATCCCGTTCCTCCCACGTCTCCCCTACGACCCTTCACGTCATTCCCATTTCCTTCCCACGTCCCCCACCGCTTCTTTCCTGCCGCCCCCGCGCCCTCCCACGCCCCACGGCAGGCGCCGCCACGCGCCTTTTTCCACCCGTTTACGCAATTTCCGGCGCGGGCAACCCGGTCCGCCCCCGGCCCCGCCCCCGACCGCAATTTGCGGCGCTCGTCGCCACCGCCGCCGCCGTCGGCAGGTGATAAATCCGGGATTCAATCTGCTCCCTCTGTCCGCCCCCTCCCGCTGAATCACGCGTGACTTGCACTCTCACCTGCCCCCGCAGCAAGCGCCAACCCCCTTCCCTTCCCGCACGGACTGTTGGTTGCTCACCGCTGCAGCTCGCGGTCGCGTTTTGACGCTTCGCTGGAGCTACGTGAATGAGACCGTGGGAATATACGGCACTGCCTTCACAGTAATCAATGAGTGTCTGTAGCCTGATCGCGGTCTTCATACTTTATCATTCGGTAAGAATGCCTCTGACCACGTTTTAATTACTATTAGTATTTGTTTTGCGCAGCTAAGCAAGGGCGCACAACTTTCACATTGGCGATAAGTTGCGTTTGAATTGGGTACTGCGGAGTGCACGCCATGGTCATTGAAAATCTGAAATTGGTTCAAGGTCCAAGTGGAAGATAATATCTTTCCAAAAGCGTATATGATGTCTTGGATCTGCATGTTCAATATATGATGGTTTAAAAAGTATCTCAGAAATAATTCCAGATGTTTCTCACGTATATCATTGTGAAAAACACGCTCATCTTCAACGACTTAACACTTTGTTTCTGAAACACCATCACCATTAATACTGAGCTAGAAGAGAAAATTTCACTAGAATTCTGAATTTTTAAAAGTTATAATGGATGATTTTTTCTAAATTATCGTATCTCCTCAAAATTTTAATTTTCTGATTAATCAAGATTGTTACATGCCGTACTGTTTCTATGCGATGCTCATCATATCGGTGCAAGGTTTGTTCGTTAGTCCAGTTGCATAAAATCGTACAATGGCCTTCTAATCCGAACAATTTGAAGCATGGAGCCACCTCAATTTTTAGCTGATTAGAACGAAGAGATATCTTAAAAGATTTATTTCTCATAAAATGGATTTGTGAAATATTGCGTTATACATTAGAAACGTATATGTTGTCTCGTGCACACGAAAAAGGATAGTAGTTTCTCAAACACAAAAAATAAAGAGAGCATACTGTTTAGGGGAAACCTTCAATATATAATGAATGATCCATTGTAAGAAACATGTGGGAAAGAAGTATTAATCTTATTGTCAACCAATCCACGCAAGAGATTTACTTTATTCACGAAAATGGACCAAATTCAATTCTAGTAAGGAGACCAATAACATCAGGGCATTTGCAATGAATACCATTTCATTAGCATTTCGGTCAATATTTACTCAATTATAATGGTATGTGAACACAGGTATGATGATTTCTTGTTTAAAAAACGAAAATTTTACATTCAGTGCAAACACAAATGTTGTATTATGTTTACTTTATTTTAAAAAATTGAAATTAACGTGAACAAATATGGATTAATTTATCCGTCTGAATGTGTCCGAGTTTATTAAGCACTGCAATGTCGAAGATTTATGACAAACAATACAATATTACAGTCTTGTTTACCTTAAAAATTATTTTTGCTTTATTTCTAAAAGCAGTTAAATTAGCGATTTGTATTATTTAATAAATGTATATTAGAAAACTTTCCAATTCTGAGTATGGATTATATTATTCAATGGTCTGGATGAAAAAATTCTGCGAATGAGTGTGCAGTATTATAGAAAAAAAATACCAAAATTTTTTTATTGTATTTTTATTGTTTCACAATTACATTATTATGATTGATTATTGCCTTATTATTATTATTATTATTATTATTATTGTTATCATCATCATCATCATCATCCTACGCTTTCTCAGATATTTTTGCTGGTAAAATTGCCCACCTTCTCCAGAGTTGTTTTGGGGACAGGTTCGGTCACAGAAGGAGAACTTCATCTTATATCTGGACTTAAGATAAAAATTTTCTTACGATATGGGCTGTCTGTAACAAAACTGCGCACTGTCCCATGTTTAGAACGTTTTTGGGTAGTTTAAGTTCTGTTAAGTTTTTAAGGAAGTTTGTACTGACCAGGCATTCCGCAGATATCACGAGTGGGTATGTTTTGGTAGCATTTAATTTCCAAACATGTTTTAGTTCATAAGATAAGTTTTCATATTTCGAAATTTTTTCAATTTCTTTGTTTGATGTTGTGCGATAATGGTACTGCGATGTCTATTATTACTCCTTCTTTCTTCTTTTTATCTATAAGAAGAATATCTGGCCTATTGTAACCGACAATGAAAATTGTCATTACGGTTTAAATTTTTCTTTTATTAACTTAATTTTAATTATAAAATTTCATGTTTTGCACGAGTCTCGGAGGGTATTATCAAAAAACTACTAAAACTTCTTCAAATTTTATTTTATTTTGCAACTTGCTTTATATATCTCTTATGTATACATCCCATTCTGAAGATTTTAAAAAATAAGCCTAAATAGAAGGCCATTAATAAGGCTATATTAAAGCCAAAGTAAAAGATTTTTTTTCAAAATTAATTTTCTCAAATACTCCATCTCAGATTGTCTCTCTATCCTAATATAAAAATAGATAGTTAATTTTATACAACTGTCAATTACAGTCTTTCCTCGAACGGGTAAAATATATCAGGAGCCGACTCGCTAATCACCGCGTTGCTTGAGCGAATCAATGTTCTTCTAAAAACTCGGAAGCATCCAAATTTTGTCTTTTTCTTTTGTCTCTGAAAACAATGCTTATTCCGCCTATGCTCCATCATTTCAACCTCACGAAAATGATCCTTAACGCCGGTTGTTTATTTGTCACAGCGACCCCCTTGCGATCGTCTATAGAGATCCCTATATTCTATGAGGTATAAAACGACATTTCCATAATAAAAATGGTTCGTCATTTTGGTATATCAGAAAAGTATATGTATATTCGTACGTAGTATCTGTGATTTATTCATATCAATGGTGAGGCAATGTTGAAAAACTACCCAAAATGTGGATAACTTTATAAATCGGATTCGATTCATTGATTCATTGATTGTTAGTGATTTCGGGGGCGTCAATTATACTATGTTTATTAGTCCCGTAAGTGTAATGCGGTTTTTTTGCTCGGGTGGCAAGGGCTCGAAAATCCTGCCGCCATCTAGGCTCGAAACTAGGACCACCCGGTTAGAGACTCTGCAGTAACATCAGTTGATGCTCTGAGCCACCGCTCCCGGTAAATCGTACTCGATTGATTGATTGACTGTTTCGTGTCTCCTGGCGTGTCAACTGCTTTGGTCATTAGTTCCGTTAGAGTAGTGGTAGTCTTTAGTCATTGGATGGCGAGATCCGGCGCCGACCTACCGTGGGTTAGTGGGGTTTCCCCCTAACCAGGACTCTCCCACCAGCGGGGCACCGCCCCAGTCGGGACAAGCTCTAAGCTCCCGACTGGTCTCCCCGAATATGTGGTAGTGTAGTGCATGTTAGTGTAAGTGTGTGTGTGTAAGGGGAGAGGAGAGGACAAACAAGGGGAAGGACAGATCGCGCGCGGTCCGTGGCCTGTTTGGTAGGGTACTGCTCCGGCATTCGCTTGGTGTTGATCGGAGAAACCACGGAAAACTACCGATCAGAGCAGCCGGTCGCTAGATTTCTCCTCCTGACAGCGACTGAATTCGACCTAGCTGAAAAGCTAGTGTTGAAAATCCTGCCGCCGTGGGTAGTGGGAACCTAGGACCTCCCGGTCAGAGGCGCTACAGTGACATCAGTTGATGCACTGAGCTACCGCTCCCGGTAAATCGTACTCGAGAAATAATGAACTTATCATTGGAAAACAACTGTCGCGCGACAGGTGTGGTCGGGGAGGGATGAGTAAGGCGTGACGGAGGGCGAGATGAGGTACCAGGGGTGTGGGCAGCCACGCTGGGGGTGATCTCATCAGAGATACAGCAGCTGCGACGGGGCAGGGCGCGTCCTGCTAGGGGGCACCAACCCCCTCCCCCTGCGAGCCCCACGCGTAAATCAGCCCTCGCGCCCGCCATCCGACCCCCCCGCGAGCCCCGTCCGTACCCCCCTCCCCACCCCGCCGCCACCCCACCCCTGTGCTCGCGTCCCGCTGCGAGCCGCGTCTAACTGACGTTGATGAAGCCTTTCAAAATTCGCGGCGCGTACGCTACACAATTTCGTTTGAACACTTATGCACGCATCATGGACACTTACACAGTCATATGCTGCCATTGCAAACCCATTGCGTGCTTTATTAACTGGAAGCGCATTGCCACTGGGGCGGCCGGGTTGAGTCCGTTCTATTCTTTGCTCCTTCTCGCGCCTTTTTTTTTTTTTTTTAATTTGTTGCGTCTACACCTTGATGCAACGCGTCTTCAAGCCCCTTGAGGGGCGTGAGAGCTATGCACTGGGGAATTATCCTCCATTAATGTGCTTTTTTTATTTTTGGAGTAATCCTCCGTTACAATAATCTCAAGTCAAGTCTCCTCACGTCGCACTCAGTCAGTGCCTTGTGTCCCTTCGGCCAGGGGCTCGACGCCGTTAGATCCCGGGGTTCCTGGCCGGTCACCCAACCACGAACCCGCGAGTCTCGAATTCGCTTAACCTTCGTGACTTCACGGAGCGTAGTAAACGAATTCGGCTAGCGCCACCGGCCTTCTCGCTGGAGTGCCCTTGCGCCCTAGACGATGAGGATTTCGACGACACACTTGGAGTCGGTTGAATCGGCAATGTACTGTGGTGATATGTTGGTGAAGTTGTGCGGATATTGCGTAAATAATTCACAGCGTTGTCGTTTCAAACGTCTTACAAATAGGAAATACATCAACATTACTGACTTGTAAATTGATTGATTGATTTTTTCGTGTTTCCGGGCACGTCAACTGCTTTGGTCATTAGTCCCGTGAGTGTAGTGCATGTTTTTCTCGGGATATTGGGTTATCTTCTCCCGCTGGATGGCGAAATCCGGCGCCGACCTACCGTCGGCTAGTGGGGTTTCCCCCTAACCAGGACTCTCCCACCAGCGGGGCACCACCCCGGCCGGGACAAGCTCTAAGCTCCCGACCGGTCTCCCGGGATTTGTGGTAGTGTAGTGCATGTTAGTGTAAGTGTGTGTTTAAGGGGAGAGGATATGACAAGAATGGAAAGGACAGATCGCGCGCGGTCCGTGGCCCGTTTGATGGGGTACTGCTCCGGCATTCGCCGGTATTTCAAATGGTCTCTTCGTGAGGTATATTTTATTTTTCTGGATGTTTCTGCAATGAATATTTGTGCACAGTATTTGTACAAAGTGGCGTTTCCTGGATTTCAGAAATTTCGTCAGTATAACTGAAGTGCGTATTTGTACAGTTACACATCTGAAAGCACTAGAATTTTTCTTATACTTTTTGTTAGGACATCAGCTGTCATTGAAGTTTTTCTTCATTTTGAAGTACAAGAGCGTGTATGATGGAAGAAGTTACCTTGAATTTCACTTGACCTTACAGGTTTCTATTCACAACTCAATGTGGTTTGTTATTTTCTGCGCTCTAGTTTACGTTCGCTTTCACCATATTTTTTATTCCATTCAGTAAATTAAATAGGAAGAATGAATTTGAACAGTGCTTTTGCTTGTTTTTGCATTCTGCACATTGAAAGGACTTATTTTGCATACAAGACAGAGAATCGCAAACTCACACGTATTATTTCAAAATCAGAGTCGGGCAAAATACTTGAAAAAAGTATTTCACATACAAAATACAAAATACTTCCATAAAAGCATTTTAGATACAAAATAGTATTTTAAAATAGTGTTGAAAATACAACCAATAGTGATCTAGTTTTACAATTTATTTCTCAAAACTTGGTTGTAGTTTACAATTTGCAGGGGCGGATTCAGAGGCGAATTTTGGGGGAGGAAATTTGTATGTCTTTTGTGTATATAAGCACAAAGATAATATAAATTTTGAACGAGATAAATTATTTATAATAAAATGCTTTTTTCAAAATTAAAATTAAGTTTAACATTTATCTTTATGGTTTTAAAATAAAAATAGTACTTATTTGTTAATAAAATAGTTGAATTCAGAGCTGAAAAACGGCGAAAGATTGTTATTTTTTATTCTATGATACAGACGTGTACAGATAGAATTTGAACAAAAACGCATGATATCGATTTACAAGTTAAACATTCGCTTATATGCAAACATTACTGTCCAGGACTGAAGAAAGTCGACAGGATTTCACAATATGTTTCAAGCACTATTTTTAGATATTTTATTTCTCTTCTTACGACCTTATTACCCGCACGAATGTATCCAGGGGAATGTAGTTAATGCCGTATTCTTTTATTTCGGGCACACTGTAATTGCGCGAAATGTTACAGCGACCCCCGCTCTGGAGTAAGATCTCTCTCGTTTGACACGTCGAAATGACATTAGTTGTTTGTGCACGCTATTGTGTGCAGCACTATATCTTCTACGCATGCGCAGATGTACCAAAGTGATGCGAAACTCGAACTGCGCATGAGCCGAAGATCGATAGTGCTTCAACGTTCGAGGATGCACAAATTTCCTACTGTTTCCAGCTGCGTCGCCCACACTCCAATACGTGGAAGTCGCCGTAGCAGCTTGTCAAGTGGAGTAAGAAACAGACACGAGTTCTCACACGACTCTCAGGAATAGTCGATTTTCCATACGTACCACTGGCCTAAACTACAGCGACAATCAGGATTTCCATTCGTAACTGCAAGGCTAAGGACAGAACGCAAGGTTCTTTTTGCGGTGCGTTTTAGACGTTCTACTCTTTTTTTTCTCTTGTGTTTCTTATTTTTATTTCTAGTGCACTTTTTCCATTTATGTAAGTATTTTCGACACTGCCCAACTCTGTTCAAAACTTTATATCGACCGCTATAGAAAATGGGAAACACAATAAATTTATTTTAATTTGTAAAAAATATTGCGATGAAAAAATGTTTGTTAACAATTAATTGTTTCTATTAATGTATTCAACCAACGTAGCAAAATACTAAACTCTTCTGGTGAAGAACACATGGGAGTAAATCGGAAGCTTCAAGAGGTAAGTATAGGGGAATCAGGAGAGCGCGGATTTTAATGAAATGCAATTTTTTTCTTTTCGCTTTAGAAAATGCTGTTTAGTATAGAAATTCATCTTTCACCTTTCAGCTTTCACCATTTACCTTTTTCCGTTTTTAATGCATTTTTTTGCTGATTTCATCGACTATAATATAATTTTAATGGTACTTTCATCAAATAATATTTACAAACGCAACAAATGTTTTCCACAGTCTTTCTGAATACCTATGTCTGGTAGCCCGTTCGATTTCTTCGCTCAGATGTTGCAATGTCAGCCATTGTGAGTGTGTAATCTAAAGTTCCTGTGACCCATTCAGCGCCATTGGCGGTTCAGCTGACTTCTGGATGACTAAAGACAGATTTTCTGGTAAAGAACAGTCCAAACCAAAAGTATAAAAGATGAGTTGACTTAAATGAATAGAAGAAGCCTCGATTACATCAGTCACTCATCCAACAGATTGATTTTTTCGTCCGAAATGGTTTTGATCAGAGTTTTTACGTCAATTTTCTCTGCTTTTAGGGCATTTCAGAAACATTTTAAGAGCATTTTACTGATCATTTTTTGCGATGTTTTAGGTTATCAAAATCCGCCCCCTAGTAATCAGATACTATTTCACACAGTTTGGGTCATAATTTCTACAACTATCACTACTTTGTAATTATAAACTACGAGATTCTATTTCCCGTGGTGATGTATTAGTGTGGAGTAAGGAGTAAACAAGGCCAAGCGCTTTTCGCACTGATAGTTTTTGAAACGTATCAAAGCTAACAAGGTAAGTACTAGTTTTGCCAGTTTAAACCCGGTTGGGGAGAAATGACATCTAGTCGGAAAATTCTTCGTGTACCATGTAACACTAGGGTCTTGTGAAAGAACCATCACAAACCTCCTATGTAGAATATTTTTCGAGGTCATTTGAAATAATTTTGATGTCTCGTCGGGTATTAAACACAAAAATAAGTACATTAATACAAAGTGGTATAATGGAAATATTGAGACACGTCTGTGTAGCGTTCTATCAGGATCGTTGCTCAAATATACGCCACAAAAAATTGACGTATAATCAAACCGCCAGCGTCCACGTCGAAAGTCACATCAATTTCTATTACTGTCAGTCAAGAAGCGACCCGCGGAAGCCGCCGTGTGCAGAGCGAGTCAGTGAGCAAACAGCCCCTCGGCCGGGTGATGGAGGGGGAGGGGGAGGGGGAGGGGAGGGAGGGAGCGCTCGGAGGGGGAGGCGTTGGTCGCCCTCCCGGTCAACGTTGCTGGACGCCCCCGCGTCCACGCCCACGCCCGAGTCTCCTGCACTTCCCTCTGGAGTAACGGACCCTGCTCCCCATTGACTGGGGGTCGAGTATTGTGTCTTTTGTTCGAGCCCCGCAGTGCAGTGGATTTTCGACACTAGCTACTAGATAGGTCGAATTCAGCTGGGGGGAATTCTAGCTATTGGTTGCTTTGGTCAGTAGTTTTTTGTGGTTTCTCCAATCAATACAAGGCGAATGCCGGAGCAGTATTCTAGCAGACGGACCACGGACCGAGTGCAATCTTGCCTTCCCTCTACCTTGCTCTATTCTCTCCCCCGTCTCTCTCTCTTTCTCTCTCTCTCTCTCTCTCTCTCTCTCTCTCTCTCTCTCTCTCTCTCTCTCTCTCACACATACACACACACACACACACACAAAACACTAACATGTATTTCTCTACTACACATCTACGGAGACCAGTCAGGAACTAAGAGATCATCTCTGCTAGGGGTGTCACGTTAGAAGAGATACCTTAAAGAGGTTAACCCTGCAAGCCGACCGAATCTCTCGTTCCAGTGGAGGAGGAACACTGCCACATCTTGACATATAACTTGCACTGCAGTTAAGAGATTAATGACCATAGCAGTTACTTAGAATAGAGTCTTTTGAGCTGAAATCTGGTCAACACTTCAGGTTTTAAGTGTAGTTGAATCTTCTTGATGATCATTAAATAGGGAAAATGAACGTATAGACCTAGAAATGCAGGTATAATAATTGAAGTTAACATTTTATTTTTAGATCATATATATATATATATATATATATATATATATATATATATATATATATATATATATATATATACAGTATAATATATTAATGTAGACACATGCAGAAAATATCATGAAATATTGTAAATAGCAGTGTAATAAAGTTGTATTTTCGCTTATGGCTATAGAATGACTGATGAAATTAATGATATTTTATTATTGTGATTTTGGGTAAAAGTCTGGTATTCTCATATCTTTATTCCGAGCACCCCTTTCATTCTTAATCGATTATTAACAAATTAAATAGCGTCACTGAAGAAAATCCGGTAACCTTACTCTACGCGCAATTGGAACATTTCTAAAAGTCATTTATTCGTAATATTGCTTCTTAAAAGACGCGGTCGCTCTGCCGCCCAGAGGGAAGCGCAGCGTTTGGACGTGGGGGCGTGGCGGGGCGGGGCAGGGAGGGAGTGCGGGGGTGCGGCGGACGCGTCGCGCGTCGCGTGCGCGCACGGGCTGCGGGGGCGGCGCCTCGCCTCGCCTCGCGTGGCGACTATCTGGCCGCGGTCACGCCGCCCCACGGCCCTCCCCCCCCCGGCATGCCCTCGGCCCCCGCCCGCCCTCCGCCCCGGACTCATCACTACGTGATGCGCCCCGCCTCCACCATTGCAACTTTCCTCCGCACCCAGTCCCGTCCCCGCAGCCGCATATGTTGCCGCCTTCGCCGTCGCCCTCATCACTACCGCCTGTCCCGCCCCCGCAGCCGCATATGTTGCCGCCTTCACTACCGCCCTCATCACTACCGCCTTCATCACTACCGCCCTCAATCACTACCGCCCTCATCACTACCGCCCTCATCACTACCGCCTCATCACTACCGCCTTCATCACTACCGCCTTCACCACTACCGCCCTCACCACTACCGCCTCATCACTACCGCTCTAATCACTACCGCCCTCATCACTACCGCCTTCATCACTACCGCCTTCACCACTACCGCTCTCATCACTACCGCCCTCATCACTACCGCCCTCATCACTACCGCCCTCACCACTACCGCCCTCACCACTACCGCTCTCATCACTACCGCTCTCATCACTACCGCTCTCATCACTACCGCTCTCATCACTACCGCCTTCACCACTACCGCTCTCATCACTACCGCTCTCATCACTACCGCTCTCATCACTACCGCTCTCATCACTACCGCTCTCATCACTACCGCCCTCATCACTACCGCCCTCATCACTACCGCTCTCATCACTACCGCTCTCATCACTACCGCCTCATCACTACCGCCTCATCACTACCGCCTCATCACTACCGTCCTCATCACTACCGCCCTCATCACTACCGCCCTCATCACTACCGTCCTCATCACTACCGCCCTCATCACTACCGCCCTCATCACTACCTCCCCCCTAAGTTGCCATCCCGCCGTTGCCCTCATCATTACCGTCGCCGCTACTCTGCCCTCCACCGTTCCTCCGCCTCCACTCCCGCCCCCATAGCCGCGTAAGCTGCAATCTCCGCTGCCACCCTCATCACTACCATCGCCGCCACGCCCACCGCCGTTGGCTCAGGGCAACAAATGTCACTGCAGTGCCTCTGATCGGGAGGTCCTAGGTTCGAGTTCCATGGCAAGATTTTCGACACTAGCTTGTCAGCTAAGTCGAATTTCGTCGCTGTCTGGAGGATAATTCTAGCGGCCAGCTGCTCCGATCAACTCCAAACGAATGTTGTAGCTGTACCGTGACAAACGGGCCACGGAACGCGCACGATCTTTCCTTCCTCTTCATTGTTCTATCCTCAAACCTTACTTACACTACTTACATACACTTACACTTACACTAACACGCACTACACTACCGCACATGACGGGAGACCGGTCGGGTCCTTAGTGCCTGCCCCGGCTAGGGCGGTGCGCCGCCGCTGCTGGGAGAGACCTGGTAGGAGAAAACCCCGCTAGTCAATTCTCGCCATCTAGCGGGAGAAGATCACAGTTCCCACTGATAAAATATACACTACCCTTACGGGATAATGACCTCAGCCGTTGACGCGCCCGGAATAACCAACAGCGAACGAACCCATCGTCTTTCCTGCCCTTCCTCGCTCTCTCCAGTGCCGTTGTTTCTGTGCCCGTCGGCGTCCGAACCCACCACGACCTCTGCCGCCGTCCCCGTCACCGCCATTGCCATCTCCACCCCGCCAAGCCCACCGCCGCCACCGCCGTGCCGTCCCCTCGCACGCGACGGGCAGCGCTGCCGCATCCCGCGGAATTGGGGGTGCGGACACCACCCCGCCCCCGCCGGCGGCGGCGGGCGGCGTCGCGTCACGTCACGGCGCACGCAACAAGTCACGCGCCCCGCCGCACGCGAGCGGCCTCGCGCGCGCCACGCCCGCCGCCACACCTGCCCCGCCCCGCCCCCGCGGCGCGGCGGACATCTGCCGGGGGCGCATCCCGCCCGCGGGCGGTATCAGATGCCCGGCGACGCGGCGGCCAGCACGGAAGGGCGCGCGGGCCCTCCGCCCGGCTCGTTAGCGCGCATTGTGCTTTGGCGATCCGCATTCGCACAGGGATCGGCTCCGTCGATATGTGGGTTCTATTCCGTTAATTGCCCGCGCTGGCGCACGGGGTGCGTCAGTCGAGGCGTGGCACCTAGAGGTTTCTTGATGTTTTTTGTTAAGAAAAATTATAATTAAATGCATAAATAATATTTTGTGTTGTATACATAGTATATATGAAATTTACAATATGAAATGTACTGTATGCCTGGAGTAAGCTGACCACGGAGGTACCTTTTGGTTCCTGACGACAATATTTGCATTATATTGCATTACTCTTCCGCTAAACTTTCTTCTGAGTTTCTTTAAGAGTTTGAATTCGTGTTTTAACTGCTCCGTTGTAAGTCATAGGAGTAAGCTAGCTAAAGTTTTCTAATACCTTTTCGACAAACTGTTTGCGCTGCGCGAGTAATAATGTAAAAGACATACAAGAATGAAAAATGTCGATATGTGGGTTCTGTTCCTGTAATTACCCGCGCTGGCGCACGGAGTGCATCAGTCTCCATCTTTTGGTTTCTGACGACAATATTTGCATTATATTGTATTATTTCTTCCGCTAACCTTTCTTCTGAGTTGCTTTAAAAGTTTGAATTCTTGTTTCAACTGCTCCGTTGCAAGTCGTAGGAGTAAGCTAGCTAAACGTTTTTAATACCTTTTCGACAAACTGTTTGCGCTGCGCGAGTAATAATGTAAAGACATACAAGAATGAATTATTCTCAATGTATACGTTCTAGAAATAAATTATTATATATCAAGCCATGAAATATGGAGAAAATATATTTTAAAATAATAAATATCTCTAAAAATAAAGTTAAAATGGACCTGATTATAATTGACATTTATATAACAAATATACAATGTTTTATATCAAGGATATATCGTTTATAAAACACACATTTTCTTTAAACGTATTACTATTATTATCATCATTATTTCAATATGTACCACATCAGCTTATTCGAAGCATACAGTACATTTCATATTGTAAATTTCATATATACCATGTAAATAACACAAAATATTATTTATGCATTTAATTATCATTTTTCTTAATAAATAACATCAATTGATCGCAATTATTGTTTTTGTTATTGATTAATCATTATTTCCTTTTTGGCGCACTCAGTGCACCGCGCGAGTAATTACGTGACAGAGGCGCGGGTAATTAAAGATATTGGTAGCGATATACTCGTCGTCTTTGAACATGGAATCCTTGAGCTGGTCCGATCCTTCTGCGTCCAGGTCACGTGGTTCTTATGCTCGCTGTACTGATTTTTACTTCTTTCTTTTTAATTTCATCCAGTTCCTCTATTTCTCCAACATATCGATTATTCGTTCTTTTTCTAGCAATTTTCCGCCTACAATGTGACGTTATTTAACATCCTTTATATTCCAATATCTTCTTCATATAACATGACATACTCAGTTACTACTTCCTCGTTTATTCTTCGTTTATTCCTCCTCCCCCCTTTTTACTTTCACGTATTATTTCATTGTTGTTCTGGTGTATTAAACGATCCTTTTCCACTATTTGCTATTTTCACATTTCAAACGCTTCCAGTCACTACTCCTCATTTAAAAAGGAGTCAAACAGGGATACAACGTTAACATTCACAACTGAATTTTTCTCACATCAGCCTCTAGATACCTTGACCCATCTGGGGAGAGTTTCTGAGAATGTATGTTTTCTTGTTCATTTAGAGTGACTGGTTTTGATACTATAGAGTTTTCTGTGATCTCCAATGACGATTTTAGGTGTATGAATTGAAAGCAAGTTATTTACAAGTTCAATTCAAAAGGGAAAACCTGTGAGACAGTAAGAATTAATGTGAAAATTAGACATTGCGTACAAATATTTTTATCATTGTATTCTGCTTTTCTCGTAGGTATGTCCTAGTAATTTTTGCGTGAAATTTGTATTCAAGTTCTAAAATTGAAATTGAAAAATGAAGCATCAAGTTCATTGCCCTGATTTCACAGCATCTTTTACATTTGTTTCATTTTACACTTCTTTCTCCATCAACTCACATTACATAGTAAATAATTGAACTGAATCTGCAAATACTCTCAACATCAGTGTTCAGTATTTGCTATTCTAAGCGTTTGTTAAAAAATAAATATTGTTTCTCTTTTCCTTTATCTGTATTGCCTCTTTCGGTTAACTCAGAAACTTGTTTACTGAATTAGGGGAGTTTATAGTCATTGTTCTATTGCTTGAATTTATTTTCTTTAGAAGAGTAAATTTCTATGAATAGATAGAATATAGAGAGCCAATCATGTTGCTTGAAAATAATTCAGATATTGGACAGCATCATCTGAAATATTACAAGTTTATTGTCATACCCGACATTCAATACATTATAAAAGAGCTAAATACCAATTTCGTGCAATACATCTCTGAATTAAATCTCAAGGATATACTTTCTGGGAAGAAACTACTTTCATTTTATTAAATAATTGTATTTTTTAAAATATTATAACCTCTACCTTTTCTGAACTTAGTCACCAAATTTCTTCAAATGTTATTTACACCAAATTCTATCTTTGAAAAAGTAAGATGGAATTAGAAGAATGTGACTTCCTAAATGATTTCATCCCGAATATGCAAGTAGAAAACGAGTAATGAAAACCATATTGTATTAACACGAGATTTAAATGTTAGTTTCTGATTTGAAGCACTTGGCAGAATGTTTGTTCTTTACTTCTAACGTTTTGCCCCGTAACATTCTCCCCACATGAATCTCTGAACCATATATTTCAAACTGTCAGGAATGGGCATATGTTTCCTGGGCCAGAGAGTGCCATATCTCACAACGCGACATGGAGCAGAAACCGGGAAGAAGCCTGGGCAAGAATGGTAGAGGTTGTGGGCCTGGGGAACTATGCTGGGAGGCGGGAAGGAAAGGGGGAGGGACAGCGGCGGGCACGGCGAAAGGGAAGGAACGGATGCACGGGTGAGAAGCAGGAGCGAGAACGGGAACATTGACTCTAGGGACGAGGATGGGGGGATTGTTGATTGATTTTTCGTGTTTCCGGTGCGTCAACTGCTTTGGTCGTTAGTGTTGTGCATGCTTTTCCTCGGGAGCTGGCGGTGATCTTCCCCCGCTGGATTGCGAGATCCGGCGCCGACCTACCGTCGGCTAGTGGGGTTTCCCCCTAACCAGGACTCTCCCACCAGCGAGGCACCGCCCCAGCCGGGACAAGCTCTAAGCTCCCGACCGGTCTCGCGGAATGTGTGGTAGTGTAGTGCATGTTAATGTGTGTGTGTGTGTGTAAGGGGAGAGGATACGACAAGGAAGAGGAAGGAAAGATCGCGCGCGGTCCGTGGTCCATTTGGTAGGGTGCTGCTCCAGCATTCGCATGGTGTTGATCGGAGAAACTACGGAAAACTACCAATCATAGCAGCTAGCCGCTAGATTTCTCCTCCAGACAGCGACTGAATTCGACCTAGCTGAAAAGCTAGTGTCGAAAATCCTGCCGCCGACAGGACCGGAACCTAGGACCTCTCGGGCAGAGTCGCTGCAGTGACATCCGTTAATTCACTGAGCTACCGCTCCCGGTGGTGGTGTCGAGGACGGGGGTGACGAGGACGGGGTGATGTCGAGGACGGAAATAGGATCGGGGACGAGATCGGGGTCGGTATCGATGACGACGTTGAGGACGGGATGGGGTCAGAGTGGAGGTCAGGGATGGTATCAGGAGCAGAGCGGGAGCGGGTCGGAGGCAGCAGGAGGATATGGGCAGTCGCAACGCCAGATCCGCACAGGTCGATAGCGTTCTGTCCTCGCGACCGCCAGGTGGCTCGCCCCCCCCTCCCCGCAACCACCCCCAAGGGCTAGCGCCGCCCTCGCCTTCACTCCTCCTCCCGAGCATCAGTTGCCGGTGATCACAGAGGAGAATTGTGACAGTCCCTGCAATGCCCCATTTCTATCGCGCTATTTCAACTTCCCTCCCAAAAAGAGGGAGTGTTTTTGACTTTTTAGCAAATTCTTGCTTCTCGGATCGTTTCGGTACTCACTACATGTTTAATCATGGGAAGATGGATATAGTGATATAACGAACATGTTATACCAAAAATCAAAATCGAATAAATAAATTATTCACACATTATTGTAATGTGATTTTCATGAATTACATTTGTTTCCCTGTGGATGACTGGGCTTGCTCTAAACTTCTAACACTCTGAAATTAATGAAAAAGTGGAATTATAAGAGTAGTCGAAATGAGTAATGTTGAAACTTTTTTTCCGAGGGGAACAGAGTGATTCCGATGCGCGACATTACCTATGTGATTTCCAACCAGAATGACTACATGCGAAGTATAAAAAGAGGAAAGACTGTGACATTTGCCACGATTGTGTCGCTCGAGTGCAGAAATATAAATTGACAGTTTAATTTCATTGATAGGCGTATTCTGTTTTAAGTTCAATACATTTCGAAAGTGAACGGTTGAAGCAGTAGCGCTGAGTCGGCGTCCTGCCGGTGAAAGAAAACATGTGAGGAACCTAAGGGTAGACAGATCTCTAGTTGGTTGGTTAGCTAGTGTGGCGTCATGGAGAAAAACACACACACATTTACAAGTATGTACAAGTTTATTTACATGCATGTACAATAACCTACTTCTGCTCCGAAACTACACACTTGTGAGTATTTCCCTGTGGATACCCCACATAGTTAGGGAGGCCCCGCCTCCTCTGACGCTACTCCCGCGCCACTACCGTGACCTCGTCACCCATGCAATGGGTACGACACGCTCCAGCCTGGGCGTAAAGTTTTGCGCATCGCGCGGGGTTTCCAGAATAAAACCCACCGTCTGAGTTCGTCGGCTCAATTTTATACCAGAGTGCAGCCGTCACGTGACCGTCCTAGGTGTAGGAGGGAGGCTCGCGTCTACCACGTGACCTTCCTGGTCAAGCAGGCGTCCCCTTTGTCTAAATGTATCCCAGCGCTGGGGTGCCCAGCTATTCATGCCCGCAGGTATGCGATACTTCCGCTCCTCCTCCCACCCACGGCCGCCAACGTGACGCTACACTACTTAATGCCTTATTACACGTGGCGAGTCTCGGGCCATCACGCCTCTCTTCCGTCTGACCACGCAAGTTTCACTATGCTCCTTTAATCATCTAGCGGAGAAAGAAGGGCGACGGAACAGATGATTTTGAATTGAGCACAAAAGCTTCTTTTAGGCTTGAGGTTCTTTTATTGCAGTAAATCTACAATATAAGACAACCGGCTTTACTTCTTCTCCAAAGGAAGACATACGAAGGATGTTTCCGCCATTAAATATCAACGGCTTCGATCGGGTTTGAACCCGCAAACTTGGGTACAACCTAACCTTGTACCAGCGAACCCGCAGGTACGTTAAGGTTCCTCTTAATTTGCGAGAATTAATATAGTTGGAGATGAACTATTTTAGTCATCTCTAGCATTCGCTTTTCCGAGAGACTGAACTCATCATTAGGTGAATATAAATGCACAAATTAACGTTACTGAAAAATATTACAAATCAAAATTAATACAGGCACAGCATAATTCAATCTCTTTTGGAAACATCTATCTGAATAACATAGTACAAGAAGCTTGAGGCTCACCCAAATATTTTTCCAATCATATTTTAAAAATACATAAATAAAATAATTTGTTTAAATAAAAATTTAAAAATAAAATATTACGCTGTATAATCGTGTATTAGACAGTGAATAAAGTGAATAAACTTGACCAGCCACGAGAATTATCCAAACCGTTATCCAACCCATGAACGAAACGTGAACTGGATCACGATGGAAAGAGAAGACCACGAGTGGTACCGGGAAGCCATTGGGATGGGAATGGAGCGGTGACCTGCCCCGCCAAACGTCCCGGAGGCTGCAGGCGACAGTGTTCCCCCAGTCCCTGCGGATATGAATAACTCAACGCCTTCGATTATTAACGATATTATCAGTATTATTCATCAGCGTTGGAAGTCGTTTGACGGGAATGGCAGGAGTCCTAGGAGGTGGGGCGGGGCCGGGCGGGGCCTGGTCCATCACCACCCGCGCGGCCCTGCTGCGCGTCGAAGAGGCACCGAGCCGCCCTCGTCATTAGCGTAATGCGGCGTTCGGGCGCGCGCTGGAGCTGGCGGGCGAGCGCGCGTGTGGATGCGTGGCCGGGGGAGGCGACGGGCAATGGATGGTGATAATTCTGATTCGGTGTTGTTCACGTTCTTATGCGAAGAAATAAAAGAGGTCATCTTCGTCAACATAGTATTTTTATTCAGATAGCCGGCTTTCGACGGCTTTGCCGTCATCATCGGTCTAAAATGTACAGAAAAATATAAATTAACTGCTAATAAAATACAAAATATGGTAGCAAATTAAATTATAATTAATAGATACATTTAAATTTTAACTGCTATTTGTAAAATAGCGGGTACTCCTTGCCTGGAGCGCGGACGTTAGTCAGTAGGGATTTACCAAGCTACCAGGCAAGGGAACTCAACCCAGAGGGAAGCGAGGATTCCCAAAGGCAGGCCTAAAACCTATGCGTACCCTGAAGGCGGCTTCACAATCGTTATTCGGCAAACAGCGAGCAACCACTCGCCGAATCCCGAGTAGTGTGGATGAGTTGCTTGCTATTTGTCGAGTAGCGAACGTTCGGTGTTCGCCCTACTCACTGCGTGTCGGTCTTTTGAACACATCAAAGGGAGCGAACATTCGCCGAACACGTCAGCTGCTCGGAATTGGGAGAGCACTAGCTCGCTGCTCAGCGAATGTACCGGTAGCGGTAGCTCTGTGCTTCAACTGATGTTAGTGCAGCGCCTCTAACCGGAAGGTCCTAGGTTCGAGTCCTGACGGCGGCAGGATTTTCGACAAAAGCTTTTCAGCTAGGTCGAATTCAGCGGCTGTCTGGAAGAGAATTCTAGCGGCCGGCTGCTCTGATCGATAGTTTTCCGTGGTTTCTACGATCAACACCAGGCGAATGCCGGAGCAGTACCTTACCAAACGGGCCACGGACCGCACGCGATCTGTCCTACCTCTTCCTTGTCCTATCCTCTCCCCTTACATACACACACTAACTTGCACTACACTACCACATATTCCGGGAGACTGGTCGGGAGCATAGAGCTTGTCCCGACTGGGGCGGAGCGCCGTTCGTGGGAGAGTCCTGGTTAGGAGGAAACCCCACTAGCCGACGGTAGGTTGGCGCCGGATCTCGCCATCCAGCGGGGGAAGATCACCGCCATCTCCCGAGAAAAAAACATGCACTACACTATCGGGACTAATGACCGAAGCAGTTGACGCGCCCGGAAACATGAAAAAATCAATCAATCAATCTCAGCGAATGCCGGATGTGTGGAGCCGTCGTGAGGCTCAAGAAGGGTTGCATCCGCAGGGCCTTCACCAGGGCATCCGTCGGGGCTCAGCCGCCAGGGTCCGCGCTCCAGCCGCCGCCGCGTTGCGCCGAAGAGCAGTCGCACTCGTCATTAGCGTAATGCGGCGCCTGGGCGAGCGCGGGCGCTGGGCGGGCGAGGGGCGTGGGGCGAGGGACGACGGCGAGGGGCGCCGGTCGATGCCGCGCTGTTTGCACGCGCGATTGGCCGCTGCCTAATTCATGGCGGCTGATTGGGCGCGCGCCCTCATTCATATGCAGCGCCGCGCCGCGCCCGTCCTCATCGCCCGGCCTCGCCCGTGTCCTCCGTTCGGCCCCAGGTGCGCTCGCCGCGCGCTGGAGCCGAAGGCACGACCAACCGCCACTGGATTCCCTCGGCCTTCGCGCGATTTTGCTTGGCAAAATCGATTCGAAAAAAAGATTCGGTGATAAACAAAAACTGCACTGCTCCAAATCTGGGGTTGCTTAAATGCAAGATTTCGGGGGGGGGGGGTCAAACTGCTCGCGGTGCCCCGCTAGTGGCTCGAGTGACAGTTTAAGGTTCAGTAGACTAGAGCCGTTCGCGCCCGAGCGCTTCTCGCATCCTCTCGTTGGGTTGGCTCAACAAGCAGCTGGCCGTGCCGGTGACTCACTGGGCCGCCCACTATAATAGCACTGCGCTACGAAATATTTTTATATGATGATGAGTGCAAGAGTCCTGTTAACATATAATTTTTACATTATAATCCTTATTACGCACTTAATAAATTAAAATATTAAAAATACCTTTAAAAACGTTGACTTAAACTTTCAAACATGCTCTTAGAGCTGAACTATGTGTATAGAAAACAGTGGAGAGTATATGCACTAACTGAAAATGTCTAGTTTTGCAAAGATTTTGTTTTTCCTCTGGCTTACAAAAATTCACATTTTAAGGTTGTTGTTGTAATTATTATTATTATTATTATTATTATTATTATTATTATTATTATTATTTTGATTCAAGTTCATCTTTAGAAGTTGAGTTACACATTGTTTTGTAAGCTTTATTACACAAGATAATTATGATTTAACCTTTTCAGGGTCGATGAAAAGAGAGTCGTCAGTAATTACCCCTTTAAATCATAAATTCTTAATTTCATAATTTAATCATTAAATCTTTAATCATTAAACATTATGCCAACTTTTGTATTCTACTCATTAATACAGCTGCCAAATTAGAAATGAAATACACATGTAGGAAATTTTCGGTTCTACGTCGTAGATAGACGTAGATCCGACGCCGATCTACCGTCGGCTAGTGGGATTTTCCCTAACCAGGACTCTCCCACCAGCGGGGCACCGCACCAGTCGGGACAAGTTCTAAGCTCCCGGAATATGTGGTAGTGTAGTGCATGTTAGTGTAAGTGTGTGTGTAAGGGGAGAGGATAGGACTAGGAAGAGGAAGGACAGATCGCGCGCGGTCCGTTGCCCGTTTGGTAGGGTACTGTTCTGGCATTCGCCTGGTGTTGATCGGAGAAACCACGGAAAACTACCGATCAGAGCCGCCGGCCGCTAGAATTCTCCTCCAGACAGACTGAATTCGACCTAGCTGAAAAGCTAGTGTCGAAAATCCTGCCGCTGTCAGGACTCGAACCTAGGATCTCCCGGTTAGAAGCGCTGCCGTGACATCAGTTGATGCACTGAGCTACTGCTCCCGGTTCTCTACTTGACGCATTGTGTTTCGTGGTAAAAACCAATATATGCAACACGGGCGCGAAATGATTCCCGCATTCGTCTCTTTATCGTCGACAAACTTGACTCGTGCGTTAATCACGTTTCGCGCCTTGTTACTTAAACTCCTACAGTAAACCCTCGTTAGCATGAACTCTTACCACGAATTTCGCCGTAAAACGAACAAAATTCGGTTCCGGCAAGGTATTACCGCAATATGGACATTTATAATACTGGGAGAACACAAATATTTATAACACGAACTTCGATTATTTCGGTTCCTTGGAATTAGTGTTAATGAGGGTTTACTGTATTTACGGAAGGTACGCAGCACGTACACTGATCAAGAACCACAAATAAAATTCGCTCCTATAACACTGCAATAACTGACGTTATAACGGAAAATGTTACGAGTGTGGAATTTCCAACCTCGACTCCGAGCTGGTAGACGTCAAATTGCTACGTTCATAAATTGGTACGACATTTCATTGCGTTACACTGTACTAAGTCCCACTTTCCGGCCGCTTTGAGACACGGAAACAGCCAAAATGCGACGTAGTGTAAAATCAATTATGTATTTTAACGAAAACAGACTTCACGAATAGTGCAATATCATAGTACAGTACAAACAGATAGTTTAACACAATAGTTTAACACAACAGATAGTACAACAGTTCTTTACTTACCAAGAATATAAAAAGGTTTTTTTCTCCATAACGCAACATGTGAATAGAACATTCTTAATTGCGAGCGTCATCTGCCTTAGAGCCTTGCAGTCGTATGAAGTCAGTTCTCGGAGCTGTATAGAACTGAGTGAGAGAATTCAGTCGATATGCAAAGTGTGATAATGAGGGGAGGGAAATATTTGTATTCTTTATTCAAATCGAAACTATTTGATTGCTACTGAATTTTTGCCAAGTTTTCGGGTATCTAACAAAACCATAGACACCTTTCGCGTAATCGGAGACTGCCCAATTTTCATTAAATTTCTGCGCGCATTGGAAATTAGTTATGTAGATTCTATGATCCCCATTTTCGGAAATTGGTTCACCACTTCCTCCAGCTTCAATATCAAAGTGCTTATGTAATAACGTCAATCCGATTAACCTTTTCTCAAGCATTGCTGTTCGAAGCCAAGATTTTACGTTTTGTAATGGTGTGAAATTGACAACGTAATGAATCACTTGAATTTGTGACTGGTTAAGTACTGAAAATCTAGAGGATATTGAGAATAGTTGAATATACTATATTTCTGTCACAGCTTTCAAGAGTTTTTTGAGTCGGTAAAAGAAGAGACCGGAAAATTATAGGCATATGGGTTTATTAGCAAATTTCAATTATTTTTTCAATGTTTACCTCGTTAAGTTTTAAATTTTGTATATCTTGGCTGACTTCCAGTAAATTAACTTTGGTTGAGACAGTTTAGTTCTTTAACGTGAACGGAAATGAAACTAATCACATTCAGATTCACAGTACAACAAGAAATTAAAAATTTTTGCCATAAATATGTCAGCAAACTAGAAAACCATATAAATGTACTAGCCATAAACTTATGGACAATAGTTTAGAAGTCAAAAGACTGAAAAAGTTAAACCATTGGATTTGCCAAATAGATTTTAAAATGACAATAGTGATAATACTGTAATAAAATCAACATCAATTGTTTTGTCAACATGTGCTTGTTGATGTAATATGATAAAGGAAGATCACCAGTGGGTGACCTTTCCATGCAAGTTTGTATTTTCTAACAGCATATTTACTTATTGTTCTTGTTTTGAACAGATTGTAAATTTACAGATTTAAATTTTAAAAAATTCAGATTGCCAACAAAGAGGAGAAAACACACTTTGTTTTGATTTCTGGAAAGAAACTTGGTTAACGAGTAATGACCTGCCAATGACAATTGTCTTCAGGAAAGCTTTTATGACGGTCGTAATATGATTTAAATTCCACATTACTGATAAAATGTACCGATTAATGTTTTTAACAACAACAAAAACAACAACAACAACAATAACAATGTAATTCTATTTCTTTTAATTCCATAGTTTACTATTTATTTTAAAGACTGATTAATTGCTAGTTCTAAGTGATTTTAAGTAAACAGAGTATGTGTTTATTTTTCTCTCTCATTTGAACCTTTGAAATCGGACAGGTAATTTTAACATCTTTCAAAAACTCGCCGCAAGATCGTAAAAAATTCTTTTCCCACGAAACAAGTTGTATCTATCAAGATAAGCATGTTATTTTCGTTTTGTAACTTCAAAACCTGATTCGGGATAATGAATTCATCAGATCACGGTCTCTGTTGAAGCCTTACAGAGGTCGCGCATCTTCGAAGGCTTTTGTTCTCATTGACAATACCCCGTGCATTTAATCTTTCCCTCATGTCTGACGGAAGCAATGAATTTTTTACTTCGTTTTGTTTTCTTTAGCCTTTTGGTTTTCAATCTGAACCCTTATTGTGTTGGAAGACTATAGAGAGACAGTTAATGCTTTTAACGAACATTTAATAAATTGATTGGTCGATCAATCCAGTAGACGCGTCAGATTTTGTTTTCCTCCGCTTACGTGTTGTGATGAAAAAAATACTACAATGAGGGAGCAGTATTAAGAAGATCGTGATTATCCAAAATCGGACTTTGGAATTATTATTAGCAATTTCTTTTAAAAGATGGTTAGTAGAGTGCAACACTTGTGTGTATTGCCAATAAACTAATAGCATTTACAATCACTCTTACACTGGCCTATATAATACATATTAACACACCATTTAGAGAATACATACCAAAACGAGATTCGCATATATAGTATGTAGAAACGTTTGCTTATTAACAATCGAATACGGGGGGGAGGGGTCAAAGACGGGTACTAATAGGGTTGCCAACCGTCTTTCATTGACGTCAATTGTTCTCTCGTCCTTCTTTGTATTTCCTTTGTAGTTCTTTGAGTAAATTTTTAACATTTGCTGTCATTTATTTTATCACATGACTTAGATATGCTACGTTATATCGTTGTATTGTGAACGAATCTTTTTACTTGAATCGCAAATGTACAGCAGAAAGAAACAGAACTCATGTTAGTCTAAATTAAAATTAATTTTAAAAAAATGCATTGATGCGTTGTTGTTGTTTTTGCTTTTTTGCTTTTCCAGTGTCCCCTTTTTACATTAACATAGTTGACAACTCTATATCCTAATGTAATTTTTTACCTCTTTTAATGTACTTAAGGAGTTGATGGTTCATCGCTTAAGACTTTTAATATTAGAACCATTCCTAACTCTGAGTGATAATTTCGTCTTTCAACGACTATCGGTGGTCTACAAAACAGTTGCAATGCGTAATCGCTTCGAAAGCTCCCGTGATTTCTTACAGCATCGTTTCTAATAACACGTTGCAATCTTATTTTAGTATTTGATGATGTAATTATGTAATCGGATTGACATTGTTGCAGGTTGTAGAAGATGAGTTATGTAATCGGATTGACGTAGTGATTGTTGAACTAGTTCTTCAGAAAGTACGTAGCTATCTATATCCTCGCTAAAAGGACCTCAAGTACAGAATATGATCAAAATATGACTTTGCCATACATAACAAACTAACAATATTTTAACACAAACTTGCTAAAAATAATTGTAATATATGGCTAAAAACTACGTATATAAATACATATCGCTTAAATATATATATATATATATATATATATATATATATATATATATATTGTAACGAATATTGCGTCATCCCCCGGCGCCACTCCGAGGTGCCTGTGGGTTACGTCATCTGCCGGCGATCACGAGCTGCCCGTGAGCGGGGGGGTTGCATCACCTGCCGGCGGATCACTCCAGAACAGTCGCGGCGTCCGGAAGGTTCTGGATTGTCTTGACAGGTATAAATACGCGACGGCCGGCGACCGCGAGTCAGTCTTGAGTCCGCAGTGGAAGCTGAACTGTGAAGTGTGTGCATCGCGGTGAATAGCTGTGCAGTGAGTGTGCTCAGTGAAGTGAACCGTGGTCAGTGCATCGTACTGTGGTCGGTGACGTGAACTGTGACCCCGCATCGAACTGTGCAGTGAACTGTGACCAGTGTTTAGGACTGGTTAAATACGGAGAAGTGTAGTGTAAATAACTGAAGAGAAGTGTAGTGTAAATAAAGCAAGAGAAGTGTAGTGTAAATAACTGAAGAGAAGTGCAGTGTAAATAAATAATCAAGTGTTTTCAGTTTTAAAAAAAAAAATTTTTTAAAATATATATATATATATATATTTTATATATATATATATATATATATATATATATATATATATATATATTCCTTTAAATATATTACAATTTATTCTGAGAAACTCTGTTGTCTCTATTGCTGTTTGTCGGTACCGGAATGACGTAGGTATTATACCCGCACATTTTCCCCGAGACGCAGTTCCCCCTCTCTGCAATTAGAAATTAATCGGATAGTGTGAGTCGCAGCAACCACTGTTTCAACATTACAAGTACAAGGTGCTGGAAAATTATATATATTTGCCGTGTACTTTAGACCGCATAAGACAGTGGATTGTTTTAGCTCATGCTTACAATTGAAATATTATTTAATCGCGAAAATGGCAGAGTTAGGACAAGGTTCCTCACAGGAGCTACCTCAAACGCCTCCCAAACAGGTGCGTTTATTGGTTTCATAGAGGAGAGAGAAAAATAATAGCCAGAGTTGCGGAAATGTGCGAAACTGAAAAGGAGACACATTCATTACTTCATGATATTCCTCAAACATTGAAACGGGCGTCTACTTATATTAAGATTAGTAAATCCACTATAAAGAGAATAAAAGCTGAAAAATCAAGAAAACCCCCAACTATACTCCAGTAACACCTGGCAAAAAGAGATAACATACGCGAGTTTAAGCGCGTTTTCTTCAGCTCTTTAATCTCCTTATATTTAATCATAATTCATTAAAGGTGGGACAAGGAGTGTTGGTTCCCACCCTTACCTTTAAGTTTTGCATAAAATGGGCTCTTTTTGGAAGAGAGTCCAAAATAAAAGAACGCTGTTCCTGGAGAGAGAGCAGATATTATGGACTGGATATCTTGATATATTGTTAAAATGAAGAACTTGAGGAAGAAAACGGAGAGGTATTTTATTTGGATGAGTCGTGGATCGACACCAATTTAATGTACTATTAAAAATATATTTATGATTCTTATTGAATATCTGCCGAAAATTTCTGATTATGCTCATTTGAACAACCAAATTTGTCACACACTATATGACAATGAGTAAAATTTATTGAAATAAGTATATATTATTTATAAAAATTATATTTAAATAACGATTAAATTTTAAATTTTCAAATTTCATTGATAATATTAGAGGAGTTCCTGAAAGAAGTAACTTTTGATTTTCATACGTGAATCTGTTACCTGCATGCACAGACCTTTATATCGGTTGTCACGTAAGTAAGTCGATAAAAAAGTCTGTTCGTGTGACACGTGGGAATATTTCCCGTATATCTGCCGCAGGTTTTATCGCTTCCAAACAAAAACCAAACCTACATGCTATTTGTCCCATTTGCTGCGACCAAGAGTGAGTTTGTCTTTAAATAACTGTGGTACCGTGACGGACGCAATGGAGATGGCGTGCAGGATGCGATACGCCCGGCGGTCGTGTTCGATTAAAAGTGTCCATTAAGACCAATTTCCTCCGAACTGGGTCGGCGCGATAATAGTTTCAATGCATGCGCGGGTCCCGTGTGCACATTGGCCTAAAGCGAAAGTCGGTTGTTCTTACTCCGGAGCGTGTCGTGACATGACCACGCGTGGGGGTAGAGACGAATCAACCTTCTTCTTGGAACACATTGATTTTCGTCCAAAAACGTATTACTTTCTGGTGGATAATTTATCACAAAAAATAACGACTGTTTACCTCACGAGGAAAATTTCACTCTCCACATCGGAAACACGAACTACCGTCTTGTAAGCGATGAAAGAAATGGTTTTAGTACATTCTGATTCGTTGTTAGGAGTAGTGCTCGTACGTTCTTCTATCAGGTCTATCAAGAAAGCTAGTGTGTTCAGGAAGTAAAACTTGACAATTCACTTGGCATGTTCAAGTTTGTAGGATGCTCCGGTCTTTGGATTCTGTGATTAACATAAGACGCCTTTGAGTTTGGGTCATCACGGATTCTAACGCATTTTATGTCAAAATGCTTAGTTCTCTGATCTTGAGGCTGTCCGCACAGATTTTATGATCTTGCGCCGTACGAAATTCAATTGTTCATGGGAGAGCATTTAGGGGTAAGATCCAAAACCACTTTTCTGTGTTTTGTGATAATGCTGAGAATTTGAGAATGGCATTTCTTCATTCATTATAATTAGAGCCTGGAAGTTGAAATATTTATTATACCTAAAATAGACAAAAGATATTTCTTTTTATTAAAAAAGACATACAAAAAAGGCATTTATTCTGGATAAAGAAGCAGAAAAACACGGGAAACATTGAGAAATCACAATTTAAAAGTAATTATTGTACAAAAGTTAATAATTAAATTCATTCACATTTTATTCTAACTCTAAAATTTACATTAGAACTTACCCCGGAATGAAATTACGTTTTCTTTGTAATCTTTATTGTACATGACCATCCGATATGACGACAACGAATTTATTTTACTCGCGACACTGTCTCTACGAAATGGTATTGTTGACTCCTTTTTGAATCTTGAAATGGTATCAGTGAAAAAGTAATTATACATTTCGTTCTTCGCACTTGTGTAATTGTCAGAAGGGAAGAGAGAATAGGAAGGAACTGACAAGAGTCATTTATAGAGACAGGTTTGTCCTCAATAGGGATACTAGGCCATTCGCAAACATTGTTTGAGATTTCTCGTGAGAGAACAAGTCTGTCAGCATCAATGAAAAATCTCTTCACTTCTATCTTCTCCCTCTCCCCTTTACATTTTTGATACAACCTGACACTGAAACCTTCGCGATCCCAGAAAGACAATATACTATTTTGCCGTCATGTTTTCCAGGATTGCAGGTACTTTTCCAGCTTGAGAAAGATGGGTGCCAGGAGGAAAAATGGAAAAAAAAATTGCGAAAAAGGCGCAAGGCTAAAAAAGGTCATCAGAAGTTAAAATGGTTGAAAAAAGCAAAATTGAAATCTAGTAAAAATCTTCTGAAATACAATGAAGTAATTCCTTTTCTTAAACCGTCATAAAATCGTAACAATAATAAAAAGTCATTTTGCCAAACTTCTGGGCTCTATTTATAATAATATACAAGTATCCCAGAATAAATATTCCAAATTTCGAAGGCATGTAGGGGATAGTCCAATATAATATTTTTTGTCAATGAACACGCGGGAAATTTCATATAACATAGTTACACTTGTCTTTGGTCCAGATTGTTAGGCAACCCAACATACTTTGTTGTTTGGCGGGTATACGAAATCTTTTTGACTGCGACAGTACGTTACTTGCCAGACACCAGTGTCCGATGTTACCTATATCTCAGGGGGCAACTCTCACACCTGTCACTTTGTTAAGTTAATTTGTTTTATTCACACTGTATCCAAAGAACCATTGACGATACAAAACTTTCTTGAAAGAACACATTCTGTAATATTGGATGGCACACAATGCTTTAAATTTACAACACAAATATTACAATTTCAAAACGATGATATTAATGTTCTTACATTTGACAAGAATTGATACATTATTTATATAATTACTCTAGAAATATACAAATGTATAACTGAACTACTGCGCGACTACATGTTTTAGAAGAATATTGAATTTGCGGAGGGGAAATCATTGAAACAAAAAAATTATTATTATATAATTTTTTCTTCGGTTTGCAGGAACTTAGCTTTATTTACAATTTGTTTAAAAAACATATTTTTTTAAATTCACGAAAATGAGGTTCAAACTTCAAATAAATTAGTTTCTTAAAATTAAAATATTAACGACTATGGTCCTTACTAGGGGACCAGAAGCGGACCACAAAGGCGAGAAAAAATATCACCTGTATAGAAAATATTGGAACATACATTAGATTGAAGACCAGATAAATGGATGGGTGGTTACTAGATAGAAAGACTTTGTTTGATGAAAAATATTCTATGTTACGAGCCACGAAAGTATGTCATGTTATTTTACAAATTTGTCAGAAATGCAATTTAAAAAATAATAAATCTTTTGTTTTCAGGCGCATGTATTACCCCGGCAGCACACCCGCGTTTTTCTGTAACGTTGGTGCACGCACCTGGTCTCACAGACCCTTCTGCTTGCCCTTAATTCAATTTCCCCTTAAAATTTCGATCAAAGGAGTGTACTAGAAAAAAGATAGATATTATTTTCAATAATGAGATATATTTTTAAATAATTGATTGGTGTATTTAGTGGTTTGAATACATATTAACAAACTGAAAAAATGAAATAGTCTGAAATATTATTTTCATTGCATTTGGTACATTTTATGTTTCTGACAACTCTTCATTGCTTGATTTACAAACTATTAGTGAATGCTCGAAACAAATAAACTTTGCGTATTTGACACTAAAATTTTTTTAATTTGCGTAAAGTTCTGAACGAAAAACGAGACCCGTGCAACGTTTTGGTATGTCTCACCCCTAGAAAGGATAACAATGCTCACTTTCTCAAAAGAAGTGTGACCCATATCTGTGGAAATAAAAGGTATCTGGATGCAGTAGTCACGGGCCATCAAACTGCAATCACAATATTAGAGAAAAGTATTCCGGGGTCTCTCACACCACCTGTATGCACAGCCGGGTGAATATATTTGTTTATGAATTGGCCTGGAACGAGCCTATAGTCAGATCAATATATGCCATAGGCCAATATCTGAAACAGTAACAGGCAACGCCTTTCGTTTGTCATTATCTATATGTCTCGCATTTTGCGTAACTGATCACATATCTGAAAGTGCTTGAATCTAGAAAACCACTCTTAGATTATATAAATTCGAGAAACATTAATTTGCGATACACCTACTGACTCTGATATTGTCGAGATACATAGTAAACAGACTAAAGAACACTGTTTCCTAGAACTCTTTTAAATTTATTCATTTACTTGGGGGAATTTTAATTTATGTATTTGTTGTCAGAATATATATCATCATATAAGAGACAAAATTCAGTCTGAAAATACAATAAGATAAGAGAAACTGCAACAATTTGTTAAATGTAACCTTTATTTCTTTTCTTTGCTTCTTTCTTTCTCTTTTAATTTCTTTCTTTTTGTATATTTATTCCTTCATTTATATCTTTCTTTTTTCCTCTTTTTCTCTTCTTTCCTTCCTTTCATTTTCTCACACTTGCTCATACTTACTCTCACAGAAAATACATACACAATCACACACGAGCATATACACACTGGCTATTAAAGATAGTAAAGGACAATTTTATGCCATCTCCATTTATGCCACCGCCATCTCCCGAGAAAAAAGCATGCACTACACTAACGGGACTAATGACCGAAGCAGTTGACGCGCCCGGAAACACGAAAAAATCAATCTCTCGCAAACGCACACAAACTCACTCTTACGCTTGTACGCATTCATTGCGTACGCCGTCACTCAAACACTCGCTCACATTCTTTCAAAACATTGCAACATAAGTTCTTTCTCAGTCTTCAGCTTTCCGCACGTTATTTGGGAGTTTATCTTAAATTAAAAGTTATACCAACAGTTTTTTTGGAGATAGCCATTTAAATGTTTAGAGGCGGTGTCATGTAGGTAGGTACTAAACTAAGTCACGCTGTGTATGCTACCCAGTGGTCTAGGTCTCACCTGAACGGTTAGCTCGGCAGTATTGAGCCACATTCTTAATGTCCTCTACCGAATCAATATGTCAACTTATTTGTGTCAATGTGTATCACAAGGTTCGATGTTTGGTCCACTGCTGTGTAATTAGGTCCTTACAATTCCCTCCTCAGAAGTGACCAATATCATAGGCTTCGCGCACTTGTACATACCCACTCATACAGTCTCTCGCAAAAACCGGTAGCGGTAGCTCAGTGCATCAACTGATGTCACTGAAGCGCTTCTGACCGGGAGGGCCTAGATTCGAGTCCTGACGGCGGCAGGATTTTCGACACTAGTTTTTCAGTTAGGTCGAATTCGGTCGCTGTCTGGAGGAGAATTCTAGCGGCCGGCTGCTCTGATCGGTAGTTTTCCGTGGTTTCTCCGATCAACACCAGGCGAATGCCGGAGCAGTACCCTATAAAACGGGCCACGGACCGCGCGCGATCTGTCCTTCCTCTTCCTTGTCCTATCCTCTCTCCTTACACACATACTTACACTAACATGCACTACACTACCACATATTCCGGGAGATCGGTAGGGAGCTTAGGGCTTGTCCCGGCTGGGGCGGTGCCCCTCTGGTGGGAGAGTCCTGATTAGGGGGAAACCCCACTAGCCGACGGTAGGTCGGCGTCGGATCTCACCATCCAGCGGGGGAAGATCACCGCCATCTCCCGAGAAAAAAGCATGCACTACACTAACGGGACTAATGACCGAAGCAGTTGACGCGCCCGGAAACACGAAAAAATCAATCTCTCGCAAACGCACACAAACTCACTCTTACGCTTGTACGCATTTATTGCGTCCGCCGTCACACAAACACTCGCTCACATTCTTTCAAAACATTGCAACATAAGTTCTTTCTCAGTCTTCAGCTTTCCGCACGTTATTTGGGAGTAAGTTATTGAGGGATGCTACGAGCACTTTGGATAAATTTATTACAGTAAAGTTTATCTTCTAAGAAATATTGTAGCATTGGCAACGTCTTGCTGGGTCTATGCTGGTTAGAAAATAATGCTACGTTATCGTTTAATTTGCAGCGATGCAATACTCCTCACATTTGTTATTATCATTTATTTTTATAAATATTTTATTTCGAAATGGAATTAAGCAGATTTATTTCATTTCGTTAATTCCAACGTTTCATTTTTCAAAATAAATATTGATAATACGTAAAATGAAAATATTGCTGAAATGAGATTTTTAGAAAAAATATTCTCTCAATTCCGACTGTATTTCCTCAGTACATACATTTTGTTATTTGAGACAACACGGCGTGTTTTCTGCTTTATGCTTCATGCATATTAAATAGACTCGCGCTGGGAGAAACGACTTCTTTTAGAAGACAGCATTTTCTCAACTTCTTTACTTTCTGTTTTTTCGTCTATAAGAATTTAAGATCGGAGAGTTTCTATGTTCTCCAGAGCCTGTGGAGGGAGAATGAGCTTATAAGAAAAGAAAAACAGAAAAAGTGAATAAAAGAGATTATTAATTCATTCGAACCCACACATGTAAATGGCGAATAACTAACTACCTTTACAATTATTTCAAGCCAGAAAAATACCCTATTTGACTATTTAAATAAGACATACTATTTGTGGCTATATGATGATAATTACTACTATTTGAAGATATGGATGATACCAGGGAGGGGCGTTGCGTTGCGGAGAGTGGCGTTGCGTAGCGGGGAGTGGCGATGTGTAGCGGGGAGGGGCATTGAGTATAGGGGAGGGGCGTTGAGTAGAGGGGAGTGAAGTTGTCGCAGCTGAGAGTGGCGTTGCGTCGCGTGTAGTGGGGGTGGCTTGGTAGCGGGGGGGAATTGCGTAGGGGGAGGGGCGTTGGTAGCGGGGAGTGGCGTTGCGTAGCGGGGAGTGGCGTTGCGTAGCGGGTAGTGGCGTTGCGTACGGGGAGTGGCTTGCGTAGCGGGGAGTGCGTGGTAGCGGGGGGCATTGCGTAGCGGGGAGGGGCGTTGAGTAGAGGGGAGTGAAGTTGCGTAGCTGTGAGTTTCGTAGCGGACAATGGCGTTGGGAAGTCAGAGTGGCGTTACATAGCGGTGGGTGGTGTTTCTTAGCAGTGAGTAGCATTTGGGGGGAAGGCCGGGGGACGTAGTGTGGCGGGCGGGGAGGAAAGAGCGGGAAAATGGAAGGGGCAGCGCATGACGAGGAGTGGACGGGAGCAGAGAAAGTCGGCGTGACGGAGCCTACCAATCCTGGCTTACTCGCTCTCTGACAATGACGCGTTGAATCCGTTACTCACAATGGCCCCGAATGGGTAGTAACATCCCATGCAACAAATAAAGATAAAATAGTGTGAAAAATATATCAATGAAAAATTAAAATTTCAGAACAAGCCTAAAATATGGGAGAAAATACTTTTTTGGGAAAAGGGAAATATTGGCACAAGAGTCACATGAATATTACACATCATGAAAACATTCGACTCACACAGAAAATTTTGAACATATTAATAAATAAGATGTTTATTCATTTGATGTTTTATTCTTATTTGCCTCAAAATATTTGCAAACTCTTCTGTGGGTATAAACGTTGACGTGGCAAGGGTGGAAACAGTGCAGTTACTGTCACGGCAGCCCACAGTGAGGCGCTGGAGGGGGAGGGTCGAAGGGTGCGCGGCAGCGTCGACCGGAAGTGACGGCCGCGACAAGCGAGGTACGGCCGCGTGCGGCGCGGGCGCGGGTCTGAAATAACAAATAGATTAATTATGCAGTTTTTCATCAGCGCCTCGGGCGATAGCGCGCGTAGCTGTTATCTTTGCATCAGTGGCGGCGGCGGCGGCGCGCGCACCGCCCTGTTTGCCTTTCAGATTTCCGCCGCAGCCGCGAGCCGGGGGCGGCGGGGGCGGCGGGGGCGGCGGGGGCGGCGGGGGCGGCGGGGCGGCGGGGGCGGCGGGGCGGCGGGGGCGGCGGGGGCGGCGGGGGCGGCGGGGGCGGCGGGGCGGCGGGGCGGCGGGGGCGGCGGGGCGGCGGGGCGGCGGGGGCGGCGGGGCGGCGGGGCGGCGGGGCGGGGCGGCGGGGGCGGCGGGGGAGGGGGCGGGGGCGGCGGGGGCGGCGGCGACGCGAATCGTGTACCGCTGCGTTGCGCCGATTCAACAAACAGCGCGCTCGCAGGCGTACAGCCGCGTGCCGGGCGAAGGGCGATGGGCGATGGGTGAAGCGGGCACATCCGGCGCGCGGGGCCAACGGGCGGTGTGGGCTCTGCGTTGGAAGCACGTGCGGGGGTGGGGGAGAGGGGGAGACAGGTGTAGCCCGCGGAAGCACCGAGTGTGGTGCGGAAAGAGGGCTGTACGCTTTGGATCAGAGTTGGCTACAAATGTAGAACGAGAACTGCGACTGTCTGTGCAAGGGAGTGAGTGGGATCCTCGAATGCGCAGGTTTGAAGGGTTTGAGTTGTTGTTTGATGGAGTGTGAATAACGTTCGTTGAGGCGATTGATTTAGAATGAGGCAAAGGAAGAAATCAGCATCGTGCAATAGAGATAGTATACGGGGTGAAATCTCCTATATCGGACACGTGCGAGACCGCAAAAATGTTCAACTATGTTCTGCTTGAGAGAGGTTCTGTAAACCATTCAAAGATTTTCCGTAGATCATTAAAATCGTCCGCTAAAAATAGATTGATTAAAATTCTCCATTCAGAAATAAGATGTATTCCCTATGCTGTTGCAATATGTGATTATTGATGAAGGTTAGATCCAAAATGAAAAATATCTCATGTTCGGTCTGATGTTACCTACAAATAGGAATACTTCCTATTACTTGGAGTTTACTCATATTTATTTCAAATTTGTCTTATGACAGCCACAATTCATAGAATTAATTTTGGATAAATTTTGTTAGTATGCTTTGCACCAAGTATGTGATTTACATTAAAGAAAGTTTTTATATACAGAACACATGAAATTTTTTTATGATGGGTCGTGGCAAAATTAATTCATTTTAATATTTTATATCTCTAGTCAAATAGGATGCAACATTTCGCTCAAAATTGTGGTATTTTTATGTAACAATTTTCTTATAGTAAGCATCCTGGAGGAGGAATAGATATCGTTGTGATAACAATAAAAATTTATCATTGTAAGAAAATAACTATTGGTATATTGCACATTCACCTGCAGGTACAACTTGCAATAATTTCTTTAGTCACAGGAGTGGAAGAAAAATCTGCGTTGTGGGATGCATCAGCCCCTTAGGAAACAATTTTTTAATTTTCAAAATTTTCAACGTTTCCTTTCATGCAAAGCGGTGCAATTTACACTCTTCTAATAAATAAGAAAAATGTTTAGTGTGTCATATTAAAGCTATTTATTCTATAATTTTGAAATGAAGTATAGTATCATAGTGAATGGGTCAAGAGCATTAGACAATCGTCTCTTTGTGGTTACCCAGAGTACCAAGAACCGAAATTCAATATTTTTGACCATATTATGATCAATTTACACTCTTCTAATAAATAAGAAAAATGTTTAGTGTGTCATATTAAAGCTATTTATTCTATAATTTTGAAATGAAGTATAGTATCATAGTGAATGGGTCAAGAGCATTAGACAATCGTCTCTTTGTGGTTACCCAGAGTACCAAGAACCGAAATTCAATATTTTTGAACACTGAAGTAGTAAATCAAATATTTTAGCCATTCATTGCAAAAAATATTTAAAAATGAAAAAAAAATAATTTCATTATTTTGAACACTTTTCAACACATATTTTATATTCAACATAACTCGAAATTTATTTTACACGAGAGTGCATTTTTAAGTGAGTTTTCTTTTAGAAGGTGTTCCTTCTACATCTGCGGCATCCTTGTCACCTATCCAGAACTATTTCTTTAACGTCTTTTGAGATGTTAACGTCTTTTGAGATGTGATGTACTACATTTCACATTTCGTACCATTGTTAAAAGTTACAATTTCTGTCTTATGCAGAGGACCGTCAATTTTCGTGTCTTTGTCAATAGTAGAAAGAAGTACAGATAGTGATATGGCTGGTTTTAAGATGTCATTGTCACCTCCTTTACAACGCCGGAGATGCTTCAATTTACTTCTCTTTGTTTCTTGGGAAGAATTACAGAGAAGTATCCAGTTTGTTCTTATGTAACGTTAAAAAATGAACAATTGTGCTGTTACCCACCACTAGCAGTATTCACAACTTACCTAAAATAAATCTCAAGAACTGAGGTATGCTTAAGGAGCCTTCCTTGCACATCCGGCTTATCTAAATTTTAGGGACGACTAATGCTGACATCAGGTAGACTGGGCAAACAGAGAAACATATGTTAACGGCATTTTCATTGCAGGCTCTGAATAGGAAAGTTATCAGAAGAGATGACATGGAACCGCATCGTCGATAGTTCGCCGTGTTTTCGAAAAAATACGAAGAGGAAATGCCTTTGGGTCGATTTAACCCGACACACTGTCCTATGATCCATATGTGGTTCTTGATGGTTTGGGTCCATATGTTTTTATGATTCGTATGTGGGACTTGATGGATTTACTACGCCCATGAACCCCATGTGGGTCACAGACGTTTACAATTTCCACGGCAAGTTTTTCCATTGAACTTCCGTGACTGCACAGATTTTAGCTTGAACTTGCTAGGACGGTCATAGAATTTAGAAATGCGAGATATGTGGAAAATATTTTTATTTTTGAGAATATTACTGTAAAACTGTCTTACAGTCAGGAACGTTTGGACGTGGGGAGATATTTTAATGTTCTCATAGGGGCAGGGAACGTGTGAAGAATTAATTATACAAGCGTGTCCCTCACTGAAAGAGACTAATGATTAATTAATAGTTTATGTGTGCGTATTTCTTGGATTTGATAAACATAATTTTATTTCATGTGCACGAACAATTTGTGGTTAAAGTGTTATTTTTAAAACATATTTTAAATGATGAAAAATATGAAATGGAATAGGTACGAGATGATTTACGAATAATCAAGGGCTACTTGATCTGTTTGATTGATAATTTTGACTTTCTTAATGTCTTCCATTTATTACTCGAGCTTGAAATCCTCCACACGATCGGCTTGTTGAAAACCAGCCGTTGATCGACATTTTAGATAGCACTCGCCATACTAAGTGGATACAATTGCTCTTTTAGCTTGATATATTTTTTAGCTACTTTCTGAATATTCTCCTCCTGACTGACTTGAGTAAAGATCCTCTCTTTGAGAGTCTTGCATGTATATCCTCCCCTTTAATCGATTTGTACAGAGATTATTCACTCGACCGACATACCCAAGATATCCAAATGATTAATTTGTGTGATATTCTCCACTTGATCGTCTTACCTGAGATCTCCTACTTGATCGACTTGCAGTAATTCCCTGTATTTCATCGACTTTCGCGGAGATTCTCCACTTTACCGAGTTGCTTGAGAACTCCCTCTTGATCGACTTGCTTAAAATCCTCCACTTAATCCTCCGGCGGTCGCTTTGAAAATTGGAACACGGGTGGTCGCTTGGATTACAATTGTAATCCATTGTAAAGAAATTCTTATTAATAATATTCTAAGAAAAATTTATCTTAAAGTTCAAATATAGACAAGTAATGGTGTCTTAACAACTGATCAGTTACAAAATACCATTAAATTTATTATAATGTTGCTATATTAAAAATTCTATGAAATACTGCACAAAATTGCATGTAATATGCCTTTAAATACATATTCTCAAATATTTGCGAGATGATGTTTGTTTTTGAAAATTCTTTTGCTCTATAAATTTTGGGCACTTGATATACTCTACATTACGATTATTAAGTAAAGTAGTTTTACAGAATTGTTTAAACATCTGGGGCATGTTTTGTGAACGTGATTCAATGCTAAGAACAGATGAACATCTCACACATATTTTCTTAATGTGTTCTGAGCACACCCACTGAACACACTCCATGCAATACTGTCAAGTGTTCTTGTTTCGTTGAAGTCCAAAGAGATGACAACGTCCACTTTGCTCTTTGGTGACTCCGCGGACCTCTCGGTCCCTTCTCGGATTCCCAGCAGAAGTCTGTGTGTTCTTATTGCTGTCGGCGCCGTTTTTTCTCTCGATCAAGCGTTTCATAAGTGACAAAGCAATATTATTTAGAAATACCTTCCTAATCAATGTTTCTCCACTGTTGTTCTTTGCATAAACATTCACAGCATTGATTGAAGCGCTATTCATCATGTCTGTGTAGGTCAGAAACTGAACTGCGTGTAGTCGCGTGGATTACTATTGTAATCCAAGCTGTTTCCGGGGCTTATCGCTCGTGCAGCAGTAATTACTAGAATCATATTTCGTATATATTATATAGTGCAATAGATGGTGCCTTCTACGAAAGTTACAGAAAAATCTTTGTCAAAAGTTTATCAACTGTTGGTGTAAACAGCAAACGAATAAGTCTAGATTACAGCAGTAAACCACGCGATCACTTAATTGGCTCTTGCGGGCATCCTCTGATTGATGGGTTTCCGCGAAGATCCAACACTAGATTGATAGGAGCGGAGATCTTGTACTTTATCGCCTTTCGCTATGATTCTGCTTTTGATCGACTTGCGGGGAGATCTTGCATTTAACCGACTTGGGCAGAAAGTCTCCAATTTTTGGACTTGATTATGAGTCTGCAATTGATATACTTGCTCAATATTATCCACTTGATCATATTGCTTGAGATTATCCCTCTAAAGATGACTTCCTTCAAACCTTTCACTTGATCTACACTTCTTTGAAATCTCCGCTCAAAATTTACTTCTTTTGATTCCTCTCCTTTACCTCGACACTCTTGATATTTCTATCTAAACCTCCACTTTCTTCGCTTGGTTCTCTTTATCTCGATGTTTTTGACATTTTTCTCTTGATCTAGGCATTCCTAAAATTTTTCACTTTTTGATCTGACTACTTGATCTCGTTTGAAAATCCCCCGTAAATTTGACTTCCTTGAGATTCTTCATTTGATCGACTTACTGGAGGTCTTCCTCCTAACCGATTTATTCGAACACCTCGTCTTGATCGACTTGCTCCAGATTATCTGTTTGACCGGATTCCTGGAGATTGTCTATTTGATTCATTTGTTCAATATCCTATTCTAGATATACATGTTTGATATCATTTTTGAGCGACTTATGCCATGTCCTCCACTTGATCAACTTGTCCACATTCATGCATTTGATTGATTTCCCGCCAGGTGAGCGGTAGGTATCGTTGAGATCGAAGGAGATATACCGATGCAGAAAAGAAAGCCCCGTCCTAATATAAAAGGGAATGAACTACTTGAGAGAAAGTCTGTGCCATTTTTAAGCATATTTACATCACCGTATGAAGTTGAAACAAAATTTTAAGTGAAGGTGTGGAGAAAGGCTGAAAGGGATATGTAAAATCTGTGCGTAATCACGTGACTCTTTTTCGTCTAGGCCTGTTGACTCGGCGTTGCCTACAATTCCATAATAAACTTGGAAACCATGGAGATTTTACTCCCCAAGTGAGCTCGTGAGAATTGATCTTAACCTCACTCCTTGCGAGTGCACAAGTACAGTGTTGAGCTGCTATAAGGATTCGCCGGAACGCGAAACTCATGATATGCATAACCTGGATAAAGCCGTCCCGCCTGCTCGAAGCTAGTAACTTTAACGGGTTGGTATCGGAGCTGTTTACGTCGCTTATTGCGTTCTGGACAAGTCTCTCTTCCCAAACCAAAATTATAGAACACGGCCATGACGAGAGCTCAACTGCAGGACACCCGGAGGATTACTCCAGGGGATGGAGCCCTTGGCTACGTCTCCTCACTGTAATCTACCTTTGCTAACGATGTATCACCGGAAATCCGGGCGATCACCCGGATGGGATATTATCCCCCCTCCCCCAGGACTTCTCCATGTCGGACCACTGCATAAGGTAGCGGCCCCAACCCCACCTACGGGGGGTCTTCTCTTTGACAACTCGCATCCTTATATTTGTTTTTTGATTCCATCAGACAGCGACTTATGCAAAAGTGTTCACCCGAGAATTCGTTGGACTTGCCTAGCAGCTACGTCTCCATTTGATCAATTACCTTAATTGAAAATTCCATCCACGCATGTAGGGAAATGGCCTTTGTGTATATTTCCCGCCTAAAATCCATATTTTTGGACATGCGGGGAGCGCTGTTGGAACGCGTGTTTGCACATGCATGTTCGTGTGCCACGTGCAGCCATTTCGTGATTCATATGCGCGCCAGCTGAAACTCTGTTTTCACGCCACTGAGCCGCTGAGCGCGCGAAATCCCGGGGAACATCGACTCCCGGGATTGAAGCCCCGGGACCTATAAACATTAGGTAGTCGTATAATCGCCTGCTATTGTGGTTATTCTCTCGGGTGATTTGTGCTTTGTGTGTAGAGCGCGCGCGTACGAAACGCGGATATTGTGTCAACGTCATTTGTTGTTTCGGCGCCCACAGCTCATCTACAGTGGATGACTATTCGCATTTGGCGTTTATCTCTAAATTAGCGTTAGACGCGGGTCCACAAATTTCGTATCTTTAATTGTTGCCTCAGACCCCCCCTCCTAGGGAGATATTTACTACTGAACCCACGTATTGCTTCATTTATTTTCTGTAGCCTAGTTGCAGTCTGGTTGAATAGGATAGTCAATAATGTAAGACAATTGAGATTTCGGTTTCTGTGCTAGCTGATTATCATACATCAGGTTATTTATTTATTTAATAGCGTCTCCCGCTTCATTCACTCTGTTCCGCCCCTTTCTCCTGGCCCTCTCACTGGAGTTAGAAACTGCAGTGAATTGATCTCCTTCCTCCTTTTTCAGAAATTCAAAACCGGTACAAAAATATAAATTATTTTTCATTTATAATATTAATTATAAATTCCATGATTTATAATATTAATATAATTTCGTATTTATGTATTCGAGAATAGTTCCCACTCTGGTATTGCACTTTGTAACTGTAATAAAATATGATTTTTTAGTGTTAAGACACTTGTATAGTTGGAACACTAGAGTGGCCCAACATGGACGGCATTCACGATTATCTGTCAGGACCGCCCACTTCTAATACGAGATTTTGATGACAGCAAAGCCTGTTTGAATGCATAATGAATGAATGCAATTGAAGGATATTTTAGACTATGCATGGTGTAGTCCCTTATTTTTACCCTTTCATATGTTTATGTGTGGAGGTCGAGTGGCTAAATTGCTCGATATACAGGATAATATAGACCTACAATAATGCACATCATTTGCAATGATATCGACCTCTTGTACTGTGTAGAATTGAATTATGAATAATTGCACCAACGAACATTATTGACAACATATGAATGCTAGAAATTTGCGCCCTAAAGTAATGGAATCCGTACTTGCTCGGGAATTGTACTACAGATATAATTATACACATATGATGTAATAACACTCTCCCATTACGCATCCCGCAACTAGCAAAATGAAAGCTGAAGATAACTTACGCGAAAAGTGACGCAACATTTATATCCAAAAACTCAATCGATCGAGGGAAACTGGACGAAAAAAATATCAAAACATGTTTCATAAGAAGCGTTATTACTTTCTCGTATACATACGTATATACGGAGTAATATACGAAGTATAGAGAAAATTATGTAATACTGCGGAAAATCGATTTCGAGGTTTCAACTGAAATACACGTTTTGGAATCCCCTGATACCGAAAAAGTTTTTTTTCTCAAAACGTTCGTCTGTCCGTCCGTCTGTCCGTCTGTCCGCGTCTGTCCGCGTCTGTCCGCGTCTGTCCGCGTCTGTCCGTGTCTGTCCGTGTCTGTCCGTGTCTGTCCGTGTCTGTCCGTGTCTGTCTGTCCGTGTCTGTCCGTGTCTGTCCGTGTCTGTCCGTGTCTGCTGTCCGTGTCTGTCCGTGTCTGTCCGTGTCTGTCCGTGTCTGTCCGTGTCTGTCCGTGTCTGTCCGTGTCTGTCCGTGTCTGTCCGTGTCTGTCCGTGTCTGTCCGTGTCTGTCCGTGTCTGTCCGTGTCTGTCCGTGTCTGTCCGTGTCTGTCCGTGTCTGTCCGTGTCTGTCCGTGTCTGTCCGTGTCTGTCCGTTGCACCGTTGCACCGTCGCACCGTTGCACCATCGCACCGTCGACCGTCGAATACGACTTCTCCACACGAGCCCCAGTTTGAAAATCACATACACACTTCCAGTTCACTAAGTACCTTAATTGATTATACAATTGTGTAGAAATGCATCAAGTGATTTTCAATATAGTTTCTAATATTCTCAACAGGTTTCTACGCAACACAGAATTGTGATAAATAATTATCCGACAGTGAGGTGTGAACCAGCGGTTTCTTCTTCTGAGCAACTGAAACAGTACCCGCCATTTAACCATCTCAGCCTCGAGGCTTGGCACTTCAACATTAGTCATTGGAGCTTGGTGTTTCAATTCTAGCATTAGGCAGCCGAAAAATTGATTAAAAATTTGGCCGGAAATTTGGACAGGAAAAAATGACAAATGAGAAGTCATAACACGGTGCAGAAAATAAGTTTTGCTGGTTAAAAACACTTTTACCCGTTCACAAAGCAATATAATATAACGGAAAAGTTAGTAATGTGAGAAAGTATTGTGATGTTTAGCACAACTAGTTTATCTTGATTAATTGTTTTTGGATTGGAATTGCTTCAAATGGTTTTCAATAACGTTTCTGCAATTCTCAATTATTTTCTGTGGCAACAAACAATTGTGACAAATAATAATCCCAAACAACCAAGCGCTCGAACCAGCGAACCTTCTCTTCAATGAGATGACTCGTATACACGCCAATTAACCACCTTCACCATGTTGGTGGGACATGGAATTTAAACTTCCATAATACTAATACTAATAAGTTGTCTCAGTTCTAGAATTTGGCAGCCAAAAAAATTAATAAAATGTGAAAAAATGTCGTTTGGGCGGCAAAAAATGGTAGGTAGGAAAGGCGTAATCCAAAAGCTAGTCGAGTCTAAGGAGTTTAGAAAACTAAATAGTGCGAGAAAATCTGTGCCGTACAATAGCACCACTAGTCTTTTATAAATTCAGCAACAGGATTTATCCACTTCTTTGTTACCAGAGCTCAGTAATAAGAGTTTCTGGCGCACGATTACACAACTTTTTTTTCTTACGAAGATGTAAGTCGAGTAAGTAAAAAATGAGTTACATTTCTATTTTCAATCGTTTATTGAAAATACTAGACAAAAATGGACTCCAAGATATCCTTTATATAACGTGATAATAAGATTCTACCTCGGAACTAAACTGAATCGCTTAAACTGTTTACCCAACGTCATAATCGCACACAATGGATTCCCGTTGAAAACGTATTTTTCTTCCTGCTTCCATTTAAGCTCATGGTTTATTTATGGCACGCTTGTTTAGATGTGCCAGTTTCATTATTCATAACTTCAAAAAATGCTGTGATATTCCACGCATTGGCAGCAATACATACGCCATTAGCTTCAATTTGTTTTAATGTTTCAAATTACGATGTGCTGTCAGTGCGCCGTTTTTGTGTGGATGGATTTTTTCGACCGCTCATTTATTTATATAAAAAAAAGCAACCTCGACCGCTGGGCGTGCGACGGGACGCTTAACTGGCACCTGCCGCCACCGCAGCGCCATCGCCTCCGCTGCCTCTTCCATGCACAGTAAGTGCTCCGTGCATTGGTATCTGTGCACAATGATTTGTGTAATAATGACAAATCTTCTTCAACATCAAGGATTAGGCCTGTAGGTCTGTTCCGTCCTCCTAAACGTTGACATCATCAACCCACCGAGTCTTTGGTCTTCCAACTCTTCTTCTGCCAATGGGTACATAATTTATTTGTTTAGGGAGTCTGGCTTCGTCCATTCTTATAATTTGGGCATACCAATTTTTAAATGATAGTTCATCATAATTTTTATAATGACAAATAATTCATAAATTATAAGGAAGTAAGAGCCGTCAGCTACCGGTTAGCAAATTATTAAAAGAACACGGCCAAATCAAAACTAAATAGAACACCATTTTGGACTAAATTATATATATGACTTTGGATTGGACTAAATTATATACGACATTTTAACAAATTAAATAAATATATTGAAAGATTGTAGGGCGTGTAAACGGCTGTATTTTAAGTTGTAAAATAGTTTGCTGCTCATGTATGCGTTAGGGTCAGCTGGCAGATACGTAGTAGTATTTTTCTTCTTCGTTTTCTCCTATATCTTTTTCAATTTATGTAACTTCTCCTTTATCTTCTTCAGTACCTTTTCTTATCTTCTCGGAACAGACGCAGTGTTTTCTAAAAAATAAGAAATACGCTATGTGGAAATGGTGATCAACCCATCGTTAAATTCTGACGATGATGTATGGGGCAATATGGCAAAAGAAAGATTACGCGGTGCCTGATCTGAACTTTTGAACGGAGGACCACCCGGATTAGAAAGGTTTAGTGCCGGAATCGCTATCAGATGCGTAATTCACCTATTATCTCTTCATTTACAAAGACAAACAAGGCACTTCCTCAGTCGTGTCACGTAATGTAGGAAGAATACTTTGCTCCCTCATCCACATCGAGATTCTGAACAAACGCTTTCATCAGTGAAGTCTTGCCATCGCCATTGCTACATGCCCATCTAACAATCTTTCATCCATCTGACAGCATAGTCTTCTGCTGATTCATCCCTTCAATTTTTCTCGTTTTATTTTTTTAACCCCAACAATCCCTCTGGCGACGCTAGTTCTAGCTGCATCCCCACCGCAGCCGCTTCTATTATACAAAAACAACACCGTTGAAATGGCGCAAAGTCGTCTGGGAATTAAATGAAAATTTTGAACGCCTGCAGCGGGTGTCTCCATCTGCCGCGGACGTGGAATCGCGATGGTGACAGTTGGATATGGCTCGAAATCTCTAGGTGGCCATGGGGCTGAGGGTAGAAATTTTATCTTGAGGTGGGTGGTGATTGCAAGGTTGGTATGCTGCGTATGTTTCGGAGAACTGAAATGAAATGATGGAGATGATATAAACAATAGGCTCCATGAGCACATGTACTAATGGAATGAGGCAACAAAATTCAAAAGGAGTAAAATTATGAATATTTATGATACGACGTGGTATGAATTTTTTCAAAATTCATGCTAATTTGAAGATGAAGCAGGGGACATGCAATTTATACATCTGAAAAGCACCAAAAATGCAGTCATTGTAATGAAGTTTCATTGATGTCATTGGATATCAGATGTACTAAAAGATTAAACGAACAGTAAAGAATGAAAAAGAATAAGGCAATTGTTGAGAAAAATTGATCATCGGTGAAAAAATAAACAAATGCAAAATACGTAATGGGTTATAGAAAGTAAAGGATTCAAATAAGACGGAGAGAAGGAGCAGATTTACATGAAATTAAACAAAGTAATAAAATAACATTTTTCCTATGAAGTGTACGCCACATGATACGAAGAAAGAAATTGGAAAGATAATCTAAGAGGGAGAATGAGTCCAAACAAAAAGACAATTCAAGAAGCCGATAATCCAAGAATAACCTGGGAATTTTCCACTTAAACTAGCTTTTAGTTAACAATAATACACACACTCGAAAAATGAAATACCATGACCGTTCTAAATCTTAGGATTTGGAAGAGAATGGCTTTAATATCTTATGTCATCACGTCGCAGTTAAATCAAAAATAGACACGATTTGTGGTGTGAGATGAATATTCTATAGTTCAGACATACGTTTATGAACGCGACCTAATAGCCACTAAATTGGATTGGATATGTGAAGTACTACAAGGGAGATGAATCAAAAGAGAAAAATACAATAAAGCTGTGAAAATAAATTATTAAGCAATTAGTTGGCATTATGTATGCATTGCTACATATTATGAATATCTGCCCGTTTTATTATAACGCCATAACATTTTTAATGATACCTTTAATGAATGTAATAAATTATATGTCCTATAAACGTCACAGTTCACTTAGAAGAAACGCGTATCTTTACCCATACATTATCTTTATTTTTAATAATTATGCGTATTGCAAGATAAAACCTGTGTTTGTTAACTATCCAATGCTAGTTCACGCCACTAGAAAGATAAAATCCGTCCTAATGGAATTCATTGACATAACAGGACTTCATCCACACACTGGGTTTTCCTTTCAAGAGTGCGTAAGAAAGGGTTCAAAGAAAAGGGTGGAAATAAGTTACTATTGGAAGATGCTGAAATGACGATATGGAAATGAAGCAGGCAAGGCGAGACAATATTACGAAATATCGGATGGAATGGAAACAATGTAGTAGACAACAATATAGGGCACCATCGTCAATCGATCAATTCCTTCAACGGAAGGTAGGATATTAAATATTTGCTTTCATTTCAAAACACGTTAATTTAGTTTTGCTTACGTAACTTCTATATCTCTTATGGTTATGGATGATAAGTTCTTTGTTTTAGTCGATAATAATTGTCAATAAAAGAAATCATCCAAACTGGGTATTCCTGTTTGGGGTTACTAGTGAATCAGATTTGGTTTTTAATTGACATTTCCAAAACAAAAGGAGAGCAAAATATGCTTATGTATTGCATTTACCAACCTCTCATAGTTATATTTTCAGAATCTTCACTCTTCCGCATACGCTAAATCAGTAATCAATGTAACTTGCTATTGCGTTCAGGAAATGGTTCCAGGAAATTCACTTTAAAAACCGGAAAGGGACTGCAGTAATGAAGATTTTCTTAACTGAAGATTGTCTTTACAAATTATTTGGTTCAACAATAGAGCAAGGGGTAAAGCATAAAAAGAATACATGTTTACTAAAGAATACATCATGGGCAATGTACGAAGCTATTTCATAATTAATATATTTTCGTAACAATGTACTGTGAAATCAACATATCTCGATAGAAGATTGAAAAGTCACTCTTAACGACCGGTGTACGTTAAGTATTTAATAACCCACCGTCCGTTAAGAACGAATGAAAAAATGATAGCTAAAGATGGTTTATATTACATTTATTCAAAGAAATGGTATTTCTGGTTTTTAAGATTTTTTCTCATAAGATAGTACTACGAAAGTGTTCAACGACACGGATGATCATCTCCTGTATTATTTCAGTAGTGTACATACCTTTTGCTGTTCTCACAGGCAACTAGGTATCTAAAGGAAGAGAATTTCACGGAGTCGTGACGAATTGTACTTTTATTTTAAAAATATGAAGGCATCTAAATATTCATATTAAATGCAATTCACAACACTCAACGCCATTGTCAGAATCTATACCGTTAATTAAGGCCATAAATGAAGCGTTTTAGGACCTTAAGAACTAAAATTTTGTGGCCAAAGGCCTCAAAGAAAAGTTTCTTACCGTTTGACACCGTAATCTACAGGATGAGGTCTTCTTAAGTTTTCCTCTATCGACGCTTGTCGATCCTATCTCACCTGTTTAGAACCTGTAGAATCTGCAACTGTATTTGAAATTTAAAAAAAAATACTTGATATTCTACGCGATTGAATTACACAAGTGTTCTCTCTGCTCGGTAATAACGTTCAATAAGAATCGTTGGTATTGACATGGTATTGTATTATCAATTGCAAGGAGACATATAGAACAAGTGACGGAAGATAAGAGGGTCGTCAAGTAAAAGATATACTACAAGCTTAATTTGGAAATGGAAAAATAGGGAAGAGGGTGGGGTTTAACGTGCGAGAGTTCTTGCACAGGTATGCTAGTAATACAAATAACAGGTACAATGGAAGTAAACCTCGGTTATTGACTAGGTTTACTAACTTCAAGCGCATCTGTTATTGGTTGTTGCCTGTATACATTTGGCTGGCACACTGTATACATTTTTAACTAATGTATTAAATATCATTGTTAAAAATATTATTTCCTTTTGGAAAGTAATATTTTCGGGTGTGTTATTAAAGTTATAACATTTAACCTGCTGATCTTTCTTAATGAGATATATCTGGGGACCCGAACGCATCGCTAACATTTTTAACACAGGAGGTCGAGTTTTAAGAAGTTATTTCGTTAAAAACTCAATAGAAACGAATCATTTAACTTTAACGAAACCCACGTGTGGAAGTGCCTTAGTAGTGTTGTCACTTGTTATTTCCTAGAGGAATTCACTCCGGGGTGGGCACCTGAGCGCTAGCCTCTATCCGCGCCCCCCCCCCCACACACACACAAACGTACAAGTACGTCTTTGGGCTGGTATCTGGTTCCCCAGAATGGAGTGGACCCTCACGGTAACCTCCCCATACAATGCCTGGGTCGGGCCGCCCTACTAGCTCAGAGCTTCTAGATATCCAAGCTAGTAATTGAGTCAAAACAATGCACTACTCACTGCACCGGGAATAAGTCCTTCCTCTTTGCCTAGAGTATCGGGCCACTGCTACGACGAAGCCGAGAGCCCAACTGGGGGCCACCTGAACTAAGGTCCAGGCGGCTCGGAGCCCCTATCCCGTCTCCCCACGGCCTGCACCTTCAAGCTAACGACGCGGGTATCGCCGGAACCTGGGCAACCTGACGAGGGGTATCTGTTTTCCCGCCGGGCGGACCCGAGTATCAGGGGCTTGGCATCCCCTTCTCACGGCCTGGACCTTCAGGCTAAAGACGTGAGCGACGCTGCGAGACTCAGGGTCCGAGTGGTCGCTACGACACTCCACCACACAGCCCAGTGGGGGCCACCTGAGCTAAAGTCCAGGCGACTCGGAGTCTCCATCCCGTCTCCCCACTGCGTGCACCTTCAAGCTAACGACGCGAGTATCGCCGGAACCTGGGCAACCTGACGGGTGGTATCCATTTTCCCGCCGGACTTGTGGGATTCGGAGTACTTCGAAAAGCATCCTTCGCTCGATCTTGCCCAAAGGTCGGCGCGCCATAGACCTGAGTACCACGAGCTTAGCATCGCCTTCTCATGGTCTGCACCTAACGACGTGAGTGCCGCCTTGCGACTCACGGTCCGGGTGGTCGCCAACTGACGGCATCGTGACTTCCCCCTGTGGGGAAGTGCATGTGGAAGCGCATGCCGGGCTGGCGTTTAGTGGGAGGCGGGCTGCGAAAGGGCAGCCGCGAGGGCGGCCAGAGGGCCGCGGCCCAGGCCGGGGCTCCGCCGCTGAGCACACACGCGGGACAAAGCGCCCCGCGCGGTCAGCCGAGTGCTTTCTTTCAGCCGGACCGCGACGCGGCGCGGTGCGGGCGCATGACGCCGCCCGGATGGAACGAAAATATTGACGCTGCCCGCGGCGCCGCCCCCAACGCCGCGCCGCCGTCGCGGGACGCGTTTTTGCGGCCGCCGGCTCGCAGCTGTTTTCGTTAGCCACCGCCCCCGCCCTCGGAACACCGCTGCACAGTAGTCGCTCGGCGGAACGTCTGGATCTCCATCAGACTTTTCAACCGACGAAATGGTGGAATTGATTGTTAACTATCTCAATACCCGTTTTTTGGCTTCAATATTTCAAGCATGTCATCAGATCAAGGGGTTGAAAAAATGTGACATAATTTTTGTAATTTTTATAAGCCTGAGTGTGCTGAACGATGTTTGGGGGAATCCACTTACTTTTTTGTTTGTTTGTTTGTTTGTTAATGCTTTATTTTACGTGGCGAGACTCGGGCCATCAGGCCCGCTCTTCCGTCTGACGACGCAAATTTCGCTACATTCCTTTCACCATCTAGCGGAGACAGAAGGTATTATCTTGGGCGACGAACGAGGTGGATCTCAATTTTGCTCAGAGGCTTCTTATAGGCTTGAGGATCTTTTACGTGCAGTAAATCTTCTACATGGGAGAGCCGGCTTTACGTCTCCTCTGAAGGACGGCGTACGTAGGATTTTCTCCCCCCTGAAAAATCCACGGTTTCGATCGGGTTTCAACCTAATTCGGAGACAACAGTCCGGTACGCTGACCGTTATACCACCAAAGTCAGTTTGTGTAGGTTATAAACTTCACATTGCTCTTTACACACGTATCGTATCTCTATGATCAAGTTTGTGCAGCGTTTGAATTATTTTTGGAATGGGATATTCTAATGTATTTATTTTAGATGAAATATTTTGTAAATGATGACCCACATTATGATGCCTCACCTCTTCCAATGGCTCCCAACAGCAAGACGTATGATTGCAAGCCGACGTCTTGGTGATTTTTCGCATCTTCGTCAGTGATGTATATTTGCTAGTCAGTCATATTAACATCAATACTTGTTAGAACGTTTGAATGTAATTATTAAAATATTAAAAACAACAATTGTGCAAAAACATACGTAAAAAATATAAGCAAGAAACCTAAATCATCCAACAATAGATAAATCACTCTATAAAGAATGTAGATCCTACTTCTTTTTAACGTTGGTTGATAGCGATTCCGGGCGCATTAACTACTAAGGTCATTAGTCCTACAAGTGTAGTGAGTGTTTTTTCCTCGGGATGTGATGGTGAACTTTCCCCGCTGGATGGCGAGATCCGGTGCCGACCTACGGTCGGCTACCGGGTTTCCCTTAACTAGGTATCTCCCACCAGCGGGGCACCGCCCAAGCCGGGACAAGCTCTGAGTTTCCGACCGGTTTCCCAGAATGTGTGGAAGGGCAGTGCATGTTAGTATACGTGTGTGTGAAAGAGGTGAGGATAGGGCAAGGATGAGGAAGGAAAGCTCGCGTGAGGTCCGTGGCCCGTTTGATAAGGTACTGTTTCTGCAATCGTCTGGTGTTGATCGGAGAAACCATTAAAAATACCGATCAGAGCAGCCGGCCTCTCGAATTCTACTTGAGACAGAGACTGACTTGGACGTATCTGACAAGTTGGTGTCGATAATCTTGCCATTGTCGGGACTCGAACCTACGACCTCCCGGTCAGACGCACTGCAGTGACATCAGTTCATGCACTGAACCATCTCTCCCGGTTTCTTTTTAAGTATGAAGTCTGTTTTTTTCATATATTCTGTGAAGAGGTGATACCTACAGTGGATTTTTCAACCGGTAGTTGCTACGTGCATGGTACTCCATATTTTGACGCAAGTAAAGTGACTGATTCTAAAATTTCTACATTCGTTAAGTTGATAAAGAACTGATTTGTGTTATGGATATGTTGATAACTAGTAAAACATTTAAAATCACTAAATGAAATTTATCCATATTGAATTCCTAGTACTTTTTTGTAGTTTTGTAAAAAAGTTAAAATGTTTTTTGGCACTTTTATATATTTTTTCTTATAAGTTCCTAATCTAAAGTGGATATATTGCATATCAAATAAAGTGCCTAGAATTTTACTAGAGTATTCAATTTTGCTGTTCTGATGCGAAAATTATTTCTAAATGAAAGAGATGTAAGTATTACATTTTATAATATTTTCCTTCCACACGCATGCACATCCAATAGAAATTTCTTCTATTTGTGCAACTTTTCTTTTTATGGTAGTAATATGGAGAAATGCAAGTTATTCCGTAAGTTTTTGTCATAACGGCATGCGATTTACAAATAACCCAGACAAAACTTATTGCATAATAATTATGGAAATAAATTCATTATTTCCATAGTTATAAATTATGACCGATATAACAAAACACTTACATCACATGTTGAAACAGATTGTCCTTGAGAAGCTGCGAATTTTCGAGTATCATTCATGACGCATTTAGTCAGTGTTACTAAACAGCAACGCGTGAACACATTTGACATTTTCGTTTCTTAAACTAGAAATATCAGTGTAAAAAGCACGAAGAGCTACTTGTTGAGACACACAAATACCAATGTGATGGTTCTCGTATTCATGTCCTTCCCGAGGTGCCGCAGCGCTGCCTTTTTTGCCACATCGCCTGTACATGGGTCGGTGTTTTCCGTATGTTCTACAATACCGCAGGAACAAGATCTGTAATGCTACCAAATATTAAATATTGAAAACGAAAATATATTTTTTAAAGTTTTACTGAAAATGAGTTTTTTTCTTTTCAGTCTCTCTTTCTCTGTGGGCAACAGAACCCAACATTATCGATAATTCACATGTATTACAGGTATATACTATATCTTCACAATATTCAACGTATTGATAAAATCTTCACAACGCATTACACTGTTTGTAACAGTACTACCAGGGCGTATCATTTTGGTATCTTCGTATAGGAGAAAGAAGTATTTCTCGATTGTGCAATTGCCACGATTGCTACGATTCGCATGATGAAGCACAATTTGGCCACGCGTGCGGCATTAATTGAGCTGTAGCAAGGCAGTCCATTTATCGATCCAAGCACGAGTGGTTGCAGTTATGGGATTGCAGGATTGAACAGTGATGTGCCACTAAGTAAAATAGAAAATACTGTAAAACGAGTTGTAAGATGTAAGACTTTTATTACGTGAATAAATATAAGGTTACAACGTCATAAAGATAAGGTTATAAATAGATGGTCTGGATTTTTGGTTGGTTGTTGATTCCGGGCACGTCAACAGCTTAGGTCATTAGTCCCGTAAGTGTGGTGCATGCTATTTCTTCAGGAGATGGCGGTGATCTTCCCCCGCTGGATGGCGAGATACCGAGCGGCGACCTACCGTCGGCTAGCGGGGTTTCCCCCTAACCAGGACTCTCCCACCAGCGGAGCACCGCCTCAGCCGGGACAAGCTCTAAGCTCTCGACCGGTCTCCCAAAATATGTGGTAGTGTAGTGCATGTTAGTGTAAGTGTGTGTGTAAGGGGAGGGGATAGGACAAGGAAGAGGAAGGAAAGATCGCGCGCGGTCCGTGGCCCGTTTGTAAGAGTACTGCTCCGGCATTTGCCTGGTGTTGATCGGAGAAACCACGGAAAACTACCGATCAGAGCAGCCGGCCACTAGAATTCTCCTCCAGACAGTGACTGAATTCGACCTAGCTGAAAAGCAAGTGTCGAAAATCCTGCCGCCAACCTAGGACCTCCCAGTCAGAGGCGCTGCAGTGACATCAGTTGATGCATCGAGCTACCGCTCCCGGTATACCCTCTGGAGCATGCCCAAGGCGTTTTACATTTCCGCGTTTCCGATGTAGACTCTCCGACTTCTCAATTGTCTTATTTTTTTTTTCGAGCGCGCCTTTGGCCCTTAGGGAGCAGTGTGCTCGGCCGCGTTCCAGTCCACCACGCCCTCTGCCGCCATCGTTTGCATAGAGGGCCGCGGTCGCGCCGACTGGGCGGGATTAAATTCTTAGCGCGGCGCCGCCAGGGGCGCTCGAGACGGGGCAAATGCGGAGGTTGGCGTAGCCGCCGAATCAATGGTGGTTGCCACGGCGTAATTTGGATGACCTCTCTGCTGCAGTACATTATGACGGTACTGCTTCCCTTCATCGCTTACCGTCCTACAGCTTACAGCGTTGTAGTGTGAAGAATCTGGCTCTGCTATAAAATTTGAAAGTGTGTTACAGAGGAAGGGGTAAGGGGTGTTTAACGCATCGCTATATAGCTGACATGACCATCACGATAATGCAAGTTGAAAACATGACACTGGGAAAACAATGACTTTTAATAAATGTTAGTAGTTAAGTTTAATAAATTATTCTTAGTAGTGATATGACGTACAAAAGATACGGTATTACCCTGTTGACTATTTGTTCTGCCAACATTCATTGATCTCATGAAATGGAAAATTCTCTACATATACGAAACAATATTCTCAGAACATTCGCAGTATTCACAAAACTACAAAAATAATATTTTGTAAAAAATAATAAACAACATTCATAAAAAATAAAATTAATAATTTTCAAAGTTAATAATTGAAATTAATTGTGTGAAGTAAATTAAGTGTTATTAGTATTCACTTCATAGTTACAATTTTATTTCAATCTCTTGTTCCCTTGTTTTGAGCATTTCGAAGAACGTTTTACATTAGTATTTAGATTTTACATTAGATTTTTCATTAGATTATTCATTAGATTACATTTTACATTAGATAATGCCCATCAAGTCATTTCTATTTAAAGAGTGCTAAAGATGGGTAAATTTACGATCTTCTGCACTGCCGATGAAGTTACGTCAGGCAAACATAAGGAATAGACTGGACAATACTTTAGATAATTCAGACTTATTGTTTAAATGTCTACCAGTTAATACTAATTTTGTTTTCCATATTAAAAGTTAACCCCCAAAACTATTACAATTTATCATTTCGAAGTATCTGCAATTCTTCACAATGCGAGAGCTATCGACCACATCCCCAACCTACCTTGTTCATTTGTGCAAGAGCAGCATAGAACATCATTTGCTTTCTTTCTGTATATTTTTGGCAATAAGACATTCTAGTGTTTTCTTCATTGTATTTTTCCAGTTATTGAAACCTGTAGTATCTCGCAAACACTCAGTCATCCCTTGAAATTCTTTGCCCCCAAATTAAGGGTTTATTGACCTTCTTAATACATCTTTATTTCACCTTTCTTGTTTTTATGTAATTAATTTAATTATTCGTTACCTAATTCATAGATCCTTCACAACTGATGGTGCAACTTAACAACTCGTTCCATATTTATTCTCTAGTATATTCTTCAAAATAGAAACATTCAATCTTTTATTTATTTATTTGGAGTGAAGATATATTAAAATAATAATAATTTCGCACAAAACGTAATATTCCTGCGTTAACGTATTAACACGATAACGAATTGGCCCTGCGACATTCTAGCGACGATTCTTCATGATCTATTCACCTAAAAAATAATGATTCTTCGAAGTTCTCTAGCTTCAATAGCACCACGACAATAGACCGTAACTTTAACACGGTGTGGAAAAACTTTAACGAGGAAATACAATAGGAAATACTGATTAACAACCAGACAGAACCAAATCCGCGTTAGTTTACCTCGTGTTAAGATGTAATGGTGATATATTTGTGTGTACTACAAGAAACTTAAAATTCATGATTTGGTGAGTAAGCGTTTTCTTATCATCATGTTAACTACCAACTGAAAACTAATGTTCACATGATATTATACAACTTTTTTAGGAATATGTATGTGTAGGTCGGGAAATATCCGACTGTAACTATCGAAACTTTAAAGACATGATTGTAGCAAAATTACGATACCAGCTAAATACCCAGGTCAAAGCCGGTCATTGCTGGAAGGAGAATTCTAAAGGCCGGTTGCCCTGTTCGGCCTTTTCCATGCATTTCCTCCGATGAATTCCGAGCAAATGCCAGAATAGTGTTGCCTCAAAACGCAGCCCAGAGGCAATTCACACACGCGATTCTTCCTACTCATCTTCCCTTCATTTCCAATCGCAGGTTCGAGCGATGGGTTGATTCCTTATCCTCATGACACATTCCTCTGGATCTAGAAAGTGTTTGGAAAACTCTGACTTTTCCTTTTTCATTTCTTCTTCTTCTTCTTCCTTTCATCATCATAATTATTATTGTTATCATTATTATTATTATTATTATTATTATTATTATTATTATTATTATTATTATTTAAATATAAGCGAGTTTTCTAACACTCTCAGTTTGAATAGAGCTCACAAGACAATATCCTCATCATTATCAAGGATACTCTTCATATACACTGCCGCAAATTGCGACCAATTAAGATGTTTATCGTTACTTTCTTTTAACTGAAGCTAGTAACTCATATTATTAATTATATGGGGAAGTAGAAACAAAATTGTGTATGTCCAATTATGTAGTAATCAGGTGTCTGTACTTCTATGGTCAGTGACTCCTTGATTGCAGAACAATAAATAATAACGATAAACATGTGAGAACGCTACGCAGAACTTGAAGAGCGTCTTGTGGAATGCATATTAGGAGTTCGGTTCCGAAAGCTACCAAGTCGAACTGGTCAAATTATACAGTAGAAAAGAATAACTTACAGTAAAAAGTATCTGTAGCTAAAATAGTTATTGTGTTAAATGAATATTTCATTTCCAGTTTTTATAGAAACTATTCTCATTCATCAACATATACATCAATGATATCAGAATCTTCATCTTCATTAACTATATTTTCTTGTACTACAGTTTTATTTTTGCATTGATATGTGAAGCGGATCTGGTACATTTTGCCATGGAAAGATAATTTTGCCGACCTATATGAAGAAGTTTTTGGTAAAAATCATATTGTATTTAGATTCTCAAACTCATGAAATACTGACACCTATAGCTTAAATTTCGAAAGTTATAGTTTTGGTACCTTTTGGAAGCAAGCTCCTTATATATTTTCGCTACTTGCATTGTAGATAAAACAATATTTTATAGTGTAAATTCTAATTTTAATGCTTTTTATTACACAAATCAGTATAGAAAGCCATTTAAAATTATATACGAATAATGTTCTTTTCGTTTCCTTGTCTTCCATTTCACTGGTTTCTGCCAAAACTCGTCTTTCTTTTTATTGTTGTTATTTTTTTGCCTCTCATAGACATGTGAAACTTCACAATCATTAGTTCCTTATTTTGATTTTTTGAATACATTAAATTAAATCTCTTTGTTTCAGAACTTCTTTTGACTGATAGGTACTTACGCATATATTATGAGACTTGTTCAGATTCTTTTCTGAATTCGAGGAGCGGCGTCGGTCCTCCTTCCCAATTTGTCGGACATGGCAGTTTCCGTGTCCCCGGGAGGCGAGCACCGGGCGAAGCGAGTGTGGAGAGCAGGTCAGGGCTGCTGTCGTCCTTTTAACGCGGGCTCTGGAGCCGCCGCCGCCGCCGCCCGGAGAGGCGGTAGAAAAAAGCAGCGCCCGAGAGGAGGCACCGCCCACTCGAGACAAAATCTCCGCCCGCGCGGCGGCGGCTACCGCGCGTCCGCGCCGCAATAAACGCATTAGTATAATTATGACTCGGAGCTGCCAGCTGCGCGTGTTCCGCTGCGTTCCTGCGCCTCGCCCCGCCCTCCCCAACCCTCCCTCAACTCATCCTCATTCCCCCTCCCCCACTTGCTGGATGCTCCTCTCCATTTCCCCCTCTTATAACTTGCTTGCCTCTCCCCGACGTCGTTCCACGCCTCCGCTGTTCTGCCGCTTTTCCTCCCCTCCTCACTCCTCTTAGCTTCTCCCCCCCCTTTTTCCCTCCTTCCCTCCTTTTTCCTTGTTCATTCATCTCTCTTCCCCCTTTCTCGAACTCAACGCTACTTACTCATCTACCCCTTCCTCTCCCTCTTTCTTTCCCACTTCCTCGTTATAGACCCCTTCCTCATTATCGTTCTCGTCCTCATTCTAGTCATCTTACTCGTTTTCCTCCTCTTCTTTCTTTTCCCCTCCATATACCCTTTCCTTCCTCCCTCTCCTCCCCCCCGTTAGTTCCCCTCTCCTTCATCACTTCTCACCCATTTTTTAATTCTCTGTACCTATTCTAAAAGGGACCTAATATATCCCTTAGATTTTTAAAACTTTGATTGGGATATATCGATGGCTCGATGGCATATATCACGATTAGAATTTTTAAATTTAGTTAATGAATTTTAAAATATATCGAAATATTGCTCTGTACAATTTTTCCTTAGACCATTGACTCCGTTACCTAAATACTACACTTCACTTCTGAAATCTTTGAAAAAAGTAGAAAAAATATGGAAAGAAGAAAAATATATACCTTAGTTCACGTATCATTTGGAATTTATCTCTCTTATTCCAATTTCCCTACAGCAATTGCTTCTACAAAGTATCTATAATTGGCATCTTCTACGAGTGCATCTACAATCTTCGTCTTTGGCAGTACTAGAGTTTGTTGCATGTCCTCCTGCATGGCCCTCTAAACGACTTACATTCTTATTCTCAGACGCTGTGTTGTGAAGCAACTTGAGGTATTTATTATGAGTCCTCACTTTCCGATTAAATTTTTTTAAAGAAATATAGAATTTATTTTATTTCATATATTCATGATTAGAAATTATTACAGCGGTCAAACAAGTCCGTCGTAAAAAAATACATATTTAAACGTTAATCAGGAGAGTAGTCTGTACCCTATTTTGCGATCGACATAATTGTCCAAATATTGTCATTGAAGGATTGGTGGCGTGTGTATCTATTAGTACTTAGTCGCCTATGTTAATTCCTTCTTTAAAGTCTCGTTTTTCACAACTATACCGTTTCCTTATACCTCTCCTCGCTATCTATACCAATACTGTTTCTTCTCCTTTTCTAGTGCTTTTGTGTTTGAACTTCATCTTTGCAGCCCAGTGCAGAGCCTACTTTACTTGTCCTTACTTTGATAAAGTTATTCAGCACTGTGTATATTCATATGTGCGCATCCACCATTTTCCCAGCATCTTCTTCGTTTATGACGTTCTTCGTGCCTTTATGCGCCACGAATAAAGTGGAAAGGATGACAGTCGGTCATCCTTTTACCGCTGATCCGCCCATAACCGCGGGTCGCCTTTACTGGCGTTTGGTGCAGCACGTCAGGATAGAGGGCGGGGAAGAAACAGAGGAAGCGCGACGAGAGGCGTCGAAGAAGCTGGAGCAGGCCGTTCCGTTCTGTCTTGCCCTTCAGTCATTCTTTCAATGCTGATCCGCTCAACATCCTCTATCGCCTCTGTTCGCGCAACTAGCCTACTGGTCGGTGAGCCGGGATGGTGACGGGGAATAGGGGGCGATTTGCGTTCGGAACGTGAACGGGAGCTGCGACGGGGCTGAAGGAGGCAAGGTCGGGTTATTTGGTTGGTTGTTTAGTGATTCTGGGCGCGTCAACAACTTAGGTCATTAGTCCCGTAAGTGTAGTTCATGTTTTTTTTCCTCGGGAGATGGCAGTGATCTTCCCCCGCTGGATGGCGAGATCCGGCGCCGACCTACCGTCGGCTAGTGGGGGTATCCCCCTAACCAGGACTCTCCCACCAGCGGGGCACCGCCCCAGCCCGGACAAGCTCTAAGCTCCCGACCGGTCTCCTGGAATATGTGGTAGTGTAGTGCATGTTAGTGTAAGTGTGTGTAAGGGGAGACGATAGGGCAAGGAAGAGGAAAGGCAGATCGCGCGCGGTCCGTGGCCCGTTTGGTGCTTCGTCATTCGCCTGGTGTTGATCGGAGAAACCACGGAAAACTACCGATCAGAGCAGCCGGCCGCTAGAATCCTCCTCCAGACAGTGAAAACGAAAATCCGGCCGCAGGAATCGAACCTAGAACCTCCCGGTGAGATGCGCTGCAGTGACATCAGTTGATGCACTGGTTACCGCTCCCGGTGCAAGGTAGGGGGAAGGGGACGGGCGGGGGGGGAACGGGGCCGGGCGGGGGGGGGGACTGAATTCGACCTAGCTGAAAAGCTAGTGTCGAAAAGGTGGACGAGACGGTGCAAGCACAGGAGCGGTGGCGAGGCTGAAAGGGGCGGCGTGGCAGGGCGGGGGGGAGCTGGTGCGACGGGGGGGCGGGGGCCGGTGCAGGAAGCGGGGGACGGGATGGGAGCACGGACGGGCGAGGCGGCGGCGGGGCGAAGGAGACGGCGAGGCAGGGGTGGGGCGAAACGAAGCGAAGCACGGAGACAGGAGGAGTGCGGGGGCGGGGAGCTAGGCGAGAGAGGCGGCGAGGGCGGGAGCGGCGAGGGCGGGAGCGGCGGGGGCGGGGCGTGCCGGGCGGGGCACTATCGCAGTCGTAAATCGCGCTCGTCGGGTGCTTGCGACAGTCCCTGGCAGCGCCGCCGCCGCCGCCAAGGCCAAATGCGCTGCTTTTTAGGGAAAGGAATGCGGCCCGGCTCGTCGCCGCCGCCGATTCGACGCTCGTTCGACGCCAGCGTTCTGTCTGATACGCACCGCCCGCGTGCGCGTGTGGCCGGACCATCACGTCCGACACGCGCGACACGGCGCGACGCTGCCGCCAGAGATCGATGGTGCAATAGATTGGCTGTGGCTGTCAGAACTTTTTTTATTTTTTAAAGAAAATTACATACATAGTTCAGTAAATATAACTATCCATATGAATTGGCAGACTTACCTTCTTATCTTAAATATAAAACTTATCTGATATTACAAGGGTGAGGAAGTCTCATTTCGTGTCCTTAGTCTGGATCTGTAGTTTTTTTAAGAATGGATATTTATTTTTGGACGTATGTAAATTGCGGACCAAATAATCCCTTCATCTTATCTCGTCAAACTTACTTTCTACTCCTGTATGTAAATTGCGGACCAAACCTTCTCTGGTAAGGAAATGGCCTGAGGAAAAGGAAATGCAGGTAGGGTCGCCGCCGCGTCGCTGCTGTCCAGCATTTCCTTATGTCTTTCCCTTCACGTATGCACTTTACATTGGTATGACATGTTTAAAACTGTAGAAAAATGCCGTTTAGTATAGAAATTAATTTAATGTTATGATAAAACGAAATGACCATTTTTATACGTTTTTCTTTTGCATTTTTCAGCGATTTCCTCTAATAATTCATTTTTTAACCTTTTCCCATTATTTTTTATGTACTTATATATTCTGCTGGTTTAATCGATTTTAAGATCTTTTCAATGGTACTAACTTTTAACAACATTTACGAGATTCAACAAATGTTCTTCACAGCATTCACAAGAAACGAATTCGATTTCTTCTCTCAGAAATTATAATCTCAGTAGTTGTATCTAATTTAAGGTTCCTGTGACACCTATCAGCGCCATTATCGGATCAGCCGATTTAGGGATAACTAAAGACGGACATTTCCTGGTAAAGAGCAGTCCAAACCAATAGTTTAAAACCTGAGTTCATTTGAACGAATAGAAACCTCGATTACACCTGTAACGTATCCAACAGCTTGAGTTGTTCAGGCGAACTCATTTTGATAACATTTTCTACGACATTTTTCTTTGCTTTTAGGGTATTTTATTACATTTTAAGCGCATTTTATTGATCAGTTTTGGCGATGTTTTAGGTCATCAAAATGCACTACCTACTTATGAATACCTCTTCTTTAACTACAACTTTATTCGTCTACTTTTTAATAATTCTCTTAAATAAAATACTTAATACTCGCGTAATCAAATGTATCCGTGCACGAACAATATAAGTTTTCTACAAAGTTAAAGAATTTAACAATCACTACAAGTACTTATGAGCACTAAAATCAGTTTGGAAAGCGCGTACGTATACAAGTATACGATTAAATTAATGTTAATTGGACAATTGATGATTCGTCAATGAAACTTTCTTTGAATTATCGAAGTATCATTTGCGGATTTTCCTAAAGGGACTTATCCGTACTGTAATCTAATTTGCAGGTTTTCTTATACAATATTGATCACTATTCTTTATACGATAGGAGTCATTCTCCTTGAATATTAATCATAAATAATCCCAACACAAAATGAAATACGGGGAAAATCTACAAGTCAGTATAGAGTGAGTTGTCAGCAATGAGGAATATGTCATTAAGATACATTAATTTAAAGAAGACACAGAATAAGAAATGAAAGATTCCGTACTCATTTCAATCGGTCCGAATCGTAGGTAGGGCAAAATAGTAAGCAATTTACGCATGCCTTTCTCTTTGTCAGTCCGCAATTTACGTACGTGTGTAGCTCTTATTTTCCTTCTGGTCCGCAATTTACATACTCTGTTATTTTTAATTCGTGTTTGGTAATTTGGATTTTTGGAAAGTTTGAAAGGTGATAGGGCTGACATTTGAAATAGGTTATAATAGAAGTTGGTGGCCAGATATGTGATGGATGGTGTCATAACTAACAAACTGTTGTAATATAATACATTTTTCCTTATAACAGCCTTAGCATTTTAGTGTAATTGAGAGTGTGTCACGGGATGAAAAGGAATATGAGGAGCAACAGATCAAAAAATTAGTGTCACAGAATTTAACATTTTCTGTTGCAATTATTTGTTCTGGATTATTTACATGAACTTATATGCTTTGATTCGGTATATCTTTGCTCTACATAAAAATATTGAAATATATTCAGAATTCATTTTAAGTAGATTTGAATTCAATTGTAGTCATTTAATTTTTATCCGTTTCTCTACAAATATAATAATTGACATGAGTGATATTACCATAAAGCTTAGCAAGAGTGCTTTTTAATGTCTTACTGTGTAACGCAAAAATAAATCATTACATTACACTGAACCTTGGTATAGTTAAGAATCCAAAAATTAAAAAAACAAGATATACTTACTCATTTGTTTCAAAATGTTGAAATTTCTTTTTCTGTCTTGTCAAGAAAGTATTTAATGAAATAGAGTTTAACTTGCATCTTAGAATAATCTAAAGGGTACAAAAAACCTTCCAAAATGATTGAAACCGTGTGTGTTTAAGCTTGTTTTCACGTACGTTTCAATAAATTTTCACAATAATTTTAGAAAACGAGACTTGAAACTATAAACCGTTGTAAAGAATTCTGGAGTACGTTACACGTTTATCGTCTTAGTTTCTGCAAACGCTTGCTGTCATTCACTTATCCTGACTTCGTAGTATCACTCGTTACTCTTTTGTAAGGTAAGAAAATATTCTCAAATGAACCAGCATTACAGCATACTTGAAGATACCATTATTATTTTTTAAGGTATCATTTTTGTAGCATAAACGAAATATAAGGTCATTAAAATTACTGAAATTATATTATATCTAATTTACTTGAACTTCATTATCTTCAGCATTGCAGCGTTTGTTTGAGTTTTCTTCCATTGATATGGCGCGTTTGCAGCACAATTGTGATTTACATTGATTTTCAAGGCGTTTTACTTACACCATAGACTGGTTTCAGGGGAGTAAAAATCTTTAATATGCTTTTGTGAACAGACAAATCGACACGAAAAAAAGAAACATGTTGTGATGTTGGAGGCAGGTACGATTGCAACCGAAGTGCCAGTCGGTCCAACGAAAGTAAATTAGCCTTGTCTGTTCTTCACGACTTTCAAATTACCCAACGAAAGTACCTGGTTACCGCTGAGCTGGCACAGAATAGGATGATTACTAGACTTCTGGACAGAGAGACCATTCTTTACTACGTGACTCCAGCCACAAAGTAAGTTGTATTCATCTTCAGAAAGGTAGTGACTGTACGAATTACTGGTGGAGATGGGAATAATTTCACTTAACAACATTCGTACGTAACATAAACATGCAAAATAATATTCTTCAGAAAATTACCTTTACGTGCAGTTTGTGTAACTCATGAAAATTACTATATTTTTTCTCTTTAGATGATTCTTCATTTTTTCGCGAGTGTTGAAGAGGATTCTGGCAATATTTCCTTAAACTACAAATCGAAAATGTAATGGTGTTCAATTCAACTCTTCATGAACTATTGCTTAACAATTCCTATAAACCGTTTCATCTTTCTCAACCGAATTATTCCCGTCGAGTACGACCATTTAAACTAGATATATTTCTACGTCAACAAAATATGTATGAAACGAGGAAAAACTCAGAGATGTATAATAGTCTATTTCTAAAGTGCCAAATGCATCTGGAATTAAAAAGGTCATCATTTATCTGAATTAGGACAGCTTGTTGTCCTTGAAGCTGCGCATGTTATCAATGACCTCGGTACTCATGGCATTCCTTTATTTCGTCTGGCCCGTCCTTAAAACCAGAAATTTTAACGAATTTATCTGCCCTAAGCGTCCTCGTCTGAGTGGAGTAGATTTGTTCTTGCCGGTAGCAGAAGGAAAGTCGCGAGACACAGTACATACTTTTTATGTATTATATTTCCTTGAAATTTGTTCTTGTTTTTGAACATTCAGTATATTGTGGTATAAATATAAACACGTTAGCGATATATAAGAAAACAATTCTCGTTTGCCAATTTTTCTTAATTGTTTACATTGGTTTTGTATCTGTTCAATAAATATTTTACGTAAATATGTCGTGTTAAATCTTTATGGTCTTCTTTTGGTTTGACTGTTGTCTAGCCAGACTATTACCTTGACAGTTACTTGCAGGCGAAGAGAGATGATTTGGACAACTTTTCAATCCACTGATGTAGTTTGGTTTCGCTCTGCTATTGCATCCATGACGGTCGGGACCTGTAAATCATTATTTAGAGTAACATTGGAGGTATTATACCATGGTGCATTTGTTATGAAGAGGAATATTAGGGGTTGCAAACGATGTGAGATTTGAATATTCAGAGTGATTGGCGATGCTACAATGCCGTGCAATGTATATCGTCCAGGCATGTGTGATGATGGCTTCTTAAACAAGTACTTTCTTTCCGAGTTATAGACCTTTTGAGTGACAACTTTATACTGACAAGAAACTGTTTTAACAATTTGCTTGCGCATGTGAAATTGCGAGTGTAAACTCTTTGGACAGTGTCCTTGCTCTGCTTCTGCAAGCACTGCGACGTTATTTGCTCTGTGTTCCGCAAATAGTGTGAACGCTAGTTTCCAGAAGTTGCCCTAGAGGTGGTTCCTGATGGTATTTGTGGCAAGTGCTAACGAGTTTGTTCAACGTTGAACAGTTCCTCATTGGCGAAATCTTCCGACATGCGGCTCCACAAAATTAGCGACTCCCCGAAAAATGTCAATCATGAATAGCATTTGTTTGTTCTCCGATTGTATTGTATTTCATGAACCTTATGGCCTTAAAAAATTATTATTTTTTCTAGTTAATTGCTTTAATCTAATTTATAATGTATAGCCCATGTATTTAAATTATATTTGAAATTACTGATTTAATGTTCGGCAATCAGAGGTAGGGACTACGTTTTGATCTTATGCACTGGGCCTTCCCACTACCTATTTGTATCTATGCCCCTGAAAGTTATTTCTTCAAAAAATAATTCACACATTGACTAAAACACATTATAGAGGAGTGAGAAAAATTTACAACTGCTCTGTAGATTAATGCTATAAACTCAATCAATACAAGTAGAATATTGGTATGCAAGCAAAGTAAAATATTTGAAAGAAATAATGGGTGCTATTTCAAGAATGAATGTTAGGAAGAGTAATTGTCCACAAATCAAGGAAGAAATTGAGGACTGATGTGCCTAATATGTCAAAAATATGTATGCTAAATTCATGAAACAGACTGATATACATTATATATAAAACTAATTAAAAGGAACAATACTAATTTATGTTTGTACTTTTTATTGGTGTATAAAATTTCCTCATTGTATTGAAATTGCACTAGTAAATAATGTGTCGATAAAATCACTAAAAATTGTTGAATTAACAACTCAAATTGAGGTTTAAACTGATCATCAAAAACAACATTTAGGCATACATGCTAAAAATATTAACACTAAATTCAATTTATTCTGAGGTAACTTCGTAACATCCCTCGGTTTTTAAAGATTTTAATAACCTTGGGATTCAAAGGGTTAAGGTACTGCTCGGGCAACACTACAGAATCAATGAGCGGAAACTACCAGAGCCACCAATGAGAAAAACTGCCACTAGAACTTTTAACCTTGCAGTGGTCGACATGAACACTACTTCTCAGTAATGAATCCGAGGAAACTCGAACCTACGGCAAACAGGTCCATGAAAGTATGTCCACTTATCAAATTCGATCAATGCTAGCGTAAAGCGTTCCTGCTCTTGATTGCCTACTTAATTATGTCGTCCATGAGCGGATTAATAAATAATCAGATGGCAGGACTGAGATATCATTATCATAAACGAATTATTTTTACTGTAAATCTAAAACAAGAACTCACTGCGTTGACAAAAAATATTGATATTAATTATCACGTTAAGCAACATCTAAATTTTACTGTGTTGTTAGGTCATGTATAGTGATATTCATATTTACTACCTAATTCTTTCTCCACTCATGATGCTATTGTTAATTTTGAAACACTTTTTTATTAAGACGTTGGAGTAGTTGATACTTTTCTTAATAAGACACTGGAGTTGTCTAGGAACTTTATATTGTCTTAAGCACGTTTTGAGTGCGTAGGGTTAATATTTTACGCTGCAAATTTACAAGAAAATCTTGTTAAAGGAGACCTTTTTTACATTTAACGCCCAATGGGTTAAAATAATTTTGTTAGCTTTGAGTATCTAAACTAAAATTTTACGAAACTGAGATCAATTTCATAATAAAAATTATTAAAACGAAGTGTTCCAATAAGCCACGACCTTCTTTTAACAAAAATAATCCGTTTCTTCATGAAAAATGATCATACAAGCGGCCAATAATTCATTATTTCTATTAACTATTGTCAACACCAGTCTTCAGCTTTTTGAGCGTTTGAAATTTAAGCGTTAAATAAAATCAAATTGATATGAAAATTATTATAGATTGAAATTTTCACAAAGAGTCGTACATTATTCGTATCCTTACATCTTATTACAACACTTGAATTGTTATCAAGTTTAATCTCGTTAGACAAATGTCCAATTCATTGACAAGATATTTGTTTCTTAAATAATGATTAACTTTTTACGAGTGTTGAAGGAGCTTTATTGTGAAGCGTGCAAGTCACTTCAGCATCGTAGACTAAATGGTAAACGGTGCACTTTAATTGTATGAAAAAAATAAATGTTTTATTGGAAATAAACATTTCATTGAAAACATTCAAAATAAGAATAATATTTTAAAGATTGCAAGGATTCCAGAGACATCAACCACAAAGTTTTTGGTTGTGGTTGATGTCTCTAGAATCCTTACCATCACTATGGATTACCACAATATTTCCAATGCCACCACGGGATTTAATATTATAAATAATCCACTTGTATATAATACGTAGTAAATAGCTTCCCTGTGTATTTCCGCTAGAAGAATAGTTAAGAGATAATTTTATTCATTACTAGTGAACCCGGTAATGCTTCTTTTTGCAGTGAATTACACATCTCACACTACTGGTCACGTGATTGTTAATCACGTTTTACCCTTCGCTGTGAAAAAAATCTAATAGGTGAAAGACTTTCTCGCAAGTATGGGTTTGTTATATGTCCTGGTTTGGACACGGTTGTCAAGTGTCCTATTGTTTAATAGTTCTCTCTCACATTTGGGCATGCGTTCGCTACGACACTATCTCGGAAAAATTTTATTCACTTGTCCGACATTCAAGTAATAATTCCGGCCGATATTACACAATCTCAGGGGCAGAATACTTGTATGCAGTGAAGATGCACTTAATCCTTGATTGTGCGGCGGATTGCGTAGAGTTAAGGGGCGCTTGAGTCGTCATAAAGAAAAAATGATTAATAACAACGGCCTAAATGTCCGAATTAAGTAAAATGACTCTTTAAACACTCTCATTACTAATAAGAACAAAGCGTGAAAATTTCAGCAAAATCGGTTTAGTAGTTTTCGCATCTATATGCGACATACATACGCACTTTCCCTTTTATTTCTCCATAGATGATGTAAACGCATTCCATTTCCTTCTTCGCGTGCTGAACGCTGGAGGTGCAGAGGCAGCGAGCAGGTTGTCGCTGGGCGGCAGTCCTGCGGCCCGCGGGCGGGCGGGCGGGCGAGCGGGCGCGCGCGGTCGCGCCGCGGGCAGCCGGGGGCGGCCGGGGCGGTCGGGGCGTCGCACGGGCGCGCGGGCGATCGATGCGCCCCGCGGGCGTCGCGCGCGTCGCGGGGCGTGGCGGGGCGGGGGCCAGCAGAGGGTTGCGTGGCTGCGCGGTGCGGTGCGCGTGGAGGCGCGAGGGGCGCGGTCCGCAGCCGCCGGCGGAGGTGGCGACCGGACGCGGCCACACGCGTGCGCCGCCGCCCACGCCCCGCCCCGCCCCGCCCACCTCCGCGCCGCTTGACGTATTGACGCGCGTCCACCGCGCCGCCGCCGCCGCCGTCGTCGTCTTGTTCCGCGTCGCGACGTCCCGGCCGCCCACGCCTCCGCCCCAACACCTGTCTCCGCCTCCACACGTTCGACTGAGTTTGATAACAATTCAAGTATTGTAAAATGATGTCAAGATACGTATATGGAACAACACCTTTGTGAACATTCCAATCTATAAGAATTTTCTTTTAAAGTGGGCTACATATAAATCTTATGTTCATCATGTACAAGGTGACAGATTGATCTTGATAGTTGTTAAAAGGAGGCCATGAATTACTAGAACCAATGTGTGAGCACTTTTCCTTTTCATCACAAAATAATAGTAGTTAACAGTAGGCCGTGAGGTATTAGAACACTTGCGTTTTAATAACTCTTGTTATGAAACATATCCGTTTCGTAAAATTTGATTTTACATCACCAAAGCTGATAACGTTGTTTCAAGCCCATTGGGAGTTGCCACAACTGCCTTCGCCTCCGCCTTCGCTCGTCGTCTTCGCTCTTCGCCTCCGTGTGAGCCTCTTCGCTTTTATCTCCGTTACCGCCTCTGCTTGTCCTCCGTTTCCGCCTCCACTTCTTCCTCCACCTCCGTCTTTACCTCTCTACCTGTACCCCTTTTTTTTCCCATTCTTTCTCCTTCTCTTCCCCCTCCTCCAACTTTCGCCCACTCCGCCTCCGTTCCTGTCACTATCTCCGCCTCTGCAGAGGCGTGCCCTGCGGCTGCGAAGGTTGGTTAGTTAGTTAATGCCTTATTTTACGTTGCGAGACTCGGACCATCGGGCCTGCTCTTCCATCTAACCACGCAAATTTCGATACGCTCCTTTCACCTCCTAGCGGACAAAGGAGGTATTATCTTGGACGATGAAACAGGCGGAACTCAATTTCGCTCAGAGGCTTCATTTAGGCTTGAGGATCTTTTACATGCAGTAAATCTACAATCTGGGACAGCAGGCTTTACTTCCCCTCCAAAGGAAGGCGTGCGAAGGACTTTTTGCCCTTAAAAATCCACGGCTTCGATCGAGTTTGAATCCGCAAACTCGGGTACAACAGTCCGATACGCTAACCGTTATACCACCGAATCCGCGAACGTGGGCGTGCGGTCGCCCTGCATTGTGGCCTCTGCGCTGGAGGAGCAGGGCTTGAATTGAACTGAATTGAATTGATGCATTATTTTACGTGGCAAGACTCAGCTCATGAGGCTTGCTTTTCCGTCTTACTACGCAAATGTCTCTACGCTCCTTTCATCAACTAGGGGGAAAGAAAGTATTACTTGAGCGACGAAACAGGCAATTTGAATTTTTCTCAGAGGCTTCATTTAGTCTTCAGGATCATTTACATACAGTAAATCTACTAACATGGGACAGCCGGCTTCACTTCTCCTCCAAAGGAAGCCTACAAACATTTTTTTCGCCCTTAAAAATTCACGGCATCGATCGGCTTTGAACCTGCGAACTTGGGTATAACAGCCCGATAGGCCATTACAAACAGTTAAAACTGTGTGTGATGTTCTATGGGGAGAAGTTAATTTCGTGCAAGTTTTTATAAATCTGTGATCCCTACTCTAAGCCATATATTAGTTGAATTTTGAATATAGAAGAAATTAACGTTCTTTGCAAGGATTGTTAACAAAAAATTTTGGCACCTATGTAATAAAATCTATTCTCCAGGGTAAACCAGCAGAGATTTGGGCTCTTATCACTCACCATGTCGTCAAGGAACAATATGTACTGCCGTGACATGGAGAACGATAATTTGCATAACAGTATTTCCCACTGAATTCTAGAAGACGTGCACAGATAATGAAGTTACGTTTATGTCCAGAAGCAAAACAAGAAACCATCTCAGCATTTGCTCCAGGATCAGAGAAACTGGACGAAAACCTGATCGAGATGGGGTCGTTGAAGCTGAAGTACAATGCTTGTTACATATTCTTTAGAATAATATAGTGCTAATGGTAAATAATACATTGCTCGGTATAGTCTCTAATTGTATGGAAACAGTTACGCAGCAGAAAAAATTTTCCTTCGGACTTTCAAAATTTGGCAATGAGGTTTTCTGAACAATGACACTATGACACGGGCTTGTCAAGCGAGCCACCTTTTCACTTCTGGGTTAAGGGCTTTAATTCCCGGTTGACCCTTGTTCATTTGAGATGGAAAAATGTTTTCATGGTTTTCTCTTGATTCTTCCGTATATTCGGTAAAGAAAATGAGTAATCACAGAAAATATACCTAAATATCGTATTACGTCTCCAACACTGAACACTGGAAATAACCTCTCACTATTATTTCCTACAGTAAATTTGTCTAGGATATTTGTTTCAAATCTGAGTAGTTTGTCGGAATTATTCATTATTTATTTTGCCTCTACTTGTTTTACATAAATTACAAAAATGATTTTCTTGGAGTGAGCCGTGAATTAAAAGATTCTCAACCTCCTATTATTAAAGAAAATAGTATTATATTGTAGTTTCTATAACTTTTAGTAATCATGTATTCTCAACAAAAGAATCATTATGAGACAGTATTTTATTTATCAACCTAAATGTCTACTTTTTCAATACATTTCAAAAAATTGTTGAAAACATCTAGTTTTTGTTCAGAAAGAAACATTAAACTTAAATATATGAAGAATGCTGGATTAAGCAGGTTTTATAACGGAAACATGTAACACTAAATTTTAATCAGAATTTATTTGCTGGTTTGGGAGCTTTGAAAACATTCTTGACATCTAAAGTTCTCATTTCCAGATATTAAATCTTGGGAGTACAAGGTTTAAAATCATTTACTGTGGTTTGGAGATGATAACTTTAGCTGAGAGAAGCACATTTCCAATATCTAAAAATCATGAGTAACTTCAATCAAACTCTCACTTTAGTTTAATTGACGTGAGAACGGCATTGAAGATATTTGTAAATCAGTTTTTGTGTGTATATTTTCTCTCATCATAAATATAAAGAAATTTCTTTTAATAAAAGTATCAGATCCTGTCTGTTCACGGAAGAAGTATTTTTGACAATGCCTTTCTATGTAGTGTCCAAAGGAATAAACAGGCTATTCTTTATCAATATTGTTTCATATTTTATTACAGTCAATGCTTCATATCAAATGCCAGATTCTACTACATAAATATATTATCTTACCACACTAACTTATGCTTGCCCGGTGTGGGGAAACGCAGATGCTACAACCATTAAAAAAGTTCCATATTGTTCAAAATGAAGTCCTCAGAAAGGCAATTGAAGCTCCATGATTTATACCTAATCATCAAATTCACAGAGAGCTCCAAATCGATACCATTCTAGATCATACAAAAAAAGTAGCAAATAATTTCTATTCTTCCGTCGCCTTATCTCATCCCGTTCATAAATCCCATCTAAGCCAAACTGCAAATATTTCAAGTCGAATCAAATCCAAATTTTCCAACGATATTCTTATCCCCCCCTAAACTAATAATTTCGAATAGAATATTTTCATTTCCTCATCCTATTGTCCGACAGGGAAATCCTACCTGTTTATCTTCCAAAATCAAAATTAAAATTCAATAGCATCTAAAAAAACTAATTAATAATATGAGCCAGAGTAAATTATTTTTCAAGGAATTCCTAAATCCTAAAAAAAGTTATATGTAAAAATGTAAAACTGAAATCCCTGGAAAGACCTCAGGTCAAACGAGAAGAAATAAATTAAAAAAATATTTAAAGAGATATTGTTGGAATAAGTCCATAAAAAGTAAAACTTCCATGTTATCCTTTCCAATAGGTGAAATTCTACTACATGCGTCTTGTGAACGGAATATATTGAGAAAAATTCAACTTAATGGTTTAAAGCTATCTCTCTGGTAGCAGTAAAAGCTCTTCCGCTCCTCTTTATAGCCAACTGCTCGATAAATGTAGCTGATGGCACCTCTCTACATCTCAGGACCTCATAGGCCTTTTTTGGAATGTCTCCTGAGTGAGGTTTTATCAAGTTATTGGTGTATTAAATTTTTTAAATGGAATATTTGTGAAGAATATTCATGTATTTTTTCCAGGTCTTCATTAAAACAAAAATATCTTCTGTATATTTTCATGGATATGATATTCTTGTTTGCTTGAGATCAGCTGAACGTTTCCGAAAACTCTTCCTAGAACTTTTAAACCAGAATTCTCATATTTCAAGAATCTTATTAAAAAAGGCAGCCAAATTTTGAAATAGACAAACACAAATAAATGTCGAGGAGAAGAAGGCGTAATAAATAAGTATTTTAAATTTGGAACTAAAGGACAGACAGTACTACTAACAGTTATTCTCATCAAAGTTCTCAGTGCTCATTAAAATCTCAGTCAACGCATAAGTAACAACTTATGCGTTAACATGTAGGTCTTGTCGGTTTCAAAAAGCACGTCAACTTATAAACATTTCTTGTATAATACGTAAAAACACTATTGTTCATTTCTGCTCTCAAGTTCACAATCTTGGCCTGACCATCAATAAGTTTCTTAATTGAACTCGATGCTCGGGACACTTCTGGCAAAATGCTCTCTCATACATGCTTACAAATGTCTTCCAGCCAAAATCGAAGAAGTACTAGAAAAATCTCTCTTGCTCATCGTTCTTACCATCATCTTCATCGTGCTCATCTTGATTATGGAGGTAATGGGTACGGCAATGTAAAGGAATCAATCCCTGCTGCTATTCAAAGAGTGCATGCCTTAGGTTTCAATACAAATCTGCACATGTCGGCAGACAACAAAGCTAGCCACATTGATTTGAAAGGTCGATGCATATTTCATAGTTTGTGTCTTTTCTTCAAAATATTTAATACGAATGTGCCTACTGACTTCTGTCATAATACCTTAAAACAAAGAAATCTCGTGTCTCTGTTATCCAATATTCCAAAAAGCATCACCAATATTTACAATAAATCTTCCTTAGTAGTAATGATCAAAGCTGGGAATAATATTCCAGTAAATGTAATGAAATATACAACTTTGCGTTCATTTACAAAACAAATAAATACTCTATTACTGACATTGTATGTTGTTGTGTTCCCCTCATGTCTTTTTATGGCATTTTAATATTCTTCAATATTTGAGTTTTTATGTAAATGATCTTGTCTGTCCGAGTGACGCCGCGTCGAAAGCTGTGTTGCCGACGGTTCGACCATCTTTTCGTTGTCTTTCTCATGGCTGGTCTGTTTGGCAGACCAGCTCTGACGAAGACAACGAAAGGCAGACAAGGTGACAAAGAACAACATATTATGTTGTAATAATAAAGGAGAAATAATATTAAATTGTTGTTTTCACCTAGTGCATGATTAGCAAAAAAATAGAAAGGGTATTGTACTGAATAACAATAGAACAATCCAAATAACAAAAACCATACTGGCCTGTAAGTATAATGTTAAATATATTTTTAAAATCTTCTCAAAAATAATTTCAAACATATTGAACAGATTTGAAAAAAATCAGCAGATTACCCCGCTAACTACAGCACAATTAACAATCTGCAAACGATGACAAAACTCAGAGAAAAACACAACAATTTAACTTGGCAGTATATGTATTCTTCATAAACTTTGCAAAATTCTTCGATATCGTGCAGCAAATGACCATTTTACAAAAACTGAAACCTGTCAATGCAGATAGCAGTGACATATTTTTCTATGGAAACTCTGTTTATTGCGTGAAGGAAAATGTAAAATGAATCTTGATGGACGAAAATTTGCTTTGAAGGTAAGCCAAATTGGATCCTATTTCCCTAAAAGAAGAAAGAAAAATGTCGGATAATTTTGGAATTATCATTGATAGAGGAAAATTAACTAAATATATGTTTTTGGACGATATTATGTTTATTGCCCATTCATCAAGACAACTACAAGCAATGCTCCCTGAACTTTTGGTTCTTAGCACGAAAGTAGGGCTGCAAATAAATCGCGGGAAAGTAAAAGTTATGACATATCATGAAATAAATAATTTCGATTGGTGGAGAAGAGATCTAATGTTTGGAGAAATATGTCTTGGACAACATGAACTATATTTCAATAAGTTTCAAGAAATTCACCAAACGAATTTCTGCAGCAACGTCACCATTTTGGGGACTAAAATGAATTCTTCTGAACAAATTCTACAGCTCGCAAATAAAGAGAGACATAATAAGCATTTGTGAACTTCCGGCGCTCACGAGTCATTCGCAAACATGAGCTTTCATCCATAGAGAAACAAATGCTATTAATGTTGGCATCCAAAAAACATAAAGAAAAATCTTCATCGCTCTTTGGCAAGTATATTAAGGGCACATGAAGACATAAGAGTTAAATCTAAAATTGGGCACGTGGAATGGCGTTGTATAGGTCACATCATGCGATTTCATTCTAATTGGCCTCGCCGAATGACCGCTTCGGATCCAAGATTTGGAAAACGAAACGTTGGCAGGAAGAAGAAATGTGGTTGGAGGAACTCCGAATGGTAGCCAATGGTCTACGTGGATCGATCCAAGAAGAGCGTTTCGAAATCCAAAACAGTTGGCGTATACTAGAGTGTGAAATTTCTGATCACTTTGATAAGATCCAATACAGAAAATCGTAATTGTAAAAGTGACAAAATGTAGTGAGTTTCTTTTTCAAATGTGTGTTATTTTGGAAAAATCCACACTCTAAACGGCAAAGCTGTAAAAGTGTCAAACGGAAAAAGTTTCTGTTTTTTTCGGTTTCAAAATTCAGTTATTTAAAATTAATTATGTGAGTCAATGTGTGCAGTGCTAAATTTGAAGAACGCTAATTCAATACGGAAAATTTCATAATCAAGAAACTGAAAATTTCCATTCATTTTTGATAGTACTTCAATGTATTTTTATATTATTATTACTATTATTATTATTATTATTATTATTATTATTATTATTATTATTGTTTTCGCGAATAGGTTGTCTCGGATCACACAGACATGTATTTGCACTTACTGGGGCTCATCATCATTTTATCTCGTGGCAAGGGCATGTGATTCATCAGAGGATCAGCATTAGCCTGAACCCGATTTTTATCCCCAAGGGTTGATATACCTGGGGGTATGGAAGATGGAAATGATGATAAAGACGACTGAATGGACGACACACAAATTCAGACATACACAAACACACGCATGCTCGAGGCCAGGCACGAACTCGCGATCCTTCCGTCCGAGATCGACACGGTACTACTGCGTCAGGGAACTCTGCTATCAAGATCGACTATTATTATTATTATTATTATTATTATTATTATTATTATTTTTGTTATCATTAATGTTGAAAATAGTACTACTGTAAAGGATTTCCCGATTTTGAGGCCACTATTGTAAACCACCAGGCAATCGGAAGCCTTGACCTCTAACGGAACAATATTAATAATGCATTCTGAATATCGTATTTTCGTGACATAGCCGATGAATAATTCATTTTGTTTTCAAAGTTTAGAGGGCGTTTCTGATACAAAATTCAAATGATACGCCTTGAAAGCATCTTTAATCAAGTTAAATGTCAACATGACAGAGGACGTGGAATGGCAACTGTCTAATTTACAGGCTGTTCTACAGTTGTACTATACTCATTCAATAGTTATAGTTTATAAGAAAATTTGTTTACAAGTTACAATTTCAGACATTTAACGAAAGTGTGACAGAGCGAATTATTGTAAAATAGTCAGATTTGGTAGCAGGAGATACTTTGAAGGTAAATTAACTAATCATTCTATCGTATCTATTTGACTTTCTTATGTGAACTAGAAAAGGTATGCATCTTTGCTCAGGATTCAAACGCCTTGCGTCTGACCAATAATCCATTACGTTTCTAGAAATAATTGATTGATTGATTTTTTTTCGTGTTTCCGGGCGCGTCAACTGCTCTGGTCATTATTCCCGTTAGCGTAGTGCATGTTTTTTTCTCGGGAGATGGCGGTGATCTTCCCCCGCTGGATGGCGAGATCCGGCGCCGACCTACCGTCGGCTAGTGGGGTTTCCCCCTAACCAGGGCTCTCCCACCAGAGGGGCACCGCCCCAGCAGGGACAAGCTCTATGCTCCCGACCGGTCCCCCGGAATATGTGGTAGTGTGGTGCATGTTAGTGTAACTGTGTGTGTAAGAGAAGAGGATATGACAAGGAAGAGGAAGGACAGATTGCGCGCGGTCCGTGGCCCGTTTGGTAGGGTACTGCTCCGGCATTCGCCTGGCGTTGATCAGAGAAACCACGGAAAACTACCGATCAGAGCAGCCGGCCGCTAGAATTCTCCTCCAGACAGCGACTGAATTCGACCTAGCTGAAAAGTTAGTATCGAAAATCCGGCGCCATCAGGATCGCCGGACCTCCCGGTCAGAAGCGCTGCAGTGAATCAGTTGATGCACTCCGCTCCCGGAGAATTTCCTCCAGACAGCGACTGAATTCGACCGCGGTGCGCAGAGGACATGGTACTATTCTCAGTGTCTGGATCAGAACTAAACTTTCAGGGAGAGATCCACCTCGCATGATGCAACTAGGTGAGGCGTGGTGTGAACGAATGAGAATTGAGTATTTAATTCGTTCCAGAACGATCGGGAAGCTTTTGGCTGTTAAACAGTTAGAAAACGTTTTGCAAGCTTTCCATACAACCGCAGGCAAGATACCGGGTATTCGGCGAGACGTCAGTAGCTCGAGTTTACTTATTTTGTAAGCAATATTGTTTATATAGTAAACTATATTGTTGGCAATGACAACGCCTTGAATTATTTCAGTTAAATGCCAACGACAATTCACTGCTAAACCAATACAATGGACTTAAAGTAATGAATCAAAAATCCTTAACCGACCCATTTTGTCGCCTTGTTCTCTTAGTAACCTGCCAAGAGGCAATCTAACATCAATTCTTCCGGACGCCTTCACATACTTTTCCGGATTAAATGACAACGCCTTGAATTATTTCAGTTAAATGCCAACGACAATTCACTGCTAAACCAATACAATGGACTTAAAGTAATGAATCAAAAATCCTTAACCGACCCATTTTGTCGCCTTGTTCTCTTAGTAACCTGCCAAGAGGCAATCTAACATCAATTCTTCCGGACGCCTTCACATACTTTTCCGGATTCAATGACAACGCCTTGAATTATTTCAGTTAAATGCCAACGACAATTCACTGCTAAACCAATACAATGGACTTAAAGTAATGAATCAAAAATCCTTAACCGACCCATTTTGTCGCCTTGTTCTCTTAGTAACCTGCCAAGAGGCAATCTAACATCAATTCTTCCGGACGCCTTCACATACTTTTCCGGATTCAATGACAACGCCTTGAATTATTTCAGTTAAATGCCAACGACAATTCACTGCTAAACCAATACAATGGACTTATAGTAATGAATCAAAAATCCTTAACCGGCTCATTTTGTCGCCTTGTTCTCTTAGTAACCTGCCAAGAGCCAATCTAACATCAATTCTTCCGGACGCCTTCACATACTTTTCCGGATTCAATGACAACGCCTTGAATTATTTCAGTTAAATGCCAACGACAATTCACTGCTAAACCAATACAATGGACTTATAGTAATGAATCAAAAATGCTTAACCGACTCATTTTGTGGCCTTGTTCTCTTAGTAACCTGCCAAGACGCAATCTAACATCAATTCTTCCGGACGCCTTCACATACTTTTCCGGATTCAATGACAACGCCTTGAATTATTTCAGTTAAATGCCAATGACAATTCACTGCTAAACCAATACAATGGACTTATAGTAATGAATCAAAAATCCTTAACCGACTCATTTTGTCGCCTAGTTCTCTTAGTAATCTGCCAAGAGGCAATCTAACATCAATTCTTGCGGACGCTTCCACATACTTTTCCGGGCGGCGGCACAGCGTCCGTTGGGAATCCGTCCACAAGCCGCGCTCTTCCGCCCGTATGCCCTCGCCCGCGAGGAATCGGAGGCGTCGCGGTGCTGGGATCCGGCCACCTGTAACAGCGCGCACCTGACTGCGCCGGCGCGACGCCGGAAGCAGCCCGGATCCGGAGCCGCTTCCGTCGCCGCCGCCGCCGGCCTGCGAAGAAGCGCAACGCGACGTGTCGCGGAGTCAAGCATTAGGGAGTGTTAATGCCAGGCGTAAAGAGACATCCGTAACACTTATCCCGCTGACATGGGAATTCAGTCACACAGGAACGAACGTGGTGTCCCAGGGTCACATGACGTGTTTTTTTTTTTTTTTCAAATATCACAGTATTCATTTGTATTTCGAGTGAAGAACATTGAAACTTACGATAAACGATGACTAAATAAAATTTATCCAATTTATCATTTGTTAATAATTAATTAGTTAATAAGGGAATTTCATGTGATTAAGAATAATAAAAATTGATTGAACATTAAAAAATGTGTTAATGTAAACTACTATAACTCAAGAACTAAAAGGAAAAAGTTACTACCGCAAACGCTAAAATTCTGATTTAAGTTTCTTTAGTCAACTTCTTCTGCACAATTCTTGCACACGGTTTGTTCTTTCCATAGTATTATTTTGCATTTTGAGTTATTTTTTACTCGGATTCTTCATCTCAAAAAATTCCTATTCATTATCGTCTTCTTCCCCAGGGGTTCCCCAGGGTCTTCACCAAGGTTGTCCGTATTATGAGTCACGGTCACTTTCAATTTGATAATCGGAAGATACTCTCACAACTCTGTACAGTTACTGCATCCTTTGCGCAATATTTTCTTCAAAATCATGGTAATTAATATTCACGTACTCACTTAGCAGACTCGACAGTTTTTGTACATTGCACTTTCTTCAGAGGCGCCTCATAACAAACTCTACTTATTAGCAAAGTGGGACACGCACTCAGTGAAAGGTACACTGCTACTGACGTGAAGTCCCTAGGTCTTCTGCGCGCCAACAAAGGCTGATAATTTTCCTGAAAAGCGCTCCACAACAATAATCTTGCGAATTATTAGTTAAAACTGTAGAGGAAAACGGTACAAGGAGAATCCAGGATCCAATAAAGAAAACGTATTTTCTTGTATTCGAAGTTTCGCGATGTTGGAGAAGTCCCAGGGACTCCAAGTCGGTGGCAGAGGGTTAAACTCTATTTATGACGTGACTAGCGACTTTATACGGTAGTAATGAACAACATTTAGAAGGGGTTTAGCAATTGCGACATAACGTTATGCATGATAAAAAAAGACGCATTTCAAGCGTTCAACAATGAAGTTGCATAATATATCAAAGAATGTAAGCAAGTGGTGAAACAAGCAGACACAAATGTAGGCAAGTGGTGGAATTTTGAATCTCCTATTCTTGAGAATATAAGAAATATCTTAAAACAGCGTTCGTTATGAGTATAAGCCATAACCTAACCCGAAGATATGATTTCAACTTCTATTTCGCAAATTTATTTCCTGTCACCTCTCCAACAATATTTCTTGTTGATTCTTGCCGGCGTTGTAAAGTTGGTAAGCAATAACTATAACTGCCTCTCATACGAGAATCGGTTTATAACAGTTGGAAAAATGCAACCTTTCCTGTTTTTAGGCGACCATTTTGACGTTTGTTCATTTTGACGTTAGGCGGATTCGGTGGTATAACGTCCAGCGTACCGGACTGTTGTACCCCAATAGTTTGTGGGTTCAAACCCGATCGAAGCCGTGGATTTTTAAAGGCGAAAAAATCCTTCGTACGCCATCCTTCGGAGGGGAAGTAAAGCCGGCTGTCCCATGTTAGTAGATTTACTGCATGTAAAAGATCCTCAATCCTAAAAGAAGCCTCTGAGCAAAATTGATATCCGCCTGTTTCGTAGATATCCGAGGAGGTATTATCCGAGATGATACCTCCTTTCTCCGCTAGGTGGTGAAAGGAGCGTATCGAAATTTGCGTGGTTAGACGGAAGAGCGGGCCTGATGGCCCGAGTCTCGCCACGTAAAATAAGGCACTAACTAACGTTTGTAAGGTGACCTTAGAGACTCCTACAGACGTGCACTATGTATGAGTATAAGGTAGTACCTAGGTCTAAGGTAAGACGTTATGACTTCAAGGTCCGTCACGTGACTGTTAGTACATAACGCGGCTACCTTACGCATAACGCTAAAACTCCGTAGTATGACTAGGGCCGGGACTTCTACGTGCCAAAAACGGAAAATATTTATTTTGTATGTGCTTAAAAAGTGAAAAATTTGTTAAAACGACGAAAATAGTTTTTTATTACCCGTATGAAAACCAGTAATCAATATTGCGTGAAGATTCGAAGTAAAACGTGACGACATTTTCTTTCGTCCGTGCACATTTCGTCCATGCAATCTGAGGAAGTTTGGGAGCTGCTAGTGTTAAAAGTGTAAGTTATCATTCGAAGTGTTATTGCCAAATTGTCAAGAGAATAAACAAAGTAGTGATAAAAATTGCTGACAGACATTTTGAAAGACCGTAAACCAGACTAATTTCACTCAATCGAGGAAGTCCCACAGTAACACGTGATGTGTCACCATCAACTGCATTCCAAACTGGCCCGTCTTTCACCATGTATCCAAAAACTCCAATGTATTGAACTTAAAAATACTCAAAATATTCATTTATTCTAATAACATTCAGCGAAATATGTAATAATATTTGTTTCAATGAAAATATTTATTTTTATGCAGTTGCTTAAAAAATTATTTTTAGGTGGCATGCTATTTGGCATAATTTCCACTCAACTTTCAACGATCAAAATTAAGGGGCAATATGTATTTACCTTAACGCCCGAGCTCTAATTCTGACCAATTGCTTATGCATACGTATTAAGAATTTGATTGTTTGATTAATTTATTTTTAATGATTTAATTTTTTATCCCAATTGAACACCCGACGCTGCCAAGGTTGTTTTCACTCCCATGTTCCTCCCCGCCAGGGTTATGTCACAACGTTCTCAGTCATGAGTGAGTTATGACTGGGAACATATGAATATTTATTCCTTACTTGCGCCTTTCTCTGCATGAGCGATGAGATCTAATTAGGGCTGCAATTGTCGGAGATTTAATTTTGCGGGGCATATAACCAGATTTCGTGAACATGCCAAATGCAATTTTTCGACCTTCCAAAATCCACAGTTCCTTGACAGAATTTAATGCGAAATCTGAGCTGAAGAAGTCTGTGCAAAATCCGCACGCAATTTAGGCCTGATTAATGTAGTACGTTTTAACCCTTTATTGACTGAAGTATTTTGCAACAGTCACATACCAAAGAAGATACACGAAGTTACCCTATGAAATTATTCTATTTACTCGTAATTATATTTTTACTATCAATATTATAATATTATTACGGTTAATCATATTAACCATATTTTTGCTTTATTAATATAATTCTTGGTGATTTTTAATGTTTAATTTGTTAATGATTGAAATATCTCTACCATAAATAAAAACATTTCTAAATCATGAAAAAATGATCAAACATAATTTTCTTACATTTTGAAAGATATTTTTTTATCGTGGAACCTTCTCGTTCTAACCACACTGAAAAAAATTGCCATTCATTATGTATTAGAGTTGAATTTGGTATTACGATTTCTGGTATGTTACCGCATCTCTCTGTTCTTTTTCTCTTAAATTTTTCGTCGTAACAAAGACTTGTTGCTGACATTAATTCTTGAAATTTCACCCATTATAATGCAAGAAATATCTTTCTTGCTGAAGAATTAAATAGATAGAAATCGGCAGGGAGTGATACCAGTTATAAGACTCTTATAACTTTAAACAAAAGGACAAATAACGCTTTCACCACACTAAGTAATTCATCATTAATAGTTCGAGCACTTTCCCTCAAAGTGGAAAGTGATTAGATTATTTTGCAAACCAGGAAAAGACACATTTTCACCGGTAAATTGTAGGCCAATATGCCTTTTACCAAAGCTAATTAATGTTTTTCAGAATCTCATTCACAGAAGATTAATCGCGTTCTCACGAGAAAGTTATTGCGATTGCTTCAGTACATTACTGCCAACATCTCTCGGTTGCTCGGAAGTTACCATCACGCGCCTTCAAGAGTTTACATTTTGACGTATGTAACATTTGAAGATTTCGCTCGTGCTCGTGACATCTTCTTTAATATACTCTTACAATTCCTGCAGTTTCCTTCCTTCCAGACATATTTTTATCAGCAGATACGACGTGACACAAAATAAAAATATTTTAAAACCTTTAATCATCTGAGAAAAACATATATGTGGATCTAATTTCGAATTCATAGGTGATATAATTTTTAAAAAATTAAGATTAATAGCCCAATTTTTTTTTAAAAATTACTTTCTATTAAGAAAATAGAATATTTAAATAATACGGTCATAATTAAACAATACGCAATTGATGCATGTTCTCCTATTTAAAAATTAATACACCTAATATACCTATATTAGGCACTTATATCGACTTCCGCTTTCATTTTGGCTGCATATATGGATTATAAAATCTGGGATAAATGAGGTATGATTATAAAGTTTTATCTGCACAATATATGTAAAATAATTTAATAATATGTTAATTATGTTTACCGGCAAACACAAACTTTAGTTTGCAAAGCAATGAATTACAAAGAATGAAGTTAACAGCTCTAAATACATGTGATTTTTATTGCTTCATACGCTACTATATGGTCAAGAGTATTAGATATTTAGGGCTTCAATGAATTTGTAAAATCCTTTAATTGATGGGCAGGCAGAAAACTCTCATTGAGAGTTATTTTTCTTCAACTAATAAAGAACCAGAGAACTAATGAGAAAGAAAACAAAGAAGAGAGACTAGATAAGAACGTGTAGAACCTGAATTTTAAATCATTAAGAATATTTAAACGAGAGCACCTAATTTGTAAAAATGTCGCAAAATTGTAAAAATATTGCTTAAACTGTAAAAATGTTGGTAATGATTCTTGAATTCAAATTGTAATAGTCGGATCGAACGATATTGTGTCCGATCAAATTGAACGTCAATACAATGTAAAAATAAGGTGAATATAGTACAAATTACATGCTCTCAATCACAACTGGAACTATCCAAATTGAACGACGAAAGTCGCGACATATACGAACCCTTGAAATGCTACATTCACCAATAGAGTAGACTTCGTTCCTCGGTCTTCACGCAGACAACACTTCCAGAGATCCTGGTGAGAATGACGCTATCACACCGGTTGGCCGTGTCCCCCAGGCAATAAATCCTTGCGCCCAATGGTGGTTTGGCGGACGCGGCAAGGGCGACCCGCACCCGGACCTGCAGCGACGGCGACGGCGTCGACGTCGGCGTGGCGATGGGGGCGGCGCCGCCATGGGACATTCCGCCATTATCACCGGTCCGGCGCCACATTCCGGCTGGGCGCCGTGCGGGCGGCGGGCGGGCGGGTGGGCGCCGGCGGGCAGGCGGGCGGCGCCGCGGATATCGGAGGAATCCGACGGCGCGACGCCGGCTCCGCTCCGCTCCACCCGCTTCGCCCCGCCCGCCCCTCCGCGCGGTCCCCCCCCGCCCTGCCCCGCCCCGCTCTGGCCCCACTCGCTCTGCCCCGCCCCGCTCTGTCCCGCCCCGCTCTGCCCCGTCCCGCTCTGCTCCGCCCCTCTCTGCTCCGCCCCCCTCAGCCCCGCCCCGCTCTGCCCCATCCCGCTCTGCCCCGCCCCGCTGTGCCCCGCCCGCCCCGCCCCGCTCTACCTCGCCCCCACTCCGCTCTGCCCCACCCCACTTTACCCTACCCCGCGCCGGTCTGCCCCGCTGAGCCCAGCTCCGTCCCGCTTGGCCCCGCTCCGCCCCTGCTCACCCTCCTGCCTCGCTCCGCTCCGCCCGGGAGGCGGGTCCCCATATCGCCGGCCGGCGAAGCGGGCGCCGTAACTCTGGAGCAGTCGGCCGGCGCGCGCCGGCGCTGCCGCCCCGCCCCGGCGCGCCTCGACCCAGCCCCCGAGGCCGCGGGCACTCAGCGGGGCGGGAAGGGAATTAGCCCGTAAAAAGCCGCGCGGGGGGCGCAAGTAAGCGCGCGGCCCGCCGCCCCGCCCGTCACGCCGCCCCTTGGACAGCTGCCCGGCGCGCGCCGCCCGCCCCGCCCCCTCCGGCGAACCGCCGCCCGCCGCGCTGTGCACGTCATCCTCTGCCTGTGACACCTTCCACGAGGAGCTCGCCCCCGCCCCCTGCCACTCCGCAGCCAAAACACAATTTATACCTTTGTTGCAGGTAATATCGAAATGGGGCCTCCACCAGCATGAAAAGCGGAAAAGCAAAGCCTTCTTACCTTTTTTATTTTTTATTTTTTAGCCTCTCCTAACTCATATTCATTTTGTACTGTGTTCGCAACGAATGTAAGATTTATCAATAAAATATATTATTCCCGCAATGATATCATCGTGTCCTTTTCGATTCCCAATCCCACATTCCACTTCGGAATACGTATTTTATTCATAACATTCTTCGTAAATAATCATTCGTAGTATCAGTATCGATATGTTTTATTATTATGGATATCAATCACCGATTAAAACGCATAAGCGATCAGGAGAAAAACTTTCGTAACCACTTCGCTCCTGGATGAAGAACAATAGATTCGTCTTCCAGCCATCCAACCATTTGCCCGTAAAAGCCGAACATCACCGGTCGCCGAACGCCTTGGCCCCCACCAATTTCATGTCTCTGGCTATCTCCCCCATCACCTGCACGATCGTCGCTGTCTTCCCCGTCATTCGCGCCGAGTCACCCCGACCGCAGACGCCACGTCTTCCCGCCCGCGCCGGCATTATCGTCCGGCGCATCTCGCCACCGCCACCGCCACCGCCACCGCCACCGCCACCGCCACCGCCACCGCCACCGCCACCGCCACCGCCACCGCCACCGCCACCGCCACCGCCACCGCCACCGCCACCGCCACCGCCACCGCCGCCGCCGATGCCACCACCGCCGCCCCGCCGCCACCGCCGCCCCGCCGCCACCGCGCCGCCGCCGCCCCGCCGCCCCGCCGCCACCGCCGCCCCCGCCGCCACCGCCGCCGTCCCATCGCGCGCGGCAGATGGCTATCTCGGCGGCCGCGGCGCTGCTTTTAGCCGTTCGCCTCATCGCTTTGTGGCTGCCTCATCGCGGCTGCGGAGGTGTCGGGCAGGTGGCTGCAAGGCGATGGCGGCGGCGATACGCCCCCAGGCCGGGGGCGGCGGCGAGCGAGGGGACGGGGGCGTTTACGGCGCAGGCGACCGCGGCTACCGTCGGCGCCGCCGCCCCCGTCTTACTCAGTCTTACGCCGCCGCACCGGGTAATTTACGGCGGCGCGCGGCGCGGTCGACGTAATAAAATGTTTTACAGCGCGCGGCCCCGCGCGGGTCAAGGCGCCTGGTTTCTTTGTGGTGGCGACGCGGCGGCGGAGGTGACGGACGGGGTGGCGTTGGTGGGCCGCTGGTCGGGGGCGGGCGATTGTGATCATGGCGGGGTGGGGTGATTGCGATCACAGGGGGGGGGGGACGGGGGGGTGTGGGGGGGGAGGGAGGGTGGTGGTGGCGGGGCAGGAGGTTGTGATCGGGGAGTGGACGAGGACGGCGGTTGTGGGACGGGGGACGGCGGCATTAGTGGTGGCAGGGCAGGCTATTGTGATCGGGAAGTGGACGGGGACGGCGGTTGTGGGACGGGGATATAGGCAGTGTTGGTGGCGGGGGAGGAGATTGTGTTTGGGAAATGGACGGGGACGGTGATGGGGGCGGGTACGGAGGCGGTGGCACAGGCGGTGGTGGTGGCTAACGCAAAGCCCGAATTAGTTGTTGAGGTTGCGGCTTGATCGCTGAGGACGATCCTTGGAAGGTGATTGGAAGAGGCTAAAAGAAAGAAAACGGAGAGGTTAATAGTAGTGACTGACGCCTTGCCTCGAATTATTCTTTTGAATGCAACAAGTTGCAGACAAAGAAAATATATTTTTTTGATTTTCATGAAATGGTGGTGATATTATTCAAAATAATGGTTTAAATGATAGAATATTAATATTTTAATTTTAAGAAAAGAAACATTAGAAGAAAGTTATTAATCAATTGGAGGTATTATTTGAACAACGGACAATATCTCATTGCGAACGAACATAAGTATTTTATTTTTATTATTGTTATAAATTATTGTAATTATTTACTGCCTTACCTTTTTAACTGTTCTTCAGTGAAGATATAATGTCACTGATTTTTTGTATACACGCACTTAACAGTATACTGCACTGGCTTTTAGTTTCTAGAGTAATGTTTTATACGTGGAGTTTCATGCTATTTATCTTTTGTAGTTCTTTATTCTTAGTAAAATATGTATGAACGTCAGATAAATTGAGATAGGTGACAGTAATACATACACTTATCAAAATGGTTAAGATATTGCGTGATGGATTACATTTACACACTGTAAGCGAAACACAGCCTTGTGCATATCTTGTAATTGCGATATTCCGTGCCTTTATTTTTTACGTCGAAAATAGTTCAGCTTTAAACAAACTTAATATGAATTACTCTGAGATTTCGTGTTGCGTTATGAATTATTTGTGATGGGGAGTTGTGAATAAAAAAGCCTTTGAGGTGTTAAACAAACCTTTTAGTTCGGAAAATGCCTTCGTCTAGATTGAACTAAATAATTTTGGCAGAGGCAAAACATACATAATTACGACATATTTGACCAGGTATGTGTGTTGTCGCGGGGCCTTGTGAATCTACTGACCACAGTCCGAGAAGCCCGATTTGTCTCCAGTGTAAATTGACAATATGTGTCCCCATGAGGGACATAGTGAGTACCGAGCGTGGAGAGCCGAAATCGGCATCTTCTGAAAGCTGAAAAAATCTACCGAAAGAAAAAAAAGTGTTTTAAATATATTTAGTATTACTAAAGCTAGTAAATATACAGTACATACATTCCGTGAATATTACGACATACTGCATTGATAGAACTCGTGTAAATAGAAAATTCTAAAAAAAAAACATAATATTTCATCTTTCAATCCTATGAGATTAATTTTCTGACTATGAAGCTCTCTTATATAAGATCTTGCTTAAAATGGGATTTGGTTCCTCGAAGAGTTACGAGAATCGTTCTTACTGTGTTGCATGTTGACAAGGGCAATAGGATCGAGATCTCATTCTTTTCTCATGTAGAGAAGGGATAACCTAGAGTTGCGTTTCGCGCATTGCCTCCTTGTACCCCTCGCCTCGGACGACCTCCGACAACAGCCACGCCGCATCAGTGTAGTGCTGTGAGAATGAATAAGTAGAATGATGTAATTATTATTATATCAATATATAATTAATGAATTGTTATTACACAATGAATGAACAATGCGTGAATGAAAACATAAATTTAAAAGAAATCACCCAGTAAGACCATATGAATACCTTACTTAGAAATAAGAATAAAAAAAATAATAATGTTTGTGTAAGTTAGGTATGCCAAAGTGCTACTAAATAAGTAGTAAATAAGATTTAAGCTAGAATTAAGTTAGTTTTAGCTTATTATTATCTCTCCCTCTTAGCTGCTTAAGCCGCAAGGCAGCAGTTCATTGTATGCCACTAAGTTAATAAAGGTTACTGTGGGGTACTCAGAGTTACTGTGGAGAGGAAACTTTAAAAAAACGCGCCGCTCGAGCAGGGGACATGTTGCGCCGTCCGCCCGGGAGGCCTTGCCTCGAGGCCTTGGCGTCCTGGGCCGGATGTCCCCGCTAACTTCCATCGCTCGCCTAGAGGGGCAGCAACCAGTCCCAGGGGAATCACCGTTCATGTACAGAAGGATTTTCCTAAGAATGAGTCAAAGTGACAGTACGCTAAACAAGTGAACATTACATGTAATTCAAAGACGTATCACCGGGAGCGGTAGCTCAGTGCATCAACTGATGTCACTGCAGCGCTCCTGACCAGGAGTTCCTAGGTTCGAGTCCTGACGGCGGCAGGATTTTCGACACTAGCTTTTCAGCTAGGTCGAATTCAGTCGCTGTCTGGAGGAGAATTCTAGCGGCCGGCTGCTCTGATCGGTAGTTTTCCGTGGTTTCTCCCATCAACACCAGGCGAATACCGGAGCAGTACCCTACCAAACGGGCCACGAACCGCGCGCGATCCGTCCTTCCTCTTCCTTTTCCTATCCTCTCCCCTTACACACACACACACACACACACACTTACACTAATATGCACTACACTACCACATATTCCAGGGGATAGGTCTGGAGCTTAGAGCTTATCCCGGCTGGGGCGGTGCCCCGCTGGTGGGAGATTCCTGGTTAGGGGGAAACCCCAGTAGCTGACGTTAGGTTGGCGTCGGATCTCGCCATCCAGCGGGGGAAGATCACCGCCATCTCCCGCGAAAAAAACATGCACTTCACTAACGGGACTAATGACCAAAGCAGTTGACGCGCCCGGAAACACGAAAAAATCAAATCAAATCAGGGAAGTATCCCTCCGCCGAGACAGCTGTTGAGCCACGCCCCTTCGTATAGTGTTTATGGCTCCTGTGAAAACATCTCTACGGACAAGTCTAAGAGTTTTTCTGAGGCATATGCACGGACACGAGTTCGTGAAATATTTAAGATTAATTACGTATGTGGAAAATGTCTTAACATGCTCTCACAATCAGTAAAAGAAAACTGCCACGAATGTAAATAGCAAGCTCTCAATCACAGCTCACCACACAACAGCACAATCGCCGGAAACACGTGTACAAGTAGGCATCTCACATTCAAGTCTCGGTTTTAAAATAAACATAATATTTATAACACAAAACGTAAATTCAATGTAATGTTTATATAAAAAAAAGAATTTTTACAGAAGAGCACATAATACTCAACGTCCTAATTTTAACTATTTCTTGTGGCGCACTGTATTTTTGTTGGACGAGGACATCACAGAAGGAAGCGTCGAAGCCATTTACAAGTCAGCCAACTGCAAACGAAAGAATGCAGAAAGGGAGTCTAATGGGAGTGAAGGACAAAACGACCACAGAACCTTCAGTTATGTTGCCAGCACTAGCTGTCACTTTATCTCGTTTTTTCGAAAATCCTTCTATAAATCACGGCTACTCAAGCCGGCGGCCCTCTCTGCATGCCCTGGACCGGCACCTATCTGCGTGTCACCGGTGTGGCCCATTGCTTAATGAGCCACCCCGATAGGAGGGTCATGAAGGAGGTGATCGCTTCTAGCCAAGTGAGAGGCGAGTGGCACACGGAAAACTGGAGCGGGTCATTACTATAACCCTTACATTTGATCACCCTCGTAAACAATGTAAAAAAATTTGTGGAACCTTCCCAGCGCTTTCAAGATAAAAATGATAATTTTGGATTTCAAATAATTGAAGCGTATATTAAAAGGATGATGAAATCTATATGAAATGATAATATTTATATATCAACACCAATTAATTTTTTATGTACACGATGAATATCCTAATACCAGAATTTACCTAATCCTGTGTCAGAAAGATTCAGGTTTGTCCAAAACTCTTATATAGTCTGTGGAAATTAATTAATTGCTCTAAGCGATTTATATACAGATAATAATGTACAATTTCATAACTAAAATAAGTAAACTTTACGTTTTTTCTGCTTTTCAAATCATTTCAAAAATGTATGCAAGTTTTATCTAGCAAAAATAAGTAACAATATAATTTTATCTTTCTTGTTATAATTGTAATTTATTTGCTATCGGTAAATATAATTAAAAAAAATCATTTTGGTTGCATTAGTTAACAAACACGTCACTACTTCTACACGGACCTACTGTGCCAGTTATGTTTCAAAAATTGAGTTCAGAATCCCGCCTTGTTTGTAGGGACTAATATAACGCTTTTTATTGGGCGCTACTGCCAATACCCGGATTCTTTTCACTAACATTTGTACTATAATATACAGATGAAACATTTCAGGTAGGAAAAAATCTTCTTCCCCTCAGTTAGATGGACAAAAGTTTCTAATTTCATTTGGCTGATGAACGTTTCGTTTCTGCACAGCAGTTGTTTGACAATTTATCTTATACTATAAAGTCCAAAAGGATGTGCTTATAGTCGCTTAAAGCTGGCACGTAGTTCTAAGTATTAGTAAAAATTTATATTTGTCGAAATTGAAATGCCGCAAAGTTGAAATGCACTCTGTTCACAATTGGCGTTAATGACCTCCCTAGTCTTCAACAATCTTTGAGTCCTGAAAATTCGTATAAAATTGCGGTGACAGAACGGTTTAGACGAAATAGAAAAAATTTAAAAATTATTATCTACGGTAATTAATGCATCTTGAGACAAAAATGTAAAGAATTTATTTATTGTTAATATCATGAGGAACATGCCAGTATTTTATCATCTTCAAATGTCTCTTTATAAAAATAAATAAATGGGAACTTCCATGGTTTATAAAGATCACACAAAACGTAAAACGTAACAAATTAACCTAAATAAAACGTTCTTATTCAAATCTAAACGTGTGTTGACAGTTGTCTACACTATAATCCTCGACAACGTATCTTTTCGTAAGAAATTGAATTTAAAGTTTTGATAATTTCAAATGTTCGCCTTGTTGTCGCAATGCAACCCACAACACATGTTGAGTTTCTGGTCTGTTTTCTGATTTATCGATTTCCTATAACTCGAATACAATGTATAGACAATATTCAGACAACTTTAGTAGTTGTTTCCCTTCTAGGTAAATTTTTATTATTATTATTTTATTTATATTTTCCCTCTATGGCACTCGACGGTGTAAGATAGGAATTTAAAGGAATGAAGGAATTTAAGGGTTAAGGGAATTTAATTTAGAGACGTACTTAGCATTTATGGACTACGTCGCAGATTTTTCTAGAGTCCTAAAAAACAAATTATGGAGCATCATTTTTAAAAGAGGCTATCCAATACATTTCATACAGACAATCAGAAAAGTATATGAAAACAATAATTATTAACATTGGAGGAAAATGTTCGAAGGAATTTTTTATAAATAAAGGCTAGAATATGTTGCAGCTTATCACCGACATGTTTTATTATTTATCTCGAAGATGTGATACGCGAAGAGCAAGCTAATGTTAACAAGGCATCATACTCTCAAATAATATCTCAATTAACACCTTGCTGTTCGCAAATGACCAGATAATTCTACTAGTGACTGAAGATAGTAACAGTATCAGTAATCAAGTAAACAGTGCAGAAATCAGAACATTCCCTCCCAAGATTTGAATATGTATGTTTGTATAACATGAAAATATGCGTTACAGAAACTAAAACTGTGGCATTCCACGGGAAATATCTTGTCAGAACTAAAATGGTCGTGAATGGATATGTTCTAAAACAAGTAAAATTTTTTAATTACTTAGGTTGCAATAATTAATATGAATGGGATGAAGATATAGAAAACAAATTACTTAAATTTCAAAGAATTTTTGGATGTATTAAAAGAAACCTCAAAAATAAAACGAGAAAATAAACTCAAATAAAATTCTACTACATACTAACACTTCTCTATGGCTTACAATCATGGGTTACTCGTAAGAAAGATATGTCAAAAGCACAGATAGATGAGATGAGATCTGTAAAAGACTGGACTAGACTCGATAGAAAAAGAAATGCTGGCATACGAAGTGAACTCAATATCTTCCCAATAACCACTCGTATAGAAGAAAATAAAACGAAATGGATAGAACGCATAGAAAGAATCGCCAATGGAAGATGCCCAAGAGAAGCAATGATCTATGGACCCCGAGAAAGAAGTGCTCCAGAGCACCTAAGAAGGAGGAGAACTCAGAAACCGGATCAGGCATCGCCCTAATTCCTGAAGGCAGAAGAAGAAGATCAAAATTTTGTAATTATCAAAATTAATACGTTTTTTTTCTTTCGATGCAAATCGTCACTTGTGTACTTCAATAAATGCCCATTAACCAACGCATTTTCTGCACTCAACTTTCTCATGGCATTTGCCCGTTTCCTCTCTGTCATCTTGCCAGCAGCCCGCGAAGTAAGATGCGCTTGCGCGAATATCTGTAGGTCAATTGTGTCTGGTCTGACGGTCGTGATCTCATCAGATCTTCGAGATGTTGATTTGTATCCCAAGGTTATGGATCCACGACGTCCCGATGCCCTCCGCTGCCAGTCGTTGGTTTATCATAATGATAAATGGATAAAAAGAGGAGCAAACATTCAAAAAGTGACACGTCCATTTGGCAAAAATTGTGTTATTCTGTTATTTTTACCTACACGTTCATTTGTAGAGAAAAACGTGAGATGTCTTACGACACATTAAGTAGCCCCCTGTTTATTGAGTTACAGTGTTGAAAAGTGTAAAAATTATGCTATATTTTTCAATTTTATTGGAAAAGCGTGAACTGGAGATGTCACGATTTGAATGTTTGCTCCTCCATTGTGGCTTGACCATTGTGCCACCACTTTTCTATTGTGCGGCTTGGACAGCATATCAGAGTTAACCATCTGATAGGAAAGATCGCACGTGGTCCGCGGCCCGTTTGTTAGGGTACTGCTCCGGCATTCGCCTGGTGTTGATCGGAGAAACTACGGAAAACTACCGATCAGAGCACCCAGCCGCTAGAATTCTCCTGCAGACTGATTGAATTCGACCTAGCTGACAAGCTAGTGGCGAAAATCCTGCGATCTCCGGGGCAGAGGCATTGCAGTAACATCAGTTGATGCACTGATTCACCTCTCATGTAGGTCTGATCCAGAAGGCACGTTCTAGCTAGAGAGACACGGCCACCTTCCGGGATGTAACATCTATTCCTCTTACATGACGTATGATCACAGCAGTTGACGCCCCCGGAAAATCAAAATAATCAAACAAACCGAACGAAGAGAGTCCTATTTCAATTCGACCCAAATGACAAAAAGATCAGTCAGTCAGTCTTAATTAATGTTAAAATGTTGAAAACTCCTAGTTATTGTGCAAGCATTCTACAATTGGTACAATGTGTCACTGATCTATTGAAGACAAAAGTGTTTCCGGGACCATAAACTGCTGAAGTCATTAGTCTCATAACTGTAGTGCATGTTTTTATCGTGGGAGGTGGTGGTGATCTTCCCGGTTCTGAATGCCAAGGTTCTAGATGCCCGACCTACACATCGGATTGCGGGGTTTTCCCAAACCAGATATCTCCCCGCAGCGGGGCACCACCCCAGCCGACACAAGCTCTAAGTTCTTGACATGTGTGAGAGCAGATAGGACGAGAAAGAGGAAGGAAGATCGCGTTCCGTCTGTGATCCAATGGTTTGCCCGGTACTGATCGGAGAAACCACGCGAACTACAGAGCAGCCGGACGATAGAATTCTCTTCGACGCAGAGGCTGTTCGACTTACTTCTGCAGCTTATACAGTAAAAGTTGCTGAATGTGGAATCGCCAAGGACAAGTATTTTGTTACGTATTATACAGAATTCCTCGTGTTCCAATGTAATACTGTAGAACTAATGTTTTGTGGGACCGAGATTTGTGTTCGCTTTGGACATATTTCCGCATTACACACTTTTCGCAATGAGCAAGTTTTACTGTATAATAAATTCACCACCGTCGAGTCTCGATGTTACTGCAGTGCCTCTCACCGGGAGGTCCTAAGTTCGAGTCACGCCGACGGTAGGATTTTCAACACTAGCTTGTGAGCTTGCTCGAATTCAGTCGCTGTCTGGTGAAGACCTCAACACCAGGCGAGTGCCGGAGCAGTACCCTACCAAACGGGCCACGAATCGCGCGAGATCTTTCTTTCCTCTTCCTTGTCCTATCCTCATCCTTCGCACATTAATATGCACTACACTACTATATATGCAGGGAGACCAGTTGGGGACTGAGAGCTTGTCCCGACTGGGGCTGCTTCCCGCTGGTTCCCGCTAATCGAAGGATCTCGCCATTCAGTGAGGGAAGAACACCCCCACCTCCAGATGAAAAACATGCAACACTTACGGGACGAATGATCTTAGTAGTTGACGCGCCCGGTGTAGTGTCACGTTGGCGGCCGTGGGTGGGAGGAGGAGCGGAAGTATTGCATACCTGCGGGCATGAATAGCTTGGCGCCCCGGCGTTGGGAGTTGGATAATTTAGACAAAAGGGACGCCAGCTTCACCGGGAAGGTCACGTGGTCGACGCGAGCCCTCCTCCTACACCTAGGACGGTCTCGTGACGGCTACACTCTGGTATAAAATCGAGCTCACACGGTGGTTTTTATTCTAGAAACGTCGCGCGATGCGCAAAACTTTACGCCCAGGCTGGAGCGTGTCATGCCTCTTGCACGGGTGACGAGGTCATGGTAGTGGCGCGGGTGTAGCATCAGAGGAGGCAGGGCCTCCCTAGCTATGTTGGGTATCCACAGGGAAATACTCACAAGTGTGTAGTTTCGGAGCAGAAGTTGGTTATTGTACATACATGTAAATAAACGTGTACATACTTGTAAAGGCCTGTGTGTTTTGCTCCATGACGCCACACCGGAATCGACAATTAATCAATCAATGAATCAATCTGGTCTCGAACCCTGGGTTGTCTCGGTGAGAGTCGCTCCAGAGGCGGCGTCAATGCCGTTGGAACTTGGCGGAGCGGGCCGGAGCGAAGGTGCGCGGTGCGTGGGTGAGGGCGGGGGCGGGGCGGAGGCGACGGCGCGCGTCCGCGCTTCCGCCGCTGGGCGATTGCGCCGAGTCGCTTTCCGTGTCACTCCGTCGCGCTCTTCCCCCCCGCCCCGCCCTCGCGGAACGCGCCCGCCCCCCCCAGCCCCGACCGCAACGGTTTCCGGTGCTGTCGCCGCGCCCCGCCCCGCCCCCGCAATCCGCCCGCGCCCTGTCCTCCGCCGGACCCCGCCGCGCTCCCCGCTACCCCGGCCCCGCGAAGGCGTTTAACGACCAAATACCACACCGAACTTCCACTACCGCGCCAGGAGCTCTCGCAAAAAAAGTATGCCTTGAACGATGTGCTGACTTCCAACTTTATTTTCGTTGTTTTCATCGTTTGTTACTCAATCGTCTTGCTTATTTCCTCTTTTTAAAATATTATGGATTACACATCTTGCCACCGATAGCGGTAGCTCAGTGCATCAACTGATGTCACTGCAGCGCATCTGTCCGGGAGGTCCTAGGTTCCAGTCCTGATGGTGGCAGGATTTTCGACACTAGCCTTTCAGCTAGTTCGAATCCAGTCGCTGTCTGGATGACAATTCTAGCGGCCGGCTGCTCTGACAGTTTTCCGTGGTTTCTCCGATCAACGCCAGGCGAATGCCGGGGCAGTACCCTACCAAACAGGTCACGGACCGCGCGCGATCTCTCCTTCCTCTTCCTTGTCTTATCCTCTCCCCTTACACACACACTTACACTAACATGCACTACACTACCACATATTCCGGGAGACCGGTCGGGAATTTGGAGCTTGTCCCGGCTGGGGTGGTGCCCCGTTGGTGGGAGAGTCCTGATTAGGGGGAAACCCCACTAACCGACGGTAGGTCCGTGCCGGATCTCGCCATCCATCGGGGGAAGATCACCGCCATCTCCCCAGAAAAAACATGCACTACATTAACGGGACTAATGACCGAAGCAGTTGACGCGCCCGGAAATAAGAAAAAATCAATCAATCAATCACATCTTGCCTGTAATTTACAAATAATTGTATCAAAGTATTGCGTTTTCATTTCATATTGTTTCTACTACGTCTCTTTCTCGAAAATTGATAAGTAAAACTAACTTGAAAGAGGAAATTTTAAAGAAATATGCTCTGAAGTATATTGAATCTACTTTTATTCTGAGTTCTACTAATTTTTTAAAATAAATTTTATTGATCTGACCAAATGTAAATTGTTTTGTGTTCTCAAAACTTGCAGTGTTTTTAAAACTAACTGATATTTAGTTACTACATAAAACAAATATAAAACATGTTTATTCCTTTATTGCGATTTTTACGCGGTGTTTCTGAAAAGAACCATTGGAGATTGCGTTAACTGTGCTATCATGAAGTTGTTTCAAATTAAACATTTATAAGCGTTCGTTGTGAAATAAGAATTCTTTGCAAAATAATTAGTCCTAATCCTAACTCTTTGCAATCGAAGACAATTATAGCACCAACTAAATTCTAGATATTTATGAAGCAATAATATTTTTCTCTTTCTACCGTCATGAAAACTGAAAAATTCGTTCGTATTGCAGCATGAGATGATTATGGGGTGATTTTTAAAGTGTTGCATGTATTTTAATCATATGAAACTTATTACAGCGGTTGTTTCCTTTCTCCACACAAAAATTACTATTATCACCGTTAAATTCAAAAAATGTCTCAGTTACCACGTTCAGATACTGCATATAAACGGACCAGATCTTTTCTGCAAGTAATCGAACCAACGAGCATGTTTACGTGATCACCAAAGACATTAAGCCACAAAGAGGCTCTGCAAACGGTCCTCTTAAGAACGCTTCTCCTTTGGCTGAAATACCCCCAAGTCATCTTCAACCCCCACACTGCGTGTCGGCGCCTCTTTCATCCCCCGCGCGACCGTAATCCCTGAGAGGCGCGTCACCCCCACTGCCCCGCAATGACCCCCCGGGCAAGGAACTTCTTCGGGCCGCCGCCGTGCCCCCCCCCCCCTTGCCACTTCTTATCCTGAAGTGGTCCCCTTTCTGAGTTCGGTGGTGTAATCCTTCGAACGCCTTCCTTCGGAGGGGAAGTAAAGCTGGCTGTCTCATGTTGTAGATTTACTGCATTAAAAGATCCTCAAGCTTAAATGAAGCTTCTGAGAAAAAATCAAAATGCCTGTTTCATCGCCCGAGTGATACCTCTTTTCTCTGCCAGACAGTGAAAGAAGCGTAGCGGAATTTGTGTGGTAAGGCGAAGAGCAGGCCTCATGGCCTGAGCATCGCCACGGAAAATAAGGCAACAATGAATTGAATTGAATCGAATCGAATTGAATCATCGCCGCCCCAATCGATCACTGACTGATGATGAGAGCACGTGTCTTCCAAGAAATCAAATAATATTCATTGAACCGTCGGCCAATGATCAATAACGAAGCTTCCATGAATATTCACTCTGGCTTAATGAATCAATAATACCATTCTTTGGATGCGTTTGGTTAAATGTACCCCGACGACGGTCAATGATTGATTGATTGATTTTTTCGTGTTTCCGGGCGCGTCAACTGCTTCGGTCATTAGTCCCGTTAGTGTAGTCCATGTTTTTCTCTGGCGGAGATATTCCCCCGCTGGATGGCGAGATCCGGCACCGACCTACCGTCAGCTAGTGGTGTTTCCCCCTAACCAGGACTCTCCCACCAGCGGGGCACCGCCCCAGTAGGGACAAGCTCTAGGCTCCCAACCGGTCTCCCGGAATATGTGGTAGTGTGGTGCATGTTAGTGTAAGTGTGTGTGTAAAGGGAGAGGATAGGACAGGGAAGCGGAAGGACAGATCGCGCGCGGTCCGTGGCCCGTTTGGTAGGGTACTGCTCCGGCATTCGCCTGGCGTTGATCGGAGAAACCACAGAAAACTACCGATCAGAGTAGCCGGCCGCTAGAATTCTCCTCCAGGCAGCGACTGAATTCGACCTAGAGCGAAAAGCTAGAGTCGAAAATCCTGCCGCCGTCAGGACTGGAACCTAGGACCTCCCGGTCAGAGGCGCTGCAGTGACATCAGTTGAGCTACCGCTCCCGGTTTTTGTTATTTACGTGTTATATAATCATGCGGCTGAAAGTTGTTTCATTTCTCCTTTTTGCAATTAAAAAGAAATCCCCCTCCCCCGACGCAACCCTGACCCCGCCACTGCTGCAGCCATGGCTGTCTCTTTCGACGTCTCCGTCACCCCCACCCCCGCCATTGACCCCGCCTCCTTTGCCTCCGGTGCGCGACCACCTGCACAAGACGAAACTTACGGGGCCGCCCCCGCCCCTGCCCTCGGCCCCTCCGAACCACCCCCACCCCCTGTCGCCCGTTGTTCGCTGCGGCCGGAGCGAGGCGGGTCCTCCTTTACAATGGCGGCCCTTTGAATCTCCAAGCGACGCCCGAAACAGCTTCATTGGACTCGATCCCGCCGGGCGGGTCGCTTTAAGCTCCGATGCCACCTTACGTAAAAGTCCTCGACAGCTTCTCGCGGCTGTTTCCATTGTGTTTCGTATTGTCAACGTTGTCCTTTTCGTTGTCAGTTTGTTGTTGGATTCGTGTACTTTGGAGTAAGTATTACAGCAGGGCTACATTTGTTTCACACTTGTTTTTCTGACACCGAATGACACTTTTTTTTTTTTTTTTTTTTTTTTTTTTTTTTTTGGTTTGCTTGAATGAACGTATTGAATGAACGTAACGTCTGCGAATAGCAAGTGTCTGTACCTTTCACCATCAACTTTCCAAACGGGAGATGTGAATTTGCATTAAAATAAGTGAATTTGAAGTTTTTTTGAAGCAGTGACCCTACGAAATGCTTGATTCGTTTTATTATTTGTTAGCGAACATTGTAATTCATCATTTATGTAAAAACTTCCAGTTTTTGTAATAATAAGTTATACCTTAATATTTAAAAATATATTTTAACTGTTATTATGACTCCAGCAGATGGGAATATTACTTTAAGGGATAAAATAATTCTTTTGAAATGAGATCATTTATTTATCACATTGAAATGTTTTTTTGATCATTATAGTTAAACGTGAACGCAAGCTGCATTGGTAGGGTCCACCTCCTTAACTTTAAAATCCTCTTTTTGTTCCCATTTTTTATTATAATGTTTAAAAATTTCTTCCTCTTTCCCATTTTCACTCTCCTTGCTCCTCTTAAATATCCGCACCAAAAAAGATGACCACTGAAATGTTTACATATACATACTTATTTTCAATGGCTTAACGGAAAATGCTGGGAGTGACACCGAACTTCCAAAAGATCATAAAGATCATAAACATCACAAAATCATAAAGACGCTATAACTTTTAGTTCACATCCTATATTAGAGATCTAAAAACTAACGTTACTGACTTCTCACCGCACATTTGAACGAAATTAACAAATAATTAATGAAATATCAAGTGTAGAGCAAAGACTAAAATAATTAAACTCTCTGTCAACGTCGTTGTGGTTGTTTTTTGAAAATTACGTCGTAATAGTGTATGAGAAAGTTCATGAAATACTTACAATAAGTCATAACCGTAATTTTGTCCGTGCTAACAATCATACTCGTTTTCACAACGCGACACGTTCTCAAAGCAAGAACACGTTCGGCCATCTTACTCTTCCATTCCCTGCCAATTTGCGAAGATGCGCAAGACGCCACCTTCTCCTTTCTATTCTAGTCGCAGATTTCAAACAACGCAAATTTCGTACCTTTTTATTAATAAAGGAAAGATGCGATCTATTCAATACATAATTTCTTCAACTCGCAATTTTTTTACCACATTTGTTTAAAACCACTGGGAGCCGATTAAGAGGGACATCAAAATCTGCGTCTTTACAGCTTTAACATATGATTATTCGGAACATTTTAAAAGTAAAACAGATTTTTTAAGTCACAATTGAGGTATTAAATATAACTAGAATAAGGATAGAGATGAAGATATTGTAGGTCATCTTGCATCAAGCTATATATTCAGTATATTAATGTCTTATATTAACTACCGTATTAATAATTTTCATAATTGGCTGCAGCGGATTCGGTGCTATAACGGTTCGCGTAGGTACCCGAGTTTGCGGGTTCAAACCCGATCGAAGCCGTAGATTTTTAAGGTCGAAAAAATCCTTCGTACGCCTTCCTTCGGAGGGGAAGTAAAGCCGGCTGTCCCATGTAGTTGATTTACTGTATGTAAAAGATCCTGAAGCCTAAATGAAGCCTCTGAGCAAAATTAGATTCCGCCTGTTTCGTCGCTCAAGATAATACCTCCTTTCTCCACTAGGTGGTGAAAGGAGCGTATCGAAATTCGCGTGGTTAGACGGAAGAGCGGGCCTGATGACCCGAGTCTCGCCACGTAAAATAAGGCATTACCTAACTAACTAACAATGATCTACGACTTACGAATCATATTCTTTATTCAAATTGCTGGTGCAAGAGCTAATGCCCAAGAATAAAAATTGGAAATATTGATTCCGCGTGGCCCGCCAGCGGTAGGCGGTTTCCACTCGTCTTTGTTGTGGCCGTGATTGGCATTTGGCTCCCGTGGCGAGGGCCCTCGAGCCCCAAGGGGCCACTACACCTTCGGGCGCGCTCTTGGCCGCCGACTGCAGTGCGATTGCCATCGCACAATGGCTACAGCGTAACACTCCACGGCGAGTGCGGCGCGCGCCGCTCCTACACGGCCACTGTCGCGAGCGACAACAATTGGACAACGCGCGCGCGCCGGGCGCGTGCCGCGAGACGCAACGCAACGCACGGAGCGGAGGGGAGGGGAGGGGGCAGGACGCTGATTGCAACCGACCGCCGAGTGAATGCTGCCGAAGGCGCTCTCAATGCTGCACAAAAGGCCAGGGAGGCGGTTGCGGTTTCTTAGGGGGACAATAGGTCGTACAACGCAAATCGGTTGATATTATGAGGTAGGACTCGTTACAATACTGTAAGGTTGGATTATTCATTTACTTTGCATCCTATTTGTTTCAGCGTTATCTATATAAGCAACTGGTTGATATCGTAATGACGTTTTAATAAAAGTGAAAGTGCGTTTCAGATAATGGAGCAGATAATAAATGACGAATCACCCGAGTGTATGTAAGTGAAGAAATCGAGTGAAAATCGACGATAAGATAGTGATGTTTGCGTTTGAAATGAAGAAAATAATAAATGAGAACTTAATTGAAAATATAAATAAAAATTATTTTTTCATTCAAACATTTATGACAGAACTTGTAAAACAAATTACCCACATTGATTGGAGTTTGGTCCCATTGACTAGTCCCCGTCGATACGAACAACTTTCATTACCCACTTTTTTTGCTCCAATGCGTACTTTTCGGGATATTTCCCAAGCCAATTTTAAGTAGGACACCCAGAATAGTGGTAGATGCAAAGAAAATAATTGCTTTCCTCCCTCAGAAACTACAAATAGTTTTTTTCGTGACAATACGTGGGACACCAAGAATAGCACAAAATAATTGCTTTCCTCCCTCAGAAACTATAAATAGTTTTTTTCGTGACAATACGTGGGACACCAAGAATAGCGGTAGAAGCACGGGAAATAATTGCTTTCCTCCCTCAGAAACTACAAATAGTTTTTACCGTGACAATAAATAAATAAAAATTACAAGAACACCTTCAACAGAGTATTTTAAGACAGAAACAGCATGGTCTCTATGGAGAGCCACGATAGACGGAGGGCGGCTGCAAACTTGACGGAACCGGGGCTCCATTCCGCGCGGGTGCCTACGCGGTCCAACACGCCCCCTCCCCTTCCGCCTCCTTCGGCGCTTTGTCTGTCGTAATGAGTCGGCCGGCCGCGCCCGCGCCGCAACAATGCGCGTGCGATCGCTGTTGTTATTGCGGATCAGCCCCCCCTCCCTCCTCTTCCAGACGGCCGGTGGCGCGCAGGCGGCCCAGGCAGGGAGCGCGCGCCTCAGGGAATACGTCGTGGGGTGGATGTGCGGCGGCCAGACGGTGCGATGACGCGCTCGCGGGCAGGGTTGGACATGCAGAGCAGGGAAACCGTGAAATATTATACCAGAAACGCGTCGCCCGCTCTGCATACGCGTCGCTATCTGGAGGAGAATTCTAGCGGCCGGCTGCTCTGAACGGTAGTTTTTGGTGGTTTCTCCGATTGATTGATTGATTTTTCGTGTTTCCGGGCGCGTAAACTGCTTTGGTCATTAGTCCCGTTAGTGTAGTGCATGTTTTTCCCTTGGGAGATGGCGTTGATCTTCCCCCGCTGGATGGCGAGATCCGGCGCCGACCTACCGTCGACTCCTGGGATTTCCCCCTAAACAAGACTCTCCCACCAGCGGGCACCGCCCCAGCCAGGACAAGCTCTACCCTCCCGACCGTTCTCCCGGAATATGTGGTACTGTAGTGCATGATAGTGTAAGTGTGTGTGTGTGTGTGTGTGTGTGTGTGTGTGTGTGTGTGTGTGTGTGTAAGGGGAGAGGATAGGACAAGGAAGAGGAAGGACAGATCGCGCGCGGTCCGTGGCCAGTTTGGTAGGGTACTGCTCCGGCATTTGCCTGATGTTGATCGGAGACACCACAGAAAACTACCGATCAGAGCAGCCGGCCGCTAGAATTCTCCTCCAGACAGCGCTGAATTCGATCTAGCTGAAAAGCTAGTGTCGAAAATCTTGCCGCCGTTAGGACTAGAACCTAGGACCTCCCGGTCAGAGGCGCTGCAGTGACATCAATTGATGCACTGAGATACCGCTCCCGGTGGTTTCTCCGATCAACACCAGGCGAATGATGGAGCAGTACCCTAACAAACGGGCCACGGACCGCGCGCGATGTTTCCTTCCTCTTCCTTATCCTATCCTTACCCCTTACACACACGCTGATACTACTATGCACTACACTACCACACATACCGGGAGACCAGCCGGGAGCTTAAAGCTTCTCCAGGCTGGGGCGGTGCCCCGCTGGTGGGAGATACCTGGCTGATTAATACCCTGCTAGTCGACGGCATGTCGGCACCGATCTCTCCATCCAGTGGAGGAAAATCACCGTCACTTCCTGATGAAAAACACGTACTACGTACGGGACTAATGATCTCAGTAGTTGACGCGCCCGGAATCAATAACAACCAATCAATCAATCTGCGTACGTTTATATTTTCACTGAAACCTTTTTTCCCCTCTCGAAGCGGCGCGGCGGTCAGCTGCCAAATTCTTGTCTGGCATTCAACGTCGTACCGCTACGCTTGCATCAGTAGCGGTGACAGTTGATACTTTGAACACGTTTGCGCCATGGGCTGAATGCGTCAATTGCGTGGCCTTAGTTGACCGCTGAGTATCCTCAAGAAGCAACGCTCGGCTATTTTCCCACATCGGAAGAACCTAGAGAGATGAAACCTTCCCTTGCACTAAGAGATAAGACTGAGCCTCAATATTATTTTTATTTTATTATTATTATTATTATTATTATTATTATTATTAATATTATTATTATTTTATTTTTACAGATCATACATAGTTCAGTACATATAACACTTTACATATGTATTGATGGCTTAATTCTAAATTACCTAAAATTAAACTAAAAACTAATTCGGGTGAGGAAATCTTTTTCAGACGCCTCTAAATACAATCTATTTCGGCAAATTTGGTTAGAAATGCCTGGTATGGATATCTATTTTTTAATTTAGTTCTATGAGGAGTTCTCTAGAATCTGAAATTGTCTAGGTGTGGAATTTGAGGTATGGAGTGATAGAACTGGGTTGAGAGGTATGTCATATGATGTTGTATGGAGTCAATTTGAATTGAAGCTGTGAATTTGAGACAAACCAAGGAGCATTTGTGATAGTTCTAAGAAACTGGTTTTGGACTATTTGGAACGAAAAAATCAATCAATCAATCAATAACTCACGATCTGTCGACAAAAATTATAACGCAAATAAATCTCAGCGAAAACAAAGGAATAAGAGTGGATGGGACAGCAGGCAAATGGCCAGGCTCAGCTGCTAGGCGCATGCAAGGGGCGTGGCGTGGCGGGGCGGGGCGGGGCGGGGCGTGGCGGGGCGGGGCGGGGCGGGGCGGGGCGGGGCGGGGGGGGCGGGGCGGGGCGGGGCGGGGCGTGGGGGGGCGGGGCGGGCGGAAGGTGCGCGCCGCGGAGCGAACAATCGCCCCTCGACGCGAGTGGCGACAAAAGTGGCGAGCGCCAATCGACTGGAAGGGCCCCGCCGTCGCGACGCAGCCGGCGCCCATTTGCGTTTTTCCTGGCGACGCGACGCCGCCCTCCGAAGGGCGAGGGCCCTTCACCGCACGCCCCTTGTGTGCGTTCGATCGCCCGCCGCCCAACCGCTCGCTTCAGAAGCCCTCGCCAACGAGTCTTCCACAGCCGAGTTGTAGCTGAACCATTCCTCGGCACATTCACTCAACGTTTCTTCTTACCAAATTTTGCCAAAAACGTGTTGATACGTTATTCATAATTACACTATCTGTAGATTGATTGATTGATTTTTTCGTGTTTCTGGGCGCTTCAACTGCTTCGGTCATTAGTCCCGTTAGTGTAGTGCATGTTTTTTTCTCGGGAGATGGATTCCCTCGCTGGATGGCGAGATCCGGCGCCGACCTACCGTCGGCTAGTGGGGTTTCCCCCTAACCAGGACTCTCCCACCAGCGGGGAACCGCCCCAGTCGGGACAAGCTCTAAGCTCCCGACCGGTCTCCCGGAATATGTGGTAGTGTAGTGCATGTTAGTGTAAGTGTGTGTGTGTGTAATGGAACAGGATAGGACAAGGAAGAGGAAGGATAGATCGCGCGCGGTCCGTGGCCCGTACTGCTCCGGCATTTGCCTGGTGTTGATTGGAGAAACCACGGAAAACTACCGATCAGAGCAGCCGGCCGCTAGAATTCTCCTCCATACAGCGACTGAATTCGACCTAGCTGAAAAGCCAGTGTCGAAAATCCCGCCGCCGTCAGGACTCGAACCTTGGACCTCCCGGTCAGTGGCGCTGCAGTGACATCAGTTGATGCACTGAGCTACCGCTACCAGTCTATCTGTACAAAAAATGATATGGTAGTGGTATCGAATCTCAAGAAAACATGGGCAGATTACATTCCCTCATAACCTACGTCACATAGTATATGTTGTTTTTGACGGTAAATAATTTAATTATTACAAATTAACTAATAAATAATAAATCAAAGCAATCATTCTTAAGTGTTTGGACTTTCTAATTGCTCAGATTTCACAACCGTACGTTGATTTAGCAGTCACCAAAGCCTTGACTACCCAATGTTCAGTTGGTAAGGTACTCTTCTCATATTTGAGACTTAAGTCCAAGTCCACCGTAGATTTATTTCAAAATACAAGCGTCTCTCTTTTTTGTGACTGCTTGAATAATTTCAGATTGTAAACTTAACTTCTAAATGTAGCTGAACTGGACAGAAAAAAGCATTTCTCTACGCACACGCTGAAAGTTTAATTGTGAACAGTTGTAACCCTCCATAGACAGCGTCTGTCCTTGGGAAGTAAGCTTATTCTTTCTCTCCTTTATTCAATGTGATATCCCCACACGTTCGGAATCGGTGACAGTTCATGCTGTTCCAACACGACTCCGGCGTACGCACAAAGCGGTAATCGCGTGGCATCAATAGAACATTGCGTAATTCCAATTGGTCTCGCATCGCCCCAGAGCATGCAAACTTGTGGGCGATTAGTCAGTCGAAGAGAAAACGGACAGTTAGAAAGGCACCTCTTCCCTATGCCTCGCAATGCAATCTCGACTTGGAAGGTTTTCTTCGTCGCAGTATATCTATAGTGTTAAATAAATACCGGGAGCGGTAGCTCAGTACGTCAACTGATGTCGCTGTAGCGTCTGTGACCAGGAGGTCCTGGGTTCGAGTCCTGACGGCGGCAGGATTTTCGACACTAGGTTTTCAGCTAGGTCGAATTCAGTCGCTGTCTGGAAAAGAATTCTAGCGGCCGGTTGCTCCGATCGGTAATTTCCCGTGGTTCTCCTCCATTCTCCTACAAAGGCTCAGACAATTCTTCGAGATTAGCAATAACAAAGCGAAAAAGAAATAGTTTTAATGTATGTATGTATTTGGCGTTATTGGGTCGGTAGTCCGACTTCGCCGGCCAGCTACCGGTGTCCCCCATATCTGAGTCTACTTAAATTGCCATGCTTGGGGGTAAGAGTGACATGAGGCAAACGTGACGTATTCTTCCTCTTATATCCCGAATACTTTTATGACGTATTCTCTTCATCGTGACTATCAAGAACCGCCTGCTTGAGCTTTTCTTCGTCACACAGCTACAGAAACTGGAACGATTTTAAAGGAAATCTACAACTCTACTTTTGCCTCGACCTAGAATCGAACCCGGGACCCAAACACTGGAAGCTACTACGGTGCCCATGAGCCATCCCAGAAGCCAATAATTTTAATTATATCCCGAATAAAAATTTTCTGAGCCCTTCCTCCCCCTTGATGAGATCGCCTCTGCAGTTGGCTGTCGGGGCAGGGTCACGACCTCCGTGGAATCCCAGCGCAAGAGGTCCTTTCCGCCCCCACCCTCCCAGAGGGCGCCACTCTCGCAGCCGCCCTTCACACGTGTGACGAGACCTGATGGGAGCGCTGCTCTCGGAGCACTCTTTTCGTTTACGTTTTTAAAACGCGACGACAAAAACGTCTTTCAACCGCGAGACGTGTTCCCTGGGACGAGCAGTGTTAATGTGTATATGGAGGCGCTTGCGAGTGGGAAAGGCGGTCGACAGGACGTTCTGGGAATTGGTTGGATGGCGATACCCGGAAGCCACAATCGAGAGCAGTCGCAGCACTCGAGGTCTTCGTTGGTGCCTTATCATACCCAACTACTTTTTCAGCTTCTTGCGCAGTACATGTTGAAGTGAATTATTTTCCCCTAGTTGGCCTGATAAATAATAAAATCCACTATGATATTTTTCTATTCCAGTGTTGTGTGTAATTGAATTGTTGTAACTCGATTAGAACAGACAATGTTTAATTAAAATTAAAATTTGGTAACCACGACCTGTAGTATATTTAAAAAGTACTTTTGAACTTACCTATAGATTTAGATCACTACCAACGAACGTGTGTCACAGAAGAGTTGGGGTTCTGGGACGTGAATGTTGAGAAATGTTGAATTCTTATCATGATATGCATTATGAAATGGAAACTTGTGTTGGAGCACGTTTTTCTAACTTGCAACATCGAGATTGCGAACACACCGTTCCTGTAAATTTATATTTTATCTGATTATTTGAGTCCTCCATAGAGTCGATGACCGCCCCAATAGTTTGTTAATTGTTGTATAAAAAGGGGTATAAAGAAACGTAACAAATCTATACATCTTGCAAAGTTAGGGATAATAAGATTTAGGCCTAGAGGGAAGTAATAATGTTCATCATGACTGTCACTTGCATGACCTAAAAGGTATGCGTGTACGAAGCATTACTATTATAACTGTGCCTTTCCGTGACCTGGACACATCGGAATGAGTCCATTAACTCACGAAAGCGCATTATCTTCCTTTGGGCACCTCTCGGCCAGTGGGTTACTCAGCTGCCACGCCGCAACATCAGATGCTCCCTCCGCCGCCACAAACAAATCCGTTGCCGGCGCTTTGATTCCATCGCTCGGGGCGGGTGCGGAGGCACAAACGGTCGGGGACAGGGAGTGTAGGCCGAGGGAAGTGGCGAACTCAGGGTCGGGGTAGGGGCGTGGGCAGGGGCGGACAAGATAGGGGGAAGAGGCGGGGGCAGGGGCGGAGGCAGGGACGAGCGGCGATGAGGGGTCAGGGGAAGAGCTGGAGCGGGGACAGGGTTGAGGGCAAGGGTAGAGGAAAAGAGAGGAAGGGGCGGGGATACGGCCTGGGATCGAGGTGGGTGCAGGGCGCGCAGGGGGCAGTGGCGGGATCAGGGGTAGGGAAAGGGCGGTTGTGGGCGGGGACGGAGCAGGAACTGGGGCTGGGTAGGGCGGAGATGGAGGCATTCGGGGGAAAGTGCAGGGTGCGGGTCGTGCGTACTATCAGCGCCTGCACCGTTAGTTACGAGCGGCCTGGCTGGCATTCCGGCGGGCGATACGGCGCCACACGCGCGGGAACTGGCCGCACACGATGGGCCGAACGCAATAAAACAAAGTGTTTTGTTCCTAACGTTATTATTATTACTATTATTACTTTTATTATTATTATTATTATTACTATTATTATTACTATTATTTTATTATTATTATTATTATTACTATTATTATTTACTATTATTATTATTACTATTATTATTATTATTATTATTTCACTTTTATTTTATTTTTAAGTGCAAAAAAATATTCAGAATTAAAATTTACATTACATGTATTTCATTGTTCAATGCGTTTTTTAACACATGAACTTCAAAGTATCTTTAATGATGGTTTTTTGAAATGTCCGTAAGATCTCCATAACCGTTGAGTATAAATGAACTGAATTGGCGAATTTTCTGAAATGTTTGAACCCAATTTTCTCAAAAACTTTGGAAAATTTTTCGCCGAAGTTCTCCACAATGCAAAAGTGTTCAAATCTCTCCGATATCGCAAAAGCTTGATTTTGGCCAACAAATTTGGGGCCCTAAAATCAAAATAATGCTGAAAATGTAGGTGTTTTTAAATCATAAATAGGATAAAAAGTATATATCGCAAAAAAAAAAAAAGTAAACCATCGTGTCAATTGAAAATAATTTCTAAAAATATTGTTTTATAACATTTTCTCGATATATTGTAAATATTACCGCAAATGTGATTTTTCTGCGTTCCCTTGCCTAGAGAATTTGCCAGTGATTTAGTGATTAAACGGTTACCATGAAAAGAACGTTGTTCTTAAACAATGCACTTGTGTTGATACAGTCTGAACACGAGAGTTATTATCTGTGGAATATTGAAAAACATATTACGTATGTGTGTGTGTGCGTGCGTGTGCGTGCGTGTGCGTGCGTGTGCGTGCGTGTGCGTGCGTGTGCGTGCGTGTGCGTGCGTGCGTGCGTGTGCGTGCGTGTGCGTGCGTGTGCGTGCGTGTGCGTGCGTGTGCGTGCGTGCGCGTGCGTGGCGTGCGTGTGCGTGCGTGTGCGTGCGTGTGCGTGCGTGTGCGTGCGTGTGCGTGCGTGTGCGTGCGTGTGCGTGCGTGTGCGTGCGTGTGGTGCGTGTGCGTGCGTGCGTGGTGTGCGTGCGTGTGAGAGAGAGAGAGAGAGAGTCATAATACATATTCGTGTTCTGGTTTAAGTGTCATCGTAATGTATTACTTACGTAGTGATTTTTTCATATGCATCCATTGGAATCATTTTATTACTGAAATCGTATGGTTTTGGTGCTTCCAAAAAATGTACCCATTACTTCTGTGTATCATGCCGCTATTACGTAACTGCTACTACGTAAGTAAGGTAGTAGTAGTTGAATAGATTAATTGAAATTTCACAGCTATAGTTAGCGTTCATCATTTTGGCATCGTTTGTAGTTAGACTGTAGTTATTATGTATTGCTTTCCCTAAGTCAAAGTGCTTGAAGTAATACTTGAAGTAAAGGCGAATTAAAATTTTTGTTCTTAAAACCCGCTCCAAAATTTTCTTTTAATTTTTTCCTCGGTTAGAGAAAAGGACACTTAAAAAACGATCCATTTTCGTTGAACTCTCTAATTTTCGAAAATAACATGAGTTATACATTAAGCGCAAAAAATGTTCTGTTGTTGCGCCACAAATTATATTCTGCAAGTAGGGAACCGAAAAATTAATAATTTGCGATGAATTATTTTTGATGCTGATAGGAACCAGCTGGGAGGAGATATGTGGACAAAACCGAAAGCCAGAAGAAACAGATTTAGAAACTAACTAGCACGAGAAAATCTGTGCCATTCTGTAGCACCACTAGTGTCTAATACTTAACATGAAAGACAAATAAAAAAATGAGTGCAATAAATTTGAACGAACATTTTAACTTTAATTTTATATTACTTCCTTCACTGCCTTGAGGAACAATGCAGTGATGGAAATTTGAGAATTTCATTGTTGAACGGTCATAATATAAAATAATGAAATGTGAAATTCTTTTGAAATTTTCTCTCTGTTGAACTTTTTTTTAATGCAGCCATTATGAGGCATTGTTTAATTTATTTATTTTATATCTATCTATTTATTTAAAGTAGCCATGTTCGTCGGTCAAACTATATTGCTCTGCCTTGCAATGCAATACCATAAACATTAGGTCCGTTTTAGCACCTACAGAGACCAGTAGTAATTTTCACCAGTTATCATTTTTTAATATATTCTGTAAATTTGTTGATTTTTTATTATTTTTGTTTACATATTGGCTTTACTTTTTTAATCAGCTCCCTGTCTGCTTCTGTCCCTTCACCCATTCTGTCCCTTCACAGATGCAGAACATTTTTTTCTTCAATTTAGAATGAAAACATCATTTGTATACTAGAAATATAAAAAAATTCCATTGATATATTCCATTGATACAGATATGATTCCTTCATTATAATGTGAGGAATATATTTGAGTGAAAATAACTTGCACAGAATTTTTAATCATTTTCAAACGAAATTTTTTGAAAAAAGAAAGTTTTTTAGAATTAAATAGCATTTAAAGTTAGTTCCTTGGGGGCCATGAAAGATTCAGATTTTGCTAATTTAATCACTAAACCTATTTACAAAAGAGTCTACATTCCGATCTCCATTTCGTTTCCATTAAAGGAATACATGTATCTTGATGTTCTGTTTCTGATGCATTAACAACAATAATTGAAGCTTTCTAATTATCTAATCTTCCCACAGACATCGTATTAACTATGCTTTTAGGGAGGTGGAAGGTAGTACATAAGCTACCCAGCAATTGCAAGAAGTTGAATCTTAATGGAAGTAATTTGCTGCTGCCTTCGTCTGATGATGGATATAATGACAGGTATAATCATCCTGCTTATAACATTATATCATGTAAAAGCAACTAGAACTTTTCTGAGTCATGCGACAAACAACTGCAATCTTCGTAATTAAGCAGGAAGTGCGCTGTTTATTCTGATTCCAGAGGCGTAAAATAGATATGTCAACAATGATCACGCCATCTGTCTCTTTGTATTATCATCTACCTTTGTGTCTCATCTCTACTTTCAGTGAGTTGGCTAGATTGTGACTGTATAATGACTTCGAGAGACAAACACGCACTGACATATAGTAATGACTAAAATATACTATTTTTTCTGTAATTTAAATTAATCATGCACGTACATTTTTAATATAGCTGAAAATGCTTTTCTGTAATAATTTTATTTTCTTACATTCCTTCAAGAAATGCAACTATTAAAATATTTTACACAATGAGAATTGTTATTCATTTATTGTTTAACCAGATTTCACTTAGTTCTTTAATGATTTTTGTGCTATTAATTATACAGTGTGTGGTAGAACTCTGTTCAATCCTACATATATCATCGTGGCTACGACTAACCTCTGCATTAATAATAAAATTTCTTATTTTTCTGGAAAATATCTGAAAAAGTCCTAAATATTTCAAGCAAAGAAATCAGTAAGCATTGAATCTTCAAGGAAGTTTCCTCAACTTCCTTGGCTTGCTGACTGTAATCCTTTAAACTCCACAGTTAATTCTGATTAGAATGCACACGTGAAGGGCCCGACTGCCGGCCAATACATTCCTTCATACTGCAGTGCATTATCAGTGGTTGTGAAGGAAATTAGGGTGACAGAATGGCTCGTTAAAATAATCGAATTTCGAAAACTAGAACCACATCTAATAAATAAAAATCAATGTTTTTTTTTTTTGTATTTTGTGCACTGCCGAAACATTCATCCAATTGCGATAAAACTTATCCAACTTATTGCTTGTTCTTCCGCAAAGAATACAGGCATAGCACAGTGGGAATGGTGCATGATTGTCGCCCATAGACGTAAAATAGGGGCGTTGTTGATTATTTTATGCGTTTATGCTACGCGTCTATGCAACGCGCCCCACCCTCAAGTATCGTCTTCGCTGCATAGTCTGTCCCTAAGATTGCAAAATATCGTTGGAAATTATTACTTCAACGTTATCTCGGACAAGTAAATCAAATTTCGCTAAGTCAGTGTCATAGCAAATGCATGCTCAAACTTGAAAGAGAGCATTTTAACAATAGGATACTTGACAACCATGTCCAAACCAGGACATGGAACAAACCCATATTCGCGAGAAAGTCTTTCATCTATTAAAATTTTGTAGAGCGTAGCGTAAAACGTAATTAACCATCACGTGACCAGTAGCTTCTGAAGTGTAATACATTGCAATAGCGAAGCATTGCCGGGTTCACTAGTATGAAATAAAAATATCTAGTGTAAATATGTTACTTTCTTGTGTGTTATTTTTTTTCAAACATCATTGCATTTTTTTTTACCAAGGTTAAAATTTGCAAAGTATTATCCTACAAAGACCTATGTAGTTTGTAAGTTTTGTTTCCAAGAAAACATTCAATTTAATCTGGAATATTCTAGACAGCAATAAGAAAACTATCTATACAGTATTGTAAGTTCTAAATGAAGTGAACTCTTGAGCACTAACCGTGAGCTTCTTCGCGTGGTGGGGTTTCGCCTCGTCTGGGGCCAGTGAAGGCGTACAGGGCGCGGAAGGCCGCTGTTGTCATGGTTGGAGGCGCCTGCAGCATTAGTCGGATGCATTAGCTGCACCGATAGGGCCGGGTGGTTTATCCGGCTACTCCAACACTCTCTCCCAGGGCACTCTCTCCGCTCGCCTCGGAGATGGCCCCCGCCCGGAGGCAACCGGGTGGCAACGGAGGCACCGGGGCGATCAGGGCGAAGCGGTGATGGAACGCCAGGGCGGGGGGGGGAGAGGGGGCGACGGGGCGACAGGACGACGAGAGTTGACGGGACGACGGGACACGGGTGGGGGGGCGTTGGGGATACCGGAGACTCAGGAAGTTACCACATTAAACTCATTATTTAAAATTATAAGTAGGCTCTTAAATAATATTATTTGTGTATTTATGTAATAATATTAACTATTACCGTACTTTTCAAATACAATATTTCAAGGATTGCCTCTGAGTTTAGCTACCATTCTACTAGAAAAAGTAGAAGAAAATTATAAAACTCATTGGTTAGATTTGTTAATTACAAACTTTTATAATTGAAAAGTACAGATTGAAACTAAAAAAAATGAAATATTTAATATCATAAATTCGATTTTAAAAATATTTCTTTTTTTAAGCCCCAGGCAATGCATTAGCTAGACGACAAAGTCAAACAATCGACCCAACATGCCAAATACATATATACCCAGCGCTTGATTTATAAAATTTTAGTTCCCGTAACGCACCATAAATTAATTATTAATTTAATGGAAATAGTTATATATTTATAATGTAATTTAATAATTATTACCGATGTATCGGAACGCCATTTCGTCGCGTTTCGCCAGAAATCAAGCCCTGAATATACAGAAACATGCCCGACGTTGACTGGTGCCAATTTGAAACAAGCCCCGTCTTTCTATTTTAAAAAAAGCCCCACTTGGAGCGACATTTTGAGACATAATTATTACTGATGAATGTGATTTGGGCGCCAGGAAAAGGTTACACTTGAAACCTAATGATTCCTATGTAATTTAAATATCTCTCATTCCAAACTTACGTTGTGCTAGCTCAGTTAATTTGTGATTCGAAGTTCATAATTGTTATTACTTACTCTGCAACTAACTATTCAATCTGCCATCCATACGGAATGACGAGGAATCTGAAAATCTTATTAAAATGCTGGATTGCACGTAACGAACCATGATAATCTGCTTTCTTTCAACTTAACAAATTAGAATTTATTATAATATCAGCTATGATTCTGTTGCAAGTTAAACAACTATTACATTGATAGTCAAAAATGAATAGCTCTTTGGTCATGACCAGTTTTCTCTATATTACAACAGTTATGAAACCTTGTTATTCATTCGTGGGTCTTCGCGAGCTCTTCTTTTCTTCGTTCGATGGCGCCCCGTAGACACTTCTCCGTCGACGCAGCAGAATCTTGCTTCTGGATGAAGTCCTCGTCTAATGTCCGTAATCTCGTTCCAAATTCTCCCGGCGATACTATTATAATCCGTGACTTCCTTTACTTGCGTCACGGGTGGACGCCTAGACACCTATTTAGTTCCTATAAGAACGCTCTATCCTAATATAAGAAACGATAGTTAATTTTATACAACTGTCAATAACAGTCTTTCCTCGACCTGGTGAAATATATCAGGAGCCGACCCGCCATCATCGCGTTGCTCGATCGAATGAATGTTCTTCTAAAAACTAAGAAGCATCCGAATTTTATATCTTTTTTCTTTTGTCTCTCAAAACAATTCTTATTCCGCCTCTGCTTTGTCATTTCAACCTAACGAAAATGATCCTTAACGCCGGTTGTTTATTTGTCACATAGCGACCCCTTCGCGATCGTCTATTGACACCCCAATATTCTATGTAGTATAAATTTACATTTCCATAATAAAAACGGTTCGTCATTTTGGTATATCACAATACCTACACAATTTCTTTTAAAATGCTCCCATATAAAGTATTCTGACGTCGCCGTAGCCTCGTGTGGGGGTGGGTTGTGCCAGCTAGTGATGGGTAGGCGTGCCCGACTGCAGCGCCGCCGCCGGCCAGAGCCAGGACCACCCGGCAGGCGGCGTGAGAATGTCCCCGGAGTGCGCTAGAGTTTACGGAGTTTAGTGGCGCTTTTTGTTGGAGAGAAGCGGGCAGGCTCCTCTGTGTATCTGGACCCGGCGAAGCTGTTGTGTTCTGGAAAGGCTGCAGACAGTTAATAGATCAACGCTTTCGGTATGATGGAGGGAATTAAATATCGAGTTGACACCGATTTGATACAGGAAGGTAAATAGAGGTTTCGAAAAGTATGGCTGTGTCTGTCTTGGTATATAAAAACACTTGCTGAAACTAGCTGAGCTCCTACGAAATCATCGGAGAAAAAAGGAAGATTTGTAAAAAAGATACAATAGAAAAGTACAACAAAATGCAACATACGTAAATCGAAAATCCCGAAATCTTATTTCATGACGTTCAGTACGTCTTCTCCAAGACTAATGAAATGAGGGAGGTTTACAAATTCAGGTTCAAAAGAAAAGATGTTCACTTAAACATTTACAGGGTTTCTGAAAGTGTAATTAAAATGTTTTACATTTATCCATACTCTACATGTGAGTGTAGTGGACTCGAGCAGTGAATTCTGATATTCACCATAACTTAGATATTCACCATAACATAATTCGTCACATAATTACAAGCACTTAGTTTATTTTGCAATATTATGTCCATTTGAATGGAAATATTCAAATTATCGAAAATAAAAAAAGACAACCATAAAAATGAATTTTATAGTTAATCATTTAAACAATTTCTTTGCATAAAATGTTCGGGTTAAAATGTTAATGGTGTGTTTGGAAATATTTGTCTTCATTTATTTATCATTCATGATTATTCCTCAGTTATGAGACTTATTTTAGCTAATAAAAGTGCAAATAAACGAATATTTGAATAGTTACAATTAGGAGCTGTAGATAAATTAATTCTCAAAGACGTTCATGGTTTCAATTTTTTTGTTATTTATTTATCAAGAACTGTAAAACAGTACGTAGCGCATGAAGGTAAGGTAAAAATTCATCCCTAACAATAGCATTGCGTCTTATTCGTTTGATGAGGCTGTTAAAGAAAATTGCGTTTGCAATGCCTTGATATGGCTTCATATACTTGCAATGCCTTTCTGATGCCTTCATATATTTTCAAATTTGCTCATATGTCTTTTGTTTGTAAATAAATATTCGTGAAATGTAATGCAACATAATTAATTAATTTAATAAACAATATAATTATACTACTAATTTTTGGCATGCCGGGCGGGTTTTTCATACACATCAAATGTCCTTAAATATTTATAGTTAATTTACTTGTAGATCTCGCCTTTTTACAGACACTGTTTTGCAGTCTCGGTAAAACAAACCTTTACTTTTTAACACCAATCTAATCACCTGAGCCAAATGAAGTTCTAGATCTCCAAAATCCTACGTTTGCAAATGATTTTCATATTAAAAACCTTGCGATTTCTTTTACGTATTTAATATGAAGATCATCGGAATAACATACCTTGATAATTCAAAGATTATGACAAAAATCCATTAATATTTCAATTTCAGTTTGAAATAAAGAAGTTAAAGATCTGTATCTGCCGTGAATACAGTTGCGTACATACATGTCTCACAGACGTCTACACATGTTTTCAGAACGTACGTATATCGTTTTTTATCCACGTTTGTTCATTTGTTGATGCGTGCGGAGTACAACTGATTGCGTGCATTTTCAAACGGGACTCATGCATAATACAGCTCGGGTTCTTTATACCCGCACGAACACACCCCATATACATATTTTATCCCTACATATTCAGCAAGAGTTTTATGAAGTTGGCAAGAGTGACACTGCCCTGCGGTACTTCCCCTGGGAGACGAGTCGCGTGCGCCCACGCAACACGCACGCACAGCGTCCACATGTGGGTTAAAAGCTTCTGGCGATCATCTGCGTGTCTGTGTGCCACGGTGAATCGATCGCTCTTATGGGCTGACCGCCATTTCCGGTGCCTAAAAAGAATTAGGACGTGTGAACATTCTGTGGCTGCCTTTCTCTGGAATTAGTATTTCCTTTGCATCACTTTCCGTATAAATCAACCAGAAAGGACGGATCTTAACACGTGTGTTACGTCCGATAACTTTGTGACGCCACAAAAACCAGGCGAATAAGAAGAGTAAGGCACTAAAACATTGTCGATAAATCGCTTCAAGCTATATAGAGCGCAATCTCGTACTTTGTTCCAAGGTACTACCTTTTACGAAAATGGATTTGGATTGTGTGCATTTTTTATTGCAGTGTTTTAATAATATACTCTCTCTTCATTTCTTAACATCTAATCACATAAAATAATTATAAAAAGTACATCTGGGAGAGAAATGGCTTGTTATGGGCTGAGAAAGTCGTGATATTTCATTATACGTATTTTCAGTTTTAATGTTGGAAAATTCATTTCCTTATGATCCCTGCCTCCATTCGAGAATGAAATACCGTATATGGTATATTTCGACAGCAACTTGCCTTCCTTGAATATAATATTGTCAGCATCGTCTCCCATGTTATTTCAGTAGTATACATACCTTTTCGGCTCTCACAGGCAAGGATTTGTTTAAAAAACGCATATAAATATTCTAATCAAATGCAACCCGCGACACTAGGTCACTTTTTGTTTTAATCTGCATCGTTAACTAACTCCTAAACGAAGCGTTTAAGAACGTTAAAAATACATATTGAAGCCGAAGATCTCAAAGAAACGTTCCTAACCCCTAATCTATAGAATGAGATATTTTTGAACATTCTATTGCATTTTTGCTGGTTCAACGCTTCTCGATTCTACCCCACCTGTTCAGTCTGTAGAATCTACAACTGTATGTGAAATTAACTTAATTACTTGATTACGTGTTACTGGAATATGACTTGACTATGTGTCTATTGTATTACTTTACTACGTGACTGAATTACACGGGGGTACCTCTCTGCTCGGTAATAAGAATAGCTTATATTGACAAGAGTATTGTTTTGTTATCAATTACAAGGAAACATATAGAACAAGTGTCGCCGGGTAATGGGTTTTGAAGAAAAAGATATATTCCAAGCTTAATGTGTAAATGGAAAAATAGGGAAGAGGGTGGGGTTTAACATGCGAGAAAGTTCATTTTTTAAGAATTTCCTTGTCAAGAGAAATTAATTTAACTGTATAAAATTACCTCAAAATACATCTCTCATATTCAAGTTCCATTCACTATTCTGTATCGACATATATCATAAAAGTCTCCCTCGTACAACAACAACAACTGAAAATAAACTAATTTAAATATTATTTGAGCCTCTTGTTCAGTGTTCCAACTATTTTGAAATCTAGGAATAGAAAATAAGCTCCGTGAGAGTACTCCACAACTATTTTCCTCAATGTTTAAGAAAAGGTTTCTTTCTGTTGTTCTCTCACTACCGCGACAAAATTTCGTAACAAACTGTTCCGAACCAGTGCTCCCATTGTCAGTTCCTTTTCCTGCTTGTCAATTTGTGCCCGTCCAAAGCCGTTGCGGCTTTGTCAACAGTGTGTTTGCAACATAGGTATGGTTCTCAGTGGGCCAAAAGACAAGAACAGCGAGGAGTATAAAATACTTAATAATTTAAATAGTAAATATTTAAATTATAAAATATAATTTAATTATTTAAAATTAAAAATGAAGACCTTGAAATGAGAACGATTCAGTTTCCATCAACGTTTTCCAAGTTTTGTACATTCATTGATTATTTTTATGGATGTCATTTTATCAATATTTCCTTTTGCACATCAAATGAAGAACATCACAATTTTTTCTCTGTGTTTATGCAGTTCTACGAGTACTTGTAAGTCCTAAATATCTTTTAACATTTTCAGCTTCGTAATAATTCATCATTTATTTCCCTTTCATTTCATTTTCTAGTAAATTGTAAAATTTTAATCCAAGGTTGTGATTGATTATTTCGGATGGTATTGTGATGTGTAAGTGTGAGTATAAGAGGACAAGGAAACGGAAGGAAAGATCGCGCGCGGTCCGTGGTCCATTTGTTGTGTTGTGCTACTCCAGCATTCACCTGGAATTGATTGGAGAAACCACAACAAAAATACCGATTAGTGCAGCCGGCCGCTAGAATTTTTCTCCAGACTGCCGCTTAACCAATTATCCAGCTGGGATCGAAAGTTCCATGGTTCTGAATTTTTGTTTCGCAGTTAATACATTCTACGTAAAATGCAATATGTAATATTTACACCCTCTTGACAATAAAATATAATGAAAATATGATAAGTTTGATCGCATTTGCTATACTATTTAAAAAGTTTACTCATATTCGCGTTTTCATTTCCATGTTGATGATGTATAAAATAATATATGGCATCGGAGAGTATTGCATAGGGTTTATTCACAGTTTATTCACTCGTATTATCCTAACTCCTATCATCACAAGATAACACTTTCCTTGTGCCAAATGAAATCTTCTTTTATTTTTCGTTGGTCATAAATTACTTGCAAATAATTGCAACTTAAATTACCATTTTCTTTCCCATTAAGTTGTCTTATTACACGCCTTGACAGCTTAACATTGTCGTATCTCACAAATTATTAAGTGGGCCATCTCGTGAAGCGTTCACTATCGTATTCTGCAACTTGCCACAGTTGCGCATTAAAGAGGTGTTTTTGTGTTCCTTGCACGCTCGCCTCGACACCCATTTGGGCCGATGGGCGTCACGGCCTTCAAAACAGCCCTTCGGGCCCTTATCTGCGGATCCGCGGGCGACTTCTCGACTGGGGGCGTGTCGCACTGGCGAAGGGCTGACGCGGGGCGCCGCGCCCGGCAGCTGTCCGCTCTCCGCCCACGCCCACCCCGAGCCTCTCGCCCACTCACCTCAAGAGTGACGGGCGGCGCGGGCCGGGGGAGGTGCCTGCCGCTTGGTGCCTGCTGCTGAAGGTCAAGTCCGCTTCCTACGGTGGCCTTTGCACAAGTACACACATCTCATTGCATTACCCTTCGCAGTAACAAGGAGCTAGACAAGAATTTTAAAATATGCATAGCTTATAGGGCGATAGGTGCAGTAGTGGACAGACATCTCCACTCCAGGGTTTTTATTGCCTTCTTTTGGATTTCTTCCGTTTCCACTACCTCTCGACCATCACCTAAGCATCTAATGATTTTGGCGATCCGGGTGACTACGCGTCGAAGGTTGCGATGCCGACGTTTCGATCATCTCGTCGTGGTCTTCCTCAGGGCTGGTCTGCAGACCGACCTGAGGTAGCCATGCCAGCCCTGAGGCTAGAGCTGAGACTAGCCCTGAGGACTGCCATGATCATCCACATTACTGGCCGCGGAAGCCTACGACTTCACTTCACCCGAACTGCGTTTACGGATCGTATCTTGACCATTATCACATTAGCTTCAATTTCTTTCACCATTGAAGATCACGCGCCACCAACTCGGGTATCATGTCAAATCCTTTGTTAGCAATTTTCTTTCTTCATGTTTTAGATGTGTAACTAGAGTCGCTACCAGCTGGCTTTAGTAGCCTAAACCTCATGCGGTTGCCAAATACACAACACTGACTCCCAAACTCAATGGTTAAATGTTACTGTTCTAATCATTGGAGGATTTTCAACACCAGCTCGGTCGAAACAAAGTACAGAGAAAGAAAAGAGAGGAAAGAGAGAGAGGGAAAGAGGAGAGAGGGAAAGAGGAGAGAGGGAGAGAGGGAGAGAGGGAGGAGAGAGGGAGAGAGGGAAAGAGGGAGAGAGGGAAAGAGGGAGAGGGGAAAGAGAGAGAGGGGAAAGAGAGAGAGGGGGAAAGAGAGAGAGAGGGGAAAGAGAGAGAGAGAGGAAAGAGAGACAGAGGAAGAAGGAGACTGAAAACATACTTCCGATACAATATTTGTACAAATGAAAAAAACACCAGATTGTCCTCTTTCCTTCCCCACGTAGAAACATGGAGCATGCATCCATTTATTTTAAATGTTAATGAATTTGATGAGCATTTCGCATTTATCACGCAAATCCATTAAATTTACTTTAAAAACACTTTATCGGGGAAATGTGCGAAAAAATATAACACATTTTTGATCAAATTATACTCAATTCAAGAAAAAGTGAAATTGCTTCAACTTAATGCTTATGGTTGTAAATGTTAATACAGAAAACTTGTGCCTGCACCAATGCCAGACAAGTATTAGTTCCCAGAGAACACCTTATATTGGGAACTGATGATGACTTGTGCTAGTTGAGTATCGTGGTACCTATACCTCGGTACCGGTGTCAGCTGATGCTTTTCAAGAATGACTGAGTTCCATGCATTCGCCTCAAATCGCGTAGCAACAGCTAACAGTTGCATCGCGCCTAGACGTCACGTCTGCAAATCTCCCCGCGCCAGGAGAACCCGGAGAGATTGATTGATTTCTTCGTTTCCGGGCGCGTCAACTGCTTCGGTCATTAGTCCCGTTAGTGTAGTGCATGTTTGTTTCTCGGAAGATGGCGGTGATCTTCCCCAGCTGGATGGCGAGATCCGGCGCCGACCTACCGTCGGCTAGTGGAGTTTCTTCCTAACCAAGACTCTCCCACCAGCGGGGCACGGCCCCAGTCGGGACAAGCTCTAAGCTCCCGACCGGTCTCCCGGAATATGTGGTAGTGTAGTGCATGCTAGTGTGTGTGTAAGAGGAGGGGACAGGACAAGGAAAAGGAAGGACAGATCGCGCGCGGTCCGTGGCCCTACTGCTCCAGCATTCGCCTGGTGTTGATTGGAGAAACCACGGAAAACTACCAATTAGAGCAGCCGGCTGCTAGAATTCTCCTCCAGACAGCGACGGAATTCGATCTAGCTGAAAAGCTAGTGTCGAAAATCCTGCCCCCGAAACCTAGGACCCCCCGGTCAGAGGCACTGCAGTGACATGCACTGAGCCACCTAAGTCGGTTTGCGTCTTGGGGTACACGTTCTGTCTATAGCGTCCGTACTTTTCACCGCCACGGAATTATCTGTTCAGTAATAATAAATACTCTGTTCAGTAAGGTGACAGGTTATTTTGACATTCATTCATGACAAACTAAATTTATGGGCGTGGTCGGGAATATGTAGAATTGATTTGAATATATTTCAGAAATGGCAGTTTACTTGTTATAGAGCTGTAAAACTCCCCCTTTGTTTTATCATTCCGACAACTGGAAAATGTTCGAATGAAATCTGTGCGTTGAAGTACTTAGAACGGGAGAAATTTACACTTCAAATTTTTTCTTTTTTTAAGAATATAGTTTATATGTTTCTCTCTTTGAATAAAATTTGACTATTGCGAGTTTATTTCAAAACGTGTGACAGTAAACTTAGGTAAAGGCTCTTTGAAATTCTGTGATTACTGACTGTCCATTTACATCCGTGTGTTAACTTAATTCATACGCATACATATTCACATTTGCTATTCGACAGTTTTTGTCTCAATTCTTACCATTGTACTTAGTGAAGTTATCGAACTACGTAAATCACTCACGAAAACTGCACTGAATAATCACTTTCAGGCATTAACAAGTGACGCCAACATTATCTGGCTGAAGGAAGAATATATTTCGTAAGAGGCGATGGTCAGTTGTTTTAGAACCTGTCGAAACATCGTCCACTGACTTGAAGAAAGTATATTTATGAGGTCCACGTCTAATAAAATAATCGATGCTCTCAAGGAGAATCGATAGTGTTTGATAGTGTACAAGCAATGGTTCCAAAATCATTGTAACGAGGAAGCGATACGTTTGCTCATGGTCACGGCACAAGCTTGTTTAGCTGTAAGGCAGCAAACGTATTAGAAGATGAAGTCGGCTGACAGTCCAGAAAGATACTGACCTTTAGCAGGCGGCGAAAAGGCATAATTGAGACGTAGGTGGAGACGACCAATCAAGAGATGGCCGCGAAGAATCAGGAGCTAATGGAAGAGGAAGGGGTGAAGGCAAGGAGGCAGAACTGAAGAGAACGTGGTGGCGGTGCTATAGGGATGACGCAGGTACGAGACTACAATGATGTGGTCAGCAGCTTGGTCTGAAGAGATGGCGAGGGAGACAAAGGCAGCAGTGCTGAGAGTGACTTTAAAGGAAACACCGGCCACGCACAGTGGTCCGCACTGAAAGAATTGTGTAAAAATAACCATTACTTTATTGATTGCTACGTATATACTGCCAATATGCGTTTGAGAGTTATTTTGATCCATCTGAACTCATATTAATGGTCAATGCTAGAATGTTGTTTAAAGTACTCAAGTGACAATTATACGGTAACCATTATCAAATGATTAATATATTTTCTTTCATAGTCTGTGCCCAGCGTTTCCTGTTTTGTCAAAAAACGCAATCTTTGCGAAATTTAAATGTCAAGTTCGTGAAAATCTGAAAGTTTTACAGATGTAAAGTAAGTTGAAATTTTTTTTCAAGGATGTGAAATGCTTTAGTTTTCGAAAAACAGCTAATGAAAATGAAAGTATTTTTTTAAATTTTGTTGTTGTTGTTAATGATAACTTCTTTACCATTAAAATAATATCGGAGTTATATTCTGAATTCTACCTATCAGAGGAATAAGTATTACATCTCAATTAATATTGAGTAACTAAAGTATAACGTTTCACAAATTTCATTCAGATTTATCGAGTTTTCGTCTTTCTAAACTTCACATTAAATAAAATATTTCAATAACATTTTGATAAAATATTATAATTTAGTAGATACAACATTATACTGTTACCAATGATTTAGAAGTTAATGAATGTATGTATTTTGCGTTATTGGGTCGATAATCCGACTTTGCCGGGCAGCTACCGGTGTCCCCCTTACCTGGGCCTAGTTAAATTCCCTTGGTTGGGGGGTAAGAAGAACATGAGGCGAACATGACGTTTTCTCTTCACCGTAACTAGCAATATCTGCTTGCCAGAGCTTTTCTTCGTCACACAGCTACAGAAACTGGGACGATTTTAAAGGAAAGCTACAACTATGTGTTTGCCTCGACGGGGAATCGAAACCGGGAACCACAGCACGAGAAGCTTGTACGCTGCCCATGAGCCATCCCAGACGCTTCGAAGTTAATGAATCTCTTAATCTTTTTCTCTCATTATTTAGTAGTTAAAAACCGTTGAAGTCAACGTATTAATCGAAGTCAGCCCTACGAGCGGGATTCGAGTCATGGCCAGACAACTGCTTGTGACATCGCTAGGTTACTGCTTTGCCCTCAATACCCTCTATTTATTCCTCTCAGTGACCACCTGAGCTAAAAATCATGATTTCTGTTGCGCTTCGAGAAACATGACCAAGAGACCAAGATGAAATAATGTATTGAAAATCGTGTAGACAAACTGTTATATAAACAACAAAGTTTTTGTTGACTAGAAACATTAATCCTTTTGCATTCATCATCCGGTATTTAGTAATACAAAAACAAGACATGTGGTTTACTTGAAAGACAGAACAACAAGCGCGTCACGTTGAAGGAATGGTGCGGGTAGCCCCTCTTCAAACTTATTCTTCCCTTCTTGTATTGCGCGGTGGTCCCAGTGGCACCCTGCATGTACCCGCGGCTTCCCTGGGAAGTACTGGACAGTACTTGTGTTAACCAATCCTATCAATCAGGCCCCAATATAAAAATTGCCTAAGGGTAAGAGAAAAGCTTCATCTAAGGTTATTGTCATTGTCCGAGTAACAGGCACTCCCTCCAACGTAGTATCGCATTTACACAATTTGATATTTGCATAATGTGCTTAATAAAAAATAAAAGAGGAATAAGGATTGGACAATGTTCAGATCCAATGGAAAACCGGAAGCCGTGGCTCAGTGCGTCAATTGATATCACTGCAGCACCTCTGACCGGGAGGTCCTAGTTTAGAGTCCTGACGGCGGCAGGATATTCGACACTAGCTTTTCAGCTAGGTCGAATTCAGTCGCTGTCTGGAGGAGAATTCTAGCGGCCGGCTGCCCTGATCGGTAGTTTTCCGTGGTTTCTCCGATCAACACCAGGCGAATGCCGGAGCAGGACCTAACAAACGGGCGACCATCTGATAGGAAAGATCGCGCGCGGTCCGTGGCCCGTTTGGTAGGGTACTGCTCCGGCATTCGCCTGGTGTTGATCGGAGAAACCACGGGAAACTACCGATCAGAGCAGCCGGCCGCTAGAATTCTCCTCCAGACAGCGACTGAATTCGACCTAGCTCAGGACTCGAACCTAGGACCTCTCGGTCAGAGGCGCTACAGCGACATCAGTTGACGCACTGAGCTACCGCTCCCGGCAACATGCGAGTTCGCCTCTCGCCTTCCGTCCTGTGCCACTGTGCGACGAGATGCGGTTGTCCGGCGGGCAGAGGCGACGGGCGCGGCAGCGGGAGCAGGCAGGCAGGAGCGGCGATACTAATCTGGGCGACCTCTGCGCAGCTTTACTGCCGCTCAAGCGGGCGGGCGGGCAGACGGACGGACAGCGACGGCCGCAGAAGCCACCGCCCTTCGCGCCGCTTCCGTCGCCCCCACCTTCTTTTCCCCACCTCGCCCCGCCTCCTCGCTACCCCACTGGCCCCTGCCAGCCCCGCCCCGCCTGTGTTAGCACGGGACTGTGACTGCGGCTGAAGACTGTAAAAACGCCACGGACAGTTCGAGCTCAAACTGTGCATTGCGAGAATACAATGTAGTGAGTGCATTGAACATACACCGGAAGCGGTAGCTCAGTGGATCAACTGATGTCACTGCAGCGCCTCTGACCGGGAGGTTCTATTTTCGAGTCCCCACGGCGGCAGGATTTTCGACACTTACTTTTCAGCTAGGTCGAATTCAGTCGCTGTCTGGAGGAGAATTCTAGCGGCCGGCTGCTCTGATCGGTAGTTTACCGTGGTTTCTCCGATCAATACCATGCGAATGCCGGAGCAATACCCTAACAAATGGGTCACGGACCGCGCGCGTTCTGTCCTTCCTCTTCCTTGTCCTATCCTCTCCCCTTACACACGCACTTACACTAACATGAACTACACTACCATATATTCCGGAAGACCGGTCGGGAGCTTAGAGCTTGTCCTGGCTGGGGCGGTGCCCCGCTGGTGGGAGAGTCCTGATTAGGGGGAAACCCCACTAGCCGACTGTAGGTGGGCGCCGGATCTCGCCATCCAGTGTGGGAAGATCACCGCCATCTCCCGAGAAAAAAACATGCACTACACTAACGCAACTAATGACAAAAGCAGTTGACGCGCCCGGAAACACGAAAAAATCAATCAATCAACAGGGTAATATCACACAAATCTGCTTTTCTCTACGCTTAGGCGCGTCGTAAGTTAACTTCAAAACCGTGAATGAAGACGCAGCCTGTTTTGCTTTGAGCAGGTATGACCCAGACTTCACGAAGGAGCGGGTGAAAGGAAGGGGGTGGTGAGTGTGGTCGCAGGAGGAGGGGGATGAGGAGGTCAAAGGAGCTGCCCCAGAAGCAGCGTTGCAATTCTTTCACTTTTCTCCCAGGGCCTCAAAAAGCACGATTGCTTTTGTGATCGCTCGGAAGTAAATGAATGAGTGCAGAAAGCAGAGACTGTTGGATGGTTGAAATGTTGGTTGGCTGGATTAGGTAGATGTAGTTAACTATGTACAAATGACTGAATAAATAAGTACAAATATAAACCAATACATGTAAATTCGTCGTAAATTCTCAAAAAATTAGTTCCATATCTGTTATATACAATTCCATAATTTTAATATCCGAGGAATATGCCGAAAGGAAACACTGTACATAATTTAATATCAGCTTAAATTGGTTTCTAATATCGCCTCGTTTGCGTATATAAATGACCATGTATGTCTTCCCCACTTGTGTCACAAAAGAGGACTACGCGCTATGGCGGGCGTTGTAATGTATGTTACTCGTACAATAAACTTTCGCCTTGATACGCATTCCTTGGAGGGTAAATTTTCAAAAAGTACATAGTTCTTGCTTCTCGAGTTACTTACCTAATGAGGACCAAGGTACAAGCGGTGCACTCCTGTCATGAGAAGTACCGATATTTTTCGCTACGGTATTAGCAGTATCGGCGTAAATATTTGTGAATCAGTGGAGTGGATACTCAAAGTGCAGAATCAAATACTTTAGACTCTAAAGGTCTGTATGGAGCTGGAGACTCAACGTTGGCGGATTTTCGACTCCAGCTATATAGATTCCCACAATTCTTACTACATAGGTAGATCGAATTTAGCCGCTGTCTAGAGGAGAGTTCTTGCGCTCGGCTGCTCTGATCTGTAGTTTTCGGCGGTTTATCAGATAAATAGTATTGTAAATATTACCAGAGCAGCCTAACAAACGGGCCACGGACCGCGCGCGATATTTCCTTCCTCTTCTTTGTTCTCTCCTCTTACTTACACCACATTACTTACACCATGTTTGCGGATTCGGTGGTATAACGGCCAGCGTACCGGACTGTTGTACCCGAGTTTGCGGGTTCAAACCCGATCGAAGCCGTGGATTTTTAAGGGCGAAAAAATCCTTCGTACGCCTTCCTTCGGAGGGGAAGTAAAGCCGGCTGTCCCATGTTAGTAGATTTACTGCATGTAAAAGATCCTCAAGCCTAAATGAAGCCTCTGAGCAAAATTGAGTTCCGCCTGTTTCGTCGCCCGAGAAAATACCTCCTTTCTCCGCTAGGTGGTGTAAGGAGCGTAGCGAAATTTGCGTGGTTAGACGGAAGAGCGGGCCTGATGGCCCGAGTCTCGCCACGTAAAATAAGGCATTAACTAACTAAAATAAGGCATTAACTAATTACCACATACGTTGGGAGACCAGTCGTGAGCTTAGAACTTGTACCGGCTACAGAGATTTGAAAATTAATCTTTGCACAACGGCCAGTTAAAGTGATCACAACTTTCTCGCAGTTAGCTCTAAATATTTTCCAATTAGACAGTGCTCTTGGCTCTGATGGCCAGCCTGACTGGCCGTTCACATTTCACCACAGGCTCTACCATAGTTTTGTCCCTCGTGCACCATCAGTTATAAATTGACATTACTTACTCCATACTACTTACGTAGTAAAAGAGAGTATTGCAATGTTACAGTGAAAAACGGCACTTTTCGAGTTATATGTAGGTCCCTGATATTTAAAAAGGCAAAAATGCTTGCTCTTGTATGTAGTAAAAAACTTTCACATATTGCATAGTCAGAATCCAAGGTTTGTAAGTTCCTCATACCAAAAAATTGGTTTAGGGCAAAAAGTCTATCTTTTCATCGGCCGGCCGTCTATTCTACTGTGAACAACGCCAAAGAGTAAGCCATAGGCAGGATTTTCACTGATATTCCCCAATCGATCTGGCTGATGTCACATCTCCTGTCATTTGAAATAGAAAATTTGATTTTGGAGGGTACTTTTCAAGAAGCCTCAACTGCGTGTTCAATTTACTCTTAAAAATGGCTCCAAATTTTATAGTTAATTTTTTTCCTTTCTATATATTGGGAGGAAAAGTATTGAAATAATCTTAACAATATGATCTCAAATTTTCGGTCATGAAATTCGTGTTTAAGGTTCTTTGGCGGCGTAACTTTGCACCATGTCGGGATTAGTCATCGAGCAGTCGACATTTCGTCATCGAGCAAATATGTGAACGTGAGATTATAGTTAACAAAGCGAAAAGAGCGATTTATCTTAAGTTCAAAGGATGTTTTGCAATGCAAAGTTTAGTAAGTGTATATACATGAAAAATCGGGCAATTGTCTGACAAGTGTTCATTCTTTAAAAAATGCCGTTATTATAATTATAAATAGTACATTACATTTTTACTTTCTTGCCTTACCACGATTATGTAGTAGAGTATTGTAATGTTGCAGCGGAAATGGAAGATTGGTCGACAGACAGACTCTTATTGTTGGGTCCCAGTAACGAAAAAGTTGATGAATCGTTGTTAAATGTTTCTATTAAGTCAGCATCCACATTTTATTTTCTGATGACTTGATTTCAAAAAATCTGTCTGTCTGTAATTAGATTTGTTTGGGGTCAACGCAAGAGCCTAAACCATTCTGCCCGACATGAATGAAATGGGCATTTGGGCTTTACATGAAGCCTCAACATTCTCAAACTTTCCTGAAATGTGGTTCAAAGTTTGTGATAAAACTGTGTTCTCGGCTAGCGTGAAGGACGCCTAAAAATGTCGCAAGTCTTATTTTCGTTGAAATCTCTGAATTTTGGAAAATTGAAAATTTCAAAAACGTTTTCGCGTAATTTGTGCATGAAATAAAGGTAAATATTTAACAATTCTCTCAAATGACTCCATATTTTCCAATATTTTTTTCCTCCCCAACGTTTCACAACATATCGCACCACAACTAATGTTCATCCTTCTATAAACTGGGTAAAAACCCAAATTATCCAACGAAAATTAATAACAGATATCCCCTTCATTCTTTCTATACAAAGTTCGCAAACCTGGAATAATAATTATTTGAGGTACTTTCTTCTTCCTTTCCCACTATATTTTTTATATAATTGTAAATGTGTATAATTTCAAGTTAGTATAAGATAGATTGAAGCCATCAAACATTTGTACACTTAATATGTAAAGTGAATAATGTAATGTCAAAAAATTAAATAATAATAATAATAATAATAATAATAATAATAATAATAAAATACCATAACTGATGCTAATAAAGCTTGTCTAAGTTTTTAAATGGCATAATATCATTTACACCAACTCTCAATAACAATTAATAGACAATTTATCGAATACGAGAACCAACCAGTACAATAGATCGTTGCAGAGTATTTGTGCTCTATTTGTATGAAGATAAGATGCGGAAAACGAAACGCTACATAGTACAACTTAAACACATTGATTTCTGTATTATCCCTGTTCTAAGCTGGGTTTTGTGAAGGTGTTTTGTTTTTGTGAGCACTTCCACTGGCTGGAGAGTGTTCGAGGTACATTAACTTGGCCAGTACGACTGCCAATCTGAGCTTCTGGATACACACAAGCGGAAAAAAACATTCAGAGCTTATTCTAACATGGCCGTGACCTCTACTGCAGACATTAGGGAGCAAAAAAAAAAAAAAAATCATACCTCCAGGATGAAAGGTATTTTCAACGGAAATGATGGCGCTGATTTCGAAAGTCATTATAAAATGCACTGACTTGTTTTCAAAACAGCCAGTTAGACCTACTCGCAATTGAGAGCGACTACCAAACGCAAGAATAAAGACGGCAATTTTCGAATCCAGAAGGTAAAAAAATCCTCGAAAGCGAGATTTTGTTGATACCACATGAATGTGAATTTGAAATAGATTTTATGCGTATTGATTGTACATATCATACTGGTGCAATTCAAATGTATTTGCATTAATAATTAAATATCGTGTGATACGGCATTTCCGCCCCAGAGCGGAAAAAAAATCTATTTAAACGTGACGTGATATATCGATTCTTTTTTGAAATTCGTTGTCGACGTATAAAATTGAATACGTTGCGCACTCTACCTTCCTGGAGGTAAAAATCGTGTCATCTAGTTCCATCAGTCACTGAAAAGGCTTTCTTAAAAACTCTTCCAATGTACTACAAAGGGTTAAAAATATTTACCTTCATTCAAATATATACCTTCATTAATTTTATACCGTTTTTTATGTGAGTCGCGTTCTTGACGACCTCAGATTACTGGATTGATTGATTGATTGATTGATTGATTGATTGATTTTTTCGTGTTTCCGGGCACGTCAACTGCTTCGGTCATTAATCCCGGTAGTGTAGTGCATGTTTTTCTCGGGAGATGGCGGTGATCTTCCCCCGCTGGATGGAGAGATCCGGCGCTGACCTGTCGGCTAGTGGGATTTCCCCTAACCAGGACTCTCCCACTAGCGGGGCACCGCCCCAGCCGGGACAAGCTCTAAGCTCCCGACCGATCTCCCAGAATATCTGGAAGTGTAGTGCATGTTAGTGTAAATGTGTGTGTAAAGGGAGAGGATAGGACAAGGAAGAGGAAGGACAGATCGCGCGCGGTCCGTGGCCCGTTTGATAGAGTACTGCTCCGGCATTCGCCTGGTGTTGATCGGAAAAACCACGGAAAACTACCGATCAGAGCAGCCGGCCGCTAGAATTCTCCTCCAGACAGCGACTGAATTCGACCTAGCTGAAAAGCTAGTGTCGAAAATCCTGCCGCCGTCAGGACTCTAAACTAGGACCTCCCAGTCAGAGGCGCTACAGTGACATCAGTTGGTGCACTGAGCTACCGCTCCCGGTGCAGATTACTGGACAACAACTCAATTATTTGTAAATATTTTTTGTTCTACTTATATCTGTGTCTGAACATAATTATTAATCATAAAAATGCGTTCATAAGAACAAGTGGAAGCACTTGCATTCACTGGTACGTGCGCCCCACTTAATTCGTCGCCACTAGCGCGCACCGTCATTAGAGCGAAGCGGCGATCGCGACGCACCCGCAGCAATTAATGGCATTCAGAAGCGCGCGGGCCGTGTTGCGCTGAGTGCCCACGGGCAGCGTGGATGGGCCCGACGCTCTCAGAGCGGGTGATTCCGCCCCAGGAAACGAAGCCGCAACCCCCGCCTCGAAGGCAGCACTTCCGCCGAGGCACTCGCTCAGTGCACAGGATCGCTCGCCGATAATGCTCGTTGCCCGGGCGATACAGCGCGCCCTTGCGTTGGTGGAGCTAGAGTGGTGGTAGTTGGGAGAGAGAATTACGCGTAGATGGAGCTATTAGAGCAGGCTTGTGTAGTATAGGAATCAATGTATTTCTGACGGTAACCTGACAAACTTGGTGAGATTGTACACACTAAATCACGCCCAGTTTTTAATAATAAAATGATGGTAATCATAATAATAAGTAAGCATAATAAATAGTAGGCTAATGGTTCCGATATTGTCCATACTCTTACCCGATTGGGAAACGCGAGATAACCACACACACCCTTGGTTAAAACTGCCACAAAACCCGTTGGCTCATGGATTTTCTTCAAAACACTGTTCCGTTGTTGACCTATCCTACACGTCTGTGTAACGAGGTTCCAGTCCTGTGTAGGGCAAGAAGCGAAGCGGTCTGGTCTAGGCGAAGCAAAATAACGAATAGGCCAATAGAGTGGTGTGAGGTGGCCGAGATCGGAGGTCGGAGGTCGAGGTCGGGACCTGTGACGTAAATTCACAAGTAGTATCGGGTGCCCCTGAGTGCTTTCGGTACGTGATAAAACATGACACGCGTAAACAAGGATGGGTCAAATTGCAAATAAAAGTATCTAAAGTTTTTTATGACAATCATTTATTTCAGCAATTGCACAACGTTTCGTAACTAGTTTTGTTACATCATCAGGTGCTAAAATAATGGGACACAGAAACCGTTATTCTACATATCAATTAGTGTAATTACTAGTATAGTTCACAAACACTACAATTGTCTCAAAAGTATAAATCTATTGAGTAAAATTATCTCAAAATCAAACATATCTACTACAAAAGAGATCCTTTTAAACTTATAATTTTTATACAAAACAACCAAAGAACAACACAACAAAACAAAATCAATACAATACCAAATAGACACTCACCTTAGTGAGGGGAAAGTTGTGCCATTGCTGAAATAAATGATCGTCATAAAAAACTTTGGATACTTTTATTTGCAAACATATTTTGACAATCAAGAAGAAATATTGATTTATGGGTCAAGTTGGTTCATATGACATCTCTCCAAATGCGCCAAAAGGGGTATGGAGCTCATGGTCATCCTCCACTCTCAGTAACTTAGTTTAAAAAACTCAAAAATATGATAAAGCGAAATGTTTTAAAAAAAATACGTCGCAAGAATTAAGGATAAATATGCTCTTCAATCATGGTTACGTGGGTGCACCTATTTATTCATGAAAGCGGAAATTTCCTATACAGTATGTATTAGCACCAACTGGTTCGGAAAGTTCTCTGGATAACAAAACTGAATTGGAGATTCAAAAATCGCAAATTGATCCTTCAGCGCTCTAACTTTTTTGTAAGTGCACTATTTACTTGTTTCCCATTATTACACTAAACCATACAAGACTCAGCCAACTCCTTCACTCAAGTTAAGGTGTTATATCCGCCTATTGTTCGACTCTGATGACTGCTGGGTGTTTGCAATGCAAAGTGCGCCGCAAGAAGTGTATCTACCATCCTTACAATTTGCATTTACCTCTCTCTCTCTCTCTCTCTCTCTCTCTCTCTCTCTCACACACACACACACACACACACTCTCGCGCTCTCTCTCGCTCTCTCTCGCTCTCTCTCGCTCTCTCACGCTCTCTCGCTCTCTCTGGCTCGCTCGCTCGCTCGCTCGTCTCTCTCGCTCTCTCCCTCTCTCTCTCGCTCTCTCTCTCTCACGCGCTCTCTCTCTCTCGCTCTGGCTCTCTCTCACTGCCCATTGAATCTTCCCAATTGTGTCTTAATTCTTTCGTGTCATTAATAACTTGCAGACTTCTTGAGATATCGCCTGAGACTCGTATTTACAGCGTTGTACAGAATTGACACCATGAGTTTGCATGCGAAAGACTTCTGCACAGACTTTGAACATCAGTAGAATGTCTCAAGAGAAGATATGACATTTGAGGAACATTTGAGGTGCACGTCCGCGAGTTAATTTAGAGGTTTTCTCAAATCAATTCCAGGTGAATTCTCTAGCCTAACCTGAATAATGAGCTAAGCACTTACTATGTTCCTTGCCTGTGGCCCATCTCCATTCTATATTGCAGGACTTACAGATATCTTGTGGTTTCTTTTAAAACAAAATTAACTAAATGTTCCCTTGCATTGTTTAGCAAAATGAACTCAGCTCTCATCTTACGTTTACTTCAGATTGATATATTTGTTTGCACTCTTGCACACTCTCACCGACACGCTGCAATTCATTTTCATATACAACACTACAGCACGAGCTGGAGGAATTATGAAGACAGTCGTCGTTGTACTATTGCAAGCTAACTTCTAACTTATCGATATAAACTACACTATGTCAATTGAATAAATTCAGTTTCTCTTCTTAAAATAATGGAAACTTGCTTAAATACATACCATTTTTCAAAACATATCACTTTAAATTAGGCAGATGTAGGGCCTCGGATGTTGGAACCAACAGTAAGTCTTAGAACAGTACTTGTGATGAACTTTAGTCTGACATTTTGAGAAGTTTGTTATCAATTAAGTGTTAAAGTTAATTTTTTCAAGTACATTTTTATAATATTTTTGAAATATTTCATAGTAAAAACAAAACAAGTTCGAAACATTTTGCTAAAACTCTACGATTTGCTGTTCATTGAGGCGAGTCTGAAGAATTTATATCTCAGTCAAAAACTTATTTGTTTTAAAATTGAATGCATTACAACATTTCAAAAGATAATAAGCTTAAAATATATAAAAATTATTTCATTTTCTGATTTAATTATAAAATTGAGGAATGTAGTACTACTACTGGTGCTTATAAGACTTTCCTCTCGTGTTCAAATAAATGTCCGTACCCGTTTGTTGTCTAACGTGGGCGTGGACGATTGGAATGTGTCGTAGTGAGGGGGAGGGGGAGGGAGGTGTGATCGAGAGAAGCGCGTGGGGCGAGCGCGAGGGCGGAGGGGAGGCAATTGGCGGGAGCGGCGTTGTCGGACGCCGTCATTACCGAGGGCGTTGCGTGCAGCGGGCCCGTAATGCACAGCGCCATTACCCGCCTTGCTGCCCTTCGCTCCCCCTCCCCCTCCCCCCCCCCGGCTTAATGCGCGCCGGGCAATGGCACCGGACGGGACCGCTCACCAGTCACCCCACCCCCACCGCCGTTGCTTCCCCTCTGCCCTTTTCACTCGTCGCGCCTTTGCCTCCGCGTTCTCCCGCTCTCTTCTACTCTTTTTGTTTCTCGGGTTCTTTTCATTCGACTTGATCTGAACGTCTTTCCACGCCGGTTTGTCTTTTTCATGATTAATCCTCTTGATCTTTCCTCCCCTTCAAGTTTAGTCCCTTTTTCAGTTTCTCTTCCCTCCTCTCTCTCTCACTCTCCTCATTTCTCTTTGAACTAAATTTAAGTATTAATCTAACTACTTCCCTCCAATGTTTCTTTTACGTAAAGCTTTATAAGAATGAGAATTCCTTCCTTTCATTTATGATAATTCTTTGCTTGTATCGACGTCTCTGAATATGTTTATTATAGTTTCTTTGTTTATTGTTATTTGCTATAACGTAATGATTACGTAACGATACGTACGTAATAATAACGTAAATGATTCTCTTTACATTCTGTCTTGTTTAATTTTCGCCCTTGCGCATTACTTGAGGACACCCCACGCCCTGTTTCCCCTTTGACCTTCTAACTCTTTTGCCCTTGCATTGCCACACTTTTTGTTTGAATTTTCAGTTTCCCTTACGATCGATTTCAACTTTTTCATCTTTTCACGGACTGAATGATCTCCATTATTTCCTTTTTTACCATTCTTATCTGGAGGTATGAAATTTTTTTGTGATCCCAAGTGTTGTCTGCAGTAGAGATCACCTCATCATATGTTTTATGCCTCCCGTTCTTCAACTCTCAACTATATATAACATCTTTCTCACGTAAATGTTTTATTATTGTGTTTCTAGTTCCTTACTTTTCTTCAGTTGTCGCCTATCTCCTAACAATTCTATTTTATTTTCTTTATTCATCTTTTGTTCATTTCACTTTTAGCTCTTATTTTTCATTCTTTCGCGACCTTATGAACATTTTCATTCAACATTATTCCTACCCCAATTTCAACTCAGTCGTGCCTCAATCGCCGCTTCGCTTGTTTTCAGCCGCTCGCTCTCCCGTGGCGTTACGCTACTCATTGCGCCTCGCAATTGCTGCCTTAAAAGTCCAAACGATTGCGTTTCTAACGTTTGTCACGGATTATCATCACAACATCACGACATTGTAATTTGTGGACAGAGCTGTGTTAGCAACGCTAGTTGGTTCTATTCCTAATTACAGGTACGAACTTTAGCTCTTCTTTACTTATTTTATTTCCCTTTGCCTCCTGGAATATATCATTTTTTAACGTTCTATTTCTGTGACACTTCGTATTGAAGATTTGTTATCTGTAATGTCTAGTTGACAAATTCTGCTCTCTTTAGTAAGCTGTTTTTTCCACCGGAGGAATACATACTTGTTAGTCTGCTGTTGGATTTTATCACCGTTTACGGAATTCTAAGAGCTCGTTATGCGCATGAATTTCAACAAAAATCTCTTAATAATTAAATTTTCCCAAAGAATTGTCACCCCGACCGGGATTCGAAACCGGGTCTCCTGGTTTATGTCCAGTTGCTCTAACCACAGTTACCGAGACAACCAATTCTTTAAACAGATTCTTTGGCATCATGTATGCCGTTGTTTTATATAATGTTAACCATCTTTTCACCTTTCTAGCGCGCGTTTACGCTCGGATATGTTCCGTAGATGTAAAAAGAACCAAGTTATTACCTTGTTACTAAGTAAAAAATTATTTTAATAATTAAATTTATTCAAAGAATTGTCTCCCCGAAGCGAATTCGAACTTGGGTCTCCTGGTTTACGCCCAGGTGGTGACAGTTATAAAAAATATTTTGGTTTGAATACAATTTCGTTAGAGTACAAAGAATGCGTGAATAATGAGTAATTATACTACGCATATTTGTACAAAAACGTGACTTCAGTTCTCTTTACCAATGTGTTTTGAGAGTTTTGAAACATTCAAGATATTACTCTCGTCTTAAGGTAAAAAGATTATCAATCTACCAGAAATACGATTTTTTTGCAAAGAAATTGTCGAAAATACAGATAAAAAATTGTCGAAAAGACTGTTATAATTATTCAACCGTGATCAGTCAATTCACCAATGACACGTCAATGAAAGTTGTTTCGCAATTACTGACTCTCCTTTTCTTTCATTACTTGAAGACCACGAAACTCATATAGTACTTTTATGTTTCTTGGAAGTCGTGAAGAGTTCGCGTTTGCAAATGCATGACGAGGTTCCACTGCCAAGGAGAGGAAATGAAAGAGTCTCATTCTACACTAACAGAGGGCAATGCTTCATGTTAATTCTTGTAGTCACTTCTCAGTAATAACCGTCATTTTCACTCGTAAAACAATCTTCTCTTCAGGAGACCTCGTCACTTGGGAGAGATCTAAACGACGTATTTATATCCTGAGAGGAGGATTACTTTCATCAAGAAAGATAGAATATTCTTGTTTTATTTATTGAACCATACTTCATGTTCAAATCCCTGTAATGTGAAAAAACTCAGTACATTTTTCGAAAAATTACGGACACGAAAGTGTTGACAAATCTAAACTTAACTTTTCAGATACAATACTAAAATAAAAACGATAAATCTAAACCTTGGCAGATACAACGATACCTAAAATAAGTCGGCCAGGGATGAACAGTCAAGTCAAATTTTCTACATTTTAATGACTGCTATTGTTCCTTCGCTGGAGCGTTACACATCTTGTCCCCATTCTTTCAGTTCCATTGCCTATTTTTATTCGCCCAACTTTCTATCCAAGTAGCGAACAGTTCTGCCAGATAACCTCCTGACCTCTTGCGGCTTACACATCCATACTACGTCCTTCATAGCTATGACGCCTAAATAACCGAGACCAAACCACCTGACCAATCATTCGCCTAACAGCATTAAATATTTAACTGCTCAACTCCTGAACTTTGTAACCCTATCGCTGCCATTTATTTTCGATGATTAATAAACGTTTGAGAATATTTTAGTGAAGAATCTGAGTGATCCCTCAACGGCTGGCGGCTGTTAATTCCTTAACGGCCGTACTCCGTTTCCGTACTCAACTACCATTCTTTTTCTATCCAGCAATTCAAAAACTCAATTTCCATATCACTGAATACTTTCAACTCCCTGAATATTCCACGCTCTAGCCCAACTATATTAACACCCAACCACAATACCAACCAGTCACCCAACCAAAACACCAACCCTACCAATCAATCTCAATACCATCCAACCACTGTACCACCCACCCACAGAATCTTCCAATCTCGGAACCATCTGACAGTGTCTCCCAATCCAAACGTCCAACTCTCAAACTATCACAATTCGTCAAAACGACGAGCCGTTAATCCCCTCCGCGACGACCGATCGCTCGACCGCCCAACTAACGCTGGCTACGCTACCGCTAACCTCGTTACACATCGCCACCTCACACATGCACACGTACGTATATGTATGCGTATACATACGCATACATATTTATTGTACGCGTATGCATACGCACGTAGCTACACTTACACTCTCATGCACTGACAGACTCTCACACACTAATGCGCAGACATATAGCCGTATACACACGCACACATGCACTCACACAAACTTGTATTCATACATATCTACATAAATACATACATACATACATACATACATACCCTAACACGCCCCCCTACTACCTTCCAGGAAGTGGGGAGAGCGTGATAGCATGGATGCTCGTGAAGCGAGCTTAAAATTCTCAGGAAGCAGGATCTTTTAGATAGGAGAAAGGTCTGAACCCTTGACACAATGAATCAGATAAAATACGAATAGAATGAGCATATATTCAATGAAAAATTACAGTGGCACAATTATATAATAGGATTATGCACTCTAAATAGTTGGTCGCTGAAAAATAAAAACAGAAAACAAGGCAAAATAAAAAATTGGCGTCACCTTGACTGCCTGAACACACTTTCACCAATTACAATTCGCAATTTGCTCACTCCTCTTTCTGAATTTTTATCTACCACATTATTTTACTCTTTCTACTCTCTAGTTTGGCCGTGCACGGCTTTGAAAATGAGTTTTACACTTGTTCTAAGGTATCCCGTTCGCAACATACTTTTAGATACACGCATAATACATACATACATACTCTTAGATACACGCATAATACATACATACATACATACACACATCACATCCACAGACACTCTTAGATACACGCACACTCACAACCGCACTCGCGGGTAACGGCTGCAGCTTCCGCCGCAAAAAGCGCCCTCCGCGGTGGCTCTTCTCTCACCGCAAACAACCCCACGTTTCCATACGCCTCCCCCACCCTCCGCCACGCCGCCCTGCCGGCCCACACCGCCCCACCCTCTGCGGCGACCGCGCTCCCAGGCCCCGCCGGCGCCTCCCCGCGCCGCGCCGCGCCGCGCCGCGCCGCGCCGCACCGCGCCGGAAAGATTAGGCCAAGTGCGTCCTTCCGGCGCGCCACAATGGTCGCCAGCCGCCGCCCGCAGTCGCCCGCTGTCGCCCGGCGTCGCGTCGCCCGCCGCGCTGTCGCCCGGCCGCCCGCCCGCTCGCTCGCGTGGAACGCCCGCGCCCATGGCCGCGGCTTCGTTACCGCGCATTGTCGCGGCGCGCGCCTGATTGATGTCTCAATGCGCGGCCGCGTGGCGGCGCGGGCGGCGCCGGGCGCTGGGGGATGATGCTTCGCTGACGGGGGTGCAGGGGTGGAGGGGTGGAGGGGTGGAGCTAGGGGGTGGTGATACAAACGGCGCATATGAATTCGTGGCGGCGATAGTCGTCCCAGGAATAAAGCTGGCGGAGGTTCGAATCGGGTGAGCGGGTGGCGCCTCGGCTTCGTGGTCTCTTTTGACATCCGTGACCTTCCTCAGGGCTGTAATATTTTAGTCGTCTCAACAGTTGAGAGCAAAGGAATGACTGCGCGTGGAAGCCATCAACTTCTGCAGGTGAAGTTGTGCTCAGTTGTCTTCTTGTTCTTCTCTTCAGTTGTCTGGGGATGATGCTTCGCTGACGGGGGTGCAGGGGTGGAGGCACCCCACGAGAGCTAGGGGGTGGTGATACAAACGGCGCATATGAATTCGTGGCGGTGATAGTCGTCCCAGGAATAATGCTGGCGGAGGTTCGAATCGGGTGAGCGGGTGGCGCCTCGGCTTCGTGGTCCCTTTTGACATCCGTGACCTTCCTCAGGGCTGTAATATTTTAGGCGTTGCCTCAACGGCTGAGAGCAAAGGCATGACTGCGCGTGGAAGCCATCAACTTCTGCAGGTGAAGTTGTGGCTCAGTTGTCTTCTTGTTCTTCTCTTCAGTTGTCTGGGGATGATGCTTCGCTGACGGGGGTGCAGGGGTTGAGGCACCCCACGAGAGCTAGGGGGGTGGTGATACAAACGGCGCATATGAATTCGTGGTGGTGATAGTCGTCTCAGGAATAATGCTGGCGGAGGTTCGAATCGGGTGAGCGGGTGGCGCCTCGGCTTCGTGGTCTCTTTTGACATCCGTGACCTTCCTCAGGGCTGTAATATTTTAGGCGTTGCCTCAACAGCTGGGAGCAAAGGAATGACTGCGCGTGGAAGCCATGAACTTCTGCAGGTGAAGTTGTGGCTCAGTTGTCTTCTACATGAAAACTAGTGCGAATGCACGAAAACTTTTCCTCTTAGTTTTATTACTGAAAACTGCTCATATTATGACATGCATGACACAATTTAAATATCTACTATTACATTATAAATTGCAAGCAGAAAGAAATCTCTGGCTTTAATATCGGAGATGTATGGTTCCAAAAATATCTGAACTTTTTGAATTTTCTGAATGACAGAGGTTTTAATGAAAATTCAAACCGAAACTTATTTACAAATGCACTTTCCTCTGTAAGAGAAAAATGAAGAAAAAGTCAAGGAAAACATTTTCCAGAAAATTTGCAAAATATCACAAGCGCATCCTGTAAAATACCTCTACCCTAATAAAGTATTAAAATATCTTAATTATCCCAGGAAATGCACAACTAATCTTACTTTTGAAGTGTTTACTAAGTTTGAGACCAAAGCTTCTAATCTGACAGTTATACTCGTAGATGACACAATTTCGTCCTTTAATCCATTCATAAATTGATCACATTGCTGGGCACAAAATAACATGGATCTCCGGTCCATCTGCAAAATTTTTGACATTTTTTGGAACAGAAAAGTAGATATTTTTTCCTGACGTGTGTGAGAAGTCCAGTGCCTGGCTTCAACTCATGTGCACCCTCAACTGTCAAATATTTTAGCGCTCTTTTATTTTGCTTTTTACTTTCGTGTATACATACGTATATACGGGAGTAATATACGTAGCATAGAAAAAGTTATGTAATGCTGCGGAAAATCGATTTCGATATTTCAACGGAAATATACGTTTTGGGGTTCTAAGGTACCGAAAAAGTGTTTTTTTTAAAAACGTCCATCCGTCCGTCTGTCTGTCTCACTGTCTGTCCGTCTGTCTGTCGTATGCGGACAAACCTAACGCCTAAACCACACATAGTATCTTTTCCAAATTGAAGAAACCCCTGTCCATCAGGCTCTAGTTTAAACAATAAAACTATTTATAATATTTTGAATAAAAAATTGTTGTACAATATTTGTGACTGATGTAAATATTGAAAACATAAAAATAATTGATTATTATTGATTTAATAAATATACGATATTTTTGCATTCATTTTATATTATATATCAATGAATATACATTTGATTAATTAATACTTTCTTTTGTTACAAATATGAAAGGCATTTTTCTATAAGAAGCATTCAAAAGTTCCCCTTTTGAAATTTTGAATGCCCTGAAATTCGTTTGCCCCAAAAATTTGTGCGCCCCACTCTGCAGTCTACTCAGCCTGTTCGGTAATCTGGCACTGGAGAAGTCGGTTAAAAAACTTAGAAAGATTTTACAACCGAAAATTATAGATTCATCGAACATGAGAATGACGTCGGTGGGGGCAATACGAGAAGGAGCGGAATGACATAATCAAAGATTTGAATTTTTCAATCACAATCAAAACTGTTTCAATGCTTTTGTATTTTTTCCATCTTCTTGGGTATCTACAAAAATTATATATATTCCTTTCAGATGTCTTGAGGCTACAATTTTTTCGTTCATTTTTCGATTTCTACGAACATTGTACTAGGATTCGTATTTTATGGGTTCTTGATACCGAAAAATCGATTGACAGCAAAACGTTTGTCTGTCTGCCCGGTGGTCAACGCTAGCGCCTAGACCGGTCAGATTTTCTCCAAAATTGATATTCCCCGATCAAACTAAACGAACTCGAGGCCCCGCAATTTTGAAAGGCATATTTTTTCTTTTGGAAATACATTGCACGAAGCCTCAACATTTTCAATGATTTTTTCAAAAATTGCTCCAAATTGTGGATTAAAATTTGTCTCGGGATAACTTCAAAAACTCTCAAATAAATGGAGAGGGTTTCATTTTCAATAAAATTCCAGATTTTTCAAAAATTGAAAAGTTCAAAATGTATTCATTGTGTTCCTGCAAATACTACAATGAAGACAGAATTTTTTCCTTAATGAAATTTGTTCATCAAAAACAGATATTTAAATTGGATCATCTTCAATTTTTCGAAAATATGAGTGTTTTTTTTGTATTCTTGCGTGAAATAAAGACAATTTTATTTTCTCAAAATGGCCCCAAATTTTTTCTGTACATTTTTTCTTCATATGTAGAAAAGAACGGTAAAAAAGTGGTCGTCCCATTTTCGGAAACTCTGTAATTTCGAATATTGCAAACGAAAAAATAATATATATTGCAATATTGCAAAAATGCAATTTTGATTAAATTTTTTGTTAATAGAAATATGTTTAAAAAATCGTTCTTTGGAAAAGAATATATACATTTTTTTAAAATGTGAGTAGTGTAGCGTAATTTTGCTCTTCTTCAGAAATTTCAAACTGGAATTTCCCGCGTTTCTTTTGCCAGAATCTTTCAGGAGGTATCAAATTGGAATACTCCTTCGCCGTGTTAGAGAGTTGAAATTCTGAGAATTCTTTCTCATTGCTTGAAGATGTTATAGCTGTGCTAACCGCATTTTCAATTGTCTGATGTATTAGCTTTGAAAGAATTACTACGATTTATAATTTTTTTTTTCAAGCGATGACCGAGATGTATAAATATGTACTAAATACGAGAAAGTTCGTGATGTTACAGCACCACTACTTTGTTTAAGTTTCTCTTCGCAAAATGTTTGGCGATGTGGAGGACTACACAATCTGAATGATGTTATACCTCTTCATTGAATTTTTCACTTTTTCTATGTTCGTGGGTTTGATAATATGGAAATAGAAGAGACAGCAGGAAACATATTTTTAACTATGAGAATAGTCGCGAACTTTCCATTTCATGAACTAATTTTTGATATACATCTGCCGTGATTGCTAATGCGAAGTTCATATACAGTTTGCACGGAAAGTGTCTCTCCACGGTGGCACTTCGCTAGTGAGAGCGCTAGTAACAGAAATTATGTTGTTAGCACGGGCTGCAGTTTGTAACAAAAGAAATTGTAAAGCGTCAGATTCTAGAAGTGTTTTCCCTTTCTCTTGTTTCCTAGTGATCTAGATGCTACCCAGATAAATGCAATTTCTAATGGGAAACCCTGAATCAGCTCGGTACGGCTAGACTTTCCTGGCGCACGTTCCTTGTAAAATTTACGAAACTCCAAAGCGAAATAGCATGTTACACAGACCGTTCAGCACGCAGCTCTTTAGAGCATATCACGCATTGTGTTCAATATGCTGTTTCACCCAGAAAATGAGTAATTGTAATACATTGTTTTCATGTGTAATAAATACTTGATAGGATATCACTTGAATGGTGTCATCTGGGTGGAACAAATCGTAACTGAAAGGTGAGTTCCTCCGAAAGGGGCGCGGGGTGGCGTGTGAAAAGAGGGTAATAGCAGCGCCCGTAGCGAAGCTGAGCGGCGGAGGAGAGGAACACAACTTCCAGGGGGGGAGGCTGAAATTCGACCCCCCGCGCCTTCGCAGCCCCCACCGCTGCCACCTCCACTGCCATTGGCGCATCAGGCGCCGCTGCTGCCTCCTCCATCGTCACTGTCTCTCCACCACCAGTACCGGTAGCGGTAGCTCAGTGCATCAACTGCTGTCACTGCAGCGCCTCTGACCGAGATGTCCTAGGTTCGAGTTCCTAGGTTCGAGTTCCTAGGTTCGAGTCCTGACGGCGGCAGGCTTTTCGACTCTAGCGTTTCAGATAGGTCGAATTCAGTCGCTGTCTGGAGGAGAATTATAGCGGCCGGCTACTCTGATCGGTAGTTTTCCGTGGTTTCTCCGATCAACACCAGGCGAATGCGGGAGGAGTACCCTATCAAACGAGCCACGGACCGTGCACGATCTGTCCTTCCTCTTCCTTGTCCTATCCTATCCCCTTACACACACACTTACACTAACATTCACTACACTACCACACATGCCGGGAGATCGGTCGGGACCTTAGAGCTTGTCCAGGTTGGGGCGGTGCCCCGCTGGTGGGAGAGTCCTGGTTAGGGGGAAACCCCGCTAACCGACGGTAGGTCGGCGCTGGATTTCTCGATCCTGCGGGGGAAGATCACCGCCATCTCCCAAAAAAAAACATGCACTACACTAACGGAACTAATGACCAAAGCAGTTGACGCGCCCGGAAACACGAAAAAATCAATCAATCAAATCAACAGCACAACACCACTACCACCGCCAATAGCAATCACCACCACCGCTCGCAAGGCAGCCGAGTGTTTTGCAGCCCCTCTGCCGCCAACGTTGCGAGCTCACCTGGCGCGCGCGGCGGCCGAGGCGGGGTCGGGTTGCCGAGGGGCCTCGCGCATTGTGCTGGTGACAGGGCGGGGTCCCTGGCCTCTGCGCTTGGGGCAGCACGCGCGCCCGCCAGACGAGCAACGCGACGCCCGATGTGACGTTTGGAAACGACCCAACACAACCGATATCGGAGACGTTACATGAACACAAAGACTGCTATGCAAACAAGTTTATTTCATATGGGTTTGCCTTTAACAACATAATTTTAAATTTAAATTTATCTGCGCATACGCCGGTGTTTGATTGGGAATGAAAATGTTTGGTTATAAAAAGGGACGCGCTGTATTAAGAAGAATATGTATTTTGCAATCAGATTTCATGAGATGCTGCAAATTCAGCAATAGAAAAATTCTCTAAAATTAATTAATATTGCATGACTCCTTTTCATTTCCTGTCTGATATGATATTTGTGTAGATTTTCTTTTAACATACTTGAAGGAAAGTGATAATGAAATTTTTGAGACTTTGTTATTTCAAGCGTTCTATGAATAGGATGAATCATGTATTCGAAGAATCAGCCAAATTGTCTTACGATGAAAGACAATTTACAGATGATTAAGGATCACAAAGTCTGTTCTGTGCAATGTCCAGATATTGCATAAGGAAAAAGATTTGCTAGGGGCAAAATGGAGGCTGTAGAAATGATTGAAAAGAACTCACGGAAAATAAAATGACATTAAGGTAAACTATAGAAACATTATGAAGTGAACATTTTTGATATGGAGTAAGTTTTTGTTTAATATGCTTTAATTTTAAAAAATAGAAAAAGTGAAATAAAACGTTCGGTAAAATTGGCTATAGTATTGTATTCCTAAGAGGAAATTCAAATAATACGCCTTGTCATTTTTGGATTAAGATGTATACTTCCAAAACTTAACAGCTTAAGTACCAAACAAGCTTATTCTCCGCTCTTTCACGTCTGCAGCTTGTACTCTCATCGTACGATTAATACGTATTCAAGTGTATTCATGCGATTAATAGTACTTCACATTTTCATCGTGAGGGGCTTCAAATGCGAGTCTTTCTGTTCAGCCTAGCACAAAATTAAAGTTGAGAAACATATGATCTGAGGAGGGGAATGACGTGCCGTGGGTGCGATGGCAGGCCGTGGAAACGCAGGGAGGCTGGAGCCCGAGGGTCGGGCGGCGGCGGAGCTCGCGCAGAGGACCCTCGAGTTCCCGGAAGGAGAAACCGCAGTCATAGGGGCGACGGAGGTGGCGGCGTGGTGGGGGTCGTGGTAGCTGTAATGACTGCGATGGCGATGGCGGTAGCTGGATGACGGTGGTGATGGTGGTGGTAGCGGTGGTGGTGATGGTAGCAGTGACTTTGATGGCGGCGGTGGTGGTGGTGGTGGTGGCTGAAATGACTGCGTTGGCGATGGCGGTAGCTGTAATGACGGTGGTGATGGTGGTGGTAGTGGTGGGGTGGTGGTGGTAGCGGTGACTTGATGGCGGCGGCGGTGGTGGTGGCTGAAATGACGCGGGCGTGGGTGCGTAGACGGTGGGGTGGGGTGGTGGTGGTGTAATGCGCGATGGGGTGCTGTAATGACGGTGGTGATGGTGGTAGTAGTGGTGGTGGTGGTGGTACTATTGGTGGTGGTGGTCGTGATACGTGCTTGATGGCGGCGGCGGTGGTGGTGGCTGCAATGACTGTGGTGGGTGGTGATGACGGGGTGATGGTGGGGGGGGGGGGGGGGGGGTGGGGCGGCTCACGGGGGGGGGGGGCGGTGTGGCGGTGTGGGCGATGACGGCTGTGGCTCTGATTACACCGAGAGTAATGATGGCGGCGGCTGTGATGAAGGCGGTGATGGAGGTGGCAGCGGGGCTGGATGAGTTGTCTATGGTGGTAGCGCAGGTGGCGGTGTCTGTTACGAGGCGGTAGTGGTGGCGTCGTGATGGTGACGGTGGCGGTGATGACGGCGGAGGTGGCGGAGGTGTGCGGTAATGATGACGGTAGCGATGGCGATAGTTTGATTTATTCATGTTTCCGGGCGCGTCAACTGCTCTGGTCATTAGTCCCGTTAGTGTAGTGCATATTTTTTTCTCAGGAGATGGCGGTGATCTTCCCCCGCTGGATGGCGAGATCCGACGCCGACCTACCGTCGGCTAGTGGGGTTTCCCCCTAACCAGGACTCTCCCACCAGCGGGGCACCGCCCCAGCCGGGACAAGCTCTAAGCTCCCGATCGGTCTCCCGGAATATGTGGTAGTGTAGTGCATGTTAGTGTAAGTGTGTGTGTAAGAGGAGAGGATAGATCAAGGAATAGGAAGGACAGATCGCGCGCGGTCCGTGGCCCGTTTGGTAGGGTACTGCTCCGGCATTCGTCTAGTGTTGATCGGAGAAACCACGGAAAACTACCGATCAGAGCAGCCGGCCGCTATAATTCTCCTCCAGACAGCGTCTGAATTCGACCTAGCTGAAAAGCTAGTGTCGAAAATCCTGCCGCCGTGGGGAGTGGGAACCTAGGACCTTCCGGGCAGAGGCGCTGCAGTGACAGCAGTTGAAGCACTGAGCTACCGCTCCCGGTTGGCGGGGGTGGCGGTGGCGTGGCGCTGGTGGGGGGATGGTGGCGGTGGTGACGGCGGCGGGGCAGGGCGATGGTGGCGGGGGCTGCGGCGGTGTCGAGGGCCCTCGAGTGCGCTCGCGCGCCTGCAGGTGGGTCTCTGGCCACGCGCCCTCGCGCACACAATGCCCACTGCCCTCTGCCCTTGGCGCACCTCGAGAGCCAATGCGAGCGCACACCGCCCGCTGCCAAGTCCCCGACACTGCGAGGGGTAACCCTGGGAATCGGGCTGCACGGGGGCGGCACGTGGTTTACGAGGAGTCACAGAGCTGGGAAACACGAGAGTACGCCCCCAACACACTCCAACCTTACGAAACTTAGTAGCTCGCGGTTAGCGCATTCATATTTTATTGTAGTCATCATAATGAAACTATTTCTCTTGTCAACACCTTCTTTGTACAAAACTCATGCATCTGCGAAACCCGGAAAAGCGAATGTGGTATGAAACGAATCGGTTTTGGGGAGGCATTCAGTATTCACACTGCGTTAAAAGATGATAATTGTTTCATGGCTTATGATTTTCATTAACAAACGCCATTCCAAAAATTATACTTTACCTTTCAAATCGATATAACTCGGAAACAATGTGCCGTAAGCCTTTAAACATTGCTTTACCCCATCTTCACTGATGTTCTTGGCGATCCAATAACATGGGCCTAATATCTTCGTTTTTTAATATGTTTAGATTATTAGAGTTTGTTCATGGGTTCCGGACTTATATGATGTAATGGAAATATGGGCTTGTCCGATTAAATTTGAGTTTTAGTGTGAAGGCATTTTCACGTTTTAAACAATAATTTACATGAAGCGGAACAACGGAGGAGAAAATGAAGTCAGTATTTATGTCATTAAAAGAGCTCATTTCAAGTTAAAATACTCTATTCTAACTGCTCTGAAAGTATTCCTCCAATGAAACAAGACCTCGAGTTTACAGTATAAATGTGCCTAACAACAACGTTTGAATTCTGCAGTTCTACTCTAAAAACATGTTTTGAAAAAACATATTCCTACTAAATCGAAAAAAAAATCGTTTATCAAAAACACATCCGTTTCGGTGTTTTCAACATCTTGTAAAGGGCAAATGTGTCACCTGCATAAAAGCGTGGAAGTGGCTTTAGAGTTATGGCTCATCCATCGACGGATGAAAACATCTGAGCCCCAAAAGGCGCCGCCTCGACAGATCCATCCGCAGCCAACTTGTGCGGATGTGCGTTTCTCAGTGTCGCGCTCCTATAAAATGTTTACGAGGCGGCGCCGAGTGGCCCTAAGTGGCTGTGAGAATCAGCGAACGGCGCCCAATGCGAACGGGTGAGGGGCGACGGCGGCCCCTCGCCCGGCGGGCGACACTCGAGGGGCGCGCGGCGCCCCCGGCCTCCTCCGGCGCCCACTGGGTGCACACCGCCTCCCAGCACCCCACTGCGGCCCCACGCCTCTCACCGGAATGCCCTAGGTTCGAGTCCCGATCTTGTTGCAAGATTGTCGACCCTAGCCCGTCGAAGCTAGGTCGAATTCAGTCGCTGTCTTGAGGAGATTCCAGAGGCCGGCTGCTCTGATCGGTAGTTTTCCGTGGTTTCTCCGATCAACACTAGGCGAATGGCGAAGCAGTACCCTTACAAACGGGCCACGGACTGCAGTGTGCGATCTTTCCTACCTCTCCCTCGTCCTATCCTGTCCCCTTACACACACACTTACACTAACGTCCACTGCACTACCACACATTCCGGGAGACCGGTCGGGAGCTTAGGGTTTGTCCCGACTGAGGAGCTGCCCCGCTGGCGGGAGATACGAGGTTGGGGAAAACACCGCAAGCCGATGTTAGATCGGCGCCGAATCTCGCCATCCAGTGGGGAAAGATCACTGCCGCCTCCCCATGAAAAACATGCATTAGACTTACGGGACTTATCGACCTCGGTAGTTGATACGCCCGGAATCACTAAGAATCAACCAGCGATCCCACGTCTCTCTCCCTCCCATTCAGTGGCGGGTCCAGGGGCTTGGCCTCTCCCAAAAGGCTTAGAGTTTTTGTTCGTTTTCTTCCTTTGACAAAATTGATTTAAATATTTATTTATGTTAGAATTACGTAATTATTTAAAATAATACTGTTTAGTATCCTATATGCACTACAAAAATAATACACAATAAAACAAATATGTTTATTATTTAACAAAGATCTATCCTGCTTCCCTCTCCCCATATGATCTACTCCTACTTCCGTTTCCCATCTTCCCGTTCGCCCGTGCTCCCGACCCCGGTCTTTGCCGCGTCGTTCATTGATTGATTGTTAGTGATTCCGATCGCGTCAACTACTGAGGTCATTAGTCGGCGCCGACCTACCGTCAACTAGAGGGATTTCTCCCATCCAAGAATCTCCCACCAGCGGGGCACCGCCCCAGCCAGGACAAGCTCTAAGTTCCCGACCGGTCTCCCGGCATGTTTGGAAGTGTAGGGCATTTTAGTGTAAGTGTGTGTGTGTGTGTGTGTGTGTGTGTGTGTGTGTGTGTGTAAGGATATAACAAGGAAGAGAAAGGAAAAGTCACGTGTGGTCCATGGCCCGTTTCTTAGGGTACTGCTCCGGCATTCGCCTGGTTTAGATCGTAGAAACCACGGAAAAGCACGATCAGAGCAGCCGCTCTGTTGGCTGTACGGCTTGCATCACTCGCGCCAATCCCTACTGTCACTATCTTCTGTGCCGTATAGCACCTCCTCTGACTCCGCCTATGTCAAATACCATTCATTTTCTTTGTTCCGATCAATAGTCGACATTGCCTTTTCGGCAATAGTCTTGCTATCTCGTGTACTGGAGGTAGAGGTGTCGTTAACATGTCTGTGGCAGCAATCTCCATCACCACTGGCACTCACCCTTCCTTCATTAAGTCTACCGCTCTCGCCTGCTCCTTCTATCGCAACCACTTCACCACCCCCAATGCTCTCGCCTCACACGTGTAAACATCCCTGTCACACTTACTTCCCCGCTCAACTCACTAACATAATCGCTGTCGCCATCGCCTTCACCCATTGTCGGGTTGACCACCGTATTCTCACTTGGATCTCTCCATATCCCTTGCCGCATTCTCCACCTACACATTCTCCGTGGTTTCTCCGATCAACACAAGGCGAATGCCGGAGCAGAACCATCTCAAACACGTCACGGACCGCGCGCGATCTATCCTTCCTCTTCCTTGTCCTATCCTCTCCTCTTACACACTCACTTACACTAACATGCACTACACTACCACATATTCCGGGAGACCGGTCGGGAGCTTAGAGCTTGTCCCGGTTGGGGCGGTGCCCCGCTGGTGGGAGAGTCTTGGTTAGGGGAAACCCCACTAGCCGACGGTAGGTCGGCGCCGGATCTCGCCATCCAGCGGGGTAAGATCGCCGCCATCTCCCGAGAAAAAAAACATGCACGACACTAACGGGACTAATGACCGAAGCAGTTGGCGCGCCCGGAAACATGAAAAAATCAATCAATCCATCTACACACACACACCTCTCGAGAGCAGCCACCGCTCCGCTCTCACTACTCGTTCGTCCGCCAGGGGCGGAGCAAGGAGGGGCGGGGCAGCGCGGGGGCGGGGGCGAGAGCAAGGAATTGATTTCCATCGCGCGTTTCCGGCGCTCTCCCTCGACCGGCCGGCCGGCCCGCGCGGCGCCACTTAAAAAATTAGCCCGCCCCCGCGCCTCTGTCGGCGCCGCCCCGCCCCCAGCCCCCGTCCCCTGCCCCCGCCTCCGCCACCGCAAATGGACCGGGCGCCGCCAGGCGTTATGGTTTATACACCTGGCGCATTATTTTTGGAAAAATACTATCGCGATGCATTTTTAACGGCGCCGCCGCCCCCGACCGCGCTTGAAAGCATCCGCCCCCGCCCCGCCCCCGCTCTCCATGTGAGCTCCGCTTGTGCGTTGTCACCCCTTCGTTCGCTTCTGGAGTGGCGCCGTCGCTTCGTCATCTGTGACAGCTCCTCCCCTCGCAGGCCGCCGGTCGCCCGCTCGCGCTGCCAACTGTTAGACGCCGGGTCGTCGCCAGAGGTCCCGGCGCAAATACTTCTAATTAGGACCGGTAGCGGTAGCTCAATGCATCAACTGATGCCACTGCAGCGCCTCGAATCGGGAGATCCTAGGTTCGAGTCCTGACGGCGGCAGGATTTTCGACACTAGCTTTTCAGCTAGGTCGAATTCAGTCGCTGTCTGGAGGAGAATTCTAGCGGCCGGCTGCTCTGATCGGTAGTTTTCCATGGTTTCTCCGATCAATAGCAGGCGACTGCCGGAGCAGTACCCTACGAAACGGGCCGCGGACCGCGCGCGATCTGTCCTTCCTCTTCCTTGTCCTATCCTCTCCCCTTACACACACTTACTTACACATTAACATGCACTACACTACTACATATTCCGGGAGACCGGTCGGGAGCTTAGAGCTTGTCCCGACTGGGGCGGTGCCCCGTTGGTGGGAGAGTCCTGGTTAGGGGGAGACCCCACTAGCCGACGGTAGGTCGGCGCCGAATCTCGCCTTCCAGCGGGGGAGGATCACCGCCATCTTCCGAGAAAAAACATGCACTACACTAACGGAACTAATGACCGAAGCTGTTGACGCGCCCGGAATCACGAAAAAATCAATCAAAATCAATCATATTCTAATTAGGTTTCAAGGATGACTCTTACAATATATTACTGCCTAAGCTCCCGATCGATCTCTCGAATATGTGGTAATGTAGTGCATGTTAGTGTAAGTGTGTGTGTAAGGGGAGAGAATAGGACAAGGAAGAGGAAGGACAGATCGCGCGCGGTCCGTGGCCCATTTGGTAGGGTACTGCTCCGGCATTCGCCTCCTGTTGATCGGAGAAACCACGGAAAACTACCGATCAGAGCAGCCGGCCACTAGAATTCTCCTCCAGACAGCGACTGAATTCGACCTAGCTGAAAAGCTAGTGTCGAAAATCCTGCCGCCGTCAGGACTCGAACCTAGGATCTCCCGATTCGAGGCGCTGCAGTGGCATCAGTTGATGCATTGAGCTACCGCTACCGGTCCTAATTAGAAGTATTTGCGCCGGGACCTCTGGCGACGACCCGGCGTCTAACAGTTGGCAGCGCGAGCGGGCGACCGGCGGCCTGCAGATGGCTCAGAGGGCGGCGCCTTTGGTCTTTGGACTTCAGACGCCGCCGCCACCGCCACCCGCGCCTGCCACGCGTCCTTCAGCGCTGCGATCGCACCCCGTCCACCCCCCTAGACCTCCCCGACCGCACCGACTCGATCTAACCACATTCCCGACCACTCGGTTGATTGATTGATTGATTCATGTTTCCGGGCGCGTCAACAGCTCTGGTCATTAGTCCCGTTAGTGTAGTGCATGTTTTTTCTCGGGAGATGGTGGTGATCTTCCCCCGCTGGACGGCGAGATCCGGCACCGACCTACCGTCGGCTAGTGGGGTTTCCCCCTAACCAGAACTCTCCCATCAGCGGGGCACCGCCCCAGCCGAGACAAGCTCTAAGCTCCCGACCGGTCTCCCCGGAATGTGTGGTAGTGTAGTACATGTTAGTGTAAGTGAGTGTGTAATGAGAGAGGATAGGACAAGGAATGGGAAGGACAGATCGCGCGCGGTCCGTGGCCCGTTTGGTAAGGTACTGCTCCGGCATTCGCCTGGTATTGATCGGAGAATCCACGGAAAACTACCGATCAGAGCCTGCGATTCTATCCTGCCGCTAGAATTCTCCTCCAGACAGCGACTGAATTCGACCTAGCTGGAAAGCTAGTGTGTAAAATCCTGCCGCTGTCGGAACTCGAACCTAGGACCTCCCGGTCAGAGGCGCTGCAGTGACATCAGTTGATGCACTGAGCTACCGCTCCCGGTCCGACCACTCGCGACCTCCACCGTTCACTTCCAGTCTTTCTCGACCGTTCTTGACCACACCCGACAACCGATTACATGTGTTACAGAACACCCATCTCCACCAATCACGATATTCCCAGTCCACCCCAAACTTGCACTGCCCAACTCGACCACCTGCGACTGCCTCTGTCCATTCCCGCTCACTCCGATCTTTCACTCAGGTCCTCGGAGTAAACTATTATGAAATACCACAATACTCAGCAATACCAATATGCTACAGAAGCGCCTTTTGGATCGAACTCGAGCCGACGCACGGTGTGACCTGATGGTGAAAACGTGGCCAAAACCTCAAATGGGTTCGAATTCATTTACTAAGTTGTACATGGGGGTTTTCGGTGTCGCTGATTTCATATCTGATATCAAAATTACATAAAACAATACGGCGGATCTAATATGGCGACCGCAAATGTGATTAAGACATACATAAGAAACATATTCAAAACATTAGAAATTAATGAATGATTGTTAGTTTTAAGTCCCCGCTCAGTAATGCAGGTTGCCGCTACGAGATATACACCGTGATAGAAAATATTCCATAAAACACGAATCTGCAGCGAGCCGCAGACAAATCTTCTTTTAACTGAATGATTAATATACAAGCTAAATTGTCATTAAAATTTGCAGGTGTTATATTGCGTTATATATTACTTTTAGGCTAATTAGATTTTATATCACATTGCATCGAATATAAATAATCGTAATCCATAGTAAATTAACATCATTTTTGTTATACTCACCACCACCAGGGACATTCATAATTGCAAAACACAGTAAAAATATTTTTAGCACGTTTTTGTAAGTATTGGAAAGCACAGCTTACTATCGCTTCTGACGCTGGAAGAGGACTGACCGTGTACTCCAACTTCCACTGCGCGCAGCAGGTACAGGGATTATCCTTCATACTTTCACAACAGATGTGCCAAACATTCCTCTTTCAAGTGGAATGATCGGAAACCCCCAAAATACCGTGCTTGCGACGCTTAAAAATGCAATTGTCTCAACCCAATATTTCTACCACGCAATTTCTTTTATTTTCGATAATACCGTGAGTTCGCAAAAAATGGGAATTGAACGATATCTTTTACCTTCCCTTGATACTTATGAGAAACAATTATAGAAAACATTTGAAGCGGTATTTAGAGAAAAATTGTTTAAAAAAGTTTAAAATTACCTATATTTCGCGCAAAATTACATAAAAACTACTCATATTTTCGAAAATTTGAAGATTACCTTATTTTAAGTTCTGTCTTTAAAGAACAGATTTCACTAAGGAAAAATCTCTATCTTCAGCATTCTAGTTTTAGGAAGACTCGCCCCCAAAAATTGCACTGTTTTAATTATAGATAAATTAGGGGTTTCAATGAACATGAAATCTTCTTTTACACTATCCAAGAACAAAGTTTAAACAAAAAAGGGATGATATTTTTGAGAACTTTTTTAAAGAATGTTGTTGAGGCTTCATGTAAAGTACCTTCAAAAGTCAAAAGATCCGTTTGAAACTTCCAATAGATGGTAATATCAATTTTGGAGAAAACAGGCTGAACGGTTTATGCACAAGCGTTGATTTTTTTTCTCATTCAAAATTCAAGTAGTATATGACTTAGTTTAGGGATCACAGAATTTTGAAAATGTGCACAGAATTCACTTCTCCACATAGCACGTCATAGGCAATTTTAACTTTTTTTTTTTTACGTAAAATAAATAAAAAAAGAAGAAGCAGACAGACTGACATTTTGCCGTCAATCCATTTTTCGGAATCATGGACCCACAAATAATGGATTCTAGCAACTACTCGTAGAGAGTAGTAGTATTTTACTGTATAGTGGAATTTATAGTAGTACATAATTTTTACTATATATAGAATTTATTTAGTTTTAGAACACAATGTATTATAGAAAATAGGGTCATGGCGCAATCTGTGAGCAGAACACAAAAAAAAATTTAAAAAAAACTACAGGATTTATTCACTTTTTCTTTGCCAGGGCCCGGCAATAAGAGTTTTACTGCCGAAAATTCACCGTTTTCCAGAGCACAATTACATAATTTTCTCTTATTACCATATAAGTGCGAAAAAGTAAAAGTCAATGAATGAAAGGTCAGCAAGACGTATTCCAACTCTACTCGTATCCGTCATCAAACACAGAGACATCTGTTCACTACGATGTACCGCGTAGAAAGCGACTTTCAAGAAGAGATTTTGCTATCGAGATGCAGGAGGAGCCTTCTTCTCCCAGGGCTCTTTATGCAATAGAAATGATCTCTCGGGCGTGGCTTCATGGGGCAACGGTGAACTGACGCCGCGCGGCACCCTGTGCATAGCATTACGCCATGCTTGAAAAGCATCAACTGTCACCGAAATAGAACGCATGACAACTCATTGAAATACGAAGGGGAAGTAACTCGACGGTAACCGATTATTATGGATTGGGCACAGCTGTCATTCAAAACTGTAGGCCATGTCCAGGGGGGAGTATTTTTGAGCAGGGGAAAGTAAGAACAAAATAATGCGTAATTCATCACACAATATTCTATAAAAAGTTTTTCGCCACCCAAATGCGACCGAGAGACAGAAATAATGTTGTTCGTTTATTGAGGTGCAAAGAGTCTGAAACCTTTCGGAAGCATTTGTGAGAGATATTTCTTCTCATGAAAATCATTGCAAGTGGATAGACACCTTAAACTTATTATCGATTTACAGTGAGAATGAAGCACACTAACTCAATATGATATTTCGGGATCATGAGTCATTCGCAATTTCTTTGTAATCGTGATGACGTCGCAAATATATCAGCAATAGTTAGTCATTAGTAAGGGAAATGCTCTGATTAATATTCAAATGAACTTGTCATGAAATGTCAAGACATTTCAGTACTTTCCTCACGATTCTGCGAACCTTTCTTCAACAGATTTGGAAAGCGACTGAATAATCTGAAGTTAATTGTTAATTCAAAATGTTACTCTATTTATTGAATATTTACGGTACACACAGATATGATATAAATTGTCAAATTGTTGTGTGTGTTAAAAGTATAGTAACGTATTTATGTCTTCGAATTCCTAATATTTACATCATTATTAGCAACCCCTAACCACGGAACCTAAACTTGGCGTTGATATTTACGGAAAACGGCTCCTTGCTCCGATGTTTCTGTTTTAGTGCCTAGAATCTATATATTTAAAAAAATAAGGTATTCTGCCATGGCTTCGTTTAGGGCTTCTATAGAACCGATTGTTGTATTTTTTCTTTTAAATGAAAGAATATGATCCCTAGATGTATTATCAAATATTGTTTGTGTTGATTCACCAACATTTACGGTGTAAATTAATTAATTAAATCATTCTTTAATAGTACGCTTATCAATAGTCAATTGTTTTCTTTCAAAGGATGGCAGTTTCAAAATCGATATACATGAGTCCACAGATGTGAGTCCATGCTGCTTGATGTTTTTGGTTTGATTGTTGAGATTTGTTTACAATTCGTCAAGGTTTTGTTTCAGAGTAATAATTACATTGTGGTGTAGACAGTTTGCATGTATTTGGTTCTGTGGTGTATTTTGTAGAGAACATTCGCACAGTGGGTTTTGCTCGGTTGTACTGAAGTAGTGAAGTTGTTTATAGGTTATGTCGAATTCCGAATCGTTGTCCACGCGCCCCAAGAGACGCAAACGTACATTAACTGGGCGCAGGGAAAGAGAAAGTCAGCGTAGATGTCGTGATAGTGAGGTCATTTCGTTTTCAATTGGGTCATTGTCTATGAAATGTCAGTTTTGTTCTGCTTTGTAATTTCCATGTGAGGGAAATTCTGCAAACGATTTACTGTGTGTTGCTTAAATGTGAAAATAAGTATACCTTCGAGCAATATGCCAGATGAAATCAAACAGTTGTTCATAGGAGATGATGGTTCATCAAAAAACTTTATAAATGTATCCTTCAGTATAATATTGCTATATCTTTTGTGCCGATATTGAATTGCCACCTGGTCATGGGCCATACATGTTCAAAATGTTGGGAACTCATCACAGAACATCTTCATTATACCCTCCAGATCCAAACAATGCAATATATTGTGAACATTAGTCTGGGTACAGTAGTTAACATTTATCTCAGATCTCACCCTCAAATTTTGACGGGTTCTCACTAGTTGAGGATTCAATATATAGGCCTCTCATTTCAATTTTCTTCGTGATATCTGGAATTTCGTCGCATGTCGAAAACGTACTTTTCCTTGAGAAACCCAATTGAGATAGTAAAAATGGCCCAACGTCTACAAGAAAACACTTGAACCTACAACAATCCTCCCTGCTCCAGCGGATGTCACTGACCCCTTCTTTTCATCCATTTCTCGACTCTTCTGTGCATTAGCAGGGAGCGAGGCGGCGCGACGAAGCGGGGCGGGGCGGGCTGGCTCTCTTTCTGGCCGCCATCCCGGGGCGGGGCGGGGCGGAGTGGGGCGGGGCACCTCCCCTCTACGCGGCCACATTCCTTCCGGGCCGCCGCCCGTCCCCACCCTCGCCCCGTCGCCGCATACGTTCCACGCCGAGAGCACTAAAACGGCGGCGCTGCTTGTGTATGTTTGTGACACGACGCGTCCCCATCAATCTCATCTACAACTTCAACATTCCCACCGCGTGGGTGGGAGGCGAGGCGGGGCAGGGAGGGAGGGAAGGAGGGAGAGAGAGAGAGAGGGGCGCGTGTGCGTGCGATGATTAACGGCAGGCACGCGTGAAGCGCCGTGCGGAATTCGCCAGCCGTGTGTGCAAATCGCGACAGTCGCGCTACGGCTAATGACAGCTGATTGAACACTCCACTTCATTACTCTGCCTGCCCGCGCGCGTAAATGCGTGGCGAGAACAACGTGATAGGAAATGCTATTTATGTCGCTGTTACAGCATGATGACGCTGAAATAACTTATACTCTGATGTAGATCAAGATTCCTTGCGATTTGTGAATCAGAAAGATTTGACAATATATAATCTTGGTTGGTTGTGAAGTCTCTTCGCTAATCTATTGCAATTGTGGTACTTTGTCCAAATAAAGAGCATAGACGTACTGATGGCATTTCATAATTTTTATGAAATGAAATCCTCAAGAGGATATAAAAGAAAATATTTGTTTTCAACATGTTCTCTAAAATTTGGAGAATTTTCTTGGGAATATGAATGTTATATTTTTTATTAGTCATTTGATAACTAGAGAAATTTGACATTTCTATAGTATGGAAGGACATACAAATCGTAGGTATCCACGTATTCAGAGAAATAATACATGTACTTGCATACTATTCTTCTCATTCCCTAAAATCAGATTTAGGAAAATACTGAAACTTACTGCGCGTGTTCAATTGATTCGGTAAATCTATTCCTAACGTTGCTGTTGTTTTGTTCTGTGGAATTTATTTCCATCTTTGGTAAATCATGTCATTTTGAAACAAAACATTCGTGATTTAGAAACTCATGCATATGATTCTCAAACCTTCATCACTCTTGAGCATATATATGGGTTGAGCCCGAATAAATAATTAATTTTGGGTTGTGTCTTGTACAAATGTTTTACTTCTAAACATGAACGCTCACGATGGAAGGTTTCTGATCTCTTAGATTTAAATAGCCCTCGATTTGTTCTCGAGGAGCCGTTCTCAGTCTCGCCCACAAAATACCAGACGATAACAAAAAGAGAATTGGAAAACCAAAAACCAAAATTACCACGTATCCCAATATACTCAAATAATTTTAGCCCTTGTATCTTTACAACGCCTAATAGAAAGTTAGTTTTCAATTTACAATTCGGATGTTGCTATCGACATTGTGTGATTTTCATTCGCTTTTCGCAAATTGTAAGAAGATTTGCACATGTAGATTCAATGAACATTGAAACATTCTCCTTTTTTATTTAATTACTGATAGTTTCAATACTAGTGCTTCGTCTCAACTATTCCTCCTCATTCTGTATTTAATAAGAAACATTATTTGAGCTGACTAGCCGTAGCCTCCATTCAAAGTTCGTAGAGAGGTTTATCAGAAACATATAAAAACCTCTTTCATTATCACTGTATTCTAGAGGACGACAAACTGTATAAAAAAGAAATAGATGTAGTGAAATGTTCATCATTTAGCTGGAATACATTGCTTATTAAGTTATTACGACATCAGTCTCTAAGCCTTAAGGTCGTCCTTGGAGACGAGGGAATGGTGTTGATGGCTAAGTGGATACGAAGATACAAATGATGGAAGGATAGGCATGGAAAGCGGGAGAATCACGAGGAAACATACCTGTAACCCGCTTTGATCACATAAATCCCATACTATCGAACTGGATTTGAACACTGGCCGAGCGGTGAGAGGCGTGCAGACTAACTGCTGAGCTGAACTTCAAGCACGAGGAGCAAACTCATACTTTATTGTAACTAAAGTATGAATGTTTTGTGACACTCGTGGATCATTAAAAAGACAACGAACATTCATTGGGACTAAAAGAATACATTTATAGAAAATAAGGTAAGCCAAATAGCATAACGTTTGTACCCTAATATTAAGTAAGTTTTAGTAAGTTTAATAAATGCCACCCTGTAGTTACCTAAGCTGCAAGGCAGCAACATAAGCCAAGAGGAAGGACATATCTTTTCTCTACGACAAGGCTGTTCACCCAACATGAATACTGTGAGTGGGGGCAGGGCAACTTTGCACGGCTGTCAGGGGTGGGGGGAGAGCAATTAAGTTTGATTTAGTAATTTTTGTTGATTAAGTTTTAGTTAGTAATTTTAATAAACACACTCCCTGTAGTTATCTAAGCTGCAAGGCAGCAACATAAGCCTAGAGGAATGGCAACATAGAGTCAACATAGAGCAACATAGAGCCTAGGGATGTCCTAGGTTCGAGTCCTGACGGCGGCAGGATTTTCGACACTGGCTTTTCAGCTAGGTCGAATTCAGTCGCTCTCTGGAGGAGAATTCTAGAGGCCGGTTGCTCTGATCGGCAGTTTTCCGTGGTTTCTCCGATCAACACCAGGCGAATGTCGGAACAGTACCCTAACAAACGGGCCACGGACGATCTTTCCTTCGTCTTCTTTGTCCTATCCTCTCCTCGTACACATGCACTTACACTAACATGCACTACACTACCACATATACCGGGAGACCGGTCAGGAGCTTGTCCCAACTGGAGCGGTGCCCCGCTGGTGGGAGAGTCCTGGTTAGGGGGAAACCCCACTACCCGACGGTAGGTCAGTGCCGGATCTCGCCATCCAGCGGGGGAAGATCACCGCCATCTCCCGAGAAAAAAACATGCACTACACTAACGGCACTAATGACCAAAGCAGTTGACGCACCCGGAAACACGAACAAATCAATCAAGCAATGGCACTTTCGCACGGCCGCCAGGTGTGTGTGTGTGTGGGGGGGCGTCTTCTGGTCTTTCGGGTGGTGGCCGCCGCCGAGGAGGCGCGAGGTGCTCAGGCGGCCGCCCCGCTCCCGCTCCGCTCGGCCTCCGCTTCGCCGCGCCGCGCGCCCGAGCAGCCCGGTAGCGGCTGAGCCAAGTGGAGCGCGAGGCCGCGCTGGAGAGGAGCGATGTCCCGCGCCGCTTCGCCGCTGATGCCTGGCGACGTCCCGCGCCGCGAAAAGGCGCTGGGGGAGGGGCCGGGCAGGGCGGTGGCGTGGGAGCTTTCGTACTTGGCCGTTCGGTTGAAACCGAGACGCTCCGTGCCGATAACGCGTTTCAAGCACCCGGGGTGACAAGGGAGATCAACACGTCATCACGCGAAGCTCAGGCCGAAGACTGGCTTTGCTAGGGCTTCTAATGTCAAGTTGTACTCACTTCGAGGGATTAAATGAAGGGCTTAGTGCACGAAGGTGTTTTTAGTTTTGTCATCAAAACGACTTTTCTATGAGTTTCCTATTAGTTGCTTTAGATGAAAATCACAATATTTGTGATATAAAAAAGAAATAATTTCCAGTAAACTTAAAAAAAGTCCCATGCAAGTTTACTAAATCTCAAATATCTCCTTTGGCCATTTTCTGAGTTAACACTTTCTTACACTAAGCCCTTCAAATGTTGAACATAAAAATAATATGTGGCACGTATTTGGAATAAAATAACGTGATTCAACCATAATTTCTTTAAGATAATTTCAGACAAATTTTTTTTGATGTACAAAACATACTTGAAAAGACTTTAGCATTTTCAAAGATTTTTAGTTTAATTAAATTGTTAAATTGAATTATCAATTCAATTAAATTCAAAGGCAATACGATAGTTCAATTATTGTAGTACGTCGACATCCATCACATTTCATGAGATGCACAGCATGCACATATAAATAAAAGATGGTTTCATCTGCAGTCTTTTGGCAATATGACATATTTGCAATATTTGACATATTTGCAACTTGTAAACTAATCTAATAGCGTATGTAGAATTATTAATGTTCGATACAATCAACTGAAAATTAACGAATTATTTCATCGCATTCCGACTCCATTCCCTCCTAAAAATTGTTTTCTTGAAGTGCTTCTTTAAAACATCATGTTGAACTTTGGCTGACGACTCGATGGTGTCGGGCGTTAACAGTTTGGTTTTCAGTTCTCAAATCTATATGGATTCATAGTATGGGGACTCTTGTAACCCTTACTTATACTATATATCATAACAGTTTTTTACGCCAGCAGTTTTGTAAGAACTAAGATATCTTATTACAATATGAGAACGGAGAATTATCAAATTAAGCCGCTAGGCAGAGTTTGACAAACAATCGAATGTTGTTAAAGGTATTATGATACAAATATGCGTTTACATGAATCCACCTTCCGGAGGCTTTGGTACAGTGAGTAACGTATTTAATAAATTTGGAGTATGAGTAATCTGTTTAATAAATTTAAGCTCAAGAAACTAGCATGATGAATATGTAAGGAGTGACAAGGATTGTAACAGTAGCTTCCAAATCATCGAAACGTCGACTGTTACATCTGTGTCGCCAAACTACGTTGAGAAGGGTTTTCGTAACTTCATTAAAAATGGGGAAGGGAAAACCAAATGGGAGAAAAGGGAAGACAAAATGGAAAACGTAGAGATAGACGATGTATTGCCTTCTCACATTCAGTGTACGAAAAACGCGTCATTGATTACGACATGCGTACTTTGCATATTCTAATCTCTGTATGAAGTAAAGTCCTTGACTGACGTATCGCAGAGAACATGGCAATCTTCGTAATCTTTTGCCTGTCAGGTGCGGTCATCCTTCTATTGTCACGTTTTTTAAAATAATACTTCTGATTATTTTAAGATAAAGTCTTAGGAGAAATACAATTTCCATATGTATTTCCCAAAGTACGAGTAATGTAAGGAAAGTCATGGCACAGGGACTAATCCTGTAAAATGATTTGGTTATTTTGAACGGTAAAGAAAAATTAATACCTCTATTTATATTCGATTACCTTTTTTATCCTCGGTTTAATTCTTTTTTATCGTTTTAGGATCCAGAAGCTCAATGTAATAATGAAAAGCAATCATTTAATACCAACACCAAGAATGTGCAAATATGTACGAGCATTAGTAATGCTGGGAACTGAAACACTGCTTGTTGCACCTACAGCAACTACCGTTGGCTTTACGAGCATCTGCACTCCCTTCATTTGTTTCAGTTTACAATTCTTTCGATGACATACAAGAGCAGCTTCATAATGAAGTAAATTGTAAATTAAAAAATTTTAAGTCACGAACAAAGGGCAAAAAAAATTTTATGCTCTCCAGTCACGAATTGACCTTATCGAGGTCGGAATATTACCAACCCCGCTCGAAAAGGTATGACTTTGATACATTAATTACTATTTATGTATTAATACCATACGTGAATTTCTGTATAATGATTTTTTGAAATGTTATTATATAATCACAAAAAACGAGATATTTCTATTTCTTTGCTAGTGCGCCATGAACACAGAGGAAATACTGTTCCTTTCCGCTGCGTCTTAGCCTACAGAATGAAGCGACGAACAAAGAAGTGAGAAATTATTTTTCCTGCTGCAAACATTTCCTGGTCTGCAGATTGTTTCTGAAAATATACCTGTCATGCTGACATCTACCTGCGCCGCATTGCCGTTTTTGTAAAGACCCTTGTAATCCGACGTCCGTTTCAGGAAGTCCCATTGCGTACTATTTCCGTTCATTTCGGCACTTTACTCATCGAACAATAGAAAGTAACATTCCCATCATTTTCCAGGAAGAGGAAAGATGGGAAATGTGAGTGGCCGAGAGCTGTTTCCGCTAATTTTCGTATCTTCCATATTTTTAGTTTCAGGAAACGTGCGATTTTTTAAATTAAAAGAATTCTCACATCGCGGTGCTTCTTAGCAGAAACGCGGGGAATCTTTCAAGCATTATGATAAAAATAGATACTACTCGAGATACAAGACAAGAAAAGGCGGAGAATTATCCATTGTAGAAATCACGATCGTTAATAAGTAGTAGGCTATGGATCACGGAATTGGTCAATTAATGAAACACAACGACATGTAAACAATTATACAATTTTCAACTCTTCTTTATACATTAGAGCAATAATACAGAGAACACAATTTTGTATTTTCATCAGATCTATATATATATTTGTAAAGTGTGTTGTCTGTATGTAATGTGCTTGTGTGTTCCCTGTAGTTGGTGTCAGAAAGGGCATCCGGCCGTAAAATCATCGCCAAATCAGTATAAAAATGAAGTGTGAGGAAAATTAATAAAAGGTCAGCCCGCCTTCATTAGCGCGGACCTCGTAGAAAGGGGAAAAGACAAAGATAAAAAAGTGGTAAAGTATGTTTCCAAAAACCGTACAATAACCGTAATACGAATACAACAAAAAGACGTAGTCTCTAGATCCAAAATTGATTTATAAAGTGTAAAGTAGGAACAGTTTCGAAGCATACCTCGCACGTTAGAGGAATGAAGTCGATTATATCCAACAAGAAGGGTCTAGGATAGGTGAATAACGTGTAGGCGACGAGAAGGAGCAAATATGAGAAACTGAGATCAGACGGCTGGTGTTCTAAAGAGAGACAAATATGTAGTTCCGAGTAGTTCCGCTATGCCAGTGGAAAATTCTATTTACACCTTACCACCAACCCGAGATCGCTGTTTCCGCATTTACTAGATGCTGACGAGGCTTCCGCCTTCAAATTTCATTTGCTTAAAATAATCCTCAGTTCTGCCAACGCATAACTCCCAACGCACTTTTATCGCCCAAGACACTTCGCACTTCGACAACCACCCTACCTTTCTCAGTGCCTGTGGCCAATGCCAAAATTAGCCAGATGAAGACCGAAATAATCCTTTTATCGTAATTCATGAAATTTTGTATTACCATCTGGCTAATGTCCGATTTAGTCTGACTCTCCAATTTCCCACAATTCGCAGAAAACCATAAATAATGTAATAATTAAGATATTTATTCAAAGAAAAAGGTGCAAAGTCATGGACCATACGTGTTCAAAATTTTGGGAACTCCACCTCACAGAATATCTTCGTTGTACCCTGAAGATCCAAATATTGTGAACATTAGACTGGGCACAGTATTTTACATTTATCTCAGATCTCACCGTCAAATTTTGATGGGTTCTCACTAGTAATAATAATAATAATAATAATAATAATAATAATAATAATAATAATAATAATAACAACAACAGATGACAAATGTCGAAAATGCCATACAAGCAAGTTGAAAGCATACAGCACATCACATCAGGATGCAAATTAATGGCCCATACAGATTACCCATAGGCAAACAAGTTGCAAATATTATTCACCAGAAACTGGCAGCGAAATCCAACCTACAAGAAATGACCTGCCCATATTACAAATATGTTCCCGATACTGTACTTGACAATTCAAACTTTAAGTTGTACTATGACAGAGAAATTATTACAGATAAAACTATTCACCATAACAGACCAGACATAACTTTTGTAGACAAACGGCAAAAGATTGGCTTTCTGATTGACATAACTCTTCCACAAACAGCTAATCTTCAAACAGCACATGCAGAAAAAATAACAAAGCATACAGAACTAGCAGCTGATGTCAAGGCACTATGGCATCTCCAAAAAGTTCATATTGTTCCTCTGGTCATTTCGTGCACAGGAGTTATACCAAATAACATCCATAAAAATCTGGAACTTATTCAAATGTCAAAGTATACCTATAATATTATGCAAAAATCAATCATCTTAAATACATGCAGGATTGTTCGAAAATTCCTAAATTGTGACGAAACATGAATTGACCTGTGTCTTGGTTATTAACCCGACACAAAGTCAAATAAAAATCCGGTGAATACCGAGAAAAACAATGATGATGATGATGATGATGATGATATTAATAATAATAATAATAATAATAATAATAATAATAATAATAATAATAATAATAATAAAATTGTCTTTATTTGTGGCGAGGCTCAGGCCTTAAGGCCTGCTCTTCCGCCTAACTACGTGTTCGCCGAATACCGAATGTTTGGCGCCGGCGGACACCCACCGCACAGACTCGCCGTCCAGGGCGGAGTGTGGAGCACGCGCCACTGCCCCGCTCCGCACCATCGGCCGTGGCGGGGTCCAGGGCAAGGGCAGGGGCCGCGATGATGCGCTTAGGGCGAAGGGCGATGGGCAGGTAGCGGCGCGGCGCGCAGCTGCGGGCGCGGACCCGCGTGACAGGATTAGCCCGGGGCCCCCGTGGCGGCGGCGGCGGCGGCAAAGCAGGGACGGCGCGGTGGCCCTCCAGCTAATGGCACCCGCGGGCGCTTTGAGGTGTCGCCGCGGCCCCACCCCGCCGCCCCCCCCCCGCACGCACGCGCCCCTTTCTCCACCGCTCCGCCACTTCTCCGCCGGGCTTCGCCGTTTCCCTGCCCCGCTTCCACACTGCTCCTCAACCATTCTGCCACCGGGAGCGGTAGCTCAGTGCATCGACTGATGTCACTGCAGCGCCTCTCACCGGGAGGTCCTAGGTTCGAGTCCTGATGGCGGCAGGATTTTCGACTCTAGCTTTTCAGCTAGGTCGAATTCAGTGGCTGTCTGGAAGAGAATTATATCGGTCGGCTGCTCTGATCGGCAGTTTTTCGTGGTCTCTCCCATCAACACCATGCGAATGCCCGAGCAGTACTTTACAAAAAGGGCCACGGACCACGCGCGATCTTTCCTTCCTCTTCCTTGTCCTATCCCCTCCCCTTACACACACACACACACACACACTTACACTAACATGCACTACCCTACCACATATTCCGGAGACCGGTCGGGAGCTTAGAGCTTGTCCCGGTTGGGGCGGTACCTCGCTGGTGGGAGAGTCCTGGTTAGGGGTAAACCCGCTAGCCGACGTTAGGTCGGCGCCGTATCTCGCCGTCCATCGGGAGAAGATCACCGCCATCTCCCGAGAAAAAACATGTACTACGTAACGGGACTGATGACCCAAGCAGTTGACACGCCCTGAAACACGGAAAAATCAATCAATCAACCTTTCTGCCGAATTTCCGCTCCGCTCTCTCCATTTCTGCACTCCGCCCAGCTGTATCTCTATCCACCAGTTCTCCGCCACTTGTCCGCTTCCTTGAGACAATTATCCATTTCGCTTTTATTATCTGCCCCGTTCTGGCAACTTTCCGCATAACCCTCTTCATTTATCCACCCAATTCTACTGCATTTTCACCCCGCTCTACTAGTTATCCAGTATGTGCCGTGACTTCTGGGAGACCATTCTGTGAAATTTTCTCACAGCCCTTCCACTCCTCCGATCCGTCTCCGCCACTTCTCCGCTGCGGTAAGACAGTTCTCCGTTCCACTGTAACAATTCTCTGCCCATATCCGCCAAATTTCTGTTCAGCTCCCCCCCGATTTCTTCACACCCAGCTCCACAAGTTCTCCAGACCGTGGCGTCACCACTCCGATCCGATCTGCCAAATTTTCTCACAGCCCTCCAACTTATCCGCCACTTCTCCGCTTCGCCAAGGTAAGTCTCCGTACCATTTTCATAATTTCCCGCCCCTTTACCCGTTCTGCCATCTTCACCCAGGTCCGGCAGTTGTTAGGATGTGATGTCACTTCTCCATCCTACTCCTCACTTTCTTCGTCTCTATCCACAACTTCTCCTAGTTTTGGCTCATTTCCTCGCGCTGTGTATCTTCTATATCCCGTTCCACACATTCTCTGACCCGTTCTGTCACTTCTCTGTGCCTCTCCAACACTCCTTCCGCCGTTGTCATCCTTTTTCTCCAGCCTTTCTCGGCGTTATCCCGCTTTGCATCCGTTCCTCCTTCCCACCCACCAGGGTTCTGCATTGCACAGCTCCTTTCATTTGCGAATGCTTCCCGCCCTGATGTTTTCCTGATTTAGTATCATCCGCCGCTTAGTTCCTCTGCGCCCCGTCGCCGCCGCCCCCTCACTACTGTCCCCGCGCCGCCGCCCCATCTCCGGCTCTGCCATCCCTTCGGGCCCTCCGCCCTCACGCCGCCGCCCCGCCGCCGCCCCGCCGTCTTGCCTCCCGCCGTCTTGCCTCCCGCCGTCTTGCCCCCGCCGTCTTGCCCCCGCCGCCTTGCCTCCCGCCGCCGTGCCTCCCGCCGCCGTGCCTCCCGCCGTCTTGCCCCCGCCGCCTTGCCTCCCGCCGCCTTGCCTCCCCGCTGCCTTGCCCCCCGCCGCCTTGCCTCCCCGCCGCCTTGCCTCCCCGCCGCCTTGCCTCGCCGCCCAACGCTCCCACCGTCCCGCTCTCTCAGCCTCCAACTCAGAACCGCCACCCCACCAACAACGCCGCCCCCCCCCTCCCCGTCCCACCCCCCCCCCTCGTCAGCCCCGCCGTCACTCTGCCATTCTCGTTCCCACTCCACCGCCCCAACCGTCCCGCCACCTCTTCGTCACCTAGCCGCTCTGCCGTCCCCGCCACCACTCTATCCCCGCCCTTATTCTGCCATTCCTGCCGCCGGCCCGCCGCACCCGTCACCCCAACCGCCCTCTCATCCTCTTCGTCGCCTCGTTGCCTTGCCGCCCCCACTGCCCACTACACCCGCCGCCACTGCATCACTTCTGCCACCGCCCCGCCGTTCTCGCCGCCCCCAACGCCCTCACCACCCCAACCGCCCCGCCACCCCCTTCGCCGCTCCACTGCCCCCACATCCCCGCCGCCTACCGCCGCGGGCGCCGGCGCCCAGATGCGACAGCGGCAGCCCTTGGGCGACGTGTGAACAGCCAGCAGCGCCCTCCGGCGCAGCGGTTCCCACGGCCGACCCTCCACGCGCATCCACTCGCCTCCACACGCCACTCCGCGACGGGTGTGGCGCCCCGGGCGAGGCGGCACGGAGGCGCGGCGTTCCACACAAGATGCATTTAGATGCGCTCGGAGCGGATGGGCCGCAGGCAGCCCGCCGCGACGCGGCCCCCCCCCGCGGTATTTCACTTCTCAAGAGCGGATCCCCATCAGGCGACGGCGGCGCGGGGAAGCGCTTTATTGCTTGCTCTACTGCCACGTACATGTGTTCGAGCTGCAAGGTTCACTACGGATATAGCAATGTTTTCTGCTGTTTAGAAAATAAATCTACAAAGAAAGATTTGCTACATGAAGGCTTGGAAACCCACCGAATAGCTTCTATTATTTAAGATACCTGGAAAACACTTTGTTGAAAAGAATGTTCTAGAATACTATTATTTAAAACACTGTTGTAAAAATAAAGATTGAGACAAAAAAATAATGTAATTCGAAATATTGGAACTCAATTTTGAAGATTCAGGGAATTACTTTTCAAAAAAATATAGAATATACTTCCTTTCTCATGGAAATTGGAATATTATTTTTGAGCATTGTAAAAAAATATAGGTATTGCAACATTATTTTTCCCTTTGCGAGTGTTACTTCAATTTACCAAACGAAGTAAAAATTTCAATATCATTATTAGAGCCCAGAAGTTGAGGCATTTATTTTACTTAAAATAGACGAGCAAAAAGGGCTTTTATTTCTACTGAAATAAGCATGCCAAAAGGCATTTATTGTGTCTAAACTGGGAGACCGAAAATGTATTTAAAGAATACAAAATAATAATTTAAAAGGATTAATTGTATAAAATGTAATAATTAAAATAATTCACATTTTATTCTACTTACTCTAAAATTTCATTAGCACTTACGTAGAAGAAAAAGTCATTACTTTGTAATTTTAATTGCACATGGCCACCCGCTGTGATGACTACGAATTTGTTTTACTCGCAACGCTATCTCTACGAAATGCTATTGTGGACTCCTGTGTGAATCTTGAAATGGCATCAGTGAAAACGGAATTATGGCTTTCGTTCTTCATATTTGTGTAATCTCTAGCATTCTTGACAGAGAAGGTTATATCACATGCGTAGAGTTCTGGCCTCTAAAAAGGATCGTGGGCCATATTCAAATGTAGAAAGGAAATCCTTGTGAGTGCAAAAAGCAGACATTAAAGTAAAAAATCAAGTATCTTGACTGAATAATCTTTATTTTTTAATTTTAATTTTATTTTTTTAAATATAATCATGTCTTATCTTAAAAATAGTGAGAATATAAAGAAAAATTAATTGATTATACACATAATAGGAAATAAAGTACATTAGAAAAGAAAGAATATCGGGTTGTGAATTGGATTTAGCTCATTTGGCATGATAGAATTCCGTATTTATTAATTAAAAGTGGTATTATTGTTTTACTTTACTAGCTCTACTGTGATTTTACCCGTGTCCGGTCCTGTCCTGTCCTATTCTGTTATGAACGGTTTTGAAGATAAGCCTCCATCACTCTCGGAATACATCACAAGCAGAATAGAATTTACTGATTAACCATTGATGGATCAGCACATAATTTAGTAGCGCGCGTTGCTCCACAAAGACTACAGAAACAGTTCGAATCGCGCGGCTGTCAAAACGCGCTCCTATTTTCAAGTTATTCCATCCCTGCCACAGCAAAAGTCCACACATTATCACAGCCGGGCGTGATGATGTATCACTAAACAAGCGCCGTAGCAAAACTATTTTACACGAAACCTCGCGAGTTCATAAACGCTTCACCTAATACGCTTCATCCTCAAAATAAATGCGCGAAGTAATCGCACATGCGCTGGGGCTACAAACGTACATAAACAGATGCGCAATCATTCAACGCGGGCTACATGGCACCCGCCGCTCGTGCGATTTATATCCTCTGGCGGAGCGCGGGCGTACAAACAGATGGCGCGAGCGGCGGTGGTGGGAGGACGGGGGTGCGACAAGGGCAGAAATACCCATATTTATGATTACAACGCACCAAGCGATCGTGCCTGCACAAACAGCAGCGTTGCGGACCACGCAGTGCCGGAACCGGGGTTCCGCAGGGTTCCCAGCTCTGGCAGGAGATCGAACGCCTGCATTTGGGAAGCAAGTTGCTAATGTGGCGTAAGAAAGTATGTTATTAAAATGTGACGTCATTATATATCATGTATTGTTGGAATTTCGCGATGTATCGAGCGACGATCGTCGCGAATATCGCGCCCCCTGTTTATTATTTATAATGCTAAAGATAGGCATTGACCTTATCAAAAACACTAATAATGAATAAAGAATATATAAAGCTAGAGAGATAATGCATTAACTGATTCAAACGGTAGCTCAGTGCATCAACTGATGTCACTGCAGCGCCTCTGACTGGGAGGTCCTAGGTTCCCACTCCCCACGGCGGCAGGATTTTCGACACTAGCTTTTCAGCTAGGTCGAATTCACTCGCTGTCTGGAGGAGAATTCTAGCGGCCGGCTACTCTGATCGGTAGTTTTCCGTGGTTTCTCTGATCAACACCAGGCGAATGCCGGAGTAGTTCCCTACCAAACGGGCCACGGACCGCGCGCTATCTGTTCTTCCTCTTCTTTGTCCTATCCTCTCCCCTTACACACACACTAACACCAACATGCACCACACTATCACATATTTCGGGAGACCGGTCGGGAATTTGGAGCTTGTCCCGGCTGGGGTGGTGCCCCGCTGGTGGGAGAGTCCTGGTTAGGGGGAAACCCCACTAGCCGACGGTAGGTCGGTGCCGGATCTCGCCATCCAGCGGAGGAAGATCACTGCCATCTCCCGAGAGAAAAACATGCACTACACTAACAGGACTAATGACCGAAGCAGTTGACGCGCCCGGAAACACGAAAAATTCAATCAATCAATTAGCTGATTGAAGAGATTATTGAAAAAATATATGATTTTACTCTTAAAAAATATATTGCAAATTCATGAAATCAAAGTTGACGTTATCCACACCTCTCTTCTGTCAAATTACAAATTTTCATGGTTGCGTTAGCTTCAACGGCCAGAGTTTATATTAGCTAGGCTACCGGGACGAGCCGCCTCTCTGTCATGGTGACTGATGTTTCGGCCTTCTGTTCGCTCCTAGAAAAGCCATAATATGTTGGACGATACGTCAGCCACCACTACACCGACGTGACTTGTTCCGAATAGCCTAGATAATATAAATTTATCTTTTCATAATTTGTATCGTATCAAAGGAGACTGTCTCTTGGATCAAAATCCATAAATTAAGCAATGTTATCGAAGTTGCATTCTGCGGCCGCAAATTTTCTTTACTCCAAAATAGTTATGAATATATTTATTTTGTACTATTCCACCAAAGTGTGTGCTCCATTTGCACGTAGAAGTGCTAAGAAAAGATCTTTAAAAACCACATACATCGTCGTCAATATTGCATACGTCATTAAAGTTTACAAAATATTTCTTAGAAAACTGTTCCATGTTCCATGTTACCGTGTTACATATTATTTACACTATTTGTATTGTAGGCTTCCTTAAAATTAATATAAATAGGGTGTATCGTCTTAGATCTACTTTTTCCCAAAGCACTAATGCGCTTTTTAGGGGTTTTGGAACAGGTGAATTCAGAAATTTAATCTGGAGGAAGATTATAATTTCATGTTGGCGTTTAATAGATGAAATTATTTAACTATATCTGACCATCATGAACTTAAACCAGAAGATCTCAGCTGAAATTACGGAGATTATGTTTTTTAATTATGTAACGAAAGCGTGCATTTTGCACAGAAAACTATTTCCAAAATTTATCCCTGTATAAATATTCCCGCCGGCATTGATTCCTCAAGAGATAGGAGTCTCATGCCTCATGTAAGACATGAGTGTCTTCGCCATGAGGTGGGGGCGCGGTTGGCAACCAACACCTCGAATCCCATCTTAACCATTATTCCATTCATTTCTATATCCATTCACCCCTAACCCTAATTCATCGAGTCAAAACAAAATCACCTGCCAGGTACACGAGTTTCATCCACACACGTAGGCTCGGTCCTGAGTATGGTATTCGTCATTGTAGGTATTGTCATTAAATAACTACCCCTAAGGTGTACACTATAGTTGAACAATGTACACAAAATCTTCCACTGCGCATATGCTAACATTTTGATTGTCAGCTGTGCCCTTTCCAGAATATAGCGATCATTCCAACGGCTGCCACCGAGCAGTCAGCCCTTTGTCGTCCGACGTGATGAAGCCACGCGCTTGATGACATTTGATGTTCTCTGAGTTCAATTGCACCAAACGCATAGAGCGCCAATCGCATTGCTTGAGTTGGCAATTACTCTCACATCCATTCATCATCTCGCCAACTCGCGGGCGGTCGGTCGTAAAGAAAACGTAAGATTGTTGAGGGACGCTTCCCCTTACTTTTCTTGCAAGAAGCTCCGCCTTCAAGGCCTTTTACTACGTGGTACATCTATAGTTAACCCTAGCATTACCAAGTTATTTTTGGAAAGCTTTACCACCAATGGGCAAAGACTGCCCATATGTTTAGGCACTTATAATATTGTAATTAGACAATTTATCTTGTGAACATGAATGATTTATAATGTAATTAGAACGATTTTATTAAGTTTACATTGTTACATAACAATACAGGATATTAAAATAAGTGTTGGATAATCTTGTTGAACATTGTTAAGTTGCAATGATCATCATCATTTCAATAACTTCTTCTTCATTTAAACCACTATCAGTCATCTTAATCCTTTTCAACAATACGTACAGGTTAAATACAACCCACATGTCAAACAGCTGCACTGTATTGCTTCGACAATGGATAACGATCACTACAGTGTTGCCAAAGTAAATCATCTTCAGTGTTGCCAAAGTAAAAGCAGCCTCCATATATTTTTGTCACAAGTTTTACCAACCATGTGTAAAAATTGGCCATGCTGGAAAGTATCGCATATTTTTTTAAAATCTTTAAGGTTATTACGCAGATTTAAATGTTATAACGTAGAATTAGGTGTTATTGTCAAATCGAATAAAAATTCGGAGCCGTTTTTGAGAAATTTTTGAAAATGTTTGGGGGGGAATTTCTGAGTAAAGTACTCCCAAATTTTAAAGAATATTTTTCAAAATTTCAAAGCTTCAACTAGAGTCAGATGGACAGGGGTTTCTGCAATTTGGAAAAGATCGTACGTGTGGTTTAGGCGCTAGGTTTGTTCACATCGACAGACGGACCGACGGACGGACGGACAGACGGATGGTCAGTCGGACAGACGGACAGACAGACAGACGGACGGACAGACAGACGTATATACGAATGAACGGACGTTTAAAAAAACACCTTTTCGTATCAGGGGACCCCAAAACGTGTATTTCCGTTGAAATCTCGAAATCGATTTTTCGCAGCATTACGTAACTTTCTCTATACTACGTATATTACTCCCGTATATACATATGTATTCAAGAAAGTAAAAATAAAACATATGTGATTCCATTTAAAGCACATTTTGTTTTAGAAACGAACTAATGCGCATTTTTTGCCCATGCTTGGTAAAGCTACGGTTAAACAGCCTAATGGACCGAAGTTAATATTCCACAGGAGTTCTAAGGAGTTGTACTCTCTTAGAGTTGCTTGGGCAACACTGCGCTGCCATTGCGGGAGGGGCGGTGGTGACTAGGGAAGGGAAGGGGAGGTGGAGGAAGGGGGGGAGAGGCGCGTGGGCGATTGGTCGCGGGAACTCTGCCAGAACTTATTTCCAGGGGCACAAATTAGTCTCACGCCCAATGAGGTCATTTCCGGCGGGGCCACGTTTTATTGGCGAATCAGTCCCAACGTAATGGATGGGCCACAGTTGAGTCGTAATTTATAATTTTAGAATCAAAACGTCAAGTCGTCCATGGATACGTTAAAAACAATGATATGTTGTGACTCGCTGGTCGAAAAACTTCGTTCAAGCCAAATTGTCTTATATTTCATATTTTACAGTTATCAATAATACTGGCTGCGAGCGCAGATGCAAACTGTGCTAAAAGGTTGTTGGGAGATTGTGGAAAATGCTCGGAAGGGAAGTTCGTGAAATATTCAGTAGCAGTTAATTAGTACCCTTCCTACTGCGGCCGTTATGTCTGCTAATGGTGAGGTATGACACAGGTACAATGAAACAAGTCTTAGACGGAATGTGACAGTTCTTTCAAACATTTTCCACATTTGCAAACCTTCATTCTTCATGGTTTTCAAAATGTCACTCCGTTAAATTTTATCTGCAGTTTCTTTGGTGAAAGAAAATAATGAAAAAATATGGGAAAAGGATATTCCGTGAAAACAACGCAATGCATGGAAGAAAAATAAAGAACTCAGTCAAATTAAAGCGCATACGTCAAATTAAAATTTGCAAGTTGCCCAGAAGAACTCGCTGGAACGAAGTCAAAAAAATTTCGAATAACGAAACTTCGATACCAGCCATAATGCAAACGTGTGGGAATGCAGCATATCGAAACTTATCCTCCTTTTAGGGCGACAGTTATTACTCAACAATTGCTTATCTTAAAGTGCATGACATCATTTAAGGTTCTAAAATTGTGGTAAAATGCATTGAGAAAGAAATATACGGCTTTAGTGTTGAAGATAAGTTCGAAAATAAAATTGAAATTTTGAATTTTAAAAATTGTAGAGGATTTAATAAAATACGTGTTCACTAGTGCCGGAATCCTGAAGACTACCGTAACCCTGTTCCGGATTTATTTCTCTATAGGGCAAATAACAACGCGCCCTCGCCCATGCAAACGCATATCCTCGCGTGAACGAAGGTGGGTATCATAAGGGGGAGATGGTACGGGGATCCCAGACAGAGGGCTGCGGAGTTGAGGACACGATTAATTGATTGATTGATTTTTTCGTGTTTTCGGGCACGTCAACTGCTTTGGTCATTAGTCTCGTTAGTGTAGTGCAGGTTTTTTCGAGAGATGGCGGTGATCTTCCCCTACCGGATGGCGAGATCCGGCGCCGACCTACCGTCGGCTAGTGGGGTTTCCCCCTAACCAAGACTCTCCCACCAGCGGGGCACCGCCCCAGTCGGGACAAGCTCTAAGCTCCCGACCGGTCTCCCGGAATATGTGGTAGTGTAGTGCATGTTAATGTAAGTGTGTATGTAATGGGAGAGGATAGGACAAGGAAGAGGAAGGAAAGATCGCGCGCGGTCCGTGGCCCGTTTGGTACGGTAGTTCTCCGGCATTCGCCTGGGGTTGGTCGAAGAAACCACAGAAAACTACCGATCAGAGCAGACAGCCGCTAGAATTCTCCTCCAGTCAGTGACTGAATTCGATCTAGCTGAAAAGCTAGTGTCGAAAATCCTGCCGCCGTGGGGAGTGGGAACCTAGGACCTCCCGGTCAGAGGCGCTGCAGTGACATCAGTTGATGCACTGAGCTACCGCTACCGGTTTGAGGACACGAGTAGCTGTAATCCCGAACGGATAAAATTGGTCATCTGTGGAAAGCTTCATCTGTTGGACAACATGAGGCGCGCAAACTCTGACGGGTAATTTTTCAGGCATCTCCAGAGCGTATACGAGTCCTTTTTTGCGCTGCCTGGGCGAATCCTTGGAACTTTGTTAGGCGCCCACATCCGGCTTTGCTTGAACAATGAGTCGACACTGAGAGATTCGAATCCTTCCCTGGAAAGGCGGGACCCTCAAACAGTCACGACTTCGCTGCCACGTCTGGCTGAAACAGTTCTTCATTGGCAGAGGGCGAGGATCACTGCACCTACTAGAAAGTAAACAGCATCCGTTACATCGAAATTACCTCAATATTTGCGTAACAGATTTTTGGTCTCTTCTTTGATCATGAAGTCCAAATAAGAGAGGTTTTCAATCAACATGTAAACAGAAATGTTTTATTTTCGAAAAACATGTGATACACAGGTAAAGAAGTTCTTTGAGTAAATAGCTTCGAATATTACTCTTAAAAAGTAAGTTATCTACAAACAATTTAGAAAGGTGTAAAAGGATCTCACAAAAACGAAATATCTTGGCATTTAAAAAACGAAAACAGAAAATGTTTATATGTGGTTCGTAACTTCAGTAAAGGTAGCAAAACTTGCTTACAGAAAATTATGCCTAATCCCAGCAATTTCTGCTAATCAGCAAATTCACAAAAAATGAAAATCAAATGGTGAGGATTACGAGTACTTTAGTAACGCTGCTTTAATTATTAGAATTGCTAACACATACAGTACCTACATTCATAAACAAGAAAGAACGAAATTGTTTCTTCCGTATTTTACTTTGGGAATGTATTAATACAATTACCTGCATTTAATTTGAAAATCTGAAAGTGTCCGTTTTATTTTTCTCTCTCTCTTATGAGCGCGTGAGAAGATGGGGTTAGGGTGCGAATTAATGATTTTTTCCCGGGGAGGGCGTTCTAAACAGCACTTGGGGATGCAAGTAAATCGACGAATTGACGAATGAACCTATTGACGAATCGACGATTAAATCTTCACTTAAGCAATCAAATGAACTGAATCAAAACTAAGAAATCTTAGGAAAGTGCTTTTCAATTTTTTTCATTTGAATATTTCTAAGTGTATATACCATAAACAAGGCACCTACATACGTGTTAATAATGACCATGCCAGGAAAAAATTAAAACTTTGTCAGCGGAAAACATCATATGCTCCAGGGGGGGGGGGGGTAGAAACCCGGACTCCCATCAATTCACACTCTGGTGACGAAAGCGATTGATGGGGGATTTGTGTGTGGCGCCGGATCTGGAGAAGGGCAGGGCCGGACCAGGGCGGTTAGGGGCGAGGCCGGGTTGAGAGGGCGGGACAGGTGAAGCGTGGTGATGCAGCGTAGGTGGAGCCGGGCAAATGATGATCGGGGCGGGGAAGGGGACGGGGAAGAGGCGAAGAAACGGAAGCGGGCGGGGGCGGAGCGGGCGGAGCGGGGGCGGAGCGGGGGCGGAGGGGGAAGGGGGCGGTGTAGTGATGGAGCGGGAAAAGGGGCGGGGTCAGCACGAAGCGGTGTCGGGGCCGGCTGGTCGGGCGGAGGGCCCGCCCGCGGGGATAAATAAATCCGCTTGTGTTGCCTGCCTGGCGGAGGATGGGCTCCGCGCACAAGAACCAGACGCGTGAGGCGCTGCCTTCGGAATATTTCGCCGGCGCGTATTTCACTCGCCTCGATTTACGCCGCCTGGAAATAGAAGGCCGTCGCCTCCGCCCTCGGACGTGGCTTCGATCAGCGCAGCCGCTTCGTCTCGCGCGTCGGGGCGTTTGCTCCAGGGTAGTAGTGACGCGACATCATGTCAAAACATGTCGATGTTTCTATAAAAATATCGATGTTTTAAACATCGATGTATTGGAACCAATTTTTTTTTAACATTCATATTTTGGGTTCGATGGTTTTAAATTTTCAAACTTTTGTTCGTGGATGAAAGATGGCCGTAATCACAATTTTGTAAAAGTTAAATTAAGAAACAATAACTGATGGTACCAATGCATTTGAATTCGATCGGAACGAATGCGGTTTATTCTATCTTCATCGAGCGGGCGTTGCTCGAGATGATCCTCATGGTCTGATATTTCCTTCGTCTTTCCTGTATTTCGCACATTGTTTAACTTTGTTTCCTGTTAAATTTTAAATATAAATGAATAAACATGACCATTGTCAAATTAAATTTTGTTGCGCACGAATTTAATATTCCAGGTTACTAAACGAACTTCAAAATATTAACGTTTAATAACATCGATGGATTTTGATCAATGATTATTAACATCGATGTTATGATTTTGAACATCGATGTTTGGGAACATATATGTTTTCTTGTTGATGTCGTATCACTACACGAAGGCACTCCGACTGAGGTGGCTCAGGGCATCAACTCATATCAATGTAGTACCTCTGACCGGGAGGTCCTTTGGTTTGAATCCCGACGGTCGCAGGATTTTCGACACTAGCTACATAGCTTTGTCGATTTCAGCCGCTGTCTGGAGAATAATTCTAGCTGTCGGCTATTCTTATCCGTAGTTTTTCGTCGTTTCTCCGATCAACACCAGGCGAATACCGGAGCAGTGGCCAAACAAACATGCCACTAACCGCGTTCGATTCGTTTTCTTCCTCTTCCTTGCTCTATCTTCACCTCTTACCTACACACACACTTACATGCACTACTATGCCACCAATGGTGAGAACTGAGAGCTTGTCCAGGCTGGTGCGGTGCCTCACTGGTGGGAGATATCTGGTTGGCAAAACAGCAAGCCCTCGTGTAGAATTGCATTGGATCTCACCATCCAGAGGGAGAGGTTCACCGCTGCATTCCGTGATACAATATACACTACATATACGGGACTAACAACCAGACAGTTGAAAGAACAGTTGACCCGTCCGGAAACACGAAATAACGAATCCATAAAGACATAATGGGAGATGAAAGTCAATGAGAGTTAAGTAAACGGAAAACTTCTTTCATTGAGATGGAGTGGGTGACGCTAGATGGCATGCGCGATGGGGAACTGAGCAAATTCTTTATATAACTCATGGTAATAATGGAAATATTTGCAATGAAATTAGCTGTCGAGAGAAGTAAAACTTATACATCTCAAAACAATATTAAATCGATGAAAATCTTCAGTCGTTGTCTCGAGGAGAATTCTAGCGGCCGGCTGCTCTGGTCGGTAGTTTTCCGTGGTTTCTCCGATCAACACCAGGCAAATGCCGGAGCAGTACCCTACCAAACTGGCCACGGACCGCGCTCGATCTCTCCTTCCTCTTCCTTGTCCTATCCTCTCCTCTTACACACACACATACACTAACAAGCACCACACCACCACATATTCCGGGAAACCCGTCGGGAGCTTAGAGCTTGTCCCGGCTGGGGAGGTGCCCTGCTGGTGGGAGAGTCCTGGTTAGGGGGAACGCCCACTAGCCGACGGTAGGTCGGCGCCGGATCTCGCTATCCAGCGGGAGAAGATCATCGCCATCTCCTGAGAAAAAAACATGCTCTACACTAACGGACTAATGACCGAAGCAGTCGACGCGACCGGAAACACGAAAAAATCAATCAATAAATTGATGAAAATCCATCAAAAGATCAGAAACACACCATTCACTGCCGTGTGATCAAAGGAATGTGCGTTTGATAAAGGGAACAGTCGATTTCGGTAGGGATATAATTGGTCTTATATTGCGTGCAAACTCGTTTTATTGTACTACGTCTCTTAGAATCAGGCACCGTTTTTCTCAAAGGCTACTATGAATTCTTGATAAATCATACACCAAATATATATTTTTTTGATGATTGTGAAAATGCATTTGACTCTCACCAAAGAAAAAAATAATATGAAGCGATTCGGGGTCTGAATGATCCTAAATTTCTATTATTATACGACACGGGCAGATCCAGAAATTTGGGGAGGAAATTTTTTTTTTTTTTTTTATTCTGATGTGTCATTACAGATTTTGTAAAATGGTGCAGGCTGTACTCAACTCTCGCAACGATACGATTTTATTCGTTTTAATCTTTATCCAAAAATATTTTTGCTTTAAAGTTTTGTAACCAGTTAAAATTAATAGTAACTGAAAAATTTGGGGGACGGGAATGTCTCTAATTTCCATCTCCGTGGATACACGCTTAATTATAGTGTAGAATTAGGATTATGGTTATTATAGTGTAGTTACAACTTCTTAGTGGGCAGTTCTAGACGAGCTAGTTCTCTGACGAGTGAACTGCAGATATTATCAAATATCGATAGTCTCGTTACTAACAGTTACCTACCGTCTCCCTCACTCTCTAAACATAAACCATCACATTCATTGAAAACTTTATAACATTCGTAGTATCATCGATTTTCAAAGTAGAAAATTATCTTTAAATCATCAAAATCGTCCATTCAATTAACTTTGTGTGAAATTTCAATAGTGTTTTGTTGCAGTCGCCTCTTAAACATACCGATATAATTAAACCTTCTTAAACGCCTCTTAAAAATTCCATACATATTAAGTGAACTAACTGTTTAATCAAGAATTCATAATCGCTTGTAACACTCGAATCCATACGCACATTGAATAAGAACTTACTTTTCGTATGTCTACGAAGAAACGTTCGACCTCATCAGTGAGAAAAACTCGACACAAGTGGGCGTCAGTTGGCTTCCAGCCACGGCACGTAGCGACCGAAGGATTCGCGCATTGTTTGAACGAAGTCCCAGAGCCAAAACTTGTTCCGCATCTCTACCAAGAGTAATGCCTCCGCAAACGTGATTTCATGGTATCCCAGAGCCCAGTGTTTTACCTAGCCGTCATCTTGGAGTACGCTACCTCACCCCAATTTTCATATAAGTATGTGACATCAACAAGTCATCGAAGTTTTAAAATATCGATGTTCGAAATTTTAAATTTCTATGTTAATAATACATTGCCCAAAACCATCGATGTTTTTAAACACATGAACTGACAGTGCTATTACGAATTATTATTTCGTATTTTTACTTTTACAAAATGTGATAATGGAATTTTCTAACTCATGAGCAATCCATGAAAACGTTTAAACATCGAATTCAAAACATCAATGTTAAAAAAAATTTCTTCCATAAATCGATGTTTATAACATAGATGTCTCTTACAAAATATCAAAGTTTTGAAAAAATCGACATCGATGTCGCATCATTTTTATCTTCCACATTCCCAAAAACGTTTAGCAAACCTGAGGTCAACCTTGTTCCTAGAGGAGAGGTCAGATAATAAACTCACCCACCTCGAAAAGTAAATGAAAATAAATGTTGAAACCACTCGACAATAAATAGTTATTCAAAGACATTTAAATGTAATACAATGCACAAACTCTTTCTTTACATTTTAAATTAAAAATAAAGACCATTTGAGAGGGTGATATACTGAAAAGACTCCCATTTTTGTGTCGAAGTATGCATAGTAGCAATTACACATACTGAAATGGTACGGAATGCGATGTTCTCGGGGCGGGGGGGGGGGTTGTAAGTGTTTCGAGTTCTTACAGGGGAAAGAGGAATGAATTAGAAAAAGGTAAATTTTGTGACATATTTTTAATGACTCTTTGAAAGATTGGTATGCTCTACCTAATGACTTACGTTGTCATTTTTTCTTGGACTTTTATCCTTTTAATCTTAACTGCTAATCGTTATTATATTCATTATACTATAATGTTCTTATCAATTAAAGAAAAAGGACAAAACATTGCTTACTAAATATATTTTATATTTATATTATAAGAGTAATCTACTTACGTATATGCAAATATGAAAAATACTAGTGGCTTGCAGCAGCGAAAATATTGCTGAACTAAACCACAGGAAATGGTTTTAAAAAATTAGCGAGCACACTCTTCAAAAATAAAAGATTACATATTTTCATGTAACTCTGCATTAAGTCAAATATTTTATCAAAGTAAGTCTTCATAAACACTGCAATAACATAGTATAGAATATTCAGTTCAACATTTCTTCACATAATAAGAATATTAAAAAAGTTGCTATTCTGTAACGCAAGAAGTAAATAACAGATATTTAATGGTGAGTAGCTTTTCCTTGGAGCTTTCGTGCATGACTTCAGTTGTCATAAGCAATGATCCACTCAATAAGACGATTCAATTGGTATGCGTAGTATCAGATTAGGTTGAATAAGGCAATAAAATATTTTCATTTTTCAGTCAAAATTCAAACTGTGTCATTATATTTGTAATTTTCCGGAACTCTTATAAATCTCACGAAACCATAGTCACTCGTCACATGACCAGAGGCTGCGTATTCTTTTTTTCTACTTCTACACGCTTAGAAAATTAGCAATATGGATGTTTTTGAATTTTCCCGTGTTCCTAGGCTTCTAAAGAAACCTTAGAAACATTTCACGCGGTTGGAAACCGCATAATTGTCTTTAATTTTCTGCGCGCTTTGGAAATTGATAATGAGTTATCTGCTGACATTTATTTCAGTAATATAATATGTAATTTGTTGTATGTAATGTTCAATAATATAATATAATATGTATTTGGCGTTATTGGGTTGGTAGTCCGACTTCGCCGGCCAGCTACCGATCTCCCCCTTGCCTGGGAATAGTTAAATTCACATGCTTGGGGATAAGAGCGACATGAGGCGAACATGACGTATTCTCTTCACCGTAACTAGCAAGATCCGCCTGCTTGGGCTTTTCTTCGTCACACAGCTACAGAAACTGGGAGGATTTCAATAGAAAGCTACAACTCTATTTTTACCTCGACCGAGAATCGAACCCGGGACCACAGCACGGGAAGCTAGCACGCTGCCCAAAAGCCATCCCAGAGGCTTCAACAATAGAATAAATATTTCTAAAAATAATGAAACGTATTGTGTGCGTTCTTCTTGAAATGCCATAGATCCAGCCCTAAAACTGACCAAACCCCTTCATTTTCAGACCACACCCCCACTCGAAAGTTCCTGCGAAGGCGAAAGCCCTGGCGAAGGCCGCTTGCGCGCTCGAATCGCCGGAGTGTGGGAAGGAAAGGCGCGCGCGGCGGCGGAGGAGGAATGTGGCTGAGAGGCGGCGGATGAATGAAGCGCGTTGGAGCCGCGCGGGCGGTCACGACGGAGGCGCCGACGTCGCGACGCCTCTCCAGCGGCGCCGCGGCGCCGCGACGCCCGTCCGGCCCCGGCCAGTCCCTGCCCGCCGCCGCGCCGCTCCGTGCCGCGTCGCTTTGAGTGATTGATTGATTTTGTCGTGTTTCCGGGTGCGTCAGCTGCTTTGGTCATTAGTCCCGTTAGTGTAGTGAATGCTTTTTTCTCGAGAGATGGCGGTGATCTTCCCCCGCTGGATGGCGAGATCCGGCGCTGATCTACCGTCGGCTAGTGGGGTTTCCCCCTAACCAGGACTCTCCCACCAGCGGGGCACCGCCCCAGACGGGACAAGCTCTAAGTTCCCGACCGATCTCCCGGAATAGTGCATATTAGTGTAAGTGTGTGTGTGTGAGGGTAGACGATAGGATAAGGAAGAGGAAGGACAGATCGCGCACCGTCTGTGGCCCTTTGGTAGGGTACTGCTCCGGCATTCGCCTGGTGTTGATCGGAGAAACCACGGAAAACTACCGATCAGAGCAGCCGGCCGCTAGAATTCTCCTCCGGACAGCGAGTGAATTCGACCTAGCTGAAAAGCTAGTGTCGAAAATCCTGCCGCCGTTGGGAGTGGGAACCTAGGACCTCCCGGTCAGAGGCGCTGCAGTGACATCAGTTGATGCACTGAGCTACCGCTCTCGGTTCGCGCCGCGTCGCGATGCTCGGACCGGCCCACCCACGCTCGCGATGCTTCGTTGTCACACAGCTAAAGCGTGTGGGTAAATGGAACGTAGAACATGAATGTAAGTTGTACGACGTAAGGGAAATGCGTGTTGAAGAACTAGAAAGTGACGACGAGTTGTTCGAAGAACGGGTTACTTTGGTCACCGAAGGTTGTTGAGGAGAGTTGGTTTGTAAGCAGGGACAAGGTGATACGTCTGGGAGAGTTATTTCACAAATAATTTGTAAAATTATTACCGCAGTAGCCTTAAAGTGTCAAGAAGTTTAGAAACAAAACAAGGAAAGTTTTGGTGGTTAAAATTATTGTACTATCTAGATGTAATGTCCTAAAATTAGGAAAATTCAGAGATGGACTTTTGTTGATAGACATAGTAATTGTGTATTTTAATGGTTCAAATTAAACGTTTCATTCACTTGAATTTTAGAGTTTCCATTCGTATTTAAGAAGAATTCTTAAGAATTGGAGGGTCAGTATTCAGTGACGACGGCACTGATTTATTTGTCAGCAGCCTCTGATACATTTAAGTCAAAGTTACGCGCCACTGGGCTCACCCAGACCACGAGGCCGGCAGCGAAGATGGGCGTCGTTCGGTAAGAGTAAGTGTTAACCCATTGATGATCTCATTAATTTGGTAGTATGTCGCGAATACAGTCAGCTATGCAGTTCAACATCGGAAAATAAAATTTGGAGAATAACGAATACGCATGAAGATAAATCCATGGAATTCTTTGATCCGTATTAAACTGACTACATTCGAGTAGCCTTTCCTAAAAACGTAATATACACTTTAAATGTATTCTCCAAAACAAAATTAATGTAAATTTAGCCTAATCATACAATTACTAATGTGTTAGTCGTTCACGGCTGTTCAGGCCCACAGGACAAGAACAAATACTTTTTTAAAGCAATTGCGATTAAAGTAAATTTAAAGTAATTGTGAATTTAAAGTAATTGTGAATTAATATCCCAAATCATATTCTTCTGCGAATCCTTACGTATGAAGTGAGAACGCGGTTATGCTATTTCTCGATCTTCTACATTTGTTGTTCGCAATAGTACGGTCTTTAACTCAGAGCAATTACCTGGGTGACCCAAGCAAGGTTTACGCAACGAGCAACGGCCTGGGCAACGGAAAATGGACGCGCATCATAGGGTCTCTTCCTCCCTTTCTATTTCGCGGGCGGTCCGCCCGGCCGCAATGAAATCGCAATTCCTGTTGCAGTTCCATGACCGTTCTCTACGTGTCCCTGAGAACAAGCTGAAAGAGACTGACCCAAAAATACTGTAGAATCCAGAAGAAAAAATAGGAAGTTTTTGTTGACTAGAAAAATATATCATCTCAATTACATTATCCAGTAATTAACAATACGAAAGTGAGATAAAGGTATTCTTTGCCTTGATGACTTAGAAGAGAGTTTGAGACTAGATCAACATATCGCACGAAAAGTGAAAGCACCTTCCCAACGAACGTAACTTTTCAGGACTAAACTTGGAAGTATTGTATCTGCCCGGTGGCGACCCGTGTGCAGGCAGCTGCCCTGGACCGTCGTCTTGGAGGCATTGACGTAAGAGAAAGATGGAAAATTATACCTCAAAATAACACAACGATCTGGGCTCAGATCCCGGTGAGATCAAACATTAACACTTCTTGACTATCCATCTTCAATAATTCATGATCCCCGCAGTTTCAAAGTATTTTTGATATGTAATATTTTTAACCATTCGAAAAGACTACTAACTGTTTGAACAGATGCATTACTCTGTCTTCATTCACCTTGCGGAGGAGTGAACGAAAGTGCCGCAAACAATGGAGCTGTACCGACGAGTAAAAAACTGCACATTCCCGGCCAAACGGACTCCGCTGCGCCGAGTTCGTAGCACAGTGGGGAGGAGAGTCCAAGTGGCAAGGCTTGGTGCGCGGGGAGTACTTGGGGCCAGGAGCACAAAGGCGATACTCAATATGCCCCACGCGGAACCTCTGCCCCGCCGCGTCCCGCCGCCACGTCCCGCCGCCGCGTCCCGCCGCCGCGTCCCGCCGCCGCGTCCCGCCGCGTCCCGCCGCGTCCCGCCGCGTCCGCCGCGTCCGCCGCGTCCGCCGCGTCCGCCGCGTCCGCCGCGTCCGCCGCGTCCCGCCGCGTCCCGCCGCGTCCGCCGCGTCCGCCGCGTCCTGCCGCGTCCCGCCGCGTCCCGCCGCGTCCCGCCGCGTCCCGCCGCGTCCCGCCGCGTCCCGCCGCGTCCCGCCACTGCGCACTGCCGCGATGCCCCGTCCCGTCCCGCCACTCTTCGCCAAGTTCCGCCACGCCATGCCCCGCCACGCTCCACCCGCCCCTCCCCATCTCGTCCCATCTTACCGCGCACCGCATCACCCTCCCCTCCCTGTCCGTTGTGTTCTTCTCTTCCCCGCCCTGCTCCTACACACCCTTCTCCGCGCCGTCCAGCACCGCCCAACGCCGTCCCTGCCGGCTGGCTCTGCCCCGCACCGCACCACCCTCCACTACTTTCCCCGCCCCATCCTGCCCCGAAACGTACCTCCCCGCCTCGTTTCTCTCCGCACGAATGAACCTTGTCCCTCTCGTCCCGCCACGCCCATCACATCACCCCGCCATGCTAACCTTCAAAAACTGGAAGTATTGCAAAACAAATTTTTAAGAAATGTCTTAAAAGCTCCATGGTGTATCCGAAATGATCAAATTTTAAAAGAACTATCTATAGAACCTCTGAAAACTTGGATCCTAAAACTTTCTTCTAATTTCTACTCTTCTCTTTCATCTTGCCCAGCCACTCCTTTGTACACTCTAGGTAAATCAGCCAATCTTTTTTCCACGAATAAAATCAAGATATTCTAAAGACCTACTACATCCTCCGTAATTAGTTGTAAAGCAGGTTCCAACATTTATAAATTAAATACTCATGTCCTAATTCAAATTGTATGCATTTTTTTTCTTCTGAAGGACCCTTCCTGGGTATCCTTAGCCGTTATTATGTTATTGTAAATATTAGTCTTCCAACATTGTTCATACATGACGAAATGTAATTACAACAAAATTGTATATTATATATCATCAAACCCTTGAAAGACATAATAATGTCGAACAAGGAAATATTTCTAATAAAAAAAAAAGCCATGCTCGCGTTTCCCAGCCCCGTTACCCCACCCAGCCCTGGCAGCCACATCGCCTTGCCCCGGCCTCCGTGGCTCTCCGCTCCGCCGGCGCCCCGTCGCGCCGTGACAAGAGGCTGTTGTGGCGAGTGGCGGCGTGCGGCGCCGGCCGACGCTAGGCGCCGAGAGGCGGAGGAGGCGGCGCGGTGCCGGACCTCGGGCCGGATGCGGCGCCAGGAGACTTCCTTTTAAACACTTTCAATTAGCGGACTTTATTTTCAATTCATTTTATTTATAGTCGCAAGTTTACCTATATAATAATAATAATAATAATAATAATAATAATAATAATAACAATAATAATAATAACAATAATAATAACAATAATAATAACAATAATAATAATAATAATAATAATAATAATAATAATAATAATAATAATAATAATAATAATAATAAATCGTGCACAGGAGTTATACCAAATAACATCCATAAAAATCTGGAACTTATTCAAATACCAAAATATACCTATAAAATTATGCAAAAATCGATCATCTTAAACACATGCAGGATTGTTCGAAAATTCCTAAATTGCGACGAAACATGAATTGACCTGTGTCTTGGTTATTAACCCGACACAAAGTCAAATAAAAATCCGGTGAATACCGAGAAAAACAATGTAAATAATAATAATAATAATAATAATAATAATAATAATAATAATAATAATAATAATAATAATAATACAACTTACAGATGTCATGCCCCTGGGCTTACAAACGCGACAAGAATACAACGTCCCAGCATTTGCCTTAAGCGACCGGGGAAAACCAGGGAAAACAAAGGAAGTGTGCATGCTCTTCAACACTGAGCAACAAAAAAATATATTTAAGATAATTTTAAAAACAAACAAACATTACTATAGAACTAACGCAATAAAAAAGGCATGGGAACCTCTAGAAACGAGAAGAACAAGGGCGAGGCTTTGCGCTCTTTATAAATCGTACGTATGTCAACCAGCTTGGAAGGAAATTCAGGTTAAACTAGAAAAACCAAATTATCCCAACGCCGTGGCGCTGAGGCTATTCAGCCCGCAGGTATGCGGTACTTCCGCTCCTCCTCCCACCCACGGCCGCCAGCGTGACGCTACAATAGTCAGAGTGAATTAACGCTTAGGAGGGATAAAAAGCGAATAATTAGAGTCTCACTGGTAAGGCTGTACTGAGACTGTGAAATGGCTGACTGTAGTAGATTCGACAATGTTTCGAAGGGCTGTGTTACGTGTGTGAACATCGAGTTGACATTCGACCAGATAAATAAATGAGAAGAAAAGACAAAATTTCTTCTGCTAATATGCGACACGCCATAAAATTTGGAATTTTCTCTAAGTTAAAAATAATGTTTGCAATTATAAATGAAAGAACCTAGTCTAGATTACTCCCAGGAAATTATGGAGCAATTCTGTTTTGTTCGGTTACAAACGACCAAGTATCTTGAGCGCTGGATGTTTTTTATTTTTGTAAATTTTACATCTGCACAATTTATAGTCTGTTAGTGAACATTTAATAAATGCTTTGAATTTACACAAATAACATTATTACTTAGTCTTCCGGGTTTCATTTAGAGTGGTTTTGTTCATTAGTGATTAAAGTAGCGGTTTGGCATTTCTAATATGTGTTGACGTTCAGTCTATACATGTTCTCAATATTGTCCAGTAAATTAATTGAGAGATTCTTTGTATGTTCACTTAGTTTCTTCAAATACTCCTGGCTTCTTTTCGTGATCACGTAGGCAATAGTTGAGATCTTTAAGTCCTTACAAAATATTTTGTTACTGACGAAGCACGGTGCTCCGGATATCTTACTTAACGTTTCTGTTTCGAATCTTCTGAGAATCTGAGTAGATACAGAAAAACCTACACAGTCTAAAGCAACCATATTTCTTCTTTGCGTAGTAGGGTAAAAGTCCATTTTTAATAGATTCTCAAAAATGGTAAATAAAACAAAGAGTTCATTTTTTGGGCTGTTTTCGTTTTTCGAATCCTGCTTTCCTTCCTACTCATTACCCTACACATTCTGCTAAAATAGTAGTACTACGAAAATATTAGAGTCCATTCCCCGTTATAATGCTGCAAATTTCGTATTGCTGCGAATTTCGTACGTGTAAAGTGTACAAACATTTCCTTATTAATGGCACGTGTATTGTGGAAATTAATGTTTTTCAAATATAATTATTATATTTACAGCAGAACCCACGATTGTCACAAACAATGGAATCACTTTCAACTAAAACTGTAGTAGTTTAACAATGCAAAGTTCATATTCGTTCTTTGCTTCATAAATTAGAAAACAATTTTCTTCGACCGTTTTACAGTGAATGAAAATGAGATTTACATGATGAATTTTTACTTGAAAATAAAATAGTAGCAAAGAATGAAAAATCACGACAAAAACAAACAAACAAAATAAATAGAACAACGTAATTTCAGTTTTGTTTGATGAGAGTTTTCAGCATTATGTCAAGAGATATCGAGGATAATCAACTCAGTCAATCGCATTTTTTGACAGTGAGCAAGATGAGATCGTGAGAATTTTTCTGGAGAGAAATTGCTGGCAAGAACTGGAGAGCTGTTAATAAAGAAATGAAAACAGCTGGATAGCGAGTCCCAGATGAAAAGAATGGTAAACAATCACTTGTTAGTCGCACCTCAATTTTATAAGATCACCTCACATTTAACTGGCAGAACTCGCGAAACCCAAAGAGAGAAGATGAAGAGTAAATACTCGGAACACTTGAATCCGGCCATTTCACTAATCTGAAGCGATCACGGAAACAATGCAAATTATACTTATTGGTTTATCGAGAGAATTTTTCAGTATTTTGTATTGGCTCTTATTTAAAACTGTGGGCAAGTCACGACTCAATTCAGTATTGAAGTGGACTTCAGTGTACAATTAGTATGATCGTTTGAATATTCTGCCAAGAAGCGTGAAAACGCGAATCCGATGAGATTTTTTCACTTGGCATTCATTTAGTGCCTAAAAAACCGCAAAGTAACAAGAAGGTTATTGTAATAGAGAGTGAAGTGCTATTTATCACGAGTTTTAGAAAAGAATTGAACCTTTGAAATTCCATTAAAATGAAATATTGATCAAGCGTGTAGGAAAAATTTTGAAAATAATTTTGCTTCTCATTATTTTTTCAGATTGTGTACTACTTCGTGCTATGCATAATAGGAAGCCTTTTGTTTTTTAAACAGCTTTGTTTAGCTTTTTCTTCTCTGAGAATGAATTTGTATTGCATTTGCAGATATATATTATTTTGTATTAATTATTTCATTGTTAACTTAAAAGCATTAATTAATCTTAAAATTAATAAAAAATGTATGTTGTTGAAATCCAAAAAGAAAAGTTTTAAAATGTTTGCGAAACGCGCACATTTGAAGTACAACTTCCAACCAAGAATGGGGGTTTCAAATGCAATGTTCATCTCAGAGGGGGACGGGGAGTTTGTAATTGTTACGAATTTTTAAGAGGGAAATTACAAAAATGGAATTTTTGCAAACGTACTTTTTGAATGGTTCCTTATTTAAACATAGTCTTGTTTACAGTTCAAGTTGAAGTTGTCTACCAATGTTTTTCTTTGAAGTGGTTCACAAGCATTGCCATCAACTTAACTTCCGCAAAAGTTAACTAATCTGAAATTCCACCAAAACTAAATATGCAATTTATTCAAATAAACACATTGATATAGCCAATTTCAACTTGAATTAGTTATTCAATTTTAACAATATCTCACTATCATATCAATACTCGTTTCCAGTTTTTACTTCTGTATATATTTTCTGACTACCCATCACTTTGTTACTTTCGAGAGGAGATAAAAATCAAGAACTCTCAAACATTACAAAGTGACGTCAACTCGTATACTCACTATAAAACTATCAAACTATATTGCACATTTTTTCAATACTTCATTGATAAAGTCTACTACTCCATAGAATTGTTTGGTTAAATTATATCTCGTAAAACAAACTGGTGATATGGAATAAGTTCTTTATATATCAGATTATGAAACAGACGTTGGAGGAATAGCTTATTGAAGGCTTTTGAAAGGATATGCAATAAATGTTTAGGTCTACAAGAGCTTGTTTTGGGGGGCGGTTTTCCATATTCTTTGATCATTACTGACGCAGAGTACCCAAGTCTTACAATAACTTTTAATATTGTAACTAATGATGAAGTTTTCCTTGGTAGATTATACAATATTTTGCCTTAGTAGTATGCCATAACGTGGGGCTTTGTGAGGTTGAACGGCTTATAGTGTATGTTGTATTTCTTGCGACGAAAAAGGTCAATTATGTTCGAACAACTTGATATTATTTAGTAAATCCTGATATTGATCTCCTCTTCTGCTGATATTTCAACAAGAAAGAGCTGGGAGACCTCTGATACTTGGTCCGCATGAACATGAACCTGTTCTTTCGGCGCAAGAGAATTGTCTCGGGAGAATAAAACTCGGTCAGCAAATTGAGTTTATTCTCCCCAGTGAATAAATCTCAATTACCACATTTGTCTTATACAAACTTTTTTTAAACCATTTTCTTTAATTTATCGTTGTATTCAAATGTGCGTACATGTGTATTTCTTATTGATTAGTGACTATAACTATCCACAGTTCCACTGCCTCCTACATGCTTTGTTTACCTTGTGCTACTTTAATCCCTCCGAGATTTAAGTGCCCTTTTAATTCCGGTAGCAAGACACTTTATCCTCTTTGATTTTTGAAGGTCAAATTTCACTAAACTGAAATTAGTATCGTAACAAGCGTTTTGACGATTCAAGTGCATTGCCTACTATAGGCAACAATATTGTTTTGAAATGTAATATTGGAACCAATCCATGGCTTTGCACTAACTACTATCAACATCAATACGTCACCTCTCGCAGGACGAATGGTCTTGTTTAAAAGAAAATTAGAGTTCATTTGAATTTTTTTAGTGGATAAAACGTTGTTCTATATTCGTGCCATTATTTTAATACTCTATTCGTTATCAAATTTGACCTAAGGGTCTTGTTTGGTAATTCTCCCATCTGTAATGTAACAAAATGCCAGGATATATCTGCCGTAAATAACTATTATCAGTGGAATAAATGTGATTTAAACCCCATTTTACTCACATTTAAAAATAAAACATATTCACCAATAAAATGACAGTTTAAAACATCTTTACCTCAATGTGGTCGACCGGATACGCATGGTTGTGGCAGGGAGTGGCTGTAGCACATGGTCCGGGGACTACACGTTTTCATTCACTTACGTTCGGGCCGTGGCCCCATTTAGACACGTCTTCCGATGGACCCATGTGGTGCAGCAACTCCATGGTGGAGTTGGTTTTGAGGTAGACATGAAGCTTGACCGTCTATTATATTAGTAAGGTGTTATGGTTTATATTACTTTGGTTTTATATTACTTTTGTTTTTCACTTATGTTGATTCAAATATAATGGTGTATTTGTAAATAATAATGTTCTTCATTCCTTGTGTTGTTTGTGTTTTTTACTGTAGCTGAGAAGGAATTATAAATTCCGAAACGTTGGCAAACTAATGTTTCATTAATTGACCAATCCCGTGAACCACATCCCGTAAAATATCTATATATTAAAAAAATATATGTATTTTCCAGCGGGAACACACCCTATCTCCATTCTTCCTTGACGTGTGTTTCCTGGAGGCATCCCTTGCCTCGGTGGGGGCGGGGTCCTAAGGAGCTGCTTGGGCAGTCGCTCCTCCACCGCCCCACGCCCAGCGCCCTGTGCTTCCGTTGCGGAGGGGGAGGGGGCGCACACACTCCGGGTGCAGCTCTTTCATCTGGTGCGATTCGCCGCTCACGTGTGGCGGCGGGGGCGGGCGGACGGGCGGACGGGCGGACGGGCGGACGGGCGGACGGGCGGACGGGCGGACGGGCGGACGGGCAGACGGGCGGACGGGCGGACGGGCGGACGGGCGGACGGGCGGACGGGCGAGACGGCGGACGGCGGACGGGCGGACGGGCGGACAGGCGGACGGGCGACAGGCGACGGGGGGACGGCGACGGCAGGCGACGGGCGGACGGCGACGGCGACGGCGGACGGGCGGACGGGCGGACGAGGCGGACGGGCGGACGGCGGACGGGCGGACGGCGGACGGGCGGACGGCGGACGGCGGACGGGCGACGGGCGGACGGGCGGACGGGCGGACGGCGGACGGGCGGACGGGCGGACGGGCGGACGGGCGGACGAGGCGGACGGGCGGACGGGACGGCGGACGGGCGGACGGGCGGACGGGCGGACGGGCGACGGGCGGACGGGCAGACAGGCGACGGGCGGACAGGCGACGGCGGACGGGCGGACGAGGCGGACGAGGCGGACGGCAGACGGCGGACGGGCGGACGGGCGGACGGGCGGACGAGGCGGACGGGCGCGACGGGCGGACGGCGGACGGGCGACGGGCGGACGGGCGACGAGGCGGACGGGCGGACGGGCGGACGGGCGACGGGCGGACGGGCGGACGGGCGGACGGCGGACGGGCGGACGGGCGGACGGGCGGACGGCGGACGGGCGACGGGCGGACGGGCGGACGGCGACGGGCGGACGGGCGGACGGCGGACGGGCGGACGGGCGGACGGCGGACGGGCGGACGGGCGACGGCGGACGGGCGGACGGGCGGACGGGCGGACGGGCGGACGGGCGGACGGGCGGACGGCGGACGGGCGACGGGCGGACAGGCGGACGGGCGGACGGGCGACGGCGACGGGCGGACGGGCGGGGGCGAGGCGACGGCAGACGGGCGGACGGCGGACGGGCGGACGGGCGACGGGACGAGGCGACGGCGACGGGCGACGGGCGGACGGGCGGACGGGCGGACGGGCGGACGGCGACGGCGGACGGCGGACGGCGGACGGCGGACAGGCGACGGCGGGCGGACGGCGACGGCGTGACGGGGCGGCGCGGCAGGCGGCGACGGACGGACGAGCGGGCGGACGAGTGGCAGCGTCGGGCAGGCGGTGGCCGTTCGGCGCTCGGGAGCGGATGCCGGAGTGGAGGCTCTTGCGTGAAGGACGGTTCTCGGGCGCTCTGGCGGTGCAGAAAGGCGGGGCTACGCGGCACGAATGACGCTTCGAGGCGGGCGGATCTAGACGCTCGCTCGAGGCGCTCCAAGGTAAATAAAGGTGGCTGACAAGTTGGGCGTAATCGAGATTATTGGCTTTTATGAGAAACAGTGATTTTTTTGTATTCCTAATGGAGTTCAGAACAGATAACATATGGCGATTATTATTTACTCGTACGTTGTAGCATGAATAGCTCTTTTCGCATTTTGTGGTAACACATTGCTGTTTTCTATGGAATTTGAAATTTGGTATACCGCTAATCCGAAAACCTAATTTTTTTGGAAGGAAGTTGTCACATGGTTCATTATAATATATTTTCTAACATATATGTCATTATCGTCAATAACGTCACTTTTTTCCTTTGCACGTACCTAATTTTTCTTTTGTTATTGCAGAATACCTTTTTTTAACACATTACAATTTCTATTTGTTACTACTTACTACTGTGTTTACCTTATCGCATATTAAGATACGAGATAAGAATCTTTTGATTAATATAAATGATATCATCGCTGTATTATGATAATTTCTTTGAAAATTTCGCGCTTTGTGGCTTAATTTTTTAAGCATTGTGAGAAATGAGGACAAAGTGAAAGCAAAAATTTGACGAATCAACTGATATGTCAAGGTAATCTTGGGGAATCGTAATAAATACGAGAATAAGTCCCTAAACCTATTTGTGATTTATCATTCCGAGCTTTCAAATCTACTCAAAGTAACCCAAATGAATCCCAAAATAATCCATATCATTTCAACGTTATTTTAATCGTCGATCATCGCGAAGTCAATGAATATTTCACAGAAAGTTACGTTGGAAGTTCAGCTCGTACGTATTCATACTTTTTTATCACTATGATTGATAGACGTGTTATTCTTGTTCAGATTTATCACAAACATATAAATGAAGTTTGCATTGCTATAAATATTTTTGTTATACTAAATTATGAAAACGACATAATAATAATATTAGTATCCACATGGTAACGAATGCATTTCTTTGCAATAGAAACACTAGTTTATGAACATAATTATCTTCATAAGAAGAAATAAAGGAGGTCATCATCGTCAACATATTATGACGAAGTATGTATACATATATTATGACGTAATATGTTGACGAAGATGACCTCTTTTATTTCTTCTTATAAGAACGTCAACACCAAATCAGAATTCCCACAATAATTATCTTTGTTTGAACATCGTTCGCAGTCGTCTCAGTCGACCATATTAATGTAAAAACTGTTTTCGAAAAAAATACTTCTGAAAGTTTAGCCAGTACAAGTACCAATTGTGCAGTTGTTATGGAGAAAAAGTGTGCGACTAGTTGCTATTCTTTTATGTTGAGATATTTGAGTGATATATAGCTCTCGCTCTTGTCCATCATACATAGGTAAACTCAATTTGCCTTTAATTCAGGGGTTTGCAAACTTTTCCTAAGGCTGCACCCTCTGTACTCTTTACGTATTAAGGATACTCTGTTTTTCAAATAAAAGTATTCCACTCTTAACGGGTTACACCCTTCATAAGATGAATAAAACAAAAGAATCCAATATCATTTATATTTTATATGAGATAAATGTAAAGCATAAGCATACAATTTTGAGAGAAGTAACGCAATTAGTATTTCCGTTCTTATAACTTTTTTAACTATAGTTATAGTCATATTATATAGCTTTCATGTGCCAGGTGAGTCTTACAAAATTTATTTTACATTTGGATGAAAGATGGATAAATTCAGTCTTATTTTTCACTGACATTCTTAAATTAGACTACGTTTTGGTGCTTTCATGTTGTTCATCCAAAAATATTCACTTCAAAAAAATCTTTCATCACGAGGAAATATCTCAATGTACTCATCATCGCATAAATCTTCAAGTATATTCCTTCGGCATAAGTATTTCACCTATTTCACATATTATTTTCTGCGTAAGCCATATTCCTCTTCAGTTATATTCTGCAAAAGTCGTATTACAACGCCTTATCCGTTTCGCGACAACCAGTTTGGAAAAAGTTCGGGTTTGGGAAATTGAGTTGGGAAATTTTCGAACTGGATCTGATTCATGCTTTAACGTGAGTGTAGAGAAAAGTGTAGGTCCAGAAGTCGCCATTCTTTTGTATTATTGCGTGTGATTGAGAAGTTATTGTTTTATTTTATGTATGTGACTGTCCAGATCCAGCACATTTGTGCAAATCAGTGGGAACTTCATTTCTGAATATAATGCAAAATTTTCGGCATATAACACGCACATTTCCCCGTAAAAGTTTCTATTAAAATTCTGCGGACATGCAAAGGTGTTATACACTAAACTAAACAGAAAACGTCTGTCCCTACACTACTGAATCTTCGCGGATTTCTATGCCGTCTACGAACTTACGAGTTCCTACTGAAACAACATAGTTACGTATGAGTTCAGTCAAGGAAAGTTCCATAAATTTAACAGTTTACTGTATTGAAATCGAGACAGAATTTTAAAATATCACATTTACTTACATTTTCCATCCGCATAAAGATCCGTGCTGTAAGCAGCCTAAAAACATTCTGAGAGCCCCCGGTGGATCGAGGCCAGAAACAATTTTTCAAGAAAAGTGTTCATTAGTTCATTAATAGTATAAATTATTTTAACTATTATATTAATGATACACAGAAATAATGAATTTAATACAGTTAAAAATAAATTATATTTGAATGTGTAATATATTTTGGAAAAAAGTTTCTTTGTGAAAATGTAGAGAATTAAAATACCTATATATGTATACATTGTATTCTTTTATTTTCTTTCGTAACGTGAAAGTTTCTATTTTTACATGAACATAATCGTTTACACATGATCAATATTTTTGTATTTCTGATCGGACTATAGTTATCGTGCTTAGAACCCCTAAGACATAAATTTGGAGCTCTGCGTGCATGTTATACGCTTAAGGTGGCTCCACACATTCGTTATTCGGCGAGTAGCAAACAACCGCTCACCGAATCCCGAGTAGTGTGGATGAGTAGCTTGCTATTTGCCGAGTGACGAACATTCGGTGCTCTCTCTACCCACCGCGTGTCGGTCTTTGGGACACATTAAAGCAAGCGAACATTCGCCGAACACATCAGCTGTTCGGGGTTGGGCGAACAGTCGCTCGCTCTTCGGCGAATGTGGACTGTATGGACCAGTAGCGAATCCTGAACATTATTTCAAGTATACTGCACGTTACGGAAGTTACCTCTCCCGTTGTATTTTATTTTAAGCTTTTCCGATGTCCCAATATCATGAACTTCTGTCCTTAATAATTGTTCTATAAGACAATTACATCAACCATTAACTTCTCGATCATTAACACACTCATTTTCACAAAAACCTGACTGAAGTGCAACTTACGAACGGCCAGAGAAGGACTGTTCACCGCAAAATATTGCGGTGCCTACCGACCGTCCAGACGCGCATCCTCCTCTCTCCTCACCCTTGAAATATGAGGAGCCCTAGGTTAACGCGGATGGCATGCGGTGCCTTCTCCTGCGCTGGCGAATTATCTGGGCAGCATTACGAACTGTTTGAATTTTCTCACTCTACCACACTTTTTAGCGCTAACGGATGCGGAAGACAGAATGGCTCTCGGTAGCAAAAGAGTTATTTGTTCGTATTTGTTTTAAAGGTTTCAAAATGTCTATAACTTTTTAGAGGACTATGAAACTTATGAAATATTTCTTTGTTGTACACTTTGAATTATGAGGTGTACCGGCGGTATACGCGGTGTATCGAAGAATTCGCCTGCGGTGTGGACGCTCCTTTATAAGAAGAGCGTTCGGGTGACAGCGAGCAGCGCGGTGCGCGGCGATGGCGCCGACGCGCGAGAAGGCGGCGGCCGCAGGCGGGGCCGCGGGTTCGCGCCCGCCGCCGCGGGTCGATACGTCCGCGTGACCCTTCGGCGGCGGCGGCGGCGCCACGTGAGGCGGGAGCGGCGGCGGGCCCCGCCTCTCAGATCGATGCGCGCGGCGGCCGCAGCCATTTTCTCCCCGGCGCGGCGAGCGGGCCCGGCCGGGTGGGCGGCGCGGCGCCGGGAGGGCGGCGCGGGGCGGGCGGGCGCGGGCCAACGGGCGCGCGCCTGGGCGCGGCGCGCCGGCGCGCGGGCCGCGCTGCGCCGCCGCCAGTCCGGTCCGGGCGCGCGAGGCGAGCGGCTACTGCGAGCGGCAGCGCGCCACGCCACGCCACGCTACGCCACACGCTCCCGCGCCAGCTCTCTCTCTCTCTCCCGCCTCGCTTCGCTTCGCTCGTCCGGCGGCGCCGGGCCTCCGCGCTCCCGCTGCGCTCCGCTCGGCACCCGACGGCGCTCGCGGGCGGCGGCACCTCCTCCGGCCGGCTGTCGGGCGCTCCGTCCGGCCTCGTGCGCGGGCTGCCTGCTGCCTCCGGGGCCGGGCGGCGGCCGCGCTCGCGCTGGCAGCAGCGGTGGAGCGGGCGGCGGCGGCGGGCGGCGGCGGCGCGGCGGCGCGGCGGCGGCGGCGGCGGGCGGCGGCGCGGGCGGCGGGGCCGGAGCGGCGGCGGCAGGCCGCGGCGGCGGCGGCGGCGGGCTCCTCGGCGGCCGCGGCGGCGGCGGCGGCGACGGCGGCGGCGGCAGCGGCGGCGGCGGGCTGGTGCTGGGAGCCGCCGGGGAGCGTGCCCGGCGGCGAGCCCCCGTGCAGCGGCTGTCGCCTGGCGGGGAGCCCCAGCCCGGCCGCCAGCCTGGCGTCCGAGCACCAGCGCCACCGCGTCGTGCCCGCGCTCGTTGTCAACCTGGGGCCGTCGCGCGCCATCAAGATCGCGCCCGTCAAGGCGGAGGACATGGCCGAGCAGCCGCAGAGTGAGTACCCCTTCCATGCCCTTCTGCACCAGCACGCTCCTCCCGACATTTTCAAAAATATCACGTGAAATTGTGCATGAACATGGATGTGTCGTTTTGGCAGTTTGAAATGTTACGTGAATGAATTTTACAAGTACAGTCGAAAAAATCGCGTGATTAATTGATATCAAGAACGTACCATCTCGTGGAGAAATGTGTGTCAACCTGATATCGTGAAATGTCTCATAAAATGTCCTCCGTCGGTTGAACGCTGAAAGCCTTCCTGTCAAAGGTTCGCTTGTTACCCCCACCCCCGAAAATAATATTCTTGTTGTGGCTCTTGTTCACCCCTTGGACGCCGCACATGTTGATTTTCGCCAAGTGCTATCTAAAGTCCAACCAGAGCGTGTTGTGTTCTGTAAGTTTGCTTTGCCGTGTTTGTGTTGAGCGCCTAGTTTCCTTTGTATTTTCTGGCACCCTTGCCTTGCCCTGTCAGTGCTCGTTCACAAATGGGTGACGTCTTGTCCGGCGAGGGTCACTGAATCTACTACGACTTCGTGAGCGCTTCCGAAGCGGCAACTGTCAGATTCCGGAAAACTTCGACGTTTTTTTGTAGGTTTTCAATCCCCGAATATGTAGCCCTCATCCGTCCGAGCAGTGTTTTTCACGGAATCTCACAAAGTTTTTGGCATACAGCTAAAGCACATGGAAATATGGAACAAGTATGTATGTTATAATACGGTTATCGAAAACGTTGTGACATGTAATTACTGATTTGGACTGTAGTGAACCCTTATTTCGGTATAAAATGCCCTGAAAACTTCCCGAGGGTTGGTTCAAGAATGTTCATTGTTAATCCAAAAGGTCGAAGACCGGAGCCGTTGACTTGGAAATTCGCGAACCAATTGGTGGAATCCAATTGACCCGTCAAATTCATCGAATCATATAGATCATGTTAACACCACAGAATCAAATGGACATATCAAATCGAGCGTTTCAAATTGACCTTTTGTTTTGACCAAAAGTGAACTTTCCCAACCACCTCAACACAAAGGACTTTTCGATCTCTCCAGCGTATTCTTCCTGTGTTGTGTGACTCGGTCTGTAGCTGAGGGCGTGGCGTGCCCGGCGAGTGCCCGTTTTAAGCCTAGGCGCGCGGGGCCGTCGCGGAGGAGGACGCCGGCGCCAGACGGACTTTCGCTGGCGGCGCCGCCCCCCGCAGGGCCCAGGACCGAGGGCGTTGCCGGCCCTTCAGCGCCCTCCGGAGGCCCACAGGTCGTTCGCTCCCGTGGGCGACGCGCCAGGCTGCGTGCCTTCGCGTTCCGGGAAAAAAACGGGAGTGCCGTTGATGACAGGATACTTTGGTCATGTGAATTGAATTTGCTTTATTTTACGTGGCGAGACTCAGGCCATGAGGCCTGCTCTTCCGTCTGACCACGCAAATTTCGTTACACTCCTTTCACCAATTATGGGAGAAAGAAGGTATTACTTGGGCGACGAAACAGGCGATTTGAATTTAGCTCAGAGGCGTCATTTAGGCTTCAGGATCTTTTACATGCAGTAAATCTACTAACATGGGACAGCCGGCTTTACTTCCCTCCGAAGGAAGGCGTACGAAGGATTTTTTCGCCCTTAAAAATCCACGGCCCGCAAACTTGGGTATAGCAATCCGATACGCTAACCGCTACACTATCGCCGCCACCATCATGTGGTGTTACAGAGAGACGTGATTATCCGAGGCCTGTTTGTCTGAAGCACGCTTCAGAAAAATACAGAATTGTCCGATGAAAAACATAACACACTCGTGTAAAAATTGGTTGTTGCTATTGTAGCGAGCCGGCGTATGCGCTTCTAAAGCCGGAATTGTGTCAATATTGGAACTCAGAGGATATTGCGACTCCGTAGTCTCAGGATTCACCTGTCACACATTGGTTGGTATTGTCATTTTTTTCTTGTCTCTCAGTCATTGCGTTAAATGTGTTCAATCGTTGACCTATATGTTCTTAATGTGTACTATTTAAAATTGGTTCTTTTTTATCGTTCAGCTAATGAATTCGAAATTATATGCTTTTTATTGTATCGAAGTTGGTCTTGGTCTGAATTCCCTCCCATAATTGTGATTCTATTTTACTATGTTCCAAAATGAAACAAAGACTCATGAATGTCACAAGCTGATGGCTTGTTCGCGTAGCAACTGGCGATTCCGCCAGGACAGATTTTAGCAAAGGAGATGCTGTAAGCTTGGATTTTTTCGTTTGAGGCAAAGTCATTCCACAGGCTCGAAGTAACTTGTAGTTTGGTTGGTCTTGAGTCACTTCTTCTCAATCATTATGTTCATATTCTAATTCATTGATTATTTTTATTATCTCCGTGGATGCTACTGTTGTATCTCCCCAATTCTATCAGACTTACATCGGTCTTAAAAGACGTTTCATTCTGTTTACAGTTGAGTGATTTTTTGTCTGTTCATCTAATTTACGTTGGCCACTTTATAGAAATGTCAGAGAAATTCATTTACTTTGAAAAGTTGGAGAAAAATTAGGGAATTTTTAAAATAATATTAAGGTAATATTTAAAATTATTATAATACCAGATAGTATTCCTTAAATAACGTAAGCACATTAATATTTTATGGAGAAAAATTATATAGGAAACTATTTGAACCGTTGCGATTGCTTCGCACAAAAGATCTGCACAAAAGTTTTAATAGAAAAGCACAACATAGGCGTTATAGGAAAAATAGAAAACCACAAAATTGTGTTTAATGCTGTTCAGTACTTATTTTTCAAGTTAATGAAGGAGGTTTATATGTTCTGGAACTACATGTATTCAGTATTAACATAGAGATCAACATAGTTTGGAAATTGTAATTGAAATATTTACCAAGATCTGTACGTGTAGGTAGTGGGGTATAGCAGATAATCTTGCTATCCATCTTAACTTAAAAACATCATAGTTATAAACACTGTATCTTTTTGTAAAGGGGTACGTTTGTCAAATGATTGCTGGACATTTCATTTAAATTCATTCGCTAATCTTTGCATTTAAAAACACTTAATCTTTAGCTCAAAAATCTCTCTATCTTCTCTTTGTTAACTATAACCTCACGAAAATCGACTGCTCTTGATAGATGATAGATTCACTCTGAGCAATAATCACGAATTTTAGTAGGATAAAAAGCTGAAATGTCTTCTAAAATTCTTGAAGTTTGAAATACATAGATAGTAATAGCGGAAAGAATAGTCATTGTTAATTAAAAGTTCCGCAGGTCATGAGCAACATCTGCTCTGTATTATTTGAGTATTCTCGGCAGTTGTGACTACTACAATCTGTCCTGTTATTTTCTTTATGACTTCTGTCACTTCTTTTATCCATTTATTTTCGTTCACTGATGATAAGTTTTCGTTACAAGTTTTGTGAGTTGGTGATTCCGTCTGACCATCTCCTTCGTTTCCTCCTGCTTGTGGATCAGATTGTATGCCATAGCATAAGGTCTTTTTAGCATAGGAATCCACGCTTCTTTCTGTCATTTTATGTTTGTGCTTACTGTGCTTTTGAACAATTTTGCAACTTACTACCAACGATACTCAATTCGTTCCTGATAGGTATCTGATATTTCATATTTGTGATTTTCGGTAGTAATTGTTTTGCTAACGAAGTTAATGTAATTCTGAATTATTTACTATTTTTATTATGTAGTATGAAGATATTTAATCAGTAATAATTATACTTTGGATACTGTTATTGAAATTTAAGAAGGCAGCGTCTAAAATACAAATTACATTGAAATCTATGTATGAGTGACGGAGGTATTTCCAGAGTGTAATTTTGAGATAATATGCGCAAGGGAACTCAAATATGTCGATTTGCGTGAGCACTCCTTATGTTTGACATGCCGACTTCGTCAATGCTAGTGTTTGCAAGGCATGTATCTCATTGGCGGTAATTAATGGTCAGTTATGTAGTGTTAACACTGGTATTTGTGTGCTTTGAAACGCACCATTTCTTATTGAAAGCTAGACAACCAAGTGTCAGTTGCTAGAAGCACAATAGGAAAATGCCTTGTAAACAACTGGGTTCCGCTGTCGTATATCACCCACGACGACAATGACCTTCGGAAGTTTCCAATGAATTTCACTTTGGATCTTATCATTCCTTCCATTATTGACTAATCTTTCCAGAGGTTAAGAATCTCATAAATGAAAATATTTTGAATTCTCCATTGCCTTGCAGTTGCTTTTCTATACTTCCCCACCTGAGATCGTCTGTCAATAGATTTCTTGCCAATAAAATCAGCAATTAATTAATTTCAATGCATCAGGATTACTTCTACTTTCCTGAATTCGAGTGAGATACTCGTGAAGATTATAAAAAGAGTACTTGAGTTTATTGGGTATACATTTCAAAATAAAAAATCAATGATTCCCGAAATAATCACTTAAATTTTTGCGCGAACTTTCTGTGAAATATATTTAATTCTTTATTATGGAAAGTTTTAGAATAGCTCGAAGGTAATTCTTTTAATATTATTAAGACCACCATTTGCTTTTTAACACAGAATTTGTACCCATGAGTCCCACTCTCTCTCTTTATCTCTCTCTTTCCCTCTCTTTATCTCTCTCTTTCCCTCTCTCTTTCCCTCTCTTTCTCTCTTTTCTCTCTCTCCCTCCTCCCTCTTTTCTTTCTCTCTTTCCCTCCTGTCTCTCTTTCCCTCTCTGTCTCTCTTTCCCTCTCTGTCTCTCATTCCCTCTCTGTCTCTCTTTCCCTCTCTGTCTCTCTTTCCCTCTCTGTCTCTCTTTCCCTCTCTGTCTCTCTTTCCCTCTCTGTCTCTCTTTCCCTCTCTGTCTCTCTTTCCCTCTCTGTCTCTCTTTTCCTCTCTGTCTCTCTTTTCCTCTCTCTCTTTTCCTCTTTCTTTTTCCCTCTCTTTCCCCCTTCCCCTTCCCTCTTCTTTTCTTTCTTCCTCTTTCCTTCTGCCCCAGTTTTCATTAATACATGCCTTACGAACCAAATTCCCACAGTTCACGCCTCACATAAACTTCAATCATTAGTGCATATCACTGACTTTCACTCATGAGCTGTTTGATATCCCTTCAAGTTCGTTTCCACTCACTTCGGAAGCAGGAATTCATATTGTGTACAGTCAAAAACATAAAACTAATTATTTAAAATTTAAATACAAAAATTGTAAAGAATAGTCTGCCCTCTCGACGCATAGCTTTTGTGTGTGAATGGGCCTAGAAACTTTTTTGCCAATAATTGTTGCTTTCTTCCACAACTCATTGAAAAACTACTATTATTTACTGCATCATCATTCGTCTGCGGCGGACATTCTCGTTGCACAAAATGAATTGTTTGTACTGTGCCGTGCTTGGATAATCGCCAAGCCTTGGGGAGAATTGGAGCAAAAAAAATGCTAAATTTTGTAAACAGGCCCTGCTATAAAATTCAGTGCAAATAATACTCTATAATGAAAATGTATTAATGAACTCAGCCTAAATCAACAAGTTTTTGAACGTTCGCAGTTAATTATTTGTATGTTTGTTGATAATTATTAAAGTTAAAATTTTGTTCTTGATTTCTTCTTGGTCTTATTCTGTTCGATTTCTCCATAGTGCAGCCAGGACTTCAACTTCATTATTAATTTATTTCATTCAGAAATTTGAAAAACAAAGTTGTTGAAAAAAAGAAGCTGTCAAACACCAAAATGAAGCACGGGGCTAAAATTTCATTTGTTGAAAAATATCCCGAGGCTGAAAGTTGAAACCCTGGAATTAGGAACCCCTTCTGCCGCCTTCGTCCTGTTGCCTCGCCCAACACCGCCTCCGCCTTCAAGCGGCGCCCCGTCTCGCCCCACGCGCTGCTCCCCGACAAGCCTCGTGCCGCTCGCCTGGCCCTCCGGCCCTCCATAGCATCTCGCCCCTACGCCGCTTCTCTCACCACCCCAGCGCCTCTTCATTCCCGTTCTCCCTCCCCCCCTTCCTTCCTTCCCCTCTCCTGCACCTCCAGTCCTGCACCATCCAGTTCTGCACCATCCAGTCCTGCACCATCCAGTCCTGCACCATCCAGTCCTGCACCATCCAGTCTTGCACCATCCAGTCTTGCACCATCCAGTCTTGCACCATCCCGCCCCGCCGCAACCCGTCCTTCACGCCCCTCTCCTGCACCATCCAGTCCTGCACCATCCAGTCCTGCACCATCCAGTCCTGCACACCGTCCTGCACCATCCCGTCCTGCACACCCCGTCCTGCACACCCCGTCCTGCACACCCCGTCCAGCACACCCCTCCTGCCTTCTCCATCCTGTCCCCACCCTTCAATTGTCAATTCTTCACCACCCTTCCCTAAGCAGTTCCACCGTACATCGTGTGCTCCTGCACCGCCCCGCCCGAAACGTACGCCATGTCCCGCTCTGTTCGGCCTACGCCCGGTCCCACCCTCAACAGCCCACCCCGCCCTGCACCCTGCACCCCGCTCCCACCCGCACGCTCACCGTAAGCGCGCTGCTCCGCGCCGCGTCCCGTGTCGTGTGTGGCCGCGCGGGGCGGCAGCGAGGCGGTGGGCAGGGCAGGGCGTGGGCGCGGAGGGGCGCGGAGGGGCGTGGCGGTGCGAAGCGTCTTGGGCGGCGGAGGCTCCCCCGCGTCGCGCGGACGCGGATATTTTTTGCACTGGCGGCGGCAGCGCCTGCGCCTGACAAGTGACGGGAGCCAGGCGCCGCCGCCGCCGCCTCTGCCTCCGCGCTCCTCGCTCGGTTCGGCCGCCCGGCCCCGCTCGTCCTTGGAGCCCGCGCTCCCGAGGGAGCCCGCCGCCGGGATTTACCGCTTTAAATTTTCCAACTTCCCAACCGCGCGCTGTTTTGATGTGCGGAGTGCTGCCCGTCCGCGCCGCTCGGGGTTGGGCAGATCGTAACTTCATTGTGGAAACGAACCATAACATTAAGCTCATTCCATGACCGTACCATAATACCGCAACTGTATTTTTACCGTTTTTTTTTTAAAATATATTTGCAAGAAAATTCTAAATAATGAATTAATAATTACATATGTTTATTTTGAATAGAACGTTTTACTCTCTACATCCCCCAAATAAGGATCAGATTCGGAACGCAGGAAATGCAATAAAATAGCTTTACACTATAATTAGACTAGTACTATTCTTTGTTTCTATCAGATTTTGAGCTCAGGGTTGATATAACAACGCACTCCAAAAATGGTAAGTCATAAACGTTTCCTCTCGTTACCCAATGTATTAAAAAAAGATCAAATTCATTCATGCTAATTTAATACAAACCTTTTATTAAATTTAATAAATTTACTAGAATCGTCATAAAATGTGTAGTATTATATCATAATTTCTTACTTCCACATTGTACCAAAATGTACCGTAGTCCGTTTTGTAACTCTAATTTTCTCCACGAAATCTGGCGGCAACTCCGTCGCCACCATTCGGCAAATTTCGGGTGTTAGTGGGATGAGATCACTAACAAAATACGTTGTAAATACCTCGACTGTTACGATTTTCTGTAGGGAACGGCGGATTGTCCTGGCAGCCCATTAATTATCCGCTTGCAATAACATGGAAGTTTTCTGGATTCTTGGCAACATGTTTGATTGTTTGTGGATTTTCTTTCGTGCGTACGAATGACGTTTAGAAGATGTTCACTCAAATATTCATTGCTCCTTTTAAAATAGCGGCGCTAATCCATTTTATTATCCTTTACTGATAGTGTGGCGTGATTGATTTTGTATATGAAAAAGAACTTAAAATATTTCTTGTTGCTCTTCCTTTGACCAATAATTTTTTTGACAAAGGCTCTATAGGGATGCTTTTGGATTCAAAAATGAGAAATGTGTCATTATTTGGTGGGTTCTAATAGGTTGAATGCGAATTAATTGTTTTCAAATGAGTTATATTTTTAAAATTAGCAGACTTGCGGTCATTTGCCTAATAAATTGTGTTGTAAGGGGTTTATTCCATTGCATTCTGAAACCTGTTCCTTGCATACACGTTAATATATTGATAAACATGTTCATCTGTTCCCCACGACTACAGTCCTTTATGCTCTAAAGTAGATCTTTTAACGCTGTTTATCCCATAGTTTTAAACAAACATTTTTTTTCTTCAAATAAATTCATTTCATGTACAATCAATGGATTAACTCTGTTTTATTACAAATTATTCATTTTCAACGACTAATTTAAAACAATAATATTAGAACCATTTACGAATCCCCCACTGTTCGCGTACTCCACGAAATAGTTTTCTACGTAAGTTCAACAACTTCAAACTTGGCTATCTGGCACGTCAAACAGAAGACAGAGACTCTCCAAATATTCAGTAATTTGGTCGGTGAGCTTCTGGCCGTCCCCAATGTCCTCCCTGCCCTCGCCCCCGCCTCCCGTCCAACGCAGGGGTTCCGTGCTGCCTCGCAGTCTCCCCTGCGTCCCCTGCCCTCGCCGCCCTCGCCGCCCTCGCCGCCCTCGCCGCCCTCGCCGCCCTCGCCGCCCTCGCCGCCCTCGCCGCCCTCGCCGCCCTCGCCGCCCCGCCGCGCCCTCGCCGCCCTCGCCGCCCTCGCCGCCCTCGCCGCCCTCGCCGCCCTCGCCGCCCTCGCCGCCCTCGCCGCCCTCGCCGCCCTCGCCGCCCTCGCCGCCCTCGCCGCCCTCGCCGCCCTCGCCGCCGCCTGGAAGCCAAGCGAACGCAGGGGAGGCTGTTATTACGCGATTGTTTGGAAACGAAGAGGCCTCCGCCGCCGCCCCCGCCCCCGCCCCGCCCCCGCCCCCTGGGCGAGGTTTCACTTACGAGTAGCCGCATCACCGGGTCACGCTCACTGCCGCCCGGCACGAACTCCGCCGAAGCCCTTCAGGTCTCTGCAGCGGCGACCCACGCCTAACGTGGGTGCGTATTGATAATCCCATGGATGTTTTAACGCATCGTTCTAGAAATAAAATCAATATTGATTACAGTGCACAAACATTGGATGTCTCCTCATACTCGTTTTTTAGTTGGTATCATTTTTTGGACATTTCTTATTCACATCACATAATATTGGAAGGTTTTTTTGTCTCTATAAGAAGGGTCGTGCTTTTTTTTATAGAGCCAACATTGTCTCTACATAAGTAACTTCACCTTTAAAAACTATCAATCTTGGTTTCGTAGAAACTAGAAAATTTGGACATGTAATATGTGTGCACTAATCCATCGATATGATGAGGCTTACCACATAAGAGAAAGGTACTTTTTTTTACTTATTTAAGATCGCTTTTCAACTACTGCGTTCATTTAGTGATCATTGTAACATTGGGAGTAGCGGTAACTATACACGGCCATAAACAATCATCCATGCCCCGGGCGGGATTCTAACCTGCAACCCTTCAGGCACTAGGAAAGGAACTGTTTTGTTCCCGCGAAGATGCAGGTTAGAATGCAAGTACATTAATTGTTTTGTTAGTTATTTATTTTTGTAAGTGTTTTGATTTGAGATTTAAATGCAAACAATCCCTGTAAAGCAGTTATGCTGGTCTGTGGAAATAATTTAAAAAAAAAAAAAAAAAAAAAAACAGAATGCGAGTACCAGTCCAGGTGACGCTGCGTCGAAGGTCGTGCTGTCGATGTTTTCGACCATCCTTTCGTGATTGAAATGATTGAAGGCGTTGTCATTGTCAGCAGTACTATTTATTACTCTTATTGAAATAAATCGTATTGTTGACCATGACAACGCCTTCAACCATTTCAATTATGTAAATGTCAACTACAACTCACCACTAAACCAACATCCTTTCGTGGTGTTCCCCAGTTCTGAAGGCTGAAGTGGCACTTCAGTTTCGAGGAAGACCACGATTGAAAGATGGAAACATTGGCCTCACGACCCTCGACCTGGTGTCTCCCGACACAGGCTTTGTTATGGCTCTGAAGTTCAGTTCTTCCATGCTTGGCAATTCCAATTGGCATTTTCAATATTGTTTTCAATTTATCGTTGGTAGCTACAGCGTCAAATATTAGAAAATTCAATAAAGAGAATCAATGCTCTATGTCGACTATTTTCTTCTGTTTTCTTTGAAATTATCCATGACTCTGAAAAGAGGTTAACTCCTATTCTTCCTCTTCCTATATCAAATGTTCTGTATTAAAATGTACCATTATCATTTGCATAGGATCAACATGTATACCACGGGGTCATGAGTTAAAGGCAGTCCATTTTTTAAATTAATTTATTATATTCGCATCAACCGAACGTTCTTAGCAACTTTCTAGTATTTCATATTAAGTTTCGATATTTGATTTTACATTAGTTATATACACAATACGGTGTTTACAATAACAAGTAAATTAATTTAATAACACAGAAACATGACATCTAATCATGGCTGGTAAATTAATATGCACAGGAAATCAATTATATTTTATTAAATATATTGGTATTGTGGCAAAATTGCATTATTTCCTGTTGATAAGGCTTGGAGTAGATGACTGCTTCAAGTTGTTGCTCTGGTGATAGGCGTTCTCTTTCTTCCTCTTTTGTTGAGGGGATAAGTAGGTTTGTTGGCATCTTGGAAATATTTCTTTGGTACTGTTTTCTTGGGAATACTAGCCCATTTCTCTCGTCCTCTCGTTTCATTCATGCTTGTGCACGAAACAGGCTACAGGAATTCCGCTGGCCAGTTATTGGAAGCTGCAGTCTTGAACCTTGACTCCTCCTTTGGAGCCTGGCTTCCGTCTTCTTCCGTCATTCATTAGCAGCGCATGTGTGAAGTTGGGCGTTTTGCGAAAGGGATGTCCGCTTCGTAACAGTTCTGCGAAATTTCGCAAGGCGATTTGGCACTCGGGGATTTCCCAAAATGAAAACAGCATCTGGCACTGAAATCGAGAATTACTGGCAAGAAAATCTCATGTATAATGATTTATTGTTCATTCGTGTTCTGCTTACACACACTTTAAATTGTGCAACTCCACCCTTTGTTACATCACGTTGAAATAAGGACACTAATGAGTGCCATTATTTCACGTCTATTTGCAGACACATGTTTTGCACGAGGTATCACTGAGAACGAAAGGATTGGCAAAAAATGCGTATGAAATTACACACTTCTTCGTCACGGAGAGAAATGAGACAGAGGTACGAACAATAATTTTTAATTGTTGTTCACAAAAGACAATTTTCTTATAATACAGATTAGACATAATGCCTAAACTTTGACAGGGATGGAGAAAAAACGTTGAAAGGTGATTTTTCCTGGTTCTGAGATAACGAGGAAAATGTGTATTTTTCCGCATTGAAGATGTGGTTTATCGAAGTGCATGACTCATCGCAGTTGATGTTCGGAAGCTGGATGCTTCTTCTTAATTCTCGGTTTTATTACGATTTTTATTTTAAAAATAATGTCTCAAACCCAAGAAAGTAAGTGCTACTAAACGTTATTATAATATATTTACAGTTCCATAAAACTCATTATTTTTCATTCAAAACGTCAAATTTTATTCTAAAGCGTTCCACAAAAACATTCTGTAAATAAACTTAAGCAGTATGTACAGAGTTTTCGGTATATTAGTGATATTCCACATCAGTGTGACTCAAACTTATATGGCACTTTTGGAATTGCAGAGAAGAAATGAATTTTGGATCATCCCACTTTCATTCATATAACGTGAAATTTTATTCCGAAACGTTTCACAAACACATTCTAAACTAAACTTAAGCCGTATGTATACTTACGTGTAAGTTCATCGTGTACCTATTTTACTATTCAAACGCATCCATAAAAAAACTGATTTTGTTTTGTTTTTTAACATAATTTCCGTGAAATAATATTCCAGCTTTAATATTTTGATGATCGATGTTAAATTTTTGAAAATGTTTTTCAAAACTAATTTTGACAGTGCTCCTGAGAACGGCTGCCACAAAAACTGCAGATATCGGTCATCACTTCGTAGCCTTTTATCGTATTTTGTGAATTTTTCTGTGTAACTTGTACGAAGTTCAGTATACTTCTAATCTCACAGAGCACTTTATCACATATTTCGTTCATTCTCCATCTTCACTCTTCCTCTCATTCTCTTGCAGAATTGAAGTACAGCAGTGTAGTTCTGCAGGGAGCCATCTGAGTTTATTGTTGAAGAAGATTGCAAGAGGTTTGCCCAAAAATATTTTGCGCAACACGTCTACTTATTACACATATTCACTTGTAATTACGTTTTTAGAACAATGAAATGCCAGAAACTAATTATTATGTCGGGCATACAGAATAGCATTCAAACGACCTCTTGTTCATGCCAATCCATCGAAGAGTTATCTAGATTTTGGATGCGCATTCTACCATATTTACAATAAAGAGCATCTTCTCTTAAATATAGTTACCGGCTGAGATGGCTCAGGGCACTAATTAATATCATTGCAGTGACTCTGATGAGAAGGTTCTCCAGAATTTTCAACAGTAGATAGAAAGCTATGTCGAATGTGGTCGCCGTCGCAGAACAGGTTGCTCTAATCGGTAGTTTTCCATCGTCTCTGTGATCAACACTAGGCGCTTGCAAATGCCGGACAATACCTAACAAACGGGCCACGACCTCGAGTGGGGTTTTCCTTCCTCTTCCTTGATTTATCCCCACTCCTTACTCACGCACCCGTGACACTTACTTTCACTCTACTACCACACATACATGTCGGGAGACAGTCAGAAGCTTAGAGCTTATCCCGGCTGGGACGGTACCCCGCCGGTGGGAGATACCTAGATGAGGGGAAAACCAAGCAAGGTGACATGTAGGTCGGCACTAGATTTTGCCATCCAGCGTGGGTAGAACACTGCCTCTCACGAGACACGAACATGCACTGTACTTACGGAATTACTGATCATATGAGTTGACGCCCCCAGAAGCGCGAAATAATGAATTAAATAATAGTTATGAAGCCGCGTTTACACAGTTAGTTAGTTCATGCCTTATTTTACGTGGCGAGAGTCGGTCCATGAGGCCCGCTCTTCCGTCTAACCACTCAAATTTCGTTACGCTCCTTTCATCACCTAGCGGAGAAAGGAGGTATTATCTTAGGCGACGAAACAGGCGGATCTCAATTTTGCTCAGAGGCTTCTTTTAGGCTTGAGAATCTTTTACATGCAGTAAATCTACTAACATGGGACAGCCGGCTTTACTTCCCCTCCGAAGGAAGGCGTACGATGGATTTTTTCGCCCTTAAAAATCCACGGCTTCGATCGGGTTTGAACCCGCAAACTCGGGTACAACAGTCCGGTACGCTGATTCCGTTATACCACGGAATCCGCACCCACACACAGCGAGGAATGCTCCTCGGCAGTCGCTGCCGATTTCGGCCTCCTCCCCGAAGCCTTTTATGGCGTTTTATGAACTTCCTCCGCGGGGCGGTAGTTAGTAGAGTATTACCGATGGCTTATTTACCCGGCGGGGAGGGCGAGGGCGAGCGAGGGGTGCGCGGAGGGCGGAGGGCGGAGGGCGGAGGGCGGAGGGCGGGGGCGCGCCGCGGGTGGGCGCGCCGGCAGATGCGCCCGTGGCCCCTCCCCCTCCCCGAGGGTGACGGACGGGGTGGAGGCAGGGGAGGGCAGGGCGTTGCGTGCGGGGCGGCGCGGGGTGCGAGCGCCCGGGGATGCGGTGGCTCCTGCTGGGGTCATCCTCAGCACGCCGCTCCTGGGCGGTCAGATGGTCTGCGAGGGGACGGGCTGCGTGCTCGACTCCCTAGCGGTTTGCAGGTTCGCATCCCGGCCGGGCCGGCCAGAGCAGTAGAACATCCATGCAGTAGAATACGTATGGTCATTTTTTGATAAAAGAATAATTTTTTTAAATTTAACGTACTGTAGAAGAGGGGCACTTCTGTTCCATTAAGCCGATTGTCCGTGGGTACCAACACTAACGTTAGGTTGCTTTGAGGGTGGCTAGTATGAACAATTACATTATGAAATACAGTGTGGAAATCTACTTTTAACCAAGCACACTATCCAATCTCATTGGCTTAGTCAATAATACAATGCAGTACTTTCGGATTCAATCAGCTGCTTCAATTCCCAAAACCCATTAACAAGAGATTCGAAAATTAAGTGTACTTTGTCTTAAAAAAAAATATGCGTAGCGAATACAACGTTCGTATCTAACGGAATTGTTCTAGAACATTTTAAGATACTATACGCTAGAAAAATGTATAAAATGAAGGCAGGTGCGAAGCCAAGAAAACGAAAATTCGAAGTACACAAATTGTGTTTTTGCTATTTGAATTATCAAAAAGCAAGCCTGGTCAATTCTTTTTAATTTCTTTCAGAAAATTGATATTATTTTGTTTCCTATTTTCTCAATATGTATCATTTATTCTCAGCCGGGGTTCATGCTCTATGATGTGGCTCTAAGCACATCCCTCTTTGTCTACTCTTCTGTCCAGATAGAAGCTGTTATGCGAGTGGTTGTCATTCTGCCACATAACATTTTGTCCTTTAATTGCAGGACTTTTATTTTGTCGAGTTTTGAAGTTGGTCTCAGGAGTTTATTTGTAACTCGACTGACTTACTGCGAAATAAGATTTCCATTGGAACAGTTTTCCGAACGCGCGAATTCTCATATTGACTCTCACAACTACTTTTATTATTTACAGATAGTTTCGAGTTGAGAGGTCCAATTGCTCCCATTACTTTGTCATTTACTAAGGTACAGATGGTGATTTCGGAATAGTTATTATGCACCAAAGGGTGATTTTCGCGGTTTGTTGTGGAACAGGTTACATGAATAAATTAGTGATACATCGATAATGGCCTTTGTTCATGATAGAAAGATTTGTTAATTTTACTAAACTCTTACTTAAAATTTGGTTTTTGAATTCTCTTCTTCAGATTTTATGAATTGCATTTACTTCGTATTATACGGAGCACAACAGCAAGATAACGATTAAATAGTTCTTCCAGATCTCCACCATGGTAGAGAGAGAATTAAATTTGTAAATTCCAATGGCGTGTTTTCGAAAACGAAATGAAATCTTGTAGGGAACCATTAATCAGAAAGATAGGCAGTGCTGATTATTGAAAAATATTTTAAAACTTTTGGAAGTTTGTTATATTTGCTGATGTTGGGTTGATAGACGTCAGTTGTGACATTTAACATAAATATGGGATAAAATGTTCGAAATTGGAGTATTGTATATTCATTTATAATTTTGGAAAGTTTTCGTAGTGAATATAGTAATTTTTCTCCTCCCCGGGAAGAAAATATAGAAGCCTCCTGCCTTCAAGGTATCAGCATTAATATTTTAATATTAGCTAATAATTACACCCATGTATAATAGGTATTAGTGATCTGAAGCAGCTGGTCAGCTACCGAAGAACTTTTTAAAAGTTGTAATAAATCAAATGTGTTATATGGTAGATGTATAATGAAAATAAATTAAATCTAATGATAAAATAGTTTTCTGTAGATACGTCGCAACAACCAATCATACTTGTTCACTTGTTCTGTTTGAAAATAATATTGTCCTTTTGATTGTTTGATTCAAGTGGTCAATTTTTCAGTAATTACTTAGAACATGGTCGATCTTTAATATTAGTTCACCGTTAGTTTTAAAAAAAATAACTGCTTAACCCTAGATCTTTACTTAACTTGTTTTTTTAGTATTACGGTTTGTAGGAACTATGCAGAGTGATTTAAACCCAGATGTCTCTATTACTAAGTAGTAAACCCGAAAACCAGATTTCGATTGTCGATTGGGCTGACTAAACACTTCGAACAATTTGTGTATTTGGTTATTTTTCAATAGATTAAATAGTTTTTTTAGATGATTAAATGTCGTGATACTGAAGATTCGCGGTTATGCGAGTCCACATTAATCAGACCTCCAAGTTTATACAGGTCGTCATTAGATAAACGAAATAACCCATTGAAAAAGGGGACACACGAGAGAGGATAAAGTAGTTGCTGCCGAAGTGCAAAGCCGGCGTGTGCGCTGTGCGATTCTTGGAATATCAGGACTTCCTAGAATTCGATAACCGTCAGATTCCCTCATCTAACAGGGTATGTGTGTGTGTGTGTGTGTGTGAGCGCGCATGTGCGAGTGTGTTTTCTGTGTTCTGTGAATTCCACTTTTATTTTATTTTAATGAACTCCGGAATATTTGGATCTGTTCGTAGCGAGGTCGTCACACCCCCAATAACCTCGAAGCGAGGTCGTGTATTTTTCGCGGAGCAGTGCGTCGCGTATTCGCGGGGGGCGGTGGGCAGTCGCTTCAATGTAGCTTCACTATGCGCACGTTTTGTGGAGGTCTCCTTTTGCTTGTATTGGTAGCAGTAGAGCTGAGGGTGAGTTATTATATAATTAACAACGCAGAAAAATCATATCTGCAGTTCGTTTATTTTTGCAAAAAGTTTTTCTATAATTCGGGAACGAAAATGTCTAGTTTTTCAAATGCTGATATGATATTATTATTATTATTATTATTATTATTATTATTATTATTATTATTATTATTATTATTGTTTTTATTTTCTCATCTTATTGGCACATTTGAATGAATTGCACAGATATACAGAATCAAAGCACAATACATCTTTTTTTAAAAAAGGAATTTATAGTACATTGTTTCCCATGAATTTCCGCACTATCCTTGTTGTTGAAATAACAACTGCCTTCTGCATGGGTTTGTACAGGTCTTCATTCAAACCCAGTTGCTTAAAGCCCCACATTAGACTCGTAGGGATTACTCCGATGCTTGAAACAATTATCGGGAGAATGTTGACTCTTTTCAAATTCCACTGTTTCTCAACGGGTTCAACAAGATTTGCATATTTCTGTTTTATTATTATTATTATTATTATTATTATTATTATTATTATTATTATTATGTGATATTATTATATGATATTATTATTGTAGTTGTTGTTTAACTTTAAACTATTTATCGTTAAAATGTTGGGATGGGATTCTGGTACTCAAGAAAACGCGCGCAAATATTCTTCTCCCCCATACGTAATGTACAGTTTTTACTGATTTTTTCCCAAATGAATGAAATCGAATCCAGTCAAATGGGCGATGGGCGATGGGCGAGGGGCGCCGGGGCGTGTGGCGCGTGCGCGGGGCCCGCGGGCGATTAGGCCTACGGCAGCGCGCGCCGCGCCGCTCGCGCCGCGCCACCTCGGGCGGGGCGATGGGCCTCGGCGCCCGCGCCCACTCGGACAGGCGACGGCCACACGGACGCCCATGTGCAGCCGACTGCGGTTGTAGCGAACTCGGATATAGTGAACTCTCGGTTATAGTGAACTTAAGTGCCCGGTCCCGTTTCACCTACGTTACAAATTATCGTAGGAGCACTCGGTTATAGTGAACCTGACAGTCGGTACCTGCCTTCCCGGAGATTCTCACGTGAACGTCTTACAAATTATCATAGGAGCAATCGGTTATAGTGAACCTGAACCTCGGCTATCGTGAACGTATGAAATAGGTCGTGGAAATTAATTTGATCTCGTATGTTATTAGACGATTGAAAGAACCTTCAGAGAGTGGGATGGTGTTCCAACAGTGCAATAGGCATTGAAAGGTGCCAAGACTGCATTCCGATACTTAGAGACAGAGGACAATGCAAAATCAAGTATGGAGAAAGCACACACTGTGGAGAACGATCTAATGAAAAACGTACAAAGCAAACATTTAAAAATAATTGGTTTTACGTATAAATAAAAATATTTAAATTTTCAGTTCGTGCTATTGATTAATTTTGCTATATATTAATAAAATAATGTATTGGGGAGAAATTCCATTTAATTCTGATATCATCGGATATAGTGAACCAAACATGTTAGTCCCCAAAAGTTCACTCTAACCGCAGTCGACTGTATATTTGCAGTACTTGTCGCTCTTTTAAGGCGTTCGTTTGAGGTTTCTGCTGAGTCGATTTTATTGATTCTTACTTTGAATGAAGAATTGTTACCTGTGGTATAATTGAGTATTATTTATGTTCTAAATACTAATGCTGAAAACTAATTGAATGTGAAAGTGATTAAATATACGCTTATTTATATTTTTTGTTCAGTTTGAATGATATTGCTTGACTGTCTCAGTCGATATATAGATGGTTTTAATTCCATTAAAATACTTTTTTGGCTTCGTTGCTTTTAGTGAATTCAGAGAGTATGGGTAGAATCTACGCCTGAGTTAATGTTCGCTTTCTTACTCTCTATTGCGTTTCGTTTAGCTTCGTCTAGTTTCTTCGACGGAAGCCGATGTTAACCTAACTTTCAATTTTATTAAAACTTGAAAGCAGTTTTCTTACTCCAGAATGCTTGTATTGTCGGAGAGGGAGGGAGAACCAATTCAGAACGGGAGGTGAGAGGGGTCAAGTTCACGAATTAGTGGATACTTGTGTCCCCGGCAAGGACAAATTGATGCTTTTCTACAAGGAACATCGAGGTGGATGAATAGAATGTCCTCGTTTTCGAGGGTCATTCCATTCATCCACCGCGTCAATTGACCCCTGACAGCAGAGCATCGCAACGTAATCAGTGAAGTAGTATCAAAATGAAACTGATATATTGGAGCACAAAATTAGGATTTTTTTGAAGCAGTCATCCTTGAATATTTAACACGTAGTTCATACCTTGAATACCACACACATTTATCGGTTGAATTCCTCAAAACATGGTTTATTTTAAAAAAGTAGAAAAATAAGACTACCACACTGAACAGCAGTGAAATATAGATAACTGAAACACTTCCGACGCTTTTTTCCCTCATCGGCTGAAGCGATGTCTTACACTCCTGAGACCTCTCACTTGGGGTTTTGTCTGTATGTGCTGCATCACTGAGAAATGAGCGCAGAATTTCCTTACCGAAAATTAAGCCTGGGCTGACAGTTGGTACCTGCCTTCCCGGAGACCCTCACGTGAACTTCTCGTCTCCTGGCTGGCACACTTATAATGCAAGGATATTTTGTTTGTTTATATATACTCGTTCATACAGTGGCAAACTCAGGGAATCATGAGGCTTCAGTTCCCCATACCCCAGAAACCAAAAATACTTATTCAAAAACTTATCTTTTTTTAATTCTCTGTACTAACAAAAGTCTTCAATACATTAATTGTCAATGTTATAAATATTAACTATTTTACTAAGTTGTTTCCACTCACGCTTGAATACTGACCCAAAAGAAGTTTAATGGTTGTGGAAATTGTCACTGCACAATTATTGTATTTTTGAATTTAACATAAATGGACGATTAAATTACAGAAATAAATTGTGTTCAAAATGTTGGGAGTAGTGGATTGTGGTCTCTCTTATTGCCCTTACACAATGAGAAAATAATGATTCGTAGAAACACTTTCCTCGCCATATTTTTTTGCATTGTATGATTGCCACTTTCTTGTTATTATTATAACTGTAGTTTTTGTCTTCTACGTCTCCCTTTTCTTTTCGTTGTTTCTTTGATTACTGCGGCTTAATCGTCTTTTGACCCACAACGTTTTTATTTCAGTTTTCTTCACAGTGATTATAGGTTTCCCCATTATTTTCCTTCATGACTCTGAACTTTTATCCTCTCATTCAACATACTACAATCTGTCTTATCTTTCCTATTCCCGTTGGTCATGTCCTTGTGTTTATTTAGTATTCCTCATTCATATTTGTGTCTTCGAATCTCTTTCCAGTGTTATTTTTCATGAATTTGCTCCTATCAGCTCTATTTTTACTCTCTTCAATGCCATTGCAACTGAAACATTGGTGCATAAACATGCAATTGAGAGATTCATACAATATGAATGAAACTGACTTGAGATTCATTCCTTTTTAATTCACTTAAAGACAGCAATATTTTGAGCTTGAAGATTATAAGGAAGGGTTTTTCTCTATTAAAAAGACGTTTTTGTTTTAATCATAAAGTTTTATGAATTGTAATGGTTTGCATTTTGATATAAATATATCCATAGGAGAATGTACAATCATAGTCGACATCAAGGTCATTTAAAAAATGTGTAAACTATTAATATGCTCGACGTCAAACATCGAAATGAGAAAAACCTCAATTTAGTTTGTCATTGAATACGACGCTGTTGAAGATAACGTCTTTGCATTTTCCGCTCTGTCACTAGACTCAACACAAAAAAATAAAATCGCTGTTTTGAGATTCAGATACGATATTTTTAAAATTCAGATTCTCATGGCATATACTGGAATCTAAAATCCTAAATTAATTTTTGAATTATTTCTACCAATTCGAAGATAAAAGAAAAATGATTTTCTTCTTCTTTTTATATTTCTCCAATTTCGTCAATATGTGGTAAACTTGTTGAATTATTTTTGCTTTAAGCGAGCTCTGAAGCATTTTTCAAGAGATGAAATCATTTCTTTTCCCATTACAAGATACGGACTCCTTTGATGCCAAGTGCAATTTTAATAAAAACGCTGCGTTCCACCGCAGCGCGAACAGCTGAGGAGACCTCCCTGAAAGAAAATGGACGCCCTGGTTTGCCGAAGCCCTTTCCTCTCGCGAGTGGAACGGTCACTAAAGGCGCCAGACAGTTGAACGGTTCGGCGCGTCAGATCGCGAGTGAAAGGGGGGGCGCGTTTCAAAATAGTCCAGTGTTTTGGCGGCACAAATCTCAGCCGGGTGTCGCTCCCCCTCTTTACGATCGCAGCGTCCGAAATTTACAGCTCCGTTTCTGTTTGTTCTCGTCTCCGCTCTCCTCGCCTCGGCTGGCGCGCGCGGTCCGGGCCGCTCACGAAAATTGAGACATTTTTATGAATAGGAATACACACGCGAGAGATGCCCCGTAACGGAGCCTTGTAGGGGGGCGCGGGGAGAGGGGGTCCGTGCGGAGCGTTTTACGCGTGTTGCCCTTTGGGTTCTTTATTAGTGGTTTCCTGTTCCCCGCCTCGTTTGTTAGCTGAGTTAGCCCCGGGCCGTATTTGCGGACGCTGCCCGCTTGCGCGCCCCTGCCCTCCGCCTGCCTCTTCGTTAGGGCACCGGGCGCGCTGTCTCCGTGAAGGCGCTAATTCGGCCTAATTGCCCCCGCCTCTCCGCCCTCCCCCCCCCCCCCCCTTGCCCAATGTCGGGGGCGGGGGTTTCTCACATGTGACACTCTTCCACCGGTTGAGAATGGTGGATTGTTTTTTGCCGGAGAGCCCCCGTTGGACAGAGGCTTTTAACAGAACTCTCGTTGAACAAGCAATTTATCAGAAATGCACAAGATATTTAAAATAATTAATTAAATATTTAATTGAATAGTATAAAATTTTCAGTAAATGTAATGCAACAAGCAGTACGTCTCGATGAAATTAAATAAAATAATGGCAAGGATGTTTGCTGAATTATTTTACTTTTAAATTTGATATTTCTTTCTTCCTAAAATATGTCTGTGGATTCATTTCATTGGGAAATGTCAGTGTGTTTGATCTCTCTGCATTGAAACAGAGGATAACAAGTTTGATGTTTTCTTTGTGAAATATAGATAGGATAGAACCTATTCTTCTCAAGTATTACTTAAGTTAAGCAAGTTACATTACACAAGTTTCATAATATAAGTTCTCAAGTATTAATCTTCTATTCTGAGTTGAGTTGAATATTAGAAGTACAATTTAAAATTGTTTACCTTTTAGAGATAATTATTCCTTAACAATGTTATAATCTTTAAGTCAGACATCCGAACACTAAAATATTAAAACTAAAGTGACTTTGAAAGAAAACAGAAAAAATGTCAAATCAGTAGTTCGTGTGGTAAATCATTTTCAGAAATCGGAAAAATCTTAATACTAATGTTTTATATTTTTGGCATTATTATTATTACCGGATCATGATGTTACAAGAATAGCAAATATTCCCGAATCATTTCACGTCATAAACTTTCTGTCATGCTTTCGATTTCTTGCGTCTTGTATATTTATCACATATCTCTAGCAGAAATATTTTCTTTCGGAGAATTATTGTAGAAGAAGAAAATAGTACTTTTATATAATATTCCACAATTCATGAGAACTTTGATTTTTCAATGGTAATAAAATTGAATTGAAGAAATGTGAAAAGTTCGAAGTGAAAGGTTAATCTTACCTTAAATGGATTAATTATGAATCATTATTCGCACCCACATTCATATGTCACAAGAAGAATAAGTTTATGGTGATTAAAAGATGTAGAAATGAATATATTTATCATTTTGTAAAAGGCATTACCATAGGCATAAGATACAAAATCCGTCGCATGATGCAGGCCAAACCGCATTAACTACCGGGCAATTATTAAATGGAATTTCACTAGAATACAAAAGTGCATGAATTCCATGTGCATTTGGACGGAACTAACTTGGTATTTTGAAAATACCACAAAGAAAAAATAAAAGATTTCATAAAAACAAAGTGAATGATAAATGGGTTTAAGATTTGCGACCTTTGAATGTTATTTTTTATTGTGATAATACGATTTTACACAGATTTTTTTGTGGCAATACGCTTATTTACTCAAATTATTAGATTATCCCTTAATCTTCAAAATTACATTTCTTGACATATGAGCAATACATACACGTCAGAGTCGTGAAAAAATGCATAAAAATTATGTAAATGCATATTAATCTTAAGTACGATTGAAGATATAACACCGGAATTGTTAAACATGTTGATTATCTCGGGATATTAAAAAAACATTATTTTTCTGTTCTCGGCTAATTTACTGCGGCGTCTTCCAAAGGCTTCTTCGTTTCCTCCAGTGTCTTGGGAAATGTCACCCCGCCCCCTAGACCGTGTGCCGACGCGTGCTACATCTTCAATCTCGTAATCTGTCTGAAATCCGAACATCTAAGAGTTACAACATCGAAACAAAACACTGGCAGAAGTTCCTTTCTTCCGTGGCAGCGGCGTAAGAAACACAGACATTTTGTGGGAGGAGAGCACTGCTTCTGTCAGCGAACACGCGTCTACCACTGAAATATCAAATGAGAATAAGGATAAGGATTAGTGCAACGGGCTGAAATAAGTACGTTTTGAACGTGTTGTACTTTTTACTTATCTGAGATGTAATGAGTCTTACGGTCTGCACGAATATCAGATAACGCGAACGTTAGCACGTGCCCTAAGCCACGAATATCGAGTTCATATGCACATGCGAAAACTGTTTGCAGACGATACGAGAGATTTTAATTTCATGTTATGTGTCCGAAACATAGAAACTCAGCAAACATTATTTTATAATTAACTGTCAGAAGCAAGTTTTTTCGTGCTTCTATATTGTGTTGTAAATAATTCAATACATCAATGTAATCAATATTATATGCACATATAAACGTGATGTTTTGAGTGAGTAAATGGTTGTGGCGTTATTTTCGTGGAAATTTATTTTCATTATCGGAAAATTACTGTTTTTTTATTTCTTCTATTATTTAGCGATGTGTTTCTAATTATATGTGATATATTAATGACCAACCACCATTGAAATTGGCTACCTCTGCATGAATTTGAAAAATAATATAGAAAGAAATTTGAAGAAATATTGAAAACTAGTCCCTAATGATAATGACTATCATTTATATAAATATAAATGAATATTAATCCTATTAATCTAAAAAATGACAGAAATAAAATTGAGAAATATTGAAGAAAAATATTCAGAAATTATACTACCCTCCTTCGAAATTTCTGGCCTCCATAGAATAATCCGTTGGGCAAGATGTTCTAGAATCTACTAACACCGAAACTTGCTCCCTGTCTGAATATCACGATAACATTATTTAAGATAGCTTCGGTTAGGAAGAAACATACAGATCTTTTCTGTGACATAAATCAGCTATAATTATTTACTGTTACTTAATCACATGAAACTCATGCTGCGTTAATTGCTACTGAGGATCCAATGAAATGTTACTGGATTAAAACGAATTTTGTATAATTGATTTTCATTTCAACGACGTTTTTATTTTATTTTATTGATTTTGTTGGTTGTACGTAGGTCAGTTTTAGTATTATAATTATTAGTTTTATAACTTTACATATGTTTGATAGACTTGCATACTAACTTATATTTAAAACATTTCTAAGACTTAAATCTAACATAAGGTTGAGTATGCCCTATTGGGTCCTCTATTCTGGTTCAAATTCGGAGAAGGTTTTGAGGAATATATTGTAGGGGTATCTGTTTATTATTCTGGTATGGTTTAGGTTTTTAGCGAGTCTAAAGGTTGCAAGGGATTTGCGGTAAATAATAATAAAAGTTGGTGGCTAAATATGTGATGTTCAATGACTTCTAAGTTGAGTTCTTTGTGATGCGTGATTGGTGACAAACCACGGTGCATTGGTAATGGTTCTAGAAATTGGTTCTGAATGATTTGTAATTTTTTAGATTGTTTTTTGCGGAATTTATCCAGAAGGGACAAGCATACACCAGTAGCGGTCTTAGGATGGTTTTGTATATTTCTATGATGTAAAACATTGTGCTTCTTGTTTGCGCGATATCGCAACTACAACTCAAACGTCCCGAAGTAGCTTCGTGAAATAGAAGTAGCGTTTGGCGTTTTGTATCGAATTCCACAGTTTTAATGAAATACAAGAGTGCATGTGCGTGCCTATATTAATGTTTGTGTTGTTTTAATAAACAAACTTCGGAGAGGGAGGCAGCGACCGCACCTCGCAAGCCGGCTCAATTCCAAACACGTGGGGAGACATCAGCTGCGGGCGAGGGCGGTAGCGCAGGCAGGCAGAGGAGGAGCCTCATGTGACGACACTTTCACAAAAATACGTTAACCGATTAGGAATCTACCTAACAGCAGAGGCGTACCGTCGGAAGGGACAAGGTGAAAACAACCTTCTTTCTTAGAGTGGCGATTCCGACGTGCTTTTGTCAGTGTATTTTTTTTTATTTATGCTGTGGACTTTTATAATAAACATACAATTCAAACGTAGTACAGTTGCTTCGTCCATTCTGAGGTGTAGAAAGTTACATGAAAATATTCATAGAAAAGCTTTAAAATATTGTTTCATTACAAAATTAGCTTTTAATTATCGTCAGTCTGGGGAATAAAGTAGTAACGATTTATTTTCTGTCGGGACTACAATGTAGTAATGTACAGCGTTTAACCGTTTTAAGTTTCTTGAAATACCCAGAAACGTTTTTAATAATTCTTCAAGGATATATCAGAATGACCTGGCTAATAGCAGAGCCAATCGATTTGCCTTGTCGACAGGAGTCGAATGAGTCATTGATCACCTCTGTAGGTGATTTCCCCACACGTTTCATGTGTTTACCTCCCCCCTTATTCAGGTCTTTTCGAGAATTCCCTAAGATTGTTCCGGAAAGATTAGAAAATAAAGATCAGTTCCCCTCCAGCATAGAGACGTGTCTAGCGACAGCCCCACTGCACCAAGAAATGTGAACCGAAAGATATCGAACCGTAACAAACGTACACACGGGGGTTATTATTAGTAGGATTGAAGAAAACTGCAAAGAAAATGTGTGTTGAATATCGTTTTGTTTCTATGATATGCCCAGAGACTTGAAGATTAATCCATTTGCCCACCTTGACATGAACTGAAATTGCTGGACTGTTTAAATAACCACCGAAAAGGCTCTGGACGTTCCCGGTAGATTTTGCCTTCGTATCGACGCATGGAGCGCCACAACAATAATATCAGTAATATTTATTTCGTTAAAAGAATTTCGGTTTTCATTAGGTGAACAATTGTCGGAGTATTTAATTTTACGGGACATTTAGCCAAATTTGTTTTACATGTCGCAAGTGAAACATGGCCACTGAATTTTCAGCCTCTCGAAAATACTCACGCCTCAACCACGATCGGTTCAGAGCACTGAGAATTGATGGGTATAGGTGGTTCATAGAATAAGAAATCATGCCTTTCTGTTCAACATTTTTTTTCTGATGAGTCTGCTGAGTAAACCGTAGGTATTCTTGGTCAGCCTCGTGACAGGGCGGATTGGAAAATGTAACTGTTGGTGAGACTGATTTCGTTCCGTCTTCTCAGGCTTAATTATTCATATGCCGGTATTATACTGTAAAAGATATTTGACATATATCTTTGATGAAGAACTTTGTGGAAGTTCTTTGAAATTTGACGAGAAAACTTTGACAAAGAAATTTGACGAACGTATTACATTTCGTCCAATATTTTATGTAGTTTTGCTTGCATTTAATGGATGACGCACAAATACTTGTGTTTGTGCTACTTTATGTTTTATAATAACTAATCTATATTTAATGCTGAGGAAGTAAAAGGTAAAGAGGAAACATTTGAGTGTCAGGCCCTGGAACAACGGCATGGTATTCATCCATAATCACGTCATAGATCATACATTGTGAAGCATTAGTTAAAGAACTTCGAAATGAAGAATTATTTGAGGATGGATGAGGAAACATTCAATTTTCTCAGTCGTTCTTTCTTCTTTTGCAATGGAGTCCTCATATTTGGAAGTTAAAAAAAATGATCTTCCTGAATTCGGCATTTTCCAAAACCCATATTTTCCACTTCTCGGGAAAATGTGTACTATAAGAGTCGATTCGTTTGGTTTTACTTTTGTAGTCCCAATGGTCAGTATCATATGAACATTCTAATTGCTTTCACTCTGCAATTAAAAATTTGGTTGAAGAAATACCCCTATATCGGACGCCATGTTACCAAATGTATGATAAAACGTGGAAGCTTCAGACTACATTTTACCCAAGAAATTTTATAATTTTATAAAAGAAATCTTTTATAAAATATTGCCTATTACACTGTCATATTTTCTTTTATAAAATATCTTTGACAAAGATCTTTTATGGTGTAATACCAGCCATATGAAGATTTTACGCATTGATTCAAGTGAGAGGCTTCCTTATGGGCAAAATTTAAACTGCTAGGGCAGATATATTTTCCTCCCTCGCGAGTACCCTGTAATTTGTCACTACTCTAGGGTTCTGAGATTAGTGATGATAACAGAACCACAGTCAAATTTCCTTCGCCTTTTCAAAATCATACATGTGTTGATTCATTCATCTGTAAGATTTTCAAAGGTGCAACTATCAGATAACATTTTAAACCACATCAAACTATTCCTGCTTTAATGCGGCAACGCCAGTGTCTAAATATGTATATTTTAGGATCAAGAAAATCTCCTCACTGATATTTCTTTATTGATTTCACGTAACATATTATTAGATTAAGTTTCGTTCAGTTAACATATATTATTGCTCATAGTTGACAAAAGAAAGTATTGTAGTATTTTCGAGTTAATTGTGCTAGAAATGGATGTTGTCAATTTTTCAAGTTTGTCTTGTAATTTCATGACTGATACTATACGTTTCTCTAATATCAACATACACATATGAAAAAATGCGAAATAATTTGTCTTAAAGAGGGATTATTTTGTTAATAAAAACACATTTAAACATTTTTCCACATACTTTTAAGGTAATTCCAGTTCTCTAATAATTCCAAAAGATACTTTTAAGGTAATTCCAGTTCTGCAGGAAAGATAACTGTGTCTGTTCTTGTGTGCTTTGAAAATTTGACATTATATTAAACCACGTACGCATTGATACAATTTATTCATCATGGATCTTAACCTTTCATCTCGACAATTTAAATGGTCTCACATAGTTGCGTCTTTCATCTATATGTGTAAAACATTATTCACACGAGCGCTGTAATAAAATTCCCACGTTTTCTATTAACACCATTATAATTCTGTTGATCTGCTAACCTTTACCATTTTGTCATTCGCAAAGTATCTTCTTGCACTTCAGACCATCAAAATCCAATTCTCACTCAATATCACAATCTGTCTAACTAAAACCAACTACGTCGCAGAATACGAAGAATAGCTGTGTACCCTCGCTTGCACAAAAATGGGCGATGTCCTGAGCCGAACTTTACCAGAGTTTTCCGACCCCTGCCCCGCCCTGCGGAATCGAGGCTGACCAATCCGCTTTAGCTTCATTTCAGGAGGCGGGACTATTCATCTTGAACATTACAAAATGGCGGTGATGGCGAGTTATATTATAGTAAATATTTGAATATGAATATTAAATCAACCAACAGTTTTACATAAATTTTTGTATATACATTTAATTACATAAATAAAGGCATGCAATTTCCCAGTAAAAACATATTTTAAAACTGTTATAAAACGGGTTTTTGCAAAAATAACACTGGACAACGACTATTAAGCTCCATGTCTACATTTCGTCGTTTATTATTGTAATATTTAATATAAAATGCAAATAATTTGCATTGTATGCATTGTCTAACCTAGTTATTTTATTAGTAAAATTAATAACTTAAAGAAATACGTTTTAGAGTCAGTTTCACAAACACGTCTCGAGATAGCAGCTTTCAGTTGTGAAAAACTTCATCATCAATTTCTCAGATGACCCAATTAAAATTTACTATATGGTCGCGAACATTAATATTGTAATAAAATAGTTTTGATATGTAAAATACTAAATAAACTTAAAGTATTTAAAGTTCATTTAGTCACAATGAAAGTTTTCTTCTGCAGACATTATGATTGGTAAGTGCAGCTGTAAGCAAATGAATGATTTTTGATCTTTTGTTTTGGGGATCACAATTAATTACCTCTTCAATCTAACGTTAGGTGATTGCATTTTACATGGAGTTCTTTACCGCAAATATTAAAAATCATATGTGATACCTAGTCTTTGAGGATTTTTGCGTGAGAATCAAAAACGACATATGACTCTTATATAACATTTTAATATCTTAATGTTTGCAAAGGTAGAAACACCAGCTTTCGTCTATTGTGTGAACATTGGAGGAACACACACACACACACACACACACACACACACACATACACACACACATACACACACACTCATATCAATATATTACTTACATGTAATTTATGTATGATTTCCAATCCCAAAGCAATGAAATTAATATATTTATATTATTATAGCAAATATATTTTACATTGCGATATTTTTATTTGAGAGACAGACATGCACACAAGTTTTTGTCATCAGATGTACCACCCACTTCTTCTAGATAAGCAGACCTATATACCAAACACTGTTTTTGCTAAATCCGTAAAATCACTAGAGATTCTCTGTCATAAGTGTTTCAAAATTAGTAATTATTAATAATCTTCAAATTTTCATTAAACTTCAAATCTGTGTCACGATAATCATTGAAAATGAATAGGAATCTCTTCTGTAAAATATTGTTTGCAAATAAATTTCTCTATTTTTCATACATTTTTACATTTCGCACAAAATTGCCAATTTATTTGGATATGTGTTCCACTAACATCTTCAGTAATAATGCTGCGTATTCATAATTTTTATTAGTTATTAATAAATATTATAAACAAAATAAGCAATTTTTTTTTATTTAGGAAAAATTTCATTTAAGTGTCGTATTTATAAATGAATTTAATTAAAAGTACTATATAATCTTGTCTGAATTATTAAGGTTGAATTTTAAAACTATAACTACAATATTTATTATTATTTGAAACATATTCTTTCTATAATGTTACAATGTAACGTTTTAAAATGTACTGCTTACATTGATTGATAGTTTGTGTTGTATAGTATATCTCACGCAGAGACGTTTACAAAGAAATCGTATCAACGAAATAATATAAATTTATAATTTCATTGGCGTTGAATCTGTATACTTCGTGACTGCTAATGCAGAATCAGGAAGAAGGAGAAATCACGCTGGGTTCGTAACCAAATCTTCAGGAGTCTGTTGGTTCCTTTACTTGAGTCTTGGATTCGAAAGTGATGCAGATGTTTCAACATTAACTTGAATATATTTGCATACCATGAGAGAGAAATGATGAACAATTGTCTGGAGTTTAAAAAAATCTGCCTTTGGAATACTGCATCAAGAAGTCTACTGGCTATTGTAATTACATTTTCTGTCATTCGTCGATAAACTGCCGAACACTTTCCGGTGAATTATGTTATCGCCGCTAAAGCCAGAAGATTTGGTTAAGACCCACATATGTTATTGGTGGATCAAAAATAGATTTAATTGTGGAATTGACATTATTCATTCCGGTAACATACAAGAAATAGTTACTATTTGTACTAGTTTTCTCATATAGTCCGTCAATTTTTCAGCTTATAATTCAATTTTTTACCTGATATCTTACTTTCAAACCTGTGATTTACGCTGGAAGGAATAGTTGTTTCCATTAACGATCCTTTTGATAAATGGACATTTGAAATATGTATGCAAATAGGTAATATCTGATATTTGTGATCCTAAGAGACTCCCCTCTAGAAATAATCAAATTTTCTTTGTTTTCGTACAATCTTTTCAAATAAGAACGTAACTTTGGTTTGGTTGGTATTCCAGCAAGATCTTAACAGATCTTGCCCCGCATCTGTGCCAGCACATAAAACAAGGCTTCTTCATCCGGTATCTTCCCTTCGAGTTTAAGGTAATTGTGGTGCTTGGCTTGAGTATTTTACAGTTCTAATGACCATTTTTACTGTCCATAATGTTTTTATTCCGTCAGGCATCATCCTCTATTCTTGTGCCCTTCATTGTCAAATCCATGACATTACTTACAAGATTTCCTTGGCTTTCCTCGTTTTCTTCTTTCGAAAGGATTCACTCAAAAGATAATTTTGCAGTATTCTGTCAGCATGCATTCTGCAGCATACCATTGGAGTTGTTTGGATTCATTTTCGACCACTTGTCTCTCAATCATTATTATCTGTCTAATCTCTTCGTTTAGTATTCTATCAAACAGTATACTGACAACATCGTCTCAAGAATTCATTTTCATAGCATTCAACCGAGAGTTTATTGCATCATTTTAATTCTGAGTTCCGATTCATACGTAACACAGCTCTCCACCATTGTCTTGTATTGTCTCTTGGTTTTCTTTCCGAAAATGTTTGTTCTATAAAATATTATGAAGTCTACTAATAATTGGCCTTCCTAGCTTATTTTTTAATAAAGTCAATATTATTAGAGTCCCCTGCTCTAATATTCACTCAAATATATTTTAAATTCCTTTCCCTCACACAGAGCCTACCTATTTCTGTTCTAGATCCTTATCGAGATTTCCCTACAACCATGTGTCTTGACTTTATATTATTTATTTTGAGTCTCCATTTTTATGTTTTTATTAATTTCTGGATTAAATGTACAGATACAAAAAATATTATTTTTCTACCTATTTTCAAGTATACGCTGCTCAAAAGCGGAAATGTATGAATTCAAAAGGTTTTGCAGCCGTTCTCGAAGTCTTAAACGATATCCGCAACATTTTTTAGTTATTTGGATTATGCACTAATCAAACCTTTCAACATTTTGTTTACCAGTCTTGCATGACTTATTGGGTGTCTCCTAAAATAATGTAACAAGTATTTCAACGTCAAGTTAAGGAGTAAGAACTGTTTCGATGAAATAATATTATATAAATAAAAGATCTTCATCTTCATCTTCATTACTAGTTTACCACTAGTTCATTATGAGAGAAGAAATGAATATTTTCTAGGATGAAGAGAAGACACGTGACCTGAGTCTTTATTTTGGATCCGCAGTTGCAGGATGATTTAGTAAAATAGTTTTTAGCATACTCTTGAATGAATGATTGAGAAGAATATTTAATAATGGACTTAACATTAATCAATATCATTCACAACAATGTAGCCTTTCAGAATGTTAGCAAATGGGCATGATAAACATATTTACTTCAACTAATAATCGAATATTTGTTATATAAATACATAGTTTTAAAAACAAGAATTATTTTTCAACTTCATCACTAACTTATTCCTTAAATTTATCACCGTGACGCATGTTAACAAAACACTTCACATAATACATTTCTCGTATACTTACGTATATACAAATGTATACGTAGTATAGAAAATGTTATATAATACTGCGAAAAACTGAGCATTTTTCTGCGCGAAAAATCATTTGCGTTCTGGTGACGAAGCTGAATCAAAAAAAATTGCTAAAAATTAAGAAAAAGTCCTCTAACACGCGGTGTAGCCATAATTCCAGTTTTTTTGTGGATCGTGATGCCAAAAAACCGAGGTGGAAACCAAAACATCCGTCTGTCCGTCTGATACAACTCAAGCGCCTAAACCATTGCATACGATTTTTCCAAATTGAAGAAACCCTGTCGTTTCGCCTGAGCTGAAGCTATGCGATTTTGAAAAACATTCATTAATTTTTGAGGTTAATTTCTAGCCTTCCGGACATTTTAAATTTTTTAAAGCAGCTCCAAATTGTTTCTGTAAATTTCTTGTAAGAACTGTTTACTCTATAGTAAATACGCTTATAAAGGTAGAATATGTCCAATTTTCACGGTTAACCGAATTTTGAAAATCGCTAAAAATTTTGAATATTTTGCGGCGTCTTACTACAACTACGAAATTAAAGATAAATTTTGCTTCAATGAAATGTGTTGCTTATAAATTAGATCTTTTAATAAGATAATGCGAATTTTTAAGTTTTAGTTGATTTCGCACAATATGGCGTGCAATATTTGCAATTTTAAAAATTCTATAACAAGATTTTCTAAAACGGCTCAAATTTTTTCTTTAAATTTTGGTTGGGGTAATGCCAAATGCAGCCTATCCGATGACACATAAACGAGATATTGCTCTATTCCTATTGTTTTTAAAGTACACAAATGAAATTTTTTTGAAATACCCTCTTCACGCTGTTAATATGAGCATTTGAATAGATTTGTATAGTTATTGCTTGTGAGTAGAAGTGCTTCAAATGACTTTGAGAAGTTTTTCAAAACTCAATAAGATTCCTGTAGAAAAAGAGCTATTTTGAACCGAAGTTAGAAAATGTAAAAATGTATTTTTGTGCGGCGATAGATGTCAGCTGGCAGAGAACAGCAGAACCTTATGTGGGCTGGCAGAACCTTAAAACCAGTCCACACATAGGAAATTATAAACATTTGCTACGAGAAAGTCTATCCCATTCTGTAGCACCTCTGATTCTTCATATTTGGTAGTAGCGAAGTGTAAGCATTTCTTAATTTTTAAAAGCAAAGAAAAAATTTCAGCTAGAAAACTTAGGCCAAAGTGAGACACAAATAATCAGAGATTAATTACAAAGGACGTAATACTCGTATTAGGGATTGGGAAGGAAACGAACGTACCAATGTAAAACCAAAAACGGCCTATGAACAGGAAAATATGGAGTAGTGAATGATCTGGTAAGAAGCGACCATTAATCGAAAGTACATCAAATTCTTTCACCAGTTTTGTAATGGTATCTTCTTTAAGAAAAGGAATGTTAGAACATTCTCGACATCGTTATTAAGATTTATTTTCATTGCTCCGTCAAGTAAATCCGCTGATATCATGCGGGATTTGAACACGCGTTCCTCTATTGTGAAGCCACGCACCTAAGCGGTGGCGCTACCAACACAGTCGTATCAAGCATTTCCGTGAAACTTACTCAATTAAGAATCTTACGAATTTTGTCTTCAAACTCATTTGCTTTTCCGCACTTCTGCAATTTAAAATATTAAATAAATTACCTCTAAGAGACAGTAAGAAAGCAAAGAAATCTACGCGGCACTATAAAATAGTTAATTCTACTTAAGAATGTTTCAGTTCAGTACTATATAATTTTGCGAGCAACTTCGGTTTCTAGCCTGACGTAACCCTTATATCTGCCCAAGGTGAGATTATTAGACGTGATAACGTTAGGCTAGCAGACAAGTTTCGACACGGCGAATCAGAATTCATTTTGCTGCAAGTAATTACTAGAATCTAAGAAACATTTATTGACTTCAGAAAAATCACATATCATTACATAGTTATTATCTTTTTGTTCATCTACTCACATTTATATAAAAATAAGCTCTTATTTCTCTGATGTTAGTAATGTTTTCTTAATATATAACAAATGTTACACTATTACCAAATTCATTCATTTTTGAAAACTCTCAAACGACAATCGTAAATGCATACCTTAAATTATTGAAAAGGAAGAGTATTAATTAAAATCTCACACATTGTCTTAAAAAATAAAAAGTTGCATGAACAGGCCAGGACGTAAACTCAGTGCTTCCAGTTCTTCAAACAAAGCACTGAACTACATGACGTCACTCCCCGCAGTCACTTTACAATGTTTTACATATTAGAAGGTGTTGACGGTGATACTTGTTGAGTTTTGCTAGCTGAAGACAGGGATGTTGCTTGCAACGAAGGAAACGATAAAGTACGATTTCGCATAAAATCGGTTTTGGAAACGTTTAATAAGTAAGAAAAGAAAAACGGTTTCATTGCGAGTTTTGCATTTCCAAACAATTCTTTAAATTGTAAATATTGCTTGCACTTTTGCACGAAAAATGCCATCATTTCAAAGCCTACATGATTGTTATGCAAAAAGGCAGATTATGGACAACAAATTTCATTTGAAAGACAAATCTGTTTTTTCAATTTTGTAGATTTGTAGGAAGGCCTTTAAATATTTCAAACTTTAAAATTTTCAATTCAGAGTGCTTATGAAAATTGGAACTATGTCATCCTTCTAAATCTCTTTATATTCTTACCAGAAAATTCGGAGCCATTTTTGAGAAAATTTTGAAAATCATCCCGAAAAACTACATGTAAAAATACCCCAAATTAAGATTTTTCAAAATTTCCAAGCTTCAACTAGCTGAAAAACAGGTTTCTTCAATTTGAAAGAGATCGTACGTGTAGTTTAGGCGCTAGTAGTAATCACAGACGGATGGACGGACGTTTGGATAAAACCACTTTTCGACTCCAAAACTGATAATATTACCGTTTAATCGCGAAATCGATTTTCCGCTGTATTACATAACTTTCTCTATACTGCGTATACCTTTTGAATATACTACGTATATACGTCACATACGAATATACTACTTAACTACTACGTATATTCCATTGCGTATGAAAGTAAAAACGAAATACAAGTTTTGTTTGTGCTGAGATAACGGAATTATCATAGTTCAAAATCCATCTAAACGTATTGTAGTTCCAAGGTGAGATACAAAGAAGCAGTACTGAGAATTTTCTGCATTACTGATTGTCTAAATTTCAAAGGTGAGTTTATTTTTACATAAATGATTCATATTGCAAAATATGAATGTATTTATCTAATCAGAAAAACGATGGTATGCAATCTGGGCACGACGTTGTGTAAAGCGGTGACAAATATCAAATGCGTGGGAATACACGAGCCCAGAACCCAACTGTAAAACGCATTTTCCGGAAGACTCAGTGGTCAGGCAACTGGTCATAAAATCAAGACGATGCGGGTTTGATTCCTGTCGAAGAATTACATCTTTAGTACTCAATTAATACGGTTATCAGGTCACAATATGGATATCGCGCTACTTGAACCAGATAAACATTTCCCTCATGTTTCATTTTCCCATAAAAAGTGACAGGTTGTAGTGAAGCTTTTTCAGAGTAGCGATACGGAAAAATGTATGTCAAAACGTTCACTATCTTAATTCCAAGCAGTTAGGTTAAATTCTTACTAACTAATTATAAATAAATGCACATTTGTATAAATATTTGTAATAAAGCCCAGGATCAAACTAATTACATTATAGTATAAAAAAGTTCAACAAAGATCTTATAAAAGCAATAAATAAATACGTATTTTCCATAAACATTCTTCTTTTAATTCTCAGACTTGATAAAACAGAACGCGGAACAGAAGAAAAAGGCATCGCGCAGAACTCGATCCTCAATGCCTCCGATTTAAAACCCGATTGTCAAACGATTTCAGCTACAGAAGAAGTTATTGGTCTTTCATTAATCTGCAAGCCATATGTATCTACAGATACAAAATATTTGTTCTGTAATTTCTCCATTTTTCTCTAGAGTAACATTTAAGACGTAATAGAAATCATATTCTCTAAACATATTCGTTCTCCAAGCAGTACAATTTCAGGAAATGCAATATTAGTGCAACTGATGTTTTTAACAATACATGATAATATATTTATTTATCGAACTCCGTTATCATATTTGCCGATTCATAATAAATTTAATATTTAGATTTAAAGAACGACTTTATCAAGACATTTTAGAGATCGAAATTCGCACCTCCTTGTTTCCTATATTGAGACTAAATGACAGGTGATTTGTGCATTGGATCACCTACACAAGCTTATGGCGAATAATCATTGGATATAACTAAATAATTAAAATTCCTTATTTTCTTTGTGGAAATTGGGACTGATTAGATAAGTAACTACTTAGTCTCAGTCTACCCCGCGCACTAAAGATAAGCCGTATCAAAACATTGTTTTATTTAAAAATGGAGATCATAATAAAAAATATTGATTTCTTTCACATGACCACGTCAAATCAGCGCTGTATGTTTTGATTCGCTTTTGTTTTGAAATGTGGCTCCACCTACGAAGATTTACATTAAAAATTTTAAGAAGATATAAAAGAAATAAAATTATCAATTATTACACAAACAATTAGGGATGCGTTCTGTTAGCATTTATCACAAAAAACAAACACAAAATGGTAATTTTAATGAGTTCATAGTGTCTAAGGTACTTTATTAAACGTGTAAAAGACATATTCCTTTCACTAATTAATAAAGAACGAAAAGTACCTTGTGCAAATTTTATAATGACCCACAGACTTGTTAAGGATTCTGATTATCTCTAGAACTGTTAAATATGTAAATTATAGTGATTATACAACTTGGTACAGACTTTTTCATATTATTTCTAACGATTACATAAAAATATGATAATGATATTGCAATTGAGACACTGTGTCTAGCCATCTCTTCAAATTTCGTTTCGTCACATTGCTTGGAGATACAGATACCAGCACACAATCTTAATATAATCACATTATAGTTTACAAAATCAGTTTGTTCCTCCTTGCAAGAATTTTGGAATGTCTCTCTCGTGATAGTGATTAATGTGTTCAGGCATCAGGTAAAAAAATACATATTGACAGGATTTGATCACGGCGTCATTCCTCTATCTACTACTTGTTTAATCCACGGAGCTATCACAAAAGGTACCTTACAGCACCGATGAGGGTGTTGTAGAATGAATTCTATCTTGAAATTTGTTGTTCTTATAATGTACAACATTGCTTCAGGTTACAACAAACTCACATTCTTGATAAGAATGTGGAATCATCAACGCGATACTATTCTATAGTTGATTCTAGTTAGAAATATTTCGATTCGAATGTCTTTTTTTGTGTAGGGCTCATGAAGTAGCTATCCTGCAGGCTGCTATCTTGCCCCCTCCCTTATCTTCAGGTGATCTCCACATTGCGCGATAAGACTGAACTGTAACTCGTCGTGAAACGCAGTCTGAAGCCGCAGAACCGCGTGTATTAAAGGAAGTAACTATGTGATTTTAAAACCAGTGCCACAACTAAGGAATTTCGGACAAATTTGCATTCGTTATTCATGAAAACTTGTAACCTAAACTTGAGATGATATAATGCTAACAATATTTTAATTATCTGCAAATAGTTGATTGATTTTGCTTCTTCAAGAAATTATAATGCTTATAATGTAAACAACGAAGTAGTTGCACTACAACAGCACATACTTTCTTCTCTAATGTCACTGCTCCGCAATATTATACTATTACATGAATTGGGAAAAGAGTTTCAACCAGTAAGATCTCTATTTTTCAATTTTGTAGTTTTGAAAAGTTAAATTTTTCAATTTTCAAAAATATATAGAGTTCTCGAAAATAGGACGACCAGCGCCTCCGTCCAGATATTACACAACGGAGGCTTCTGGTCGTCGTACTGATGGACGACAAACCTGGCCTTTTTACGGCCCCTAAGTCTTTTCAAAAAATTAATAGTAATTACAAAATATTGGACATATTACTACTGAAATCACACACCATAACAGAAGAAATAATATCACCTTCTGGATTCAGAACTCACGTTAGCAAGCTGACATGCCTATGACGTTAACCATTCGGCTATAGCGGTTTCTGTTCAGTTGCCACTTAGAAAGTAGTTAAATACTTAATAAAACCTATGCTAAATAGAACATAATCGTTTCAATATATTTTTTCGTTTTATACGTTAATCCTTTTTAAGTTTAAATATACTGCTTGATATAATATAATATAAAATGTATAATATAGGGGAATATTAAATATATTAATATAATATAATTATATTTTAATAGAATATAGAACTTTTCTCTATAGAAAAGAAAGTACAATATTTTACTTTTCCTCATGCGTATACAATGCCACATTGTCATAATAAAACTGGAAAGGACTTGCAATTATTCGAGGAAGAGTCTAATGTGTCTAGAAGTAGGACAGTTTTAAAGAATGCTAGTGATGCTAAAACGGCGCTTTGTTACTTTCTCACCGTATTTTCACGAAACTTATGCTGAAAATACTAAAAGTTTCAAGTGCACATGATCTTATTTAAAAATCTTATCTTTGAGAAAAAGTTTCATCAAGGGAAAATCTCAAATTTCAATATTTTACTTGTAGAATGCCCACGAAAAATCAGTTTTAAACAAACATGAGACCTGCAATATTCCTCTTAAATGCACTTCCCACTATCAACCATAAAATGTAATAAAAAAATTATGGAGCCATTTGTTTGAACATTTGAAAAATGTCCAGGGCTTATGTAAATACCCCTCCCCTAATTGAATATCGGTTTCAAATTCAAAGCGCTACAACATCAGCCAGATCGTTTGGGAGTATTGAATTTTTGGTGAAAATCGGCTGAACGGTTTAGCCGCTAGCGTTGTTCAGGACGGACGGACAGACATTTTGCAAGTCAGTCGATTTTCATATCAACCACCCACAAAACATGGATTCTGGCTACACTACGATTTAAGTTTTTCTAAATTTAGCAAAGTGGATTTATCCATTTTTTCATCCACAAGGCCAAATGTAATATACGTTTTTCTGCAGACAATTCGCCGTTTTTCGCGTAGCATTACATAACTCTCTACTCCTTAGGAAAGTGCAGTCAATATATGAAAATTTAGATTATGCATTCACGGAAAATTTGTATGCTTTCACTGCAAAGCAATTTTTAGAATTACCGGCTGTTATACAATTTTTATAACTTCATTTATGAATTAGTTATACCGAGAAGAGTAAAGTTCATGAGAAATTTGAAACAGATTAGTAATTGTAATGTTGAAAAAAATCCCAGGATATTAATAAGGTGACATTTACTACAGTATTTGCTAATAACGGTATAGTGTATTCGAATGAAGAGTGTAAAGTAAAAAGAAGAGTTCTTTTTCAGAAAGTTTTACAATAATGCAATATGAGCATAATGTAAGCATACCCTCCGAAATATTGGAATATCATTGGATTTAGAATCCCAAATAGACTGCTAGTATAATATCAATTTTGAAAAATACATTGATTAGAAGTCAGTAATGTTTTAATTTTTGCGGTACCATGCGTACACAGGTCCTTTTCCTACAACGGAGTCTAAAAATAAATACATGTTCGCAGAGTCTTTTGAGAAATATTTTTGGAGTTCGTGATTTCAAAAGCCGAATTTTCCTTCAAAAAACCCTAAATACTATTTTTACTTGATATCATTGTTTTCTGTAGTGTACTGCGCAGTCGAGAATGTAAAATATGATAAAACTCATTTAATGAAGTCTTAACTCAATATTAATTAATTATTTTCCGTCACTGTTCCTCAGCTTAAAAACCCATGGAAATATTGTAATGAAAGAACATTATTAAATTCAATTAAGTGCTCAAATTTAATAGAAATATGTTTATTTTACCAACGAAATAGAGAAAGTATGAATAAAATATGCTGTGGCTACAATGAATATCATTGCAATATTGTAGAAAATCTCTGAGAGGTAAGATATTAAGTTACCTGTCTAATAATCGAATTAGCTGACCATATACTTAGAAAATTTCATTTTTGATTAAATAAACTTCCGTTTTATAATACTATTTGCCCAGGAAATAAAGTCCTTAGGTTTATTAGGCAGCGATTATTGGCCTCCCGATTTCAAATATATGAAACTTTCTTTGACAATTGGAAGTTATTTGTTTTGTATATATTTTAATGTCTCTTTTTAACTACTAGGTCATATAACGACCACTGTGACTTTTATGTTTGGGGTTTCTGTAGGGAGAATGCATGGGGACATCACGCGAACACATCTATGTCAGGCGGAACCGCGGCCTTCGAACCCAGGAAGCTACGGCCTTGTCGTCCATTTTCCTCTTTCTCTTCTAGTAAACCTTTGACATCATATATCCAACATCAAATACATCGAAGATATCGCTTAATTCTCCATCATTTGAATTACGTTTTTTTCCTGTGTTCCTGGCCACGTCTGGGGATAAGTGGAAATGAAACCTCTGACTGGTGCAGTAAGTTGGCCTCGAGGAAGCCAGAAAGACATCTTTATGGTAATATCTACTCTTACTACCAAGATTTTATCAACGTTGAATTTTGAGTGCAAGCAGGTGGCAGAACTCTTTCAAACTCACAAGGATCATAAGGCCTTGTCGTGGTCATCCGTGGCTCTAAGCCCGGAGGCAAGAATTATTGTACCTTCAGTTCGGGCACTGCCACTTCTCGCACGGACATCGTGCAGTTACCCACCTATCCCCCAGAAATGAAGAACAGACCTTACTGTTAAGCATGCTCCTGTGCACTGCGATAATGAAAGAGAGCCGAAGAAGGCATAATTTGTCGACTATAGAAGAGATGCTGGCTACTGTCCTCCACCAAACTCTTTAAACTTTCTTAGCTATGGATTTATAAATCTAATACGCGTGAAGGGGATGATTTTTAACATGCCTTTTATAACCTAATTTCAGTTTTTGATGCAACACTGTCTTTGTCATTTATTTCATTTAAATTAGTCATATTTACTGTTTTACTCTTTTAATCTTTTGTAATTAATAAAAAAATATTGCAACGGCTTTATACTAATTTTCAAAATTTTGAATAATATTGAACTATGTAATTGACAAGATATTTGAGCACAATACACGATTCTTTTATATTTATTAAGAAGGTATGAGTTTCATTTCGTGAAATAATACATTTGTAGTTTAGTTTTCAGATTTGAGAACTTATGATCTCATTGAATCTCTTGTGTTTTTCCGTGTTGATCTAAGAGCCAAATGTATTTTCAGGTTCGATATGCATTCAGAGTAATTGGGATCTTATAGACACAAAATTTTTGTCATGCGTATATCTTACAATGGCTAAAATTGTTTCACATTAATCATTACAAAACAAAGGACGGTGTTTCCTGTGAATAAAAACCGTTTCTTACTTCAATATCGATAACCGTGTCAAGGTTTCCAGATGTTTGAATTGCGAGAGAGCTTCTTGAATCGAACTAAACCTCCGAAACTGTTTCTGAAGTCATACAAGCTAACATAAATTGGAAAGATAATGCGATTCCAGGAAACACTGTGTTTCCGCTTAAATATTTTAATTGGAAAAGTGTCGGAATTGAAATTTTTTAACTAAATACTCAATCTCTTTAAAGTTTATTCAAACAAGTTTTTGTTTCTTTCTTAACGCTCGTTTAAGAAAATTACGTGATTCGTAACATTTTAAGGTTTTCAAATTTATTCTTTTTTACTGCATGGTTATTCAAAAATATTTGAAAATATTTAACTTCAGTGTAGATTTCCACAAGTCAAAATTAAAATTTGCTGTTTATATTATTAGCTATTTATTAAAGATATCAATTGTACAATTTTTGCTATTAATATGTAATGTGATATGTTGAAAATAATTGTTATATTAGCGCCTATTCAGGCCATATCAGATTTGTACTGTGCCTGTATATTACCTTACGTAAATAAATAAATAAAAATATCATGGGAAGAATGAATATAATCTTCATAGCAGTGTAACAGAAAAATAGCAACTTTTGAAGAAAATATATGAAGAATAAGACAATTATATTTCCGAAATATTTCTAATAGAGAGGTTCCTAGTTCCTTTTCACCGATTATCACTATAAATTGCATGTTTACAAATAGTCTAAACAATATTAACAATAGCAATTTGCAATGATAATCTACTTGGGACACCAGCAGTGATTTTTAATTGATAACAGAAATCTTGTTTGCATACACCTGCTCATATAGAAAAATAGGCGATTACATTTTCATAATGCGTAATAAAATGTGTGTATTGCATTCTTAATAAGGCGTAATAATGTCGAAATACATTTTTAATGCGTGAACATGAATTTCAATTTTGCTTGATAGGAAATGTGTATATTATATAAATGCATTATATTGTGTTTCCCAAAAATTATTATGTAATAGTTTCATGTTCCTTGCTTTAGAACCATTAGCATTTTAAAATAGTTTGTAAAACAAGCTTTCAATACTATTAATTTAATCACTTGCAAATTTCTCACAATATTAGATACCATAAATTAGACTTCATTTTCATAGTAAAGAACTCGAAAAAAATGTCACAGGCCCCTTCCTGTGACCCGCTGCCCCTTGGTTCGTCAGCGTCCACGGGGTTCAGCCAACGTCCAGTGCAATTGGCGGAGGATCCTCGCGCCCGCGCGCACCAATCCGTTTTGTTTCTGTGCCTCCCTGTTACCCCCCTCTTACTTCCTCTCACCCTCCTCTCCTGTTACCCCTGCTCACGTTAGAGAGGCAGCGTCCGACCTGAGAAATTGCTCCGCCCTTTGAGATAACTAGGAGAAAATCTTCGAGGGAGGAAGGGGACGTGTCTGAAACTTGGAGAAAAAGCCAATGAAAAGAGCGGATACGCCCGACGCCAGGATTGGTCGGTCCATCGATGGTTGTCCAAGCTGTGGAAAAGCCAGATTTGGCCGCACAAGGCATCGCCCATATTCTGTGAGAGTGGGTATACATTCATAAAATGCTACATTCACAAGCTGAACAGAGTTAATAGAAAACAATTACTATTGTGCACCAGACAGTTATATTGTAGGATCTATATAGCGATGTTTGTGCAGCATCCGAATCTCCGCAATATAAGTCGTTTCTTTCAATTAGCAAACCCGTCCTGCACACTTGCCGCGCGCATTCACTGCCGTCGCGTACAAAGAGTTTTTGCTGGCGAGCCCTCAGCAGTGTTCGCGTCGCCTCCACCGCCCCACCATTCTCCACGACTCGTAGGTCGGCGCTGGATCCCACGCTCCAGCAGAGGAGAAACGCCGTTACCTCCCGGGATATAATAAGTAATACACTCAATTGATTGATTGATTGATTGATTGATTTTTTCGTGTTTCCGGGCGTGTCAACAGTTTTGCTCATTAGTACCGTTAGTGTAGAACATGTTTTTTCTCGAGAGATGGCGGTGATCTTCCCCCGCTAGATTGCGAGATCCGGCGCCGACCTACCGTCGGCTAGATGGGTATCCCCCTAACCAGGACTCTCCCACCAGCGGGGCACCGCCCCAGCCGGGACAAGCTCAAAACTCCCAACCGGTCTCGCGGAATAGGTGGTAGTGTAGTGCATGTGTGTGTGTAAGGGGAGAGGATAGGACAAGGAAGAGGAAGGTCAGATCGCGCGGGGTCCGTGGCCCGTTTGTTAGGGTACTGCTTCGGCATTCATCTGGTATTGATCGGAGAAACCACGGAAAACTACCGGTCAGAGCGGGCCCGGGCGCCAGAATTCTCCTCCAGACAGAGACTGAATTCGACCTAGCTGAAAAGCTAGTGTCGAAAATCCTGCCGCCGTCAGGACTCGAACCTAGGACCTCCCGTTCAGAGGCGCTGCAGTGACATCAGTTTAATACACTCAAGGACTAATGACCATAACAGTTGACGCGCCCGGTAACAAAATTGTCAGTAAACTCACCCCCCCCCATCGGAATAACAACCAACTACCGCCTTTAACACCCATCTCGCTCCACCATCAGCATCGCCTCCACCCCGTTAACACACTGCCGTGCCATAGACTCCGTCATCACCATGGCCTTCATCATTACCGACACTCTCACCGCCCCCGCCACCATCACCACGCCCTCACCACATCCCTTTTCCGCCAACCTTTCCACCCCCAAAACCCCGACCCCTCACTGAACCCCATCTCCCACCCCTCACTGCTACCCCCCAGGGCGCCGAGACCCAAACCGCGCCCCCGTCACCCCGCCCCCGCACCACGCCCCTCGTCACCGGAGACCCTCACCCCACTGCCACCCCCACTGACAACGTCACCTCCCCACCCCACCGCTACCAGCCGCGACTCTGCCACGAGCATCACCATGACCCCACCGCCCCCGCCACCCCCAACTTTCCCCGGCCATCGCCCTGGTCATGGCCATCTCATCCCCACTACGATCCCCCCACTGCGAACGTCATCTCCCCACCCGCGCCGCCGCCACGAGCATCATCATCCCACCGCCCCGCCCCATCACCGCCCCCCATCGCCCCCCCGCCCCAATCATCTCATTCCCACCACGATCCCATTGCGAACGCCATTTCCCCCCCCTCACTGTTACCACCGACGCCGCCGCCACGACCATCCCCATCACCCCACCGCCCCTCGCCCCCATCACCATGCCCCTCATCGCCACCGTCTCCGCCATGACCATCTCATCCCCAGTAAACGATCCCCACTGAACGCCATCTCCCCCCCTCACTGCTCCCACCGCCGCTCCCACAAAAGACCCACCCCCTCACCCCCCACCACCACGGGCCCCTCCCCCCCTGCCATCCGTATCCTTTCCATCACCTCACCACCTCACGCTGTCCCACCCCCCCTTTTCCAGCCCTCTTGTTCTTCCGGTCTGTTCACCAGGCCCGGGGGGGCCGGGCCCGTCATTTCAGGCATCGCGGGGGAAAAGGCTTTTTGCCGGGCGGACGAGCGGGCGCCGCCCCCGAACTGGCGACTGGGGAAACCCCGCGCCGGGCCGCGCGGGGGGAGGGCCCCCCGGGAGGCGCAAAGAGCCCCCGCCGAGAGCCCCAAGAAGAGCAAGGAGAAAACCGCACGGGGGTTTCCTGCCAACAAATGCCCTCCCCCCAAATAAGTTGCTCTTTTTTTGCGCGGGGGGGAAAGCCCGGGGAAACCCCCCCAGTCCACTTCGGGTTTTTTCCATTAGACCTCCTTTGCTGTTTTTGTTTCCCAAACTTTCTCCCGTTTAAACCCTCCCCTTTTATCCGGATTTTTCATCTGAGCAGTACTTCATCCATGTTTAGTACTTAAAATTTAAGAAGTTTTTCCATTTAAAGGTTTTCAGACCCCCAAAAAAATGGGGGATTTAGGTTTTTTTAAAGGACGCTTCCACTGATTCTTTTTAGAAATATTTTTTCAAATGAAACAAAATTTTAAAATTGAAAGGGGTTTAAATTAAATATAGTTTTAAATTATTTTTTCAAATTTACTTTTTTTTAAAAAAATTTTTTAAAATGGCTTTTTTAAGACCCAGATTCCCCCCCCAAACAAAACATTTACCTTTTGTTTTTTCCAAATTTTAATGTCTGACTTCTTTTTTTACGGATTTTCCCCTAATTTAAACCCAATTACTAGACTCCCGTCCTTTTTATATTTTCCCTAAAAATTTTTTGAAAAGTTTTTAACCATTTTAAGGTAAAATTTGTTTATGAAAATTCAATGAAAGGATATGGGGGCATGAACCTTTTTTTTAATCCCTTTCTCGGGGCAAAAAGAACAATGAAATTTGGGAACCACCCCCAAATGTATGAGTATTTGAAAAGGGATGTTTTTGGGAACTTAGAATATTAAAAAATTGATAAGCAAAGTTTGTTTTTTCTCATCTAAAAATTAAAAATTTTGTCACCACTTAAGTTTGTACCCCCTTTTTGCAAAAAAATGGGGAGGCCCCTTAAACCCTTCCCAATTTTCTGACTCTGCCCCCCTGGGGACGGGGCTGACCAACCGCTTAGTTTCTTTTCGGGGAGGGGGCCCATTCATCTAAAAACATTACAAAGGGCGGGGAGGGGAGTTATATTATAGTAAATATTTGAATATAAAAAATCAACCAACATTTTTAAATACATTTTTTTATACATTTAATTACATAAAAAGGCATGCTTTTGGGGGAAAACATTTTTAAAACTGTTATAAAGGGGTTTCCAAAAAAATAACACGGGACAAAGAGTATTGCTCCATGTCTACTTTTGTCTTTTATTATTGTAAATTTAATATAAAGGGGAAAAATTTGCATTGTATGAATTTTAAACCCTTGTTATTTTATTAGAAAATTAATAACATAAAGAAATAGTTTTAGAGTCATTTTTAAAAACAGTCTCTGAGATAGAGTTTAAAATTTTTAAATACTTAAAAACAATTTCAGATGACCCAATTAAAAATCCCATATGGTCAGGGGAACACACATTGTAAAAAAATATTTTGTTAAAAAAACAAAAAAAATTAAAGTTTTTGTGTTTTTTAGTCACAAAATTTTTCTACCAGACTTTATGATTGGTAAGTAAATTTGTGGGAAAATGAATGTTTTTTGATCTTTTTTTTGGGACTAAAAATTCCCTCTTCAACAATTAGTGTTTACTTATATGGAGTTTTTTACTGAAAATTTAAAATCATATGTGAAAATTTTTGGTTTTTGAGGATTTTGCGTGAGAACAAAAACAAATATGACTCATATAACTTTTTAATATTAATGTTTGAAAAGGTAAAAACACTTTTTTCAAGGAATACTGGGGAAAAACACACACAAAATACACCCATACACAAACCTTTAAAATTATATTACTTATTTTAATTTTATTTTGGTTTTCCAACGTAAATAAAATTTAAATATTTTAATTTTTGAAGGTATTTTTTTACATTTCAATTTTTATTGGAGAGGGAAAAATGAACAAACTAGAAGTCATCGGAATGTTAACCTACTTCTTCTAGAAAACAGATTTTTATAAAACACTTTTTTAATCCTTTAAAGAATCACTGAATTCTCCTGTCATAAATTTTTTTAAATTGTAATTGAAAATGTTTAAAATTTTTGTAAAACTGAATTTTAAATAGAAATTTAAAAATGAATGGGATTTCTTCTAAAAAAAGGGAAAATAATTTGTCCTTAAAATTTTTTACTCACAAAAAATTACCATTAAAATTTCCAACGCATCTTAAAAATTTAATTATATTTATTTTTTTAATAAATTGTTAATAAATAAAAACAAATAACTTAATTTTTTTTTAGGGAAAATTTTTACTGGTTAAAAATATTTAAAAAGTAATTTAAAAATTATAAAAAGAATTAATAAATTTTAAAACTATAAAAAAATTTTTATTGTTGAAACGAAATTGCTATTTAAAATTAAAAATGTAACTTTTTAAAAAAATTGCCCATTGATTATAGTTTTTGTATATGTATATTCACGCGGGAACGATTTAAAAAAAAAAACCCAAATAAAAAAAAAAATTTAAAATTTATTTTTTTTGCCCACACTGGGAATTATTTTAAGGGGAAAGGGGGAAGAAGGAAAAAATTTTATCCAAGGTTCGAACCCAAATCTTCAGGGTCACCAATTTTTTCCCTTTATTTAAACTTAGGTTTCCAGTGATACGATATTTAACAAATTTGAGAATACATGTTGCAAAATAGAGAGAAAATGAAAAAATTTTCGATTTTTAAAAATCTCCCTTTGGGAATACTGAACGGGCCTACTGTATTGTAATTACTTTTTCTGTCTTTCGTCGAAAAACCTTGAACATTTTCCCGGGTGAATATATCGCAAAAAGGGAAAGTTTTAGGTTAAAGACCCATATTTTTTGGGTGGATCAAAAATAGTTTTTAATTGGGGGAATTGACTTTATTCATTAAAAACATAAAGAAATGAATTCTTATTTGTTTTTTTCCCATTTAATCCTGTAAATTTTGAAAAAATTTTCATCTTTTTTTTAACCTAAATATTATTTGACCTTAATTGGAAAAATTTTTTCCTTTTGGGATTGGGGAAAATTTGGCCCAAAAAAATACAAAAAATTAAAGAAATTTGGTATTTGGTTTTTCCGGATTTTAAATTAAATTTTTTAAAAAAGTGTTTAGATGGAAGTTGGCATTTTTTTGGTAAAAAAACCCCCATTTTTAAACTTTAAAGATTTTTGGCCGGGTTTTTATTTGAGAAACCCATTCACCCCCTTTTTTGAAAATGATGGGGAACTTAAAAGTTTTGGCCCGCCCAAAACCCCAAAAATCCCAATTTTCCTCACCGTTTTTACCTTTTCACCGTCCCAATCCCAATTTTCCCAACAACCAAAAAAATCCCAAAACATTCCCGCCCAAAGTTTAACGAGTACACACCAACCTTTCATCCAACATTCCCCACCTTTTTCAACCCTTTTCCAAAAAAAAATTTAATAAACCAAACCCATTTTTTCCACCCCCAAAGTCAAAAAAATTTAAACCCCAAAAACCCCCCCAATAAAATTTCCTTCTAAATTAAAACCTTTTTTTCAACCCAATCTTTTCAAACCTTTTCCCAATTTTTTAAGAGGAAAATTTTTATTTTTTTAAGAAAAAGGAAAAAACTAAATTTTAAGGTGATTTTTTTTAAAAGAGCTTAAAATAAATTTAAAAGGGGTTTTGAGATTTAAAGGGCAAAAAGGTATTCCCCAAAATTTTTTAAACATTTGTTTTCCCCAAAGTTTTTTTTTTAAGGGATTTATTGGTGCCCAAAAAAAAAGGGTTTTAATTTTGGGAGGGTAAAGCCTTTCATGAATACTTTAAAAATAAAGATTTTCATTTATCTTTATCCCAAATTTTTCATTCGAAGAGAGAAAGGGAATTTTTCAGGATGAAGGGGGGCCCCCCTGGTTTTTATTTTGACCCCTTTGATTTTTGAAATAGATACTTTTTTAAAATGAGGGAAAGAAAAAATGGACACTTTAATCAAAAATTCAAAAAAAAATTTCTGAATGTTAGCAATGGAATGAAAAACTTTTTAATTTCAACTTAAAAAATATTTATTAAAGGAAAAAATGGAAACCCAAAGAATTTTTGACTTCATCCCCAATTTATTTTTTAAAATTTTTTCATGGGACGTAAAAATTCCCATATTATTTTTCGAAACTTAATTATAAATAATATAGAGATAGAGAAGGGTTTATAATGTCCAAAAAAATTCCCATTTTCGGGGAAAAAATTTAATTTGCGAAATTAGGACAAAAAATGAATCAAAAAATTAAAAGAAAAAAAGCCCTCAACACGGGGTGGTCAAAACCCACCCGGGACCCGTGATAAAACCACTGGAAAAACCCCGTCTGTCCCCCAAAAAATAGGTAAAACCAGGGCATACGTTTTTTTCCCAAAATTAAAAAAACCTGTTTTTTCCGCCTGATTGTTACGATTTGAAAACTTTCTTTAATTTTTTGGGGACTTTTTTACCCTTTCCCTGACTTTTTAAATTTTTTAAAAAAATTTTCCCAAATTTTATTTTTTAAATTTTTGAAAGGGACTGTTTACTCATAGTAAAATCCCTTTTTGGGGAATAGGTCCATTTTCTTAATCTAATTTTAAAAATTTAAAAATTTTGAATATTTTGAGTCTTATTTCAAACTAAAAAATTAAAGATAAAATTTTTGTTTAAATTTGGTTTTTTTGTTTAAAATTTAACTTTTTTTGGCCATGAATTTTTTAAAAAGTTTAGTTGTTTTCAATATATGTGAATAGGAAAATTTAAAATTTAATAAAAATGTTTTTCAAAAATTAAAATTTTTTCAAATTTTTGGGTTGGGAAATTTTAAATGAAACCACCCGATGACATAAACGATATTTGCTTCTATTTTTTTTTTAAAATTACACAAATGAAATTTTTTTAAAATACCCCCACGTTTTTGTTAGTTTTGGTGGTTTTATTTAACTTGGAAAAGGGGTTTTTAATGATTTTAGGGAAGTTTTTCAAAATCAAGATGCCCCAGAAAAGAGCTTTTTTAAAACCGGGTTGAAAAAATTTAAAAAAATGTAAAAAAGGGGATAGTTTAAACTTAAAAGAGAAAAAAGAACCCATGTGAGCTGGCAAAACCCAAAACCCATTTCCAAAAAGGAAATTATAAATTTTTACATGAAAAGTCGGGTCCACCCTGTAGCCCCCTCTTTCTTCTATTTTGCGGGAAAAGGGTTCCTTTTTAATTTTAAAAAACAAAGAAAAATTTCAGCTATAAAATTTCACAAAGAACGGGAGACAAAAAATAAAATTTAAATTAAAAAGGAGGATTTTTATTGGGGTTTGGGAAAGGGAAAAACGAAATTAAAAAAAAAACCCCCCATAAAAGGGAAAAATATGGAGAGGAATGATCGGGTACAGCCCGTAATCAAAAGTACCCAAATTTTTCCCGCAGTTTTAAGGTTTTATCTTGAAAAAAAAAGGGAAATTTTGAAAACTGACATCTTATTGGGAATTTATTTTCTTTTTTTTGTAAATAAAAACGCTGATATCGTAGGAGAACATTTTCCTCATTGTGAATTACGCCCCAAGGATTAATCCCAAACACAGATACGTGCCGGGGAACGCCACAAAACCCCCCCTAAATTTTGTTTCAAACCCATTGTTTTTCCCGCATTTTGAATTTAAAATATTAAAAAAATTACTTAGAGAAATAAAAACAAAAAAACAGGGCACTATAAAAATTAATTTTTACTAAGAATGTTTTATTAGTTTTAAAATTTTGAGGGCTTCTCCTAGCCCACGCTCAACCTCATTTTCCCATTAGATTATTGACGGGGAAATTTTGGGGCCAGGAAAATTTTACACCCCGGGGGAATTTGGAATTCATTTTTTGAAAGTAATTATTTAGAATCTAAGAAAATTTTGACCCCCCAAAAAAAATTTCACCTATCATTACGCAGAATATCTTTTGTTCATCTACTCACATTTATAAAAAAATAAACTTTATTTTCTGTTATTTAATGTTTCTATTAAAAATGCACATCTTTAACATTCTTTTTTAAAAACTTCTCAAACGACAATAAAAATGCAACCAAATTATTAAAAAGGGAAAAGTAAATTAAAAATTTCCACTTTGTCAAAAAAAAAAAGGGAAGAATGGGCCAGACGTGGAACTCGAGTTTTCCAGTTCTAAACAAACCCCTGAATAAAATGACGTCACCCTGCAGTCATTTTTATAAATTTTTTTAATATTAGATGTTTTTATGATACTTGTTGAGTTTTGCAAATGAAGACGGGAATTTGTTGAAAAAAAGAACAGTAAAAGAGATTTGCAAATAAATTTAAAACTTTAATAGTAAGAAAAAAAAACCCGGCCCTTTAATTTTTGAAAAACTATTAAATTAAATATTTTCCTTGAATGAAAATCAATTTTTAAGAAATACATGATTGTTATGAAGAAGAATTAGGGACAAAAAATTTTAATTTTAAAAGAAAAATTGTTTTAAATTGGGGGAAGGTAAAAGATTCCCAAATTTTCAAATTTTTTAAAAATTTTCAAAAAATTCAGAGAACCATGAAAATTAAAAGGTCATTTTTAAGGGATTTATTTATTTTTTATTTAAAAAATTTGATTTTTTTTTTGAAAAAAAATTTTAAAAATGTCCAAAAGGTTAAATGTAAATTTAAAATTTCAAAGTTTTTTCCCAAAATTTAACCCTTAACCCACGCCAAAAAAACGGGGTTTTCTTCTTTTGGAAAGGATCGGGGTGGTTTAGGGGGGTAAACCAGAGGTTTGGTTTGGAGGTTTTGGGAAAAACCCAAACGCTCCAAAACGTAAGGTTTAATCAAAAAATGTTTTTCCCCCAAATATAATTTTTTATACTACGTAAAAGATGAATATCCCAGATAAAAATTACAAAAGTAAAATTTAATAAATTTTGGGAAAAAGAAAGGGGAAAAATTTTGTTTTTTTTGTGTTAAATAACGAATTATCATAGTTAAAAACCATCAGATGTTACAGCATTTCCCAAACGTGAAAAAAAACAGTACTGAGAATTGCACATTGTTTCGCCTTTCAAGGTGATTTTATTTCAAAATGTTTCATATTGAAAAGAAGGGTATTTATCAACCAAAAAAAACGAGTAATTTGTCACACCCAACGGGGAAAAAGTCACAACTTGATATAAATTATTTTAAAGGTCCAAACCTTCCCCTATTGACTTCAAATGATGACAGGGTTACAAATAGAAAAATGGGGGTGGGGAATATAATGGCCCAAAACCCAAAATGAAAAACGCTTTTTTCCCGGAAGCCGTATTGGCAACTGGTAAAATCGAACGATGGGTTTGACTGTCCAAAGGGGAATTACTTTAGAAACCAAAAAGGTTATCAGGTCATTTGGATATCACAACAAGGGATAACATTTCAATTTCATTTAAAGTGATAGAGTTGGGGAAAAAATTTTTTTAAAGGGAATGCAAATGAAAGCAAAAAGTTCATCATTTTAAATCCGGGGTTAAAAGAAAATTTACCCAAATATACAAATACACATTTGTAAAAAATTTTTGAAAAAGGGATAAACTAATTACAATTATAAAAAGGTTCAGAAACTTATAAAATAAATAAAAAAGTTTTCCAAATTTTTTATCTTTTAATTCTCAGATTTTGGGGTAAAACAGAACGGGGAACAGAAGAAAAGGAAATCGCAGAACCTGATCCTCAATACCTGTTTTAAAAACCTTGTCAAAATTTCAGCTACAGAGGGGTTATTTTTGGGTAACTGAAAGTCTTAATGACAAATTTGAACATTTTTCCCTTTCTTAATTTCTGAGAGTAACATTTAAAAGACGAAATAGAAATCATATTTCTAAAACATTTTCGTTCTCAAGCAGAAAATTTTCTGGAAATGAAATATTAGGGCAACTATTTTTTAAAATAATGATAATAATTTTTTTATTTAATTTTTTTATATTTATGAATTTTTTAATAAATTTTTAAATTTTGATTTAAAGAAGACTTTATCCCAGACATTTGAGATCCGAAATTGCACCTTTCCCCTTTTTTTCCAATTGAGACTAAAACAGGGTTTTTTAAATTTACCCCCACAAATGGGGAAAAACATTGATAAACCCAAAAATTAAAAATTTCCTTTTTTTCTTTTTGAAAATTGGGGGAAATGAAAAGCTTACCATTTTGTCTCAGTCTACCCGCACCAAAAATAAGCCGTAATTAAAAAATTGTTTATTTAAAAAGGAGATAATTAAAACAAAAAATTGGGTTTCTTCCCCAAAGACCAGTCAACCGTACTTTATTATGTTTTGAGTTCATAATTTAAACCCAACCACCCAAAAACTTACATTAAAAAATTTTTAAAAAGACCCTAAAAAAAATAAAAATTTTCAATTTTACAAACAATTAAAAACGTTCTGTTAATTTATCCAAAAAAAAACAAAATGGTAATTTTCAGGGTTTTGTAAAGTTTTAAGGGAAATTTTGAAATGTTAAAAAAATATTCCTTTTTAACAATAAAAAAAACAAGAAATTACTCATTGGAAAATTTTATAATAAACCCAAGACTTTTTAAGGATTTGATTATCCCAGAACTCAGTAAATTAATAGTGGGTTATAAACCCGGTTTTTACTTTTTCAATTATTTCAACGATTTAAAAAATAAATGATAATTAACGAGACACTGTTATTTTTTTATCCTTTCCCAAAATTTTGTTTTGTCAATTGTTAAAAAAAGATACCAACACAATCTTTAAAATAATCACATTATCGTTTACAAAAAAAAGTTTTTTCCTCCCTTTGGGAATTTTAATGTTCTTCGGGTGGGTAGTGATTAAGTGTTCCAGGATCAGGTAAAAAAAATTTTTCGGCAGGATTTGATCTGGGGTCCCTTCCTTTTATCTACCAGTTTAATCCAAAAGGGGGCTATTAAATAAAATTTTTCCCCCAACTGATGAGGGGGGTTGTAGAAGAATTCCCCCTTTTGAATGGTTTTTCCTTTATGGAAAAATTTACTTGGGTTTTAAAACCTTCTTGATAAGGGAAAGGGAAACACTGGGTACTATTTATGTTTATTTTTAGTTAAAAATTTGATTTGAATGTCTTTTTTTAGGTCATAAGAGCTTCATCCTGGGAACCATCTTTTCCCTCCCATATCTTCCAAGGGGATTCCCTTTCGCGATAAGACTGAATTTTAAATTTGTCGAAAACCAATTTTAGCCAGAACCTGGATTTTAAAAGTAACTATGGGTTTTTAAAAACCCAATTTAAAAACCCAAGAGGGAAATTTTACAAAATTTTCATTCGTTATTCAGAAAACTTCAAACCCAAATTTTGAAAAGATATAAATTTAATAAATTTTAAATTTAAATAGTTGATTTGATTGTTTTTAAAAAAATTTTAATTTTTATAATAAATAACAAGTAGTTAAAATTAAAACAGGGACATACTTTCTTTTTAATGTCACTGCCCGCAATATTATACTATTACAAGGGAAATTGGGGAAAAAAGCAAAAAGTAAGATTCATTTTACCTTTTTGTTTTGTTAACTTTTTTACCTTCAAAAATATAATTCGAAATAGGAAAGACCAGCGCCTGGTCGATAGTAAGAACGGAGGCTTTTCATCGACTGATGGACGACAAACCTACCCCTTTTCGGCCCCCCCAAGTCTTTTTAAAAAATTTAAAAAATTTTAAAAAAATTATTTTTAAATTCGAAATACACCCCAACAAAAAAAAAATCAATTTTTGGGTTCGAACTTCAACGTCAAAAAGCTGAGAGCACCTATGATTTCAACCATTTTCCAAAAATTTTCTCAGTTGCCCCTTAGAAAAATATTAAATATAAAAAACCCATGCTAAAAAGAACAAATCGTTTCAAAAATTTTTTTGTTTTCAGAGGTCAAAACCTTTTTAAATTTAAATATACGTATATAAAATATTAAATAAAAAGTTTAAAATATAATATTAAATATATTAATATAATATAATTATTTTTAAAGAATCAACTTTTCATAGAAAAAAAAAAAATTTTTCCTTCCCCATGGTACTTCATACCAATTTTTTCATAATAAAACTGGGGGACTTGTAATTTTTCAAAAGAGCCTAATGTCTAGAAGAGGACAATTTTTAAAAAAATAGTGATGCTAAAAAGGTAATTTTCACCCATTTTTCGAAAATTTTTGTTTAAAATACCAAAATTTGAAATTCACAGACCCATTTAAAAATCTTTTCTTAAGGGAAAAATTTCATCAAGGGAAAAACCACCCCAATTTTAATTTTAGAAATATTAAGAAAAAACAGTTTTAAGAAGATTTTACACCCGAATTTTTTAAATGCATTTTACCATCCAAAAAAAATGTAATAAAAAAAATGGAGATTTGTTTAACATTTGAAAATGTCCCAGGGGGGTTAAAACCTTTCCCCCTAATTGAATATTTTCAAATTCAAGGGCCAAATCAGCCGAAAGATTTGGGGGTACCACTTTTGGGGAAAATCTTTTAAAGGGAAGGGAAGAATTGAAGGGGCGGGCGACATTTTACCGTCAGTCGATTTTCGTTTTCAACCCCACAAAAAATGGATTCTTGGGGACACTACGATTTGGGGGATTTTTTCAAAATTTTGCAAGGGATTTATTTTTTTTTGCTTTTTTTCCCTAAATGGGTTTTTTAGACACTCCTTATGGGAGAAACGAAACTTTATTTTAAAAAAAAAAACAAAATGGGAAAATTTTTATTTTGTGTTTTACGGAAAATTTTATGTTATCAAAATTTTTCAAAATTTTAAAAAAATTTTTCCCAAATTTTTTAAATTTTATTTTTAGAATTAGTTATACTGAGAAGAAGAAAAGAGTTCAAGAGAAAAGAAATATTTAAAAATTTTAAAGTTTAAAATCCCAGAGAATTAATTAAAAAGGGGACATTTAATGGGATTTTTAAAAAATAGGTATTGAAAAGAAGAGGAAAAGAAAAAAGTTTTTTTTCGAAAATTTCCCCAAAATATACAAAAGTAAAAACCCCCCAGAAAAATTAAATATCATTGGGTTCAGAATCCAATGAACTTCTGTATAATATCACTTTGAAAAGAATATATTTAGAAAATCAATGTTTTAAATTTTTTTTGGGGACCCTGGAAAAAAGGCCTTTTTTCCCCCCCAAAGAGTCTAAAATAAAATAATTTTAGAGTCTTAAATATTTTTGGGTTTTGGGTTTCAAAAGTAATTTTCCCTTTAAAAACCCCACCATTTTTTTCTTGATATCATTTTTTGTAATGCTCCTTAGGGAAAGAAAAAATATAAAATATTTTAAAGAAGTCTTAAATTTTAAAATTAGGCCAATTATTTTCCGTCACTGTTTCAGCTTAAAAACTATTTTTAAAAATTGTAATGAAAGAATAATTTAAAAAATGGGAATTTGTTTAATAAATAGATTTTACCCAAAGAAATAGAGGTGAATAAATATCATAAAAAATGGGAAAAATTCAATATTGTAGGGGAAATTTGAGAGATGAAAATTTTTTAAAATAACCAATTAGCGGGCTATATATGAAAAATTTTTTTTGATTATTTAAATTTCCCTTTTATAATACTTTTTTTCCAGGGAAAAAATCCTTAGGTTTTAAACAATTGGGAAAGTCCAAAAAATGGAAAATTTTTTTTGACAATTGGTTGTTGTTTTTGTTTTATTTTTTAAAGATTTTTAACTACTAGGTTTCGACCATTGGGGTTTTTTTGTTTTGGGGTTTTCAGGGGGGAATACGGGCAATCAGAACACATCATGTCCGAAGGGGGAAATCCCGGTCCTTTTGAACCCAGGAATAAAAGGCCTTTTCGTCCATTTTCTTTTCCCAAATAAACCCATCGTAATTCCAAAACAAATACATCAAAAATACTTTAAAATTTTCCAAACCTTTGAATTTTTGTTTTTCCCGGGCCCTGGCCCCTGGGGGTAAAATGAAAACCCCGGGTTTGGGAGTGGTTTCCCGAGGGCCCGGGAAAAACATCTTTTGGTGGCCTACCTTTCTACAAGATTTTATCCATTTGCATTTGAGGCAAAAGGAAAGGGGGAATTTTTTAAACTCATAAGGATCAAAGACTTTTTCGTTTTGGTTTCCCTTTTAAGCCCGAGGCAAGAGTTGTTATTCACCTTCTGACTGGGGACTGCCAATTTTTCGCACGGAACCCGCAGGACCCACCCCATCCCCCCCGAAATGGAAAAAAGACCCTTTCTGTAAAGCATGCTCCCCGTGCACTGCAAAAAAGAGCCAAAAAAGGCATGTTTTTTGACTAGAGGAGATGCTGGTACCGTCCCCGCAAACCCAAAACTTTCTTTGCTTGGATTTATAAATCTTATTCGGGAAAGGGGGGAATTTAAAGCCTTTATAACCAATTTTGTTTTTTAACACTGTCTTTCCCTTTTTTTCATTTAAAAATTTTATTTTTTTTGTTTTTTCCCTTTTAAACTTTAATTAAAAAAAAATTTTAACCCTGTTATACAAATTTTAAAAATTTTTTAATAATTTGATTATTTAAATTTATAAAATATTTGGACAAACAACAATTTGAGTACAACTTATATTATTAAAGAAGGTATGGTTTTATTTCGAAAAAAATAAAAACTGTAGTTTAGTTTAGATTTTGGGGAAATTTGGGTTCCCTTAATCTCTGGCCCGGGATCTGAAAACCCAAAAGTGTTTTCAGGTTTTGATATGATTTAATATTGGGGCTTATACAAAATTTTTTGGGCATGAAACCCACAATCAAAAATTTTTTCAACTAATCATTAGAAAACAAGGGGCTGTGTTTTTGAATAAAAAAGCTTTACTTAATATCGATAACTGTGTTAAAAAACCCCGGGTGTTTGAATTTAATTTGAATCGAACTCACCCCAGAAATGTTTTTCAGTTAAAAACCCAAATAAAATTTAAAGACAATTAAACACTGTGTTCCCTTAAAAATTTAATTGGAAAAAGTCCTGGAAAATTTAAATTTTTTTTAAATAAAACCCTTCTTTTAAAATTTTTTCAAAAAGTTTTTTTTTTCTTAACAGCCGTTTTAAGAAAAATTTTGATCTTTTTAAATTTAATTTTTAAATTTTTTTTTTACAGTGGGTTTTTCAAAATTTTGAAAATATTTAACTTCATTTGATTTCCCAAAATTTAAAAAAATTAAAAAATTTTGTTTATATTATTAGCTATTTATTAAAGATAAAAACAATTTTATAAATTTTTATGCATGATATGTTGAAAAAAATTAAATTTTGGGTTTTTTCAGGGCCCTATCAGGGGTTTGTACTTTTTCCCGTATATTACCTTTAAAAAAATAAATAAATAAAATATCATAAAGGGGTAGATATAATCTTCAGCAGGTAAAAAAAAATAGTAAACGAAAAATATAAAGAATAAGAAAATTTTGAAATATTTCAAGAGAGGTTTCCCGTCTTTTTACCGATTATCATAAAAATTTTACCCAATTTTTTTCAAATAGTCAAACAAAAACAGAGCAATTTTGCAAAGATAATTTATTTTGACACTGGAAGGGTTTTTAAAAGATTAACGAAAACTGTTTGCAGCACCCCCTAAAAAAAGGGGGAAAATTTTCAAATGGTTAAAAAAAGTTTAATGCTTGTTTTTTTAATAAAGGGAAAATGTAAAAAACAGTTTTTTAAAAAAGGAAATGAATTTTTTTGTTTGATAGGGAAAAGCCCAAAATGTAATATTTGTGTTTTTGTTTATTATGGGAAAAATTTTGTGTTTTTGTTTGAACCATTAAATTTTAAAAATTTAAAAAAACAAAAATTTCAATACCAAATTTAAACTGCCAAAATTTTCCCCAAGATACAAAAATTAGAGTTAATTTTTTGGGAAAGAACTATAAATGCTCCGGCCTTATCCCAGACTCCTTTCCTCTTGGTTTGCCCACTGGGCCCCGGGGAAGTCCCTGCAATTTGGGGGACCCCCGCGCCCGCGCACCCCAACTGCTTGTTTCTGTGCCCTCCTGTTACCTTTTTTCCTTCACCCTTCCCCCTCCTGTTACCCTGCTCACGTTTAAAGGAGGCCCGACCCCAGAAATTGCTCCCCCCCTTTGAGAAACTAGAGAAAAACTCGAGGAGGGGAAGGGGCAGCCCGAAAACCCGGGAAAAAACCCCTGATTGGGGGGATACGCCCCGGGGGCCGGGGTTGTCGGTCCAGGATTTGTCCGTTTTGGGAAAAACTGACCCCACAATGGTTCTGCCCAAATTTTGTGAGAGGGGATACAGATAAAAAAATTTCCGGGGAAACCCTCTGTGATAGTGGTTCGCCCCCATATTTTCTGGGGAAGAGTAATTTTTTATTATTTTTTATAATTGGGACTCCCGCATAATTTTAACCAGTTTTTTTGCACCCCTGTTTAATTCAGACAGAGCATAAATGTAAAAGGGAAAAAGGAAAAACTGATCGACAAGAAACATTAAACCAATGTCGAAAACCAAAAATTTGGGAAAAAGGGGGTAAAGAATAAAAAAGAAAAAATGTTCCTTTTTTTGTCCATCTAAATTCCACACGATCCCAAGATTTTAAATTGTCGGGGACACTGTCCATTTGGGGCTAGCACGATATCACGCTTCCACTAACACCGACCACCCCCCACGTGTTTTGGAGAGAGGGAGAAGTTTAAAGGGGAAACAAACCCCGGGCCGTACAACGATTTCCCCCAACCGGGCCCCGTCCCTTTCCCCCACCCGGCAACCACCCCTATCACCCCGTACCCAAAACCCCCGAGGCCCCGATATCCTCCCCTCCCCCCAACTATTTTCCCTTTTGCCCAAACCCGCCTCCCCCTCACCCCATCCCCCTCTACCCCCAGCCTTTTTCCCCGCCTGCCCCCCCCTTTGGGCCCCCCCCCTGCCTCGCCCTTTTGCCTCCCTCGTTTTCCCCCCTCGCCCCTCCCTCGCCTGCCCCCGCTCCGCCTCGCCCGCCCCGCCGCCTCGCCTCCCCGCCCGCCCCCGCCCCGCCCCCGCCCCGCCCCGCCCCTCCGCCTCGCCCCGCCTGCCCCGCCTGCCTCCCCCTCCCTCCCCCTCCCCCGCCTCCGCCCCCGCCCCCGCCGTCGCCCCGCCTCGCCTCCCGCCCCGCCCCCGCCCCCGCCTCCGCCCCCGCCTCCGCCCGCCCCGCCCCCGCCCCCCCCCCGCCCCGCCTCGCCCGCCCCGCCCCGCCCGCCTGCCCACCCCCCCTCCCCCCTCGCCTCCCCCGCCCAGCCCACCGCCTTTGGTTTACCGCCTTTTCCCACCGCCCCTTTCCCACCCCCTTTGCTCACCGCCCTTCCCCCCGCCTTGCTCCCCCCTTTTTCCCACCGCCTTGCCCACCGCCTTTTCCCACCGCCTTTCCCCACCGCCGTTGCCCACCGGCCTTTGCCTTTTACCGCCTTTTCCCCCCGCCCTTTCTTGCCTTCCGCCTTGCCCCGCCTTTGCCCACCGCCCCCCCACTGGGCCCGCCCACCGCCTTGCCCACCGCCTTTTCCCACCGCCTTGCCCACCGCCTTGGGCCCCCCGCCCCGCCCAAAGCCTTGCCCACCGCCTTTCACCGCCTTCCCCACCGCCTTTTCCCCCCCGCCTTGCCTTTACCGCCTTTTTCTCCTTTCCCACCGCCTTGGGGGCCCCCGCCCGAACGCCCTTTCTCCAACCCCCCGCCCACCGCCTCCGCCGAACGCCTCCGGGCCCCCCCCCCCTTCCCAAAGGCCCGCCGCCGCATCCGCCCTTATTTTGTGAAAACGGGAGGCGCGGCCCGCACCGGGCAGCCGCCCCCACTTAATTTAAACCCCCCTGGTCCAAAAATTTCCGCCTTCCGGGGCCCCACTCTACCCCGTCGCTAATTTTGGGTGAGGCTCCCACCCCATGCCCTGGGGGCCCGTCACCACAAGGGGCGCATCCACAAGGGCGAAACGTCGCCAACCAAAACCTGGAACAACGGGACTGTTTTATTTACAGGCCTTTATCGCTTTATTGGCTTAAAACTTCTTATGCTTTATTTTCTCTTCGATGAGAATCATTTGTCTGACTTTTACATATGCCCTTTTTCAAATTTTTATGTATTTTTAAAATTTTTGGGTTGTGTAATAATTCCCTTTTATTTCAATTATCTATGGGAAAAAAAGATTGGGGTAGATCATATAACCCAAAATTATAAAAGAAAGAACTTTTTTAAAATGATTTCATTGTTATCTGTAATTTGGGGAGCCCCAAAAAATAAATACTTAGACATTAAGATTTTTTGTATTTGGTTTTTAGTTAATTTAATATTCTATAACTTTTTAAAAATGTTTTTCCTGTTTCAACCTTTTAAAAAAATTTTCCTCTGCTGAGTAAAAATATATTTTTACTGCCTTCCTCATGAGAAGTTTAATTTAAAATTTCCAAAATTGATATATTTTTCCCCTTTTGGAAAACTTTTATAATAAACCCCAAAAATTGCCAAGCAAAAGAGAAAATCCGTAAATATATAACATGCATAAGTTGGGAAAAATACAAAATTTTTTTATTTTTTGGGTTTTTTTCAAAAAATAGTTGGTAAAATTCCCCAAAAACCCATTTTTTTTTGGGCACACCATCTTTTTCATCCGTTTTCTTTTACAGTGTTTTTGTTTTCCTTGAGCACCACTTTTCCCCTTTATTTTTGAAAAATTTTTTTGACCCCTTTTTTGTCGTTTTTTTTTAACGCCCCGTTGGTTTTTAAAAGCCACTGTATTTAAAAAAATTGATCATTTATTTAATTTGCTTAAAAACAACAGAATTATGGCAGAAACAAAAAACGCTTTGTTTTTTGTGGAATTCACCTCACCCTTCAGTGACTTTAACTGGAGGTAATTTCTTTAACCCAAAAGGGGGGTCCCTTTTCCCCCAGTGTCAAAAGCATTAGTTTATTCAGGGAAAGATAGGGGATAAAAACCCCCGGGTTTGCCAATTTGGAAAAAAATTGTAAATTGATGAAATAACTTGAATTAAAAAAATGCAAAAAAGCACCCGGGAAAAGTTTGGGGGAGAAAAAATTTTTTTTATTTTGGTTTTAGCTTTTTAAACCCCAATTTAAAATTTTTTTTTTTCTACTATTTAATTTTTGTACTTTTTTTTAGCCTGTCGTAGAAAAGGACACAAAAATCTAAATTAATTATTTTAAATTAAATGAATTATAAATAAAAAGCATTGAATTTCAAAATTTTTAATTTTATTGTTTTTTTATTAATTTAAAACATTTATTTAAAAAAAGAAAACCCGACAAGAAATTGTACTTGGGAAGAATTTTGTGAATTTTTCCATTGTTTTCCCCCCGAGGGAAAACCCAAAATTTTGGAAAACCCGAATTCATCTTTTTAAAATTTATCAAGTTAACACCCCAGTGTCTGTAAGGAAATACGAATTCCCCAAACATGCTGTTTCCCAAAGTATAAATTTTCCCTTTAGTTTCAGAAAATACTTTTTTGATAGTCAGACTATCTTTTTTTTAATGATTGGGATCAGTGGGAATTTTTTTGATAAAAACGGAAAAGACATCTTTCATTTTTTTAAAAATATCAAAAATAAACGAGATCTAAAACCCAAGAACCCCACCCCGGAAAAGAAAAGAAAAAATATTTTTACCCCTTTTGGAGTAAATATGCAAATTTTCATAGGGAGAATAAAGGGACTATAAAATATTTATTTATTTAAAAAACGAAAATATTTAATGTTGACTATTTATTTCCCGAAAAAAATTTTGGTTGCCTGTTGGAAGACAGTTCTGAATTTATTATCTTTTTTGAGACTGATTGCATCCAAAGGCCCAAATTTTTGTTCTTTCCCTTTACACTTTTCCTCTGTCCATCAGGGGAAAAAAAATTTTTTCATCCAGTCGTTTTCTTCCTTTTTCCGCGTTATTTCTTTGTTCTTTCACAAAGCTTCACTCTCCTGAACCATGAACCTTCTGAACCCTTCTGACTCTCCGCTTCTGAACCATGTTAGCATGTCTTACTTTGCTCGTCTTACAAGCTCTTGAATTCGGCGATTCTCTTGGAAAGCCTATATTTATCCTCGATTTCTTAGTTTGACCTCGACTTCCTTACTACATTTTCTCCTTTGTATATTTTCTGGTTGCATTAGTTTTGTAGAAGTAATGAATATTCCCTCATTCCAAGAAACTCGTTGTTTAGCATATTCTCATGTACTTGCTTCCTTATAAATCCCACTATTCTTCTTTTCGTAAAAATTAAAATTGATAGGCTTATTATCATTCCTTCTTCTTCTTCTTTTTTTTTTTTTTTTTTCGTTTTTACGTTTCTCTTCTTTATCAGAAGGCTATTATCAATAGTAAAGGGAACAAATTAATAAGCGCAACCTTCCTTCATTCTGTACCTTAACTGAAGTTCTACTTCAATTCTTTATCCCGTTTATATCACATATGACTAACAACAATATTTTTAATCACAATGCCTCTCAAGTCCTTATTGCGTCTGTCTTAATTCTGATTGTGCACTGGCATCCAAATTGGAGGTCTTAATGAAATGAGAAGAGCGATGTTGGAATGAGAGGTTGCTGTCACGGGAGTATCACGGGGAACTTTTCGCGATCCGACTTTGACTCACAATCATGTAGATCAATCAGGAATTAAAGTCTGGAATTATCTACCCAGTATTATCTACTGGATTTCCAGAAGGTACAAGGTGACTGACCTGACCTAACCCCCAACCTAAGATGGAAGACTTTCACCGCGTCTCGTTGTTCAGCTTTCCGAAGTCGGCTTCGAAAAATATTTTGGAAGGGATGATTTTTAAAAAATGAAAAAATGTTTTCGAAAATTGATTTTTTAAAGAAATAATTTTGTTATCTCTCAATTTAAATAGTATAGTAACAATGAAGACCTTTTAGAGGTAAGTGACTCAAATTGAAAGTAGGTATTGGAAAAGTAAATAAACCTGAAATACATGTGACTTAAAAATTTAGAAATCCTTGGTTTCTGTTTGAGTGAATAACTCCTCAGAAGTCTTCATTTTTACTGTACAAAAATTGGTTTTATGGGGCAAAATTCGTTTTATACGTTTTTTCAATTTTTGTAAACTTAAACACAAATTGAAAGTAATACGCCAAAGGATTTTTTATTCATCTTTCTAATATTAATACTTTTTTGTACTTGGAGTAGTTTGAAACCAAACTCGGAAACGCCTTCAAATAATATATATTTTAAATTTTAATTGATTTTATGAACCATGTTTTCGAAATTTATTTTGAATCGTATTAACACCTTGGTTATTAGCGACTAAATAAATACAATAATTTACGATTTATATTTTACATCAACAATTTTAAGTTTTTAAAATATTATGATATTATGGTTATGGATACAAAAACATACTGTTAATTAATATTAAAACAAGATCAATAAGATTTTTTGTTACAGAAAGGAGAGAGAGATTACATTACTCTGATATGGTTAAATATAAAAAAAATTATAATATTAAATATATTCACTAACAATTTTACATTTTGAAGCCAACTTGTAATAGTTTAACACACTTTTTACTCCTGCATATTGTGAAGGGGGTACTTTGAAGGGGGCGGGCGCGTGCCTGGGGATCGGTAGCAGCGGACCTCCGACGTGGGCGAAGGGTCGCGGCTCGGCGCCCTGCGCCCTGCGGGGGGGGCGCCACTGGCCGCCCCCAGGAATTTAGGGCCCCATAAATCGTGGGAGGCGAAAGTCCCCAGCTTCTGCGGCCTGGGCGGGGCGGGGCGGGTGGGGCGGGGCGGGCAGGCCGCCCGCTGGGAGGCAGGGCGCCGCGTAGGGCGCCGGGCAGTCAGCGCGCAGGAGCTTCCGAAGGGGTGAAGCCGAAAGGACTACTTCGCTTTAATCTTTTTATGCGAGAATCAATTTCACTGCACATCACGCGCATCTCGCTCTTGCACGCAGATTGATTGATTGATTGATTGATTTTTTCGTGTTTCCGGGCGCGTCAACTGCTTAGGTTATTAGTCCCGTAAGTGTAGTGCATGTTTTTTTCACGGGAGATGGCGGTGATCTTCCCCCGTTGGATGACGCGATCCGGCGCCGACGTACCGTCAGCTAGCGGGGTTTCCCCCTAACCAGGACTCTCCCACCAGCGAGGCACCGCCCCAGCTGGGACAAGCTCTAAGCTCCCGACCGGTCTCCCGGAATATGTAGTAGTGTAGTGAATGTTAGTGTAAGCGTGTGTGTAATGTGGAGAGGATAGGACAAGGAAGAGGAAGGAAAGATCGCGCGCGGTCCGTGGCCCGTTTGGTGGGGTACTGCTCCGGCATTCGCCTGGTGTTGATCGGAGAAACCACGAAAAACTACCGATCAGAGCAGCCGGCCGCTAGAATTCTCCTCCAGACAGCGACTGAATTTCGACCTAGCTGAAAAGCTAGTGTCGAAAATCCTGCCGCGGTGGGGAGTGTAACCTAGGACCTCCCGGTCAGAGGCGCTGCAGTGACATCAGTTGATGCACTGAGCTAGTGCTCTCGGTTGCACGCAGAACTATTGTTGGAGCTGAAGGACCGAATCTATTTCCAACCATTTCTTTTTTCATGTTGACCAATCTTTCTTCACATGTTGCAATCATTTCTACTAATCAATGATCCGACTAATTCTCACCGACTCTTCCCTTATCTGCGCCTCATGCGTCACAGCAAATCTGACATTTTAAAAATGCAGATTTTTCTGGAGAAATTCCTCCGAACTGGTAAAAAAGCGCCCTGTTTTACACCAAATTCCCGAGTCAGAGTACATAACGAACTCAACATTAATTCGATCTTCATTCATTATTCCTTATTAACTTCTCGCTTCTATCATAAAATCCCATAAATTACTTCATCCAGCTTTCAAAATTGCCCCCCAAAAATCCACACTCTAAAAGACTGGAACGAAAACTCTTACATCAGTTTTTTCACCCAACATAACTGGCATTCACCCGATGAGACCTTTCATATTATATTCGTTAATTGGTACAATACAATCATATTATCTTAAGTAAGCAATTAATGTTTTAATAATATTCATAATGCGAAATTTTTTGGGGTGCTGAGGGATTGCTAGTCAAGCAAAAAATAAAAAATACTTTCATCGCTTTGTTGTTGGCTAAATTATGCTAAGAGTGCGCTCTAAAGTAGTAGGACCATCAGAGCTTGTCTGCACATACCCCATCATCTTTGATGTAGACCAACCACAATTTCACACCGCCTCCAACGTAACCATATGCATATGGGGTTAAGCACTTCCAAAGGGATTCAATCGAAACTATGACTTTTCTTTGTTGAAGGCAGAATTACGATTAATTATTTATATCAAAAGTAGGTACTTTCAACTACTGATGCTGGTGGGACCCATGGGTGATGATCGATGATCTAATGAGTACGTAACAGCGATAATGATGAGAGGAAAGGGGAAATAAAGGGGAAATTTTGGAAATAGAGGCAGGAGAAATAGAAGAAAAACAAGAAAACCTGCTGAGAGCTCCGCGTTTCCACTACAAATTCTACATGAATTGGCCGGGGATTGAACCTGGTTGCAGCGGTAATGTCGTGCTCTAGCCATTACCACACGACACCCACCTCCTACGAACGCTTGTTTACGTCTATTTTCACCATTTAGATCCTTGTAACTCAAGCAGAATTGTTTAGAACGTGGAAATCAATTATCAAAGAAAAAAAGTCTGCTATAGTTTTGTTACTTCGAGTGTAATAGTTTTAGTACTATAGTTTTGATAGCACACGTTCATACAAATAGTCGAAACTCTCCGAAATTACCGAGAAATTATTATAATTAATAAAATTTACTCTGCACACTGAGCTTTACAATGTTACTTCGTTCGAGAACTGTCAGTCATAGCTTTCTAGTTTACGTTCATTCGCTCATGGTATATAAACATCCAAAAGTCGGTGCGTGATGTAAACAGAAACCGTGGCCTCATTACAATCGGTCAACTGAAGGGAAGTAAATGTGGCGAACAATGTTGAAGTTCAGAAATACGGTTTAAAGTAAATCCTAAGGGAAATCTTTCCCAACGATATTATAGGCATGATTATTTCGTTTTCTCCATTTTTATATAAGGCGCCATTTTATCGGCCATAAATGACTTTGGGGGTAGAAAGGTATAATGCAGAAATAAATAATTATGCAATAATTAATGAAAATGATACGACTAGATTAATGACCTGTCTTAACCTTAGAATTCAAACATTACCGGACAACATCTAGGCCATATTTAAAATAGGAATCGCTGAGTCATCTTTGTATCTTCGCGGCCGTTTGATTCTCTAACCGATTGCTATTATGTTGTAAAGTGGGAACATTGATGCTAGTTTCATAGCAGAATATTGAATTGTATTTATTTTATGTTGTGCTTCACAGACCTTTATTCTTATTAAATACTATATTATTCACTCTTCTTAGTAACACTGTATAAATTCACCTGTAGTAGCGATCATGAAAACGTGCATATTTTTTAAAACAAACTTTATTCAAAGAGTTCAAAATCAGAAGAACCAAAAATACTCGTGTTTAAAATACTGCCAGGCATCAGTTTTATTGACTGAAATGTAGAAAAAACACAGCAGTATCTCCGAGATTATTCATCGGCAGTGCATTAATAAGTACAAATGGGTTCATACTAAATGCGCTGCTCAATGTTTCTGGATATTTCATTTGTAGGGGATTATTGGAAAACACGGTAAATAATGGAAGAAAAAAACCCAACATGATGTTATTGAAACATGGGTCTCTTGCATTTTTCACAAAATTCTACAGTATTCAGAGCTCCAGCAGATTTTTATTTTTCAGTTCAGTGGGATACATATTAATTTCTCTTCAGTATATCAAAAAGTATTAATATAACAATATTTGCATTACTTTTATATTCCAAACGAAAAAAAAATTGAAACCAATATGGGTATATGGTGCACAACTCTAGTGATGTACCAGACAGAGTTATAACGATATTACCCAAAGGTTTCAAAACACGATGCTAAGAAATATCATTGAAGCACCTTTGTATATAAGAAATAAATATCTGCACAAGGACCTGCAAGTTGAAGCAGTGGATGAAGAAATGCAGAGGTCCGTAAGAAAACACGAACAAAGACTTTACCAACACGACAATCTCGAAACAATTCTTGTCCTAGACCTAGTGAGAAGATTAAAGAGAAAGAAACCTTTCGAACTAATATAAATATAGATAATCGTGATGATAGTTCAGAATTTACAGAATTTCGAACTAGTGTAAAGTGAGTTGACAAAAGTATTTTACGAACTACAATACTAGTGTTAGTCTACAAGCACAAGGATGTGTGTTTTTGAATTGAATCTAAAACTAAGATATGCTAATGAGGCGCTTTTATATTTTTTCATTAGTAAAAATGCTCATTAGTCTACAAGACTAGATTTTAATATTTAGATAGATAATAAAAAAATGTATTCCACGCGCAATTTAACTCTTCACTTATAAACAATATATGCTTATTGTTTTAATATTTAGTTCTATATTCACCAGACCGTTCATAAATTGCAGGCCCTGCAATACTTCACGTATAAAATGGTGCAGAACTTTATTAAAAAATCTTTTTTTACCAAAAAGAATATAATAAGCAATAATAGTCCTGTATGACGCATAATCACCTGAGTATTTAGTTGGAAGTACCAGACTGACTACCTCACATCCGGACCTAGCTGAAAAGCTAGTGTCGAAAATCCTGCGGCCGTGGGAAGTGGGAACGTAGGACCTCTCGGTCAGAGGCGCTGCAGTAGCATCAGTTGATGCACTGAGCTACCGCTCCCGGTGCGCTCATCTGGAGGACCGTGTAAGATCGAAATCTGTGAGATGAACCTCTAGCTTTGGAAGAAAACCTGAATTAAAAGCGCGTGTCAACAAAAGTATCATTTGGGTAGGAAGTGTTCACTTAGTACCACAGAAGGTGTTGATTGGTTGCATTACCGTTCACTCGTGCATCGGCCCTTCAGCGAAGTGACGCAATTAGTCAGTTCGCTGCTGGTAAATTCTCTTCAAAAGCGCTAAGCAATGTACTTAACTCACAGGGTCTTGTCTCACGCAAGTGGTTTTCTCGAATGTTGCTTCCTGAACATATTTTGTTTTCAATAAAAAACTTCTATCGACGAGAAACTGTAATCAGTCTCTTATTATTTTATTGATTTGTATTGTTTGCTGACAATTTTCATAGTATGTTAAGAGACGAGTTTCGTTTTCTTATTTTTGTCTTGAGCTAAATGCATTTCAAATATAAGAGTCCATTTTTTTATCGATCGTAACTGAAGCCTTCTATTTTATTACGTAGGGGTGTAACAGGAACTTATTTCTTGACATATTTCCAACGTTGGACAAACTCAACACTCATACATACAAAATCATAAAATTGTATCTACAAAAAATATTTAAATAAGAAAACAAATTTAGGAGAAATAATTTTAAATCATTTGTAAATCCCTTTAATTTTGAATTTTTCGTAGACATTTTACATATTTGTTTGTAATTGTGTATCAGCACGAATCACATACTGAGAGGTGCTTGTTAGGCGCAAAATCTGTTCAAAGACAGACTGCGAGGAAAGCTATTCTCACAAATGCGAAGGTCAAAACGCTCATGACTGGTACATAATCTCAATCGCAAGTGCATAATAGCGCTTAACATCTCCCAATGCAGACTTGATGCAGTGAAGAGCGTTTAGCATAATTACATCTGATACGTTGCAACGTATGTCAGTACGATTTGTTACACGAGGAAAGTCTTAACCTACCTAATGGACATCTACGATAGTAATAATGCTAACCATACCAGACGTAAAAAGATCTGAAAGGACAGGACTGGTTACAGACAAGCATATTAGGTTATTTAAAAAGATGTGTAATTGTAATGGAGATATGAAAGACCACTAACCTGTCACTGGTTAAACTCAAGGTAAACAAGAAAGGGAAGATACAATTGTACACCTTATTATATTATATAAAGAACAAATGTAATTGCATCCTTTGTGAAATTATTTTTCTGAGAGTTGAGGCAGTGATGGGAAAAATGAAATAGAGAACATCAACATCAATTGTACGAGGATGATTTCGGATAAATGCAATCATGAGTTTTTAAATTGCTGCTAAATTTACCCTCTCTCCCCTAACACATACACATTCGAGAGCCTAAATCTAGAAGTAAATACATAAACTTTCATTTACATATATGTTTTCATGCAGAATACATGAAGAAAAAAGTCATTAAATACATTCATGAAATCCAGAATGAAATGCATAACTGCAGAAAAATTAGCCTAATTATGTCTATCAACATTTTCCTCTAATTTCTCAACTTCATACTAGTTGAAATTTTACCTATGCGAACGTACCCAAGGTTCGGTGTAATGTGCATGCATCTCGAAAACAGATAAGAATGAAAAATGGATAAAATTCTGTTCTCTTTGATAAAAAAAAATGTAATGAATGGGAACAGCGTAAAGTTGAAAATGATCTCTGGGGAAGGGAAGTGATTCTTTTCGTTTTTGTATAATATCACTTTAATTGCGGTATTTCTTTGTTTGTAATCTGATAATTCATGAGACAACTGAATAATTATCTTGAAGACATACTGCTGAAGAAATGGCGAAACAATAAGCGAGATACATATCGGTATAGAGGAACTTAGTAAAATTCATTTCCTCGAAGAAGAAGTGATTATTGAAAATAATTTCTGAAAAGGAAGTCCACTTCCAAACCACTAGTGCAGTCGTTAAGCAAATGTCAATTTTTTCTGTGTGCACTTGTGCTTCAATTAAGTCAGCAGCATCAAATTAATGCACATTAAAATGTTTCTCAAAATGTGTTGGTCAAATGTGAAAGATACTTTTAGTACAGTATATCTACTATAGTATACTGAAAGATATTTTTCAGTATACTATACTGCTTTTGAAGAAATGGATGGTAAATAATTTTTTAACCCAAACATTCACAAAATGAGATCTGAAGCAATTATCAATTACGTTCAATTACACTCACCAACATTTATTTCATTAGTAATCACAACAATTATTTAGTGATCTGCAAGGATAAAACTCAAGTTCACGATCTAAACTTCTGATTTTACTTTTAGTTTTATCAGCAGAATGCTGCTTTAACAATCATGTGTTCAAACCAGATTTCCGTCTATTTTTGTATGAGAGTTCTCCTCATAAATTAGCTAAACGTTCTTCTGAGAAACTGGACACTACATGGAAGTCTTAGATGGAAAAGACGAAAGTTCTTTCCAGTAATTTCAGAGCAATTAAGTCTCAGCCAAAGCAGATATGTGATAGTCGTGTGGGCAACGAAAAGCATCAAAAGGCGCGGAACGGATAACTGAATATTTTAGAGAGACATATTATCCGTAATATATTATGTACTTGGAAAATAATAATGATATCACAGACAAAATTGTTTATAAATCTCATTCATTATCAAACAGTCCACGCAAATCGTCTGAGGTCTTGATGAATATTGATCTTCTTATAATCAGTGACGCAACTAGGATTTTCCATGGGGAGAGCCATAGGTATAGTGTTCAGTCGACTTGATGTTTTCATATAAATGTTTATTTATGATGAATATAAGATTTATTTTTATTTGTAGATTTGTAGTTATTTGGAATCTATTTAATTGAAATATCGAATGTCTTGAGTTACACAGAAAATTAGAAAAACAAAATATTTATGAATATGTTATCAGCTTCTGGGTAGATGGTGGTTAAAATTCCACGAGACACCCCCACCCCTCCACTACGCTTAAGAAAGCCGGTATGCTCGGGTATTTATTCGTATCATCCATGTATTACCTTGCGTACACGACGTTATCCGGGTTTTGCGTAATGATGCTTCACACTGATACTAACAATAACTGAACTATTTTCGCACGTTTAGGCGAAAAAACATAAAGCACAACCAAGTTTCGAATTTTCATTCAAGGTGTATTTGAATCTGTGAAAATCAAACTACAGTGCTTCGCGTTGTTCTGGTATTCAGTTTTACAAATTATTAGACAGAAATGCTATCTCCGCCCTCCTTGCCCTCTTCTATGTACTCTAATGCATTCTCGCTCCAATTAGCTTTTGCAGCCCTTGCCCTACCCCACCACAAAACCCCGGTCTACTTCACTCACTTTCTAACGAAAATAAAGAAATCTATACTAAAGAAAAATAAGATACCTTTTCTCACTTCTATGTGTTTCTTTTCGAGTTTTATATATCATACTAATACAATAAAGTACACTTTCATATAAAATCCATCCAGTCTGTCATACCTTTGGCACACTCGTTAATATTTATATAGATGCTTGATTCACGACTTTTTCCATTAATTTCATATCCCTTGTACACTTAATTCATTCAAGCCTAATGTAATTAATATCAATTTCTATCTTACCTTTATAAATATTGTGTATGTGAAGAAAAACTGGCAAACGTTATCGTTTTCAAACGGAAACAGTTCTTCATAGAATTACGCAATTTAATATGAAAAACTGCTTCCAGGGTTAATACAAATTTTCAATAGATATTTAAACATAATTTGTAATAACATAATTATTCATTAATTAATTCGTCTGTTACACATTATACTTCAAGTAGACACTCCACGGCCAACATGCATAGCCTACGTACTTCTAAACATGTACACAGCTACAGTTAGCTGCTCTTGATTCACTTGTGTGTTATTTTAATTTTAACAAGTAGCAAGCTACCATAGTTACACTGCATATACTTCAAAGCAATTTTATATTTTTTAAAAGCACTTTGGAGGTAACATTTTGAATCGTAAGTAAGCATGGTTTGATTCTCCATTACCCAAACGTTTTCGTGCCGAATTTGAGACCAATCACTCCAGTGATACTAATTTTTTTTCAAGGTATAATAAAAAAACCTGTATAATAGTTCTAAGCAAAAGCTAACTGGCGTGGGAGAACCAAACGTAATACTTAATAAGGCCTCCAATATTATTATTTAAGATCATGTTGTTTTGAAGTACTTGCCAAGAGTTTAGCCGTTACCATGCGCTGTGTCACTTAGCATCTCGTTTTACATAAATTCTAGATCAAATTTCACTTCGATAATTATCTTTTTCCTATACGAAGACGATGGCTTCGTACAATAACAATTGTTTCATTTCACGGACATCACAATACGCCTGCACATACCACAACGAATAATGAAATGCATTTCCTCGCGTCAGTTCTATAATGTGCGTCACGTTTTAATCACATTTGTTCTGTTGTTTATGTGACAAATTCAATCACTCGCATTTCGAAACAAACTTTATTAACTTTACCTACTGGTTTGGTCGAATACTGGCTGCACTTTATGCATTACAATATAGCGGGGCACACAATTGCTTTGAAAATCTGTTTCTATTCACTTTTTTTAAAACAATCGTTTCTAACAATGATTTTCTGAAAAATCATTTTAGACTTAATTTCTTCAAAATTAAAATTAATTACTAAATTCCATTATTATTAAATATAAACACCATTTTTATTGATTGTCAAACTTTATTGTATTGGATTATTCTTAATATTGATAATTTTATTTCTTCTTTCTGGAATTTTATTTTTATTCCAGATTCAACATCATTCATTTTCTTGCACTTGTAACACATTGCACTATTGTGCAGCAGCAAAATTTAGTATGTTAATGTGAAAATAGCTTTCTACCTTAAGGCAGTGTTTCATAACCCTCTGACTCTTCGCATCGTCAATATATTTCTCAGTATGATATTTGCAATGATATATGTGACGATAATTGATAACTATGGATATTTCGAAATTACTTTTTAGAGAAAGTGCATCATGGATCATTCATTGAATAGCACCTGACAATTCTGAATCACCTCGTACACATTTTTATCTAATTTTTACTAAGAGGAAAGAAATACAACTTTAAACATTGAAATTGTCATGGCTCGTCAACCGAAAATCACAACTTTAATTATTCAACACAGTACTTATTTACAAGGCAATTATAAAACCAGAAGAGGTTCTTATAATATTGAGTTATAGGATTCTGCCAAGAAAACTAATCTAGAAATTCTTCGAAGATCCGAAACAAACTTTAAAAAGGCTTTGCAAGGCCTAGGACTGACGCCTTTAGGTTCATTAAGCGTCCGTAGCTGCCTCAGTTGTTCAGTGTCCCAGTGAGGAACACGGGCGTCGCGTCACAACAGCAACGCGCCCGTGGCGGCCGAGCGCTGAACTCATTTGTCGCCTCCGAGGCAGCTGCCTGCGAGGCTGCCAACTACCGGAATTCAAAATACGCTTTCTGCCAAGACTCCGATACCAACGTGCTTCGGAATACGGGACACCGTGAGGGTGAAGAGAAAGAAGCTCTTTTTCAAATGTGGATTCGAAGAAGCGACATAGATGAACTATAATGATGACGGAAAATATTTTGTCTGCCGTGCCAGAATTTGTATATTTTGAATATTGTATTTGAGTATTTAAGTTAACGAGTATTTGATTATCAGTTCATATATTTTAATCGTTTATCACTATTTTCAAGTGAATCATGTACATTTTTAATTGTTTTGCAACAACTCCTTCCTTCCTTCAACTCCCTTTGCTGTTTCTAAATATTTTCGAACCTTATACGGCAGCGTATAAGGTTCTACATACATTCTGAGAAGTTGGACAATTTATTTTTATTTACTCACATAATGAAAACAATATTCAATGAATACCATAAACTTAAAATTGTAGTGCCAATGAACGTACTTCTGTCATGTTTCTTTCTATTTAGTTATTGGTCTTAACACCTAAATTTTAAAATAAGAAACAAACTTAAGTATACCTAAACGAGAAAGTAAGCTTGGGTGAGTGATATAACATATTTTTTCTTGCGGTAGAGTTATTCTATCGTTACATCACATCAAGGCTTGTTTAAATAATAAATGATGACAAATAAAGTATTTGAAAATGCGTAACATGATATGAAATTCATTTTTTTAAACGTGTATAATAACAAAAATGCAAAAAATAAATGTCGAAAATGAGCCTTTACCCAGAATACTCGTTTCGCGAGAGACATGAATTGAGAAATTTAAGATGTGCCAAAAGTCGCGTCTTGAACTGCGGACGGTGCTGATGAACTTCAGAGTTCCACTAAGCGCCAGGCGGTGGTCGGAAGCGTCGCGACGCACAAAGCACCAAAGGTTGAAGGCGCCTCACAACCTGCTCGCCCCACAGCCACGCTCTAGGCCCCCGCACGCGCCCTTCCACCACCATTGCTTCTACTACATATCGGCCGCCGCTCTTATCTCCACCTTCGCCTCCTCTTTTGCCTCCACCTCCTTCTTCGCCCCCCGGTTTTCCTTCTCCGGCTTCCCCTTTTTCTCCTCCACCTCGTCCACCACTCTCCTCCTCCTTCGTCTCTTTTGCCTCTCCTCCTCCGTCTTCTCCTTCTCTGCATTCTTCTTCACGGGCCTCTTCCGTCACGCCCTCCATCACCAAAGCCTAAACAGTTAATAATTCTTTACTCTATGTCATGAGCCCTTCTATTATTGCCTTTGCTTTACTCGCTTTCGCCTTCTCCTCCGCCATTCCTCCACTACCCGCACGCCGCCGCATCCTTTCCGCCGCCCCCCCCCTACGCCGCTCACCCCCCCCCGCGCCCCCGCGCGCCCCGCTGCCCCCGCGCGCCCCGCGCGCCCCGCGCCGCCCGCGCGCCCCGCGCGCCCCCGCGCCGCCCCGCGCGCCCCCGCCGCCCCGCGCCGCCCGCGCGCCCCGCGCCCCCGCGCCGCCCCGCGCGCCCCGCGCGCCCCGCGTGCCCCCCGCGCCCGCGCCCCGCGCGCCCGCCCCGCGCGCCCCCGCGCGCCCCGCCGCCCGCGCCGCCCCCGCCGCCCCGCTGCGCCCCGCGCCCCCGCGCCGCCCCCCGCGCCGCCCCCCGCGCCGCCCCCGTCAGTCCCTGGGCGATGCCCGCCGCCGTCCCTCCACGCTGCAAATCCTGCGTGCCACAATGCGATCATGAGATCAAGGTAGTCTGCACCGGTTTCCATCAACGAGCCCCAGAACTTTTTATTTATTTATTTATTTATTTATTTTACGTCAAAAAAACAGTTAAAAACTGCGTATGACGTGCTATGGGGAAAAGTGAATTGTGTGCACATTTTCAAAATTCTGAAAAAATTTTTCTCGACGTAGTGACGACACAGACGTAGGAGCTTGTGTACTTGTTTTGCTCGCTTACCCTACTTGTGTAGAACATTTGTACAGATTTTTGCTTACATTCAAATTATTATTTGTGTTAACTGTACCTATACAAATATTAAATACAATTATTTCTTTATTAGCAGGTATGGATTACTATAGTCATTGATCTCTGTATGAACGAAAGTAATTTGCACACAATGCAATGATTAAAAATTGTGGACACGAATAGCAAGAATACATCCATAGTTATTATTTGGAAAATGGGCACTATTATAATCTTTTTAGACCAAACATGTATTTTTAACAGCACGAAAATTACAACAGAAATATCTTATTCCCTGGGTTTACTTTTTTACATTTTTTTATTATTGGGTCTTTCGATAGCTGTATCTACTTACACGCGAGTAGTCGTTTGTTGTTTTAATCATATATTCCAACGCTTTCTTTTCCTTTATCATTTCTATTGACTGTTCTCATTCTGCCATCTGTCATTCCGTTCCCCCGCGTCATCCTTCCGCCGCCCTCCTGCCTCAGAGCCTCCTTGGCTGCCGCCATCGCTCTGTCTCGCCCCCCCCCCCCCCCCCAAGCTCGCGGGCGGCGGCGTCGGCGGCGGACGTTTTTGCGGCCACGCAGCGTCACGCACGGCGACGCACTCGCCCTCGCGATCGATGCCTCGACTCCCCCTCCCCCTCACTCCCCGCCTTCCTCCCTGCTAGTTCGCGCCCCCCCCCTCTCTCCGTCTGTCCTCTCCGTCTGTCCTCTCCGTCTGTCCTCTCCGTCTGTCCTCTCCGTCTGTCCTCTCCGTCTGTCCTCTCCGTCTATCCTCGCCTCTCTCTCTCTCTCTCTCTCTCTCTCTCCCTCTCCTCTCTCTCTCCCTCTCCCTTTCTCTCTCACTACTCTCCTACACGCCATTCATGTCACCACTGTCCTTCCCTTCTTTCTCCTTTCCGCACTTCTGTCGCCATCACAGCCCGTCCATCCCTTGAGGCACCTCTGAGATGCAGAACCACCAAGGGCAAATGCGAGTAAAACTGTGCGAAGTATTTTCAAAATGCCATTTTCTATCGATAATAATATAATTTTTCAATTTGGAGATAGTTAGTAAAACAAAATAACTTCATAAAATGTAAGATTCTACCAAGTAAATTGATCGTGTTATGAACATCAATAATGCAATTGTGTGGCGACTGTGAGGCGGATAGATGAACATCCCTACTAAACATCCCCTCCCCCTGCCTATGATCTGTATATCTACCTGAATCTCTGCTCAAGCGCTTGCATTGGTCGTCAGAATGACCCAAAAAACAACATTTTCTTGAACGAATACTGTCCATGATGATACTTCATCTTCTTGAGGAGATGAAAACATCATTATCAAACCACTTCATACTACGGATTTGAGACTCATAAACCAATTGTTAGATCATCCCATGGTAATATAATTAAAACTGTACAGATACACTGTTTTCGCTCACGTTAGGAGCTCGTTTAGCCTTTGAACGAGCATTCGTGTAATGCATCTTCTTGTAGATTATATTACATTTGCCTAAAAATTTGGCGAGAATCACCATTCTGCTTCCAACGACATTTTCAACTGTAATTACTCTAAAAACATTGTTACAAGCCCTACATCCCAACGAATATTTTTTCACTTTTTGTTAACTGTTAACTGATGGTAATGAACCTGTAGTATCATTTATCTCCTCGAATGAACCTTTGCACTTTCAATCTCTTTTTTCTGTCTCGTTTATGGATTCACATCCAGCATAGCCACATTATTTTGCACATCCAACCATTGATTTCTCTGAAAACAAACCATTCTATGACCAAGTATCACACTCCTATTACCCAGACAGAGTTTTGTTTGCTCAGCTTGAATAACAGGAAGTCAACACTAGTAATTGTCAGCTCTTGTCTAAATACCCCTTGATCTCCTGACCTGTCCTCAATCGTTCATACAATTTGCTTATTCATTTGCGCTGGACTTCACAGTTTAGTAGAGAATTAACTTTAATCACACTAAATTGGCTTTCCAGCTTATTCTTTCCCGCTCTTCCTTATCACCAACACTCTTCAAACGCGTCTACAGGCACTGTACTTGCTCGTCCCGTGTGACCCGTCGTCCCCATGTCCTTGAGTGGCACCGCTCGGCGTCCTCCGCTTGTCGCCCTGCGTTCTGCCGCGTGGCCGCTGACGTCCCCACGCGACGGGCTGCTCCTCGGGGCGAGCGATTCTCGAATTATTTTACGGCTTTTAAATTAATTATCCGATTCCGACCGAGTGGCAGCGCGCGCTCTTTCTCCGGGGGAGGCGGAGTGACGGTCGCATCGAGAAAGGTGGGGGTGGTGGGAATTGTGTGACGTCGGGGAGGCGGGACGGCAGAGGGTGGGATGGCGATGTTGATGGGGACGGTAAAGAGGGGGGAAGGGGGGGGGGGGGGGGAAGGCGGTGGAGGAATGGAGTGGCGGGAGCGGAGGGGGATGAGTGGTAGGATGGCGAGAGGGATCGGGAGCAGTGGCTCAGAGCATCAACTGATCGCGAGATTCTAGGTTCGAGTCCCGGTGGCGCCAGGATTTTCCACACAAGCTTGTCAGCTAGGTTGAATTCCGTCGCTGTCTGAAGGAAAATTCTAGCGGTCACCTGCTCTGATCGGTAGTTTTCCAGGAGAATGCCGGAGCAGTACCCTACAAATGGGCCACGGACCGCGCGCGATCTTTCTTTCCTCTTCCTTGTCCTATCCTTACCCCTTACACACACACACACACACACACACACACACACACACATGCACACACACACTAACACCCACTACAGTACCACACATGCCGGGAGACCGGTCGCGAACTTAGAATGTGTCCCGGCTGGGGCGGTGCCCCGCTGTTGGGAGATACCTGGTTAAGAGAAAACCGCTAGTCGACGTCAGGTCGGCACCGAATCTCACCATCGAGTGGGGGAAGATCACTGCCACCTCCCGATGAAAAAAGATGCACTACACTTACGGGACGAATGAGCTCCGTAGTTGACGCGCCCTGGAATCACTTACAATTAATCAATCATCGTGGCCGGAGGGGCGGGAACAGTGGGATTTGTGGGGATCGGGATGACGGGGGAGGCGGGAGAGATAGGTGGCAGAGGGTTCGGGTGGGGGGGGACGGTGGGAAGGGAGGAAGGATGACGAGAGGGCAGGGGGTGGCGTTTAGAGAGCGACAGGATGAAGGGGACGGGGGAGGGCGTTGGGGGAAGTGAGGATGACGGGGGCGCTGGGGCGACGCGCTGTGCGCCCGGGGCGTTTTTTCCGACGTCGACTCGAAGCGACGTCGAGGGAGACAATTACGTAAATACGCGTCGGCTAAGACAACACGGCCGGCGGCGGCGGCGGCGGCGCGGGAGCGGATCGGGCGCGGGGGCGGGGGGCGAGTCGCGCGGGGACGGGCGAGTGCGCGGGGCGGGCGACAGACGACGTAAACAAGGGGCGTCAACCGCCCCGCCCCCTCCCCGCAGCCGAGCGCAACGCCTGCTGCCCGGCCCGGCCCCGCGCCGCCCGCCCCGCCCCGCCCAGTCCAGTCCGGCCCCGCCCCGCCCCCCCACCCGCCCCGCCCCGCCCCATCCTGCGCTGCCCTACATCGTCCCTCACGGCCCCTCTCTCCCTGCACGGCCCCGCCACGCACCACTTCGCGCCGCTCGGCCCCTCCCCCTTCAACTCTTGGAGACGCAGCGCGCGCGCGTAGGAAACTCGATGGCTGCCCTTAGGAATTTATTACCGGAGAGTGGGCTGTAGGGTCGCTGCGCGCTCTTTATCTGTCCGTCCGTCTGTCTTTGGAATACGATAATTTAAAGTCCTGTAATTTCGAAATCGTTGGGAACAACAGACTTCATTAGAACAGAGTAAAAATGTGAAGCGTATCAAGAAAGGAAATATTTCGAAACAATGATGATTCCTTGGGGAACAAAACTGTCTGAGATCATATTTGTGAATGTCTTAATGAATATAAGTGAGAAAAATTGTTTTTCTTGCTGAAAATGTACGACATTAGTGTTACGTATTTAAGTTTGCGAACATATAAAAGTCATTACTAGATACTGCGTATCTGCCCTAGCCTGATTTTTGAAGCTATGGGACAGTGAAATAACATTTAATTGCCAGCTAGAGTCGCATACAGCTTATACCCAAACGCGTTGAACTTCAGAATGCGTGAAGATATATATTCTTCCTGCAGTGAAAGAGCTACGTCTTGAAGGAAAACGATGTTGATTTTTTTAATTTTCTATGCACTTAACTTTTATTGTTTTACGAATAATAAAAGATGTCCAGTACCAAAATTGCAACGTCGTATGTGATTTTTAAAGGTAAGTTCTAAAGCGATCACATTTTCAGTATTTCATTTTCTAATTTTGTGTCTCATTACTCAACGTTATTTATGTGACGTCGTGCTGACGAGTCTTTACCGTTAATACGCCGATATGAAGTGTGAAAGAGAAATACCTGAATGATTAGATTCGAGTGCTCAATATCGAAATGATGTATTGCAAATTGCACTTGTGTCGCACCACTTAAAAATGTTGGGACCTTATCTCAGTATAGAAACCGTGGGCTAATTACTTTTATCAAATTAGACTATAATTGTATGAACGAAGAAACATAATTCTTTTTATGGACGCATAGTTTATACCTTAAAATGAACCGGCGTGTTGGATGTGATTAATGACAATAAGGTTAAATATAGTACCTCTTGTTTAAAACAGGCAAAGCAACAATTCGATTCGTAATCCCCCACCAATTTTGACTCACCATTTTGACTCACCATGTGTTATCCACAATTGCCTGGTCTTCTACAATGTGTGTGTGTGTGTGTGTGTGTGTGTGTGTATGTGTGTGTTACGTTTGTATTTCGAGATTCGCAGGGAATGAAACAAAAAAAAACGTTTCTGCAAAGAAACTATATAAACTGCAAATGCTTTTATACGAGTAACTTGATCCATTACGATATTGTTTTTAGTTGAATATCGATATCGGTACATTAATCATTAAATAAAAAAACAAGGTTTTAAGATATAAATGTATAACACTAAAAGAGCCATCTCACGAAATAGTCAGCTGCACTTAAGTTCAGTTTCTGAACTCGTCTCCTCCCAAAGGATGACCACATACGAAGTGTCTAAAGACATAATGTCTTATAAATTCAAATGTCAAAAATATAAAAAGTCCAGTATGTAATTTAATAATGTTTGGTAACCAATTTGTCAACCGCTTTTGGGTCAATAGGCTTGATTGAACTTGGGCTCTTTTAAATTCCGAACATTTTGTAATTAGATATTTATAAAATCTAAACAGAACATTTCATCTCTGGGTCCAATTGGAAGGACAAAGTGAATCCAGAGACATTGTAGTAAATCTTTTTCGTGCGTGGACTAATTCAATAACACCAAATCTCTGGGAAGCAAAGCCATCGCTAATATCACAAGAATGTTCACTACTAGCACAGCTACATCGTTTCGCTACAAACTTCAAGGCGACATTTCCACTATCACAACGTCCCTGCGCAGGGTAGACCGCGGTCGGGGTCGCTGGCCGCGCGACGAGAGCTGCTCAAGCCGTGGCGGCCGCCACACTCACCGCCGCCCCACCGCCACCAAACCCGCCCACCACCACCACCACCACCGTCACCACCACCACCACCGTCACCACCACCACCACCACCATCACTATTACCGCCACCACTACTACTACCACCGCCACTACTACCACCACCACCATCACTATTACCGCCACCACTACTACTACCACCGCCACTACTACCACCACCGCCACTACTACCACCACCGCCACTACTACCACCACCGCCACTACTACTCCCGTCACCACCGCCACCACCACCACACCACCCACACACACCGCCACCACTACTACACACCGCCACTACTACTACCACCACTACTACCACACTACTACTACCACCACTACTACTACCACCACTACTACTACCGCCACTACTACTACCGCCAGTACTACTACCGTCACTACTACTACCGTCACCACTACTACCGCCACCACTACTACTACCGCCACTACTACTACCGCCACTACCACTACCGCCACTACTACTACCGCCACTACTACTACCGCCACTACACTACTACTACCGCCACCACTACCGCCACTACACTACCGCCACTATCACTACCGCCACTACCATTACCGCCACTATCACTACCGCCACTATCACTACCGCCACTACCACTACCGCCACTATTACCGCCACTATCGCCATTACTCGCCCCACCCCCCCCCGCCCCTTCCCCCTCCCCTCCCGCCACTGCCACCACTACCTCAGTCATCACTCCCACCGCCGCCGTCACTGCCACCACTACCACAGCCGCCGCCGCCGCGCAGCGCGTCCGCGCGTGAAATACGCGCCGCGAAAGGGGCCGCCATTCTCCGAGTGGGAATGCGCGGCGGCGGCGGCGCGCGGGAATGCCAAGCCGCGCGCGCAAACGAGACGAGCGACGCTGCTCGCCGCCGCCGCCGCCGCCGCCGCCGCCGCCGCCGCCGCCCCGCTCGCGGCCGCTGTACCGGATTTAGGTATCGCGAAACAACCACGCGAGGGAAAATATTTGGGATTAATTAAACGTGGACATAAAAACTAGAACGCTCCGCACAGCTACTGTGGTTCCGGATGAGGGGCTGTGCAATGAGCATTCACTGCAGGTTTTAAACTTTCGATGTGCCTTACGTTGCTAACACTCTCTAATGAGGATTTAGTCAATTGTAGGCGGTGGCTTAGTTCGTCGTACTGCACAGTGTTAAACACTGCTGTTAGAACACGGCGCAAAAATGTAGAATGTCACTATATCTATCCATTGATTCGCCATAATGCGGAACAACAACAACAACAACAACAATAATAATAATAATAATAATAGTAGTAGTAAAAGGGTTGTAGTAACAATATAAATAATGAGAAGAAAGAGAGGGATAAAAAATCTACTACAAAAATTGTACATTCGTTTACAAAAGTATTCAATTTTCTCAATTTTATTAAATATTCAATTATTTTCCTTATCCTTACCTTGGTTAGAAAAATTAAGAATGAATAGCGTCAAAGGCATCGCCTTAGTTCTATATACTCATATATGGCACCCCGAGGACAGCGCAGAAAATGTTCGTTCATAGCGACATGCTCTTACGTTCCAATAAAATCTTACACATCCAACGCCGAGAAATAGAGTAACGAAGTTAGGAAATAGTGAAACGCCATGTTCTGTAAAGAATATTTTTTATGAAAGTGAGGAATGTATGTTTAATGGGAAAAGTCATTTCTTGTAACCTTTTGAAAGGGCCTATTTTACCATTTCAGGTGAAGTGAATGTTGTCGGGTTACGTCCTTTGAATCAGTGAAGGTTATCCAGTCCGGCCTCATAATGAGGTAAACGTTTTCTTTGCGTAACAGATGTTAACAACAATGACCGTGAGTGATTTATGTAATAACGCAGGTCAAAATTATGTCAAAACATTCACACAATCACACATCAGCGCCTTGGTTAGGAAGTCTAATTCTCCTAACAAAAATAATTATTAAATGTTATACATAATTTACTACTAGTCAATACTATACAAAATTTTGCAAAAAATCTTGCAAACTTCCAGCATATCTTCAGAAAATATGTTCTCCTAGCTAAGAAAGGAATCGCCTTTGGCGAATGATAAAGAAATATAGCAATTATTGCAATGTTAATCTTATTGTTTGAGCATAAACTAATGAGCACACATCTAAATCTACTCGTTACAAAACAACTAAAATAGTTAAAATAGTTTTCCCCTTTTGTTTCCATGGTTCCGCAGATTTCCGTAAACTGTATTCCGATTATGCTATACATATGCTATCATGCTATCATAGCTATCTCGGTCATTTCTATAGAGATTTTTTCTGTTGATTTTTTCTGTTGTTAATATTACAGCCTTATTACAGTATGATTAAAGCCACATTACAGTTACGAGGTAGAGAAAAAAATAGAAGTTTGGATATTCATTATTGTACTATTCCAAGATTTTGAAAATGGATCTTTAAAAATTGTTTAAATAGAATTTACTTAAGTTGTTCTAAAGAATATCGCGGTGAAATGTTTTCGTCTTGAATTAATCGAGTTGAATGAATACTTCAAGTGTGTTCTCCCTTTCCTGGATTTCCTGCACCCTTCCCCAATTTATTTCACCATACAAATAAGGACTAATTTATTTTCGTTGTATGATGTCTGCCACTTCATGTTTCGCGGCTCATGTTGCCCCTTACGGGTCGCGGAATAATATAATTTGCGCAGTAAATAACCGGACGCTGTACCCGCTGAAAGATTTAGCACCTCGCCACGGAGCGTACAGTAGTTGAGCAGCCATTCGTTTTTCTTTTGCGAGGCGCCTTTCCCCTTTGGCCAGGAGGAAGCCGCCGCCGCGGCGTCCAAATAAACATAAGCGGTGGCGGTGGGGGCGGGAGGGGGCGGGGCCGCGAGGAGCTTGTCGCGCCCGCGTGTCCTACAGCCGCGATGGCCCTGATAGCCGCGTGTCGCCCTCCAGCCACCCCCGCCGCCGCCCAATGCGCAGCCGATATCTGATGCGGCTCGCGTTAGACCAGGGGTGGGGAACATCTTCTCATTTGAAGGCAGCGACGGAAGCGAACACCCGTCCAAAAAGGGCATATTCAATAAACCTGCATGATGCAAATAGACCAGAACTGGTTTAGATTTTAAACTTGGTTTGATAAGTGATTCCGCTTTATCACGGTCAGATAACAGCTTTCGCTGAAAATGATCTCTTAATGAGATCTTAATAATCCCCAATTAGATCACATTTATCAATGAATGTAGCGTGTGTAGCAATAGATCAAATGATTATCCTATGCAATAGTAAATGATTAACGTTCATATAAAACAGGACAATAGATAAAATAAAATAAACAGATTACCTTTCTAACTTATTTAAATTTAGTATGAAGCACATTCTTAATTTTTAAACATTCTGAACGAAAAATTTCATAAAACAATCTTATGTACACAAACTTTCCTTATTGTAGTGTGTCTTTGAGTAAATACATTTTGATTTGTTTCTCCTCGTATACATCAATTAGAAAACTTGTTCAAGAAAGTGGTATTAGAGGGTCGCATATCACGCGCCTTAGGCCTTATTCGGCCTAAGACTTCAGGTTCCATTCCCCTGCGTTAACCCTCATCTCTCCCCCACCCCCATCCGACGCGAAGCGAGCCAGCGGCCGTCAGCCTTCACTTTTTTTTGGAATCTCTTCTATCCGTGACTTCTTAGAGGTGTTACGGTTTTCATGCAGGTTAACACAATAAATTCTATTGATGGCGACGGTTCTTGATGCGTTGCTTCCAAGCCGGTTGTCAGCCTCCGGTTCTTGGCGTCTCGTCTTGACGCGATAACGCGGGAGAAGCGGTTCGAATGGGAACACTATAAAGAAAATATGGAAGGAAATCCTTGCTTGGCGTTAGGTGTTTTTGCAGGAAATGGCGTGTGGAGTTTTGATACTTTATAGAAGGAAATAAGATATTTTTATTTTTTTAAATAATTCATTTCAGTGTCCAATATTACTTTTTATTCACACTTTCTAATACTCTTTATAAATAATTTCTTTACGTTAAACATAACAAATCTCAGGTAACTCCAAGAAAGTCCTCAAATAAATTAACCATTTTGAAACATTTATATTCCGCACATTTTATGAAGGATTAATGAGGTTTTAACTCAAGAAGGAAATTATTGCGGATGAAATTAATGCGTACTTTGAAACCGTATTAATCCACAGCCTTTGAAACTGATGGTAGTGACCGTGTAAGCTGCTTCGGTTTTTTCACTGAAATTATTGTTCAACAACTCAAGTAAAATCCGCGAAACGCAAATAATTTATTGACACCGATAATTAAACCATGGAGTCAGAATTAAAGATCTACATTTCAAATAAAAATGACAGATGTAGTAGATTCTTGGTTTCCAGAAAGAGAGTTGAGGTGTCAGGACATTCTACTGACATAATTAAAGAATCGTCCTCATATGAAGTACTCGTCTCACATTGAAAATAATGTTTGTATTTTCTCAAAGAGAACCAGGTATCGATAATTGTATTCAAAAGCATATCAATTCAATTACAAATAATACGAATACTTTGTCGAGAATAAGTGGGAAACATTTCTGTTTTTTTAAAATTAATTTTATACAAGTAACGTTTTTAGTTTTACTACAAGTAGAACAGTTAAATATTTATTGTTACTATTCATTTCAGATGCGTCTCGATAATCTTCTGTTCAGTTATCTTCTTTTAAATGTAATAATTAAATTTATATGTAATCTTTACTTCTGTTGTACCTAGGGACTAGGAGAGATCACCAGAGAGATGATTAATCCGAGTATGCCTTGTATTTCATTCGTTGAGATGGCCGAACGTGCGTAATGTTGAGAAATTGGAAAAGTGGAAATGAGGGAAAGGGTACCACGGCGAGTAGGTCGTTGCCGAAAAGGCGTTTCTGGGAGCTGCCCGTGTGCGTCGAGTGGGCGTCGCTGCCGCCGTTGCGTCAACTGTCCGGCGCGTCGTGCATTCTCCACGCCGCCGCCTCCGAGCCACACCGCGCCCAAGTGCCACCCGTAAGCGGCGGCGGGAGGCGATCGCCCGCGGTCTAGGCGGCGGCGGCGGCGGCGGCGGCGGCGGCGGCGGCGGCGGCGGCGGCGGCGGCGGCGGCGGTGGCGCCGCGGGTGGGCGCTGGGGCGGGGCTCACGCTACCCGCCACCAATGCCTCACCGCCACCGTGCCGCCGCTGCCTCACTGACACCCAACCTCAAATGCCTCCTGCGACACCTTTGCTGTGCCTTCCTACACCTACACCTCGGCCTCCGTCATCGCCACCGCAATCGTCCCCACCGCCTGTGACTCTACCTTGCCTCCATCTGCCACACCGCCACTGTGCCGCCGCTGCCGTCACCGCTGTCTCAATGACACCCAGCCTCAAATGCTTCCTCTGACACCTTTGCTGTGCCCTCCTACACCTACACCTACACTTCCGCCTCCGTCATCACCACCGCAGTCGTCTCCGCCCCCGTCATCGTCATCGCCACCACCAACATCCCCCTCCTGCTGTGACTCTGCCTCTATCTCTGCCTCACCGCCATCGTGTCGATTCTGCTGCCGTCGTCACCGCTGCCTCAACACCAATGCCTCCAGCTTCCATCGCCACCTCCGTCTTCTCCTCCCCTCCACCGCCAACGCAACTTTCACTACCACCGCCTCAGCCTCTGCTTCCATCTCCGCCTTACCGCCACCGTGGGGCCGCAGTCATCACCTCCATCGCCTCCTCCTCCACACTCACTGCTACTGCCACCATTACTGCCGCCTCCTCAGCCTCCGCCTTTGACTCTACCTCCATCACAGCCACATCAGTTCTTCCTCTATCGCTTCTCCTACCGCCTACGCCCCCTCACGGCAACCACTTTCATCTTTTCCTCCACCACTCTGATCTTCACCTCCGCACCCGTCTCCGCCTCCACCACGGCCACCGCTGGAATTCGAGAAGTGGAGTAAACTTTTTCTTCGACTTGACGCCTTCCTCCACCCGCCTCCGCCGCCGCCGCCGCCACCCCCGCCCCCGCCGCCACACCGCCGGGCTGGATCGGCTTCTTAGCGCCGTGCTGCTCCTTTTTGGGCGCGCTGGCGACGGCCCGGCGCGGAGCGGAGCGGCGCGCAAAGGGCCAAGGGCGAGGAGGAGGGCGGGCCCAACCGGTCCTCGGCGCCGCCGTGGAGGGCGCCCAGCGCGACAGACGCCCTCCGCCCTCCCCCCACCCCCGGCGCCCGCCCTGACCTTCCGCGCCCTCACCTGCCCCGCGCCCGCCCGCGCGCTCACCCCCTTTAGGGCGAACGGAGAGCCCTGCCCTCGCGGCCACCGGCGAATCGCAGGGCGGAGGCGGCCCGCGTCGCGTCACTTTCCGACGCGTTTATCATCGTTAAAGACGGCGGAGAGGGGATGAATCAAAATGCAATGGATGCGTGACAGGCTGATGGATAATGCCGCGTCTTAGAGCGATTGATTGAGGACGTATTTTGGGCTCGAGAAAGGGAGAAAAAATAATATAACCTTATTTTTAGCATATCGTCTCTGAAAGATGAAATATAGGCTGTCTGTTAATAAGTTTTTTCTTAATAAAAGTTTCAATAATTACTTTTTATAGGCAGTGTCAACATTCTTGTCAGTACCCTCTTTGTAGAAAGAGCGTTCACAGTTGATATTAGTAACGCTCATTTGTACATTGTGTGTAAATTTGTTTTTCTACAACTTTCATGAAATATGTTTTCAACATCATACCACCTATCAAGGTCAATTTTTTCATGATATTTCAACCAATTCTTTGTATATTGACATATTGTTTAAGGCCTGATGATGGAGGCACAACTTGACCCCTGAATCGTTACCACGCTATTTCTTGTTTCAAGATACCATTGTAATGTAAAAATAATTTTGTTTTAATAAATGGTTTTGTGACTGTCTATAAAAAGTAATTATTTGGAACTTTTATTAAGAAAAAAATATCGTCTCTTAGTTTTCTCAGAATTTTTTCTCTCTTCTGTCGTTCGCTTTTCTCTTTTCGGCCTTCCCTACCCCTTTGTGTCCTCGCCTTCCCAAAACATCACTTTTCGAAAAAAAAATTCCGACTCTCATCTTGGTCTCTATCTTTGAGGGAGAAACTATAAACTTCCTCAAATGAAACTTGATATTTGCCAGTAATTCAAAGAAGTACACTCGAAGATAAAATAATAGGACGTTAATTCAGATTCGGTTAGCAGTTCAGTTCTTACTATTAATTCGTTTTTGTTACTTTAACTAAAGGAAAAAATTGGAACCAAGTTGGTACCAAGTAAGCACTATTTTTTTGTAACTTTAGAGATAAATATTGCTCAAATTTCCTTCCATTAATGATAATGTTTAAGAAATGTAGATTTTTTTTCTTGGTATTACATACGGGTGCCCGGGGGACATTTATTTAACAGGAAGGCAGGTGTAAGTATGCGGGTTAGTTGTGGATAATAAAGGCATTGAAGTGTCGATAGCGTGATGTTTGTGTGAAGTTTCCATTGAGTATTGAAGTGTTTACAATCGCCGATTATCATTGCAATACATTTTTGTCATAATATAATAAAATGTGTAGCTGCAATTAAATAAATACAGTGGAATTACTTAAACATTTTAAAAATAAAAATGTATTTGTTTGAAAATTTGTTTTTAATGAAAATCCAAGAGTTGTAATTTTTAGGATTGGAGAAGAAACGCAATGTAAATAGATGAATTGATAGATATATATACTTCATGAATAGATAAATGCAGATAAATTAGGCTGAAGAGAGCAAAATTAAACGTTTGAATTATTGGAAGATAAATGAAACATAAGAGAAAGTGAAAGAGAGAGCACAAAAATGGGAATAACTTTACGTGTGAATTCGGACCACAGTTTTAAGAAACCCTCCAAAACAAGAGAAAATGTAATGCGACAGAGATGTAGCGTGAAGTTAAAACAATAAATATCTCAAAGACGCCACTTCAAGACAATATGCATCGAAAAAATTATGAGATCATATGAGAATAATAATAACTGATGACATAATTATAATCTTAAAGATATACTATGAACATGGCGAAAGAGAAACTAATTCAAGGAGAATACTTTCCCGAAAAAATGAAAAAATCAGGAAATTTCATTTGTGTTTATAAGTTTGGAAAAATCTTATACATTTTGAAGGGATCTTTAGATGACAGGTAAAAAGACAATACCAGATATTATTACGTAAAAAAAACATTGATACATTATTTTCATTCACAAAGCAAACAGTATTATTTTTTTAATTTTATCAACGAAATAACTGCTGGAAAATTGGTAACATATCTTTCTTTTCTAAAGGTTTAATGTAAATAGACAAATTAAATTCATATTATTAGAAAAAATAAATAACTTCTAGAAACAGAAAACAGGAAAATCATGGAAGTTTGCTTCAGGAAATGGGCTGCCGGAAAACTCTCATTTTTTATTATCATATGTAACATACATTGAACTTTTTCTGCAATTTACAAACAAACAGTTTTGGTCTTTGTAAGTAAAACATCTTAATTTGAATAATAATTCGATAATTAATAGGAGCACCACAGTTTCAAACCTCATCAACTCAGTCATGTTGTTCTAAAATGAACTGTTTATCGACGCGACAAAACGAACTCTGTCAGACGACATTAAAAATTAGTGAACGACGCTGCGATAAAATCAAAATGATAAGAGAAAAATGTGATATAATGGATGGGTGATATGTTTGTACTTGTTCCCAATGAATGGAATTTGTGAATCACATTGGTTAGTTCATGTGTGAAATAATGTAAATTTACAAAACATTTTTGTAACAATATCCAGTAAACTGTAACAAGTACTAATAACCACAAAAAAGTGGATGGTGGTGGTTACCCTATTATATCAATATGCATCTGTTTCTATATATTAGTGTAACATTGATAACCCATCAGAGACCATTGTTCCAAAAATGGAACAGTCAATTTCAAGTTGCTTTTTTATCTTAAAAAGATTCTTTTGCGAATTTAATCTTTTCAATAGACTTAGACATTGTGGCGAGTATTTGAGAAAAATTCTTCGTTTAAAAAACTATGTTGTTGTTGTTGTATGTGTGATTGTAATATTCTGTGCTATACAGAGTTCATTTCAATGATACAAGGAGGTTTGAAGTCTCTTGAAAAGAAAAAATTAGTATAAAAATATTAATATAAAAATTATTAATAAAATAAAATTATATATATTATAATAATAATTATCATTAATATATAATAATAATTATCATTAATATATAATAATTATTATTAATAATATTACATATTAGTTCTTAAAGGTATTCCAATGATTTTACCTTCTTTTTGTCTTTAGTAAAAAACACACAAATGAGTGACTTAGAATGTCAGCCGCAAACATTGGAATTGATGGGAAAGGCCGCATGCAGAAGGCATGTGCGCGGAACGTGACGCAATGGGTTCCGCGGGGCGTGATCCCGGGCCGCGGGCCATCGGGAGGGGGGCGGGGGGCGTCGGTGGGAAGGGAGCGGCACCTGTCCGGGCGGCTTCATTAGCGCGCGGGGCCCAGGCCGCGCTCGTCAGCGGCGGCGCCGCATCGTCGTTTTGGTTTTCAAATTTGTCTCCGATTTATTCGGCCGTCGCCAAGCGGCAATAAAACCACACGGGAGGGGACGATGAGCGGGCGGAGCGGGGAGGGGCAGGAGCGAGGCGCAGCTGGCTCATTAGCAGCAACAAGCCCGGTAGCCGCTGCGCCGCGCCGAGCCGCGCAGCCCGGCGCAGGGGTACCAACCGCCCGGCCCGTTACGCTGGCCCCGCGTCGTCCGTTAATGGGGCACACCTCTGGCTGCCTCCCGTGGACCGATTCCGCGGTTCAAAGACCTCGCGCGCCCGGCGACGATGGTGCGGGCTGGCGATTTTAACGCACCACCCCCGCGGTGGGGTGTTCACAGAGTGTGCACAAGAAAAGTGACACACTTCAAAGATTGTCACCGGGAGCGGTGGCTCAATGCGTTAACTGATGTCACTGCAGTGCCTCGGGCCTGGAGGTCCTAGGTTCGGTCCTAGTGGCAGGATTTTCGACACTGGCTTGTCAGCTAGGTCGAATTCAGTCGCTGTCTGGAGGAGAATTCTAGCGGCCGGCTGCTCTGATCGATAGTTTTCCGTAGTTTCTGCGATAAACACCAGGCGAATGCCGGAGCAATATTCTAACAAACGGGCCACGGACCGCGCACGATCTTTCCTTCCTCTTCCTTGTCCTATCCTCTCACCCTACATACACACTAACGTGCACTACACTACCACACATGCCGGGTGACCTGTCGGTGACTTAGAAATTATACCGGCTGGGGCAGTGCCCCGCTGGTGGGAAATACCAGGTTGATGAAAACACCCGCTTGTCGACGGTAGATCGGTGCCCAATCTCACCACCCAGTGGGCAATAGCATGCACTATACTTATGGTACTAATGACCATATTAGTTTACGCGCCCGGAATCCCTAACCAAATCAATCAAAGATTGTCATTTTGCAGGGCAACTGTTTTAATCTGTGCGGTCTAGAGTTATTTCGTCGCTTAGTGATTAATTCTAAATTCTGGCTATGCTTTGTACAATATTTATGAAAATTTCTCTAATAAAAGGAGACTATTTCCAATATGTGTTTCTTCACTTTACTTAAAAATGATATTTTTGGATTCGTAGTCTAGCTTTTCTTTGGAACCGATGGTGCATAAATCTAGAAACATGATGTATTCGATTTTCCTAGAAGCATTTTTCTATTTAACTTTTTTTCCTAAAAAGTGTAATAGTGAATATGAATGTATAAAAATACATAAATAAATTCTGAATTCCAGGTAGTTTTGCTGGAATAATCGCAAAAATAAAAGTAATTATTGTTTATAGTCCAAATATTGAGAGAGGAAACGACCCAAAATAAACCCTTGCAAAATATGTTGATGTAAAACAATACCAAACAATGACAAATTGTTATTCTCACAGAATGACGTGTTTTTCATTGATTTTAATTTCTTTGCTACTTCAAACAAATAGCGCCCTTGAATACGCTTTTTTAGTTTGACACTGTTTTATTTTTGATAATATGAAGAAGATGTGAGAAAATAAGGATTTTGCCAAACCGCAAGAAAGTCTCCACCCTACAAAAGAACTGAAGAACTATTTGCACTTCGCATTCTTGTAAACAAATTATAATCGAATCTGTTATTGTCGAAGCCCGTTAATTACAAGCAAAACGAAAGTACAAGGATCCTCCGTTCACTTTCGCGCAGGTGCAGCTGTTGTGTTACGAAACCTCGCGTGGTTATGCATCACTACCTAGACGCATTGTCCTTGGCAGCTGATGCACGTCATTTACTCTCTTTGCTGTTAGCAGCATCAAATACCAGAACTGCATTACTAATGTTAATCAGATAAGTAAATAATTTTCCAATGTTGCATCGCATTTAATTAGTCCTCGATTTGACCTATTCTACACTCAAATGTTTTCTTGGAAACGTGTAAGGCAGTAGAATATTGTAACGTCGTGGGTAGGGATCTACACCACAAAGAAACAGACGCGAGTGGGTATTTACAATAAATTATGTACAGGAACTAAAACCTCACTCTAAGGCTTTTGTCGGAGCTACCTGCCGCAGCCCCGTCTCCCAACACGCGCCTTGCAGCCGCGCCTGCGAGTAGCCAACTCGGCCGATTCGCAACTGGGCACCTCATGTGCCTCGGCAGACCATCTGCCCTGAAGTATAAGGCATACTTCACTGTGTCCGAACCTCGAACTCGTGCCTTCAGCACTTCCGCGCCAGACTTGGCCGGACAAGTTTTGCGGTGTTTTGCCGCGAGGAAGCCAGAAACGTTTCCCCCGAATGGTCCTGCGACGCACCTTAATATAGGCCCGATTCACATGACATCCTACGTCATCTGCCCCCCCCCCCCACGCACTCGTCTTGAAGAGAGTGCCACCGACGCCGCCTTTTGTGCCCGGCGTGGGATTTTCTGGGATTTCCGTGAGGGGTGGCCTTTGTTCGGGAGCCTATATTTGGCTCCCTCATCCCCATACCTTGCAACTGAAGAGCAGGGAGTCAAGTCTATGACGCTACAATATTCTTTGCCTTTCGTGCAATTATTTACCTCAATGGAATGACCTCAACAGAAAAATTCCGAATATAGTACCAGGTATCTCCTACCAGCGGGGCACCGCCCCAGCCGGGACAAGCTCTGAGCTCCCGACAGATCTCTCAGAATATCTGGAAGTGTAGTGCATGTTAGTGTAAATGTGTGTGTAAAGGGAGAGAATAGGACAAGGAACAGGAAGGACAGATCGCGCGCGGTCCGTGGCCCGTTTGGTAGGGTACTGCTTCGGCATTCGCCTGGCGTTGATCGGAGAAACCACGGAAAACTACCGATCAGCGCAGCCGGCCGCTAGAATTCTCCTCCAGACAGGGACTGAATTCGACCTAACTGAAAAGCTAGTGTCGAAAATCCTGCCGCCGTCAGGACTCAAACCTAGGTCCTCCGGGTCAGAGGCGCTGCAGTGACGTCAGTTGATGCACTGAGCCACCGCTCCCGGTCAAGATGAATGTCCGAAATAGTTCTGCGTGCGCGGTACATGGCCTCTCTGCAGCGTGCCCGCCCCTTGTACGAAGCCCAGGGACATGCGGCGTGCGCTGCTGCGTGTCGTAGGTTTTTGAGCGCGCAGGGCTGGCAATGGATGTGTTCGCGCCGTTTGTGGAAGCGCCGTGGGCGGACGGGCCTCACCCACGCGGCCGCCGCCGCCGCCGCAACCGCTTCCCTGCCTTACGCGCGCGCCACTCAACTCCACTCCATTGCACTGCGCTGCGCTGCGTTGCACTGCGCTCGCGACGCCCATTCACTTGCACTGCCACTCAGGTGGCAGCGTTGTGGACGATGTGCTTCTCTTCCTTTCTCCTTTCCCGTTGCTGTTGCCCCTTCGCCTGCTCGTTCTCTTCCCTTCCTCCTCTTCTTCTCCTCCTCCTTTTCCTCCTCCTTCCCCTCCTCCTCCTATTTCTTCTCCTCCTTCTTTTCCTCCTCCTTCTCCTCCTTTTCCTCCTCCTTCTCGTCCTCCTTCTCCTCCTCTCTTCCTCTTCCTTTTCTCTTTCTCCAGCATGTTCTCCTTCCTTTTCGCCTCCTTCTTTTAATATTCCTTCCTTTCCTCCTTTCTTTCTTATTCATTCATTACTTTACCTTATTTTCCTTCATAATTGTTCGTCTTTTTGTTCTATCGATCATTCTCCTCGATTTCTACAGGCGCAGACATCCATTTCTTTAAACGTTTGAACTTACTTTATCTTCTGAAGATCGTCACATTGCTTTTTATGACAAAAAAGTATAATTTTACATATATTATTTCACGATCAAACCACTTAAAAGACTTAATATTATAGTGCTTAAAATATGACCTTAGAATACTTGTATCCACAATATACAAGTTTGTGCGCATTCCATTATTTATATTCGTTTATAATGTTATATATAATTCCATCCTTAACTAAAGTAACCGAATCCATTTGTTTAAGAATCCCCAATTGAAAAGAGTAAAGCATCGATAAACGAACAAACGTACAGTGAAAGAACATCTCTGGATTTCTTTATATGAAGAAAGTAAAAGAAAAAATGAAAGTTCGTTCCTAAAACAGCACATGTGCGAGGAAATGAGTTCACGAAGAAACCTGCCGCCACCGAGGGACTTGGTAATTAGCTGCCGTGAGCTCCGAACATCTGATCAGCTGATACACGGCCGATACGCGGCCGGAAGGCGGCGACAAGCTCTTGGAGGGCGAGCCGCCTCGCCCCGTCGCCTCATCTCACCTCGCAGGCGGCGGACGCCTCGCTGCCCGCGCAGACAGCCAAAGAGAAAAGAAAAGCATGCGACGACGAAAAACACCAACAAAAATACTGCAAAGTCAGAAAGACTTTGATGAGTGCCAATCCCGGCGGCATTGACGGCGGCGATGGCGTAACGGTTAGCGTATCGGGCGGTTAAAATAGGGATTCCGGCTACACCACGTGTTAGAGGATTTGTTTCTTACTTTAGCAACTGAATTGATCCACGATTCTGTTGTCAAGACCAGGTAAGAAATTGTTTTGTGCGGAAAATCCGCCGGTTTTTCGAGCAGCATTACAGAACTTTCTCTATACTACATATATTACTCCGTTTATACCTACGTATATGAGAAAGTAATACAAGACATTATTTTAGAATGAAATATCTTATACTTTTCTAATATGTGACGGGTCTGTCCTTACAGTTTTATCCGCCTGGGCAAACAGAGCAATTTGGGCCAGAATCCAACGGTAGAACTGAAACGAACGAAATTCGACAGATCCTGGTTTTCTTCATCATACGTGTCCACGGTTGACCGTTCTTTGAAGGACGGAGCTCCTCTCTCATTAAAGTGAATCGCGGTGGCGATGGTGTAACTGTTGCGTATCGAACTGCTATACCAAAGTTCGCGGGTTCAAACCCGATCGAAGTCGCTGATTTTTAAGGGCGAAAAATTCCTTCGGAGGGGAAGAAAAGCTCGCTGTCCCGTGTTAGCAGATTTACTGCATGTAAAAGATCCTCAAGCCTAAATGAAGCCTCTCAGCTTAATTCAAAAATTGCATGTTTCTTCGCCAAAGTAATACCTTCTTTATCCCCTAGTTGGTGAAAGAAGCTTAACGAAGTTTGCGTGGTCAGACGGAAGAGCAGGCCTCATGGTCTGAGTCTCGCCACGTAAAATAAGTAATAATTCATTCAATCCCATGTTGTGAGCGTAGGTGATAGAAGAGACATACTCGAAACTCTTTTGGTCAGGCAGATGTACACTGTGTAGGTTTGGCGTTGCCGTCCACTCCATAGATGATGTAGGGGAATCATGATGGATGGAAGATGATGAGGAAAATGTGTGATTATGAATGAGATTACAAAAGAGGGTAAGTTATGCGCAAATCCTACCTAATAGAAATGGGCGTCAGATGGCACATTCGGAGGGCGGGAATTCACTTTTCGTATCATATGCGCTTAAAAATAAAGTTTGCTGCTGCTATAAACGAGGGAGAAATTGAAGAAAATAGAAAAAAGTTCGGACTTGGAAAGGTCCCGCATTGAACCCCGTGAGGCGGTTCGAGTGAAAAACGAGTCCCTGACGAAATTAGTTCCCTGTAAACTTGACGTCATCGCGGGACCTTAAGAGATCGTAATTCGTCCCATCATGCATGAGCTGCCGCTATCGACAGACACATCAGCGATAGGCGATCTGGAGGAGCGGATCGTTTCTTTTTGTTTTTTGTTGGTCTCCTCGATGCTGCTGCTAATGCAGCTGCTTCCGTTGCCATTTCTACCATCACCACTCCCATTACTGACTCCGTGTGCTGCTTCACTTCCCTACAACCACCGAAGCCTTCGCTACCTCCATTTCTTATTAACCGCGTTGAATCCACACCCATTAGCATTACCTTTACGCTCATCAGCCCCGCTATTACCATATGAACCGGAAATCGTGAATAAAATCAGTTGTCCCTGTCTGACTCACATACACACACACACACACACACACACACACACACACACACAGTCTTAACACTTCCATTTCCGATACCATCTCCACCACCAGCACTGCGCTAACACCACTACCGTCTTTACAATCGCTGACACTTTTACTTGCATAAGTACCACCTCACACTATATCATCCCAGCCTGTCACCCTATTACCACATAACTTATGTAACTACCCCCCACCCTATCACCATTCTCACTCCAACAACAACAATAACAGCCACCACAATAGCAAAATCAGTCAAGTCTATTGCCACTCTTGTCTAGAACAAACTATGACCATTAATTGTTACAAAACCATTGCACCAAAGACCCTTCTCGATTGTGACCACTCGCCTTCAATTACTATCCCCACCCCGTTCAACCTCTTCAGTGTTGCAAGGTATCAAAGAAATCACATCCTCTCCGTAGATTCTCGTGATATATTATACAAATAGAATACAAGGTCTTCTCCAATCTTCTACACAAATCTTACAATATAATCAATCTTACCATATAAGTATATAAACGTTAAGGAAACGAAACACGTTAGGAGATAAGAGATTATAAAAACTCCCCTAAGCTTATGTCATACCCAGAATGAATAACGTTCCCATGTACTCATTGCTCTGTAATATTTATTAAAGTTATTAGATAGAGCAAATAATTGGCGTCAAGGCATGGAGGCGTTGCCCCGGTTGATAATAAACCAAGGCCATTATTTGTGATTATTTCATTGTGTCGTTTATTACTTTTGAAAAGAAACCACCTTCCTACAATTAAAAAAATTATGTAAATAAGAAGTATCTTTTCTGAGAGCATTAGTATTTGTCCGCCATCTTTAGCCACAAGTAATTTGTTTCGGTTGTTCTCAAAACGATGGCGGAGTGTAAAATACTTAACGGAAGCCGGCCGTTAAGAGTGACTTTTCGTTATTCGATTTGGTAACATTAAATCAATTTACGAAACAGGACAATAGGGAGTTTTAGCGCCACACGTAAGGTAGCGACGTTATGCACTAACAGTCACGTGACGGACCTTGAAGTCACAACGTCCTACCTTAGGCCTAAGGTACGACCTTACACCTTCATAATAGTGCACGTCTACAGGAGTCTCTACGGTCACCTTACAAGCGGAAAAATGGCCGCGTAAAAACAAGAAACGTTGGGGATTGTTCCATCTCCGACAAACCGATTCTCGTACGTGAGGCAGTTACAACTATTCCTTACTAACTCTACAACGTTGGCAAGAATTTACGGTAAATGTTCGAGAAATGACAGGAAAGAAATTTGCGAAAAAGAAGTTGACATATCTTAGGGATAGGTTATGTCTTACTCTCATAATGAACGCTGTTTGAAAATATTTCCTCCGTTCTCAAGAACAGTAGATTGAAAATTCCAGACTGCATACTCATCGCAGACCCTTGTATCGTATCGTGGTTTAAAAGTCTCGCCGCTAGCCTAGACTCTCTGATATATTATGCAACTTCTTTGGTCAACGCTTGAAACATTTCTTTTATTATAATGCACAACACAATGTCGCAATTGCTAAAACTCTTCTGGACATTGTTCATTGTGACCGTATAAAGTCGTTAGTCACGTGAAAAATAGTTTAAGGATGCCTCCTTACGCCTGGCGCTAAAACACCCTACTATTTTGGATAATCACTATGATTGAGCAAAAAGTAAATAAATGTGTTTAAAAAAATCTCTTGGCCTCCCCCGCGGCGCTACCTGGGCAGGCGGCCGTGCATGCGTGCGCGCGCGCTCATTAGGCGGGGGCCGACTAATTGCCCGCGCTCGCACCGCGACACGGCGACACGGCGGCGGCGCAAAGGCCCAGCCCGGCCCTGGGCGGCGGCGGCGGAGGGCGCGACCGATACCTGCTCGGCGCCCGTGACGTCACGCGCCGCCCTGCCTCCGTCCTCGCCGCCCGCGCTTGCGTGCTCGCTAAGAGGAGCGACTGAAGTGCAGTGCACAAAGAATGAAAGGGGTATTTCAGAGACGTGAAAAGCCAGTCGAATCATCCAGCGCCTCCTCCAACATCAATAGTTCTAACTTTATTTATGACAATTCAGTTATTGGGTCAAACATAAGTACATTTTTAATAAACCATACACCTTTGAATTTCAAGAACACGTGCACTAGCCAACAAAATCCCGAATATTTTGTGGTTCAAAACATCTTGGGGGGGCGTGCCCCCCAAACACTTCAGAGACGTGAACTACCAGCCAAACCATCCAACGCCTGCTCCAACATCAACAATTCTAACTTTATTTAAGACAATTCAGTTATTGGGTCAAACATAATACATTTTTAATAAACCAACACCTTTAAATTTCAAGAACACGTGCACTAGCCAACAAAATCCCGAATATTTTGTGGTTCAAAACATCTTGGGGGGCGTGCTCCCCAAACACTTCAGAGACGTGAACTGCCAGCCAAACCATCCAACGCCTCCTCCAACATCAACCATTCTAACTTTATTTATGACAATTCAGTCATTGGGTCAAACATAATTACATTTTTAATAAACCATACACCTTTGAATTTCAAGAACACGTGCACTAGCCAACAAAATCCCGAATATTTTGCGGTTCAAAACATCTTCTGGGGCGTGCCCCCCAAACACTTCAGAGACGTGAACAGGCAGCCAAACCATCCAACGCCTGCTCCAACATCAACAATTCTAACTTTATTTAAGACAATTCAGTCATTGGGTCAAACATAATTACATTTTTAATAAACCACACACCTTTAAATTTCAAGAACACGTGCATTAGCCAACAAAATCCCAAATATTTTGCGTGCACACAATATGCAGTCGACTCCGGTTATAGTGAACTCGGATATAGTGAACCCTCGGTTATAGTGAACTTACGCCACTGGTCCCGATTCACTTACATTACAAATAAGCATTAGAAAACTCGGTTGTAGTGAACCAGAATCTCGGCTATAGTGAATCTAGGAAATACAACGTCCTGAAAATAATCCGCCCCCCCCCCCAGAAAAGAATATATCAATTCAGTTTCACAAATTCAAACACAATGTATTAAATTATCAATTAATTCAGTTCTATTGCTTTATATACTGCTTAATGTATTGAAAAATTCAAATAATGTATTATTTTCTACTATTTACATACTCGCATACTCATTTTTTAGCCATTGGATTCATTTTGAAGGAGAAATGTATTTTGTCTGCAGGTTATTTAAGTTGTCTCAATTTATCTCGAGGTTCGCGTGAGTTATAGAGACTCTTGTGTCTTTAACGCACATTGAGTGAAGAGAAAGTGATAATTCTATTTAATCTTCTTATATTTGAGCATTTTAATTGCGATCAATGTGCATACCTACGCCATGATACTCTTAATGCGTCGATTCAAGCAAGCAAATTATAGGCATCATTACCAAGAACTTGGCTGATTATTACACACGCATTCAGCTAACTCGACGTACAGTAATTTACGCTCACGAACATGAAGTAAGAACAAGTAATGAACACTAATTTACGTCCAGTTGGTAGTTAAATAATTCAGAGATAGATCTATCTCTCCTAGTAGAACAGCTAACAGGAAAGCCAAATCCTTCATTTCAATTTCATTAATAATGTCTTACAATGTGTCAAATTTTCAATTTATGAAAAGGAGCCAATTGTGTTCATTTCCCACGGATCTCCAAGCGACATCCGCGTATATACATTTATCCCTAAAAGCTAAAACAGTGAACGCTTTGTACGAAAATTCGCAATTTAAACAGACTTAAATCAAAATTCTCTTCCCGCAGAGTAATTCTCCCCCCCCCCCGTCCTCGTTCGGTATGCGGTTGCCCGGCGAGGATCCTCACTGCCACGAGTTGCGCTTCGCGTCCCGTTAGATCGTGATATCGCAAGTGTAGCGCCGGAGTTACCCTTTTTTTCATTTTCTCCTACCGTCTGTATCCTCGGTGGGACGAGAGTTTATTACCAAAAGAATCTCGCATCAGAGACTACGCGCCCCAGCCGTTCTTGGATTGTGTGGCAGTAGGGGACGGGCAGTATGAGTACAATCTTAGAAGAAACTTATAGTTAATGTGAAGCACAACTAACATCTTCGTGAAGTGGCTTTTTGTTGAGATTCCTTTCGTCGATCGCTATTTCTAATTTGAATCAGAACTCAGATACAGACTCACGCGTGGGACGACACGGCATGGGTGGGACGACACGGCATGGGTGGGACGACACAGCATGGGTGGGACGACACGGCATGGGTGGGACGTCACGGCATGGGTGGGACGACACGTCATGGGTGGGACGTCACGGCATGGGTGGGACGACACAGCATGGGTGGGACGACACAGCATGGGTGGGACGTCACGGCATGGGTGGGACGACACGGTATGGATGAGTGGACACGGGATGAGCGAGACGTCACGGCACGGGTGAGTCGACAAGGCACGGGTGAGACAACACGGTGGGTTGACAAGGCACGGGTGATTCGACACGGCACAGGTGAGACAACACGGTACGGGTGAGACGACATAGCACAGATGAGGCGAAGAGGCCACACTGCATAGGCAAAACGACACGGCGTGGGTGAGTTGACACAAGGATCAGACGACATGACACGGTACGGGTGAAACGGCACGAGTGAAACCATCCCACGTTCTGAGCACAGATATGCGTCCTTTTATAATTCATACGTAGGGCGGGCAGTGGTCAGTTGGCGCGGGCCGGGCGGGCGGGCAGCTACGTTTCCGCGTGCGGCCACTTGAAAGGTGCCGCTGGCTCGCGGCAGCGTCCGCGGCGCGCGCACCCGGGCTAATTGCGTCGGCGTCCGCCGCTAGCGCTGCCTGCCCGCGCGCATGGCGTCCGAGCCGCGGACGCAGCCAACGCCGCGATTGTTTTACTAATGGACGGGGCGGAGAGGCGGCGGCGCCGGGTGGAATGCCGGCGGGAGCGTGACTCGGCGCCCCGGGGGCCTGTAATTACCCGGGCCGCCACCGCCACCGCCCCCCACCCCCATCCCGCCCCCGCGCGTGGACGCGAGCGCGCCCGCCCACACGTCAACACCGCAGGGGAGGGGAGGGAGGACCCCCTCCCTCCCCTCCCCTCCCCCACGTGGATCCTCCGCAGGCGATGGGTCGAGAGGGTGGCGGCGGCTTCTTGGAACAGCGTGCGGATGGTTCAGGCTGATTAATGCCTGAGGCCATGTCCCTGGTTGATCCGCGTCCCTGGTGAGTTGTGGTCTCTTCTCGTTGCTTGGTTGCCCCACCACTTCCACCTCTCCCGCGAGGATGATCGTTGCCGCCGGGATGAAAGGGGAGTTAGCTTCCAAGAATAGTATGAGGATTGCGTGGGGAGATGTCGACGACAAAATTTCGGTTTATCCCAAAAGGCTTAGAATCGTGAATCGTAATAACGTATTGGAGATATTGGTTTGTCAAAGTCCCTGGTGATTTGCTGTGTTATCTCTTCTTAGATAGCCGCCGTTAGACAGCCCCGTCCAATCTTCACGCTTATCCTTATACCTTCAGCTGGGAACCAATCTCTTCACGTGCTGTAATATTTGCAGTATATATTCTATTCGTTATCTATTTCTGCAGTTTCTTCCTTCAACTATTCTCTTCATGTCGGATCTTCTTGATTTATCTGGACAATTGTGAAATAAAAAGTTGTTTAGATGAAAGTGTTGCTTCGTGGTGATTTGTGCGTGTTGACTCCAAGCTACACTCACAAAATGAAAAACCTACGCGCCTTATATGGAATTTGAATCCTAATACAAAGCAGTTACCGTATGGATTAAAACTCTATTCTATGTTCTTTCGAAATTCTTTGAGAGAAGGGAAATAAATGTTCCGGCCACCTCATTTTCCAGATGTCATTGTGCAAAATCGATTCTATTCTAATAAATGCGCACTGATCTTTCTCAGACAAAAGACAACTAGGAATATATTGCTTCAGCTCTAACATAAAGAACCTAGAAATGTTTGATTGCTACCGTGCTCAGTTGGCTAACAAGCGACGGTACAACAACAACAAAAATAAAAAATCATTTACCGACTACCCACATGTCTGTAACTGATAATTGAGGCTACTCAGCGTGTGGATACCGCGCGCCCCGCCCATCCGCAGCTGGCGTTTGCTAGGATTCAAGCGTGCGCGCGTGCCCACTCATCACTGTCGCTTTGCCTGCAGTGTTTCTTGTCGTGCTGCTTCAACAGTCGTAAATTTCTGGTGACCAGGCAACAAGATCTGTTAGTTTCGTAGTTTTCGATCCTGGCGAACAACTGAAACGTAACTACAGCTCCTATTCGGTGTCGCTGAACAGTTGAAGTTGCTTTTGCAGCCAATGTGTGTATCGAATTTTCTGTTAGCACTGTTGTAAAAAAAGGATTAGTAATACGTAGTAATTTAATTATCAGTTAAATTACGGTCGCTCTTAATGCATAATCCTAATAATGATTTATTCGTTACAGGTACTCAATGTTTTGCTTTCAGAAGAAAGCAATAAATCTGGCTTAATTATTTCATTTTGCACACTATGAAAGTTTTAATTCGAATGTACTATTTTTTATATTTCAGTGATACTTAGCTCAATCAATTATCTGAATGAATAAGTCGCTAAAAATGGTGTGCTGGATCATATATAAACTGTTTTCTTTTTAACTAATAGATCAAAACTCATAGTGTTAACCTAAAAAGTTAGGATTTTTTATAAGAAGAAGCTGACCGAACTCTCTCTTGATTACAGAAATATATTTTCCGGTCGTGATGAAACTCCGAATTCTTTATTTTGAACCTGTTGTTCCTCCCACCAGAAAAATATCAGTATTTTTCGTTTCCTAATCTAAAAAAGAACATACTAAATTCTACAGGGACTAAAATATTATTGGTACTATAAGACCTAAAAATAATAGTATTATTATAATACTAACTGAACTATTATTGGTTGTTAGTACCTGAGAAATTTATAAAAGTAAATGAATATGTAACCTTGCGAGCGAGTCATGATTATTTAGATCAAAAGCTTCAACACTCCAGAAATTTAGAATCAATAAGAAAATCGCTGTCAGTTTTTCGGATTTACATTCTGCAATTTAACGCAATACGTGTGGTTTATTTAATTGTTCAATTCCATGTTAAAATTTTTAATTAATAATTGATGGGAACTATTGCGGTCCCCTCCGTATAATTTATGTATGAAAACCTAGAATTTGTAAGTAAAGCTATTTAAAAGGTAAAAAATATGTGCTTAGTCGAATTACATTTTTCTTACTATTGCGAATTTTGCCGTGCACTACACCACTGGGGAGCAACAGGTTTTGGGTGGCAAGCAACGCTCTGAAGCGGCAGGCTGATTCTGTTCGGTTGGTTTGGAGGGCAATGCCAGCGCGATGCCGCATGCTCACCAAACCGGTCACCCGTTTCCTGCTGCTCGTAGCAAAGGCCATTCGGGTTTCCCCCACACCGCACTCGCGCGCGACTGTCGAAGCGCTAGACGCTTCTTTCTTGTTCGCATTGCTCCTTCTTAATACACTTCGCAAGGGATCCAACGAGAGGAGGAAAACCGCAGAGTAGTATCCTCTTCCGTTCGACTCGCCTTGTCATAACGAAGGGATAAAACGTTCTGTTGAAAAGAAGGGGACTATTCAATCCAGTCGGCGAAAGTGTAGAGAAAACTCACTTTGGAGGAAGTTTCCATGATGGCGAAATAAAAGGAACATTGTGAAAGATTAGGATAAGAAAGTAAAAACTGAAGTGAAAACAGTCCTGAAGAGCATCTTGTAAATGAGAGAAGTGATTCAGCTTGTGACAGTAAAGAGAGACAGAAACAAGCAACAGAACGTCTTAAAATGCGAGTCGAAATATGAGACGTCAGGCTTCCATGAAAAACGGATACAGCGGAGAGCTTAAGTGCAAACAGAACAATGATCGTAAATATGCAAATGCGCTGCTGACGACGAGGCCGTCAGGAAAGCATCGATGGACTCGTCGAAGACGCGACGCGCGGGGCCGTCGACGATGATGAATCAGCTTGAATCGGAAAGCAGCAGCGGGTTCTGGTCGAGTAACGCGGAGGCTGGCTACCGCTATGGTCCGGATTGGCATAAAAACGGCCAAAAGATCTGCCTTCAATTAAATTGCGAATTGTGGCTTCATAGTCTGGCAGAACCAAGATTTTAGGGTTGATGATTTCAGACGAAGGCGAAGACACAAATTAAATGGCTCGGTCACAGACGATCTTTAACTGGATGAGATTTGAAGGACTCAGTATAACAAGGGGCTATACCCTTTTTTCTGTGAAACTGTTTAGCATTATTCAAAACTTCAAGTATTGTTCGTTTAGTGTAATATGTTATTTAAATCCAGTATGAACTTACATACAACTATACTGCATTTAAAAATTTTAAAATGTACTGAGTTATATGAGGGAAGGTAAAGTAAAACACTCATTATCTCAGTACTATGTCAACGTGGGATAGACCCTTGTTTTACTGAGCCCTTGAATACTAGAGGCTGGCTGCTTTGCTGGATCTATTGTTTCAGCGAATACTTCCGATTCATTCCAGGCGGCTGTCAGAGAAGATTCTTGAACGCGTGCGATTCTTCCTTTTCAATTATTTTAGCCAGAGCTCTACATTGAACGTTCATACAAGTCTAGAAATGTAAGTGTTATGTAGCTTCTAGTAGAAGACAAAAACATATTTTATAAGAAATATAGTTACACAGTAACACGGAGGAACGCGATGAAAAGGTTAATGTTACACTACCTATTAGTAAGGAACGTCAAATTTAAAATTGAAGGAATTTATGTTGGTTCAGCTTCCTCAAAGTTTCCCATGTTTGGGAACCTTTTACACAATAAATAACATGTATGAAAAGATACTGAGTGAGAAACAAGGAACACTGACCACTTTTCTTTTCGTATGTGTTTCAATCTCATAATTTGGACAGGGCCAAAAATAAATTTTACCTTTTTTTGCCTTTCAAATTATTTGCCGTGCGAAATTATTGCATGAATCATGTTTATTGAGCAGTTTTGGAAAAATAAACTTTGTCCGCGTTTGCGTCTTTGAAACTACCGTGGTCGGCCGGCTGGGTAGCGGCGGCTGCTAGGACCGGGTCCGAACACCGACGGTGGCGGCGGAGGCGGCGGCGGCACAGCGATGTTCGCGGGATCATCCCGGAGCCGCAGGCGTCGGCGGAGGCGGCGATGCCGGTGGCGGCGGAGGAGGTGGAGGCGGCGGCGATGGCGGCTGGCCTTGGTTGCCGCTGGATTCCTGGCTGACGTGTAACGTTCTAATACAGCGCCCCGGCGCATACCTCGCCCGCCGCGCCGGCTTATCAAAGGCCAGCCGCGCCGGCGCCAGCGGCCGACGCGCCGAGGTGTCGCCTGCCGGGGCGCGAGGGGGCGGGGCGGGGTGGCAGGCGAGCGGTCGCCGGGGAACGGCTACGGAGGACGCGGGCACTAGACCTACCCGGTTGAAAAGTCTAACCTGAGACGTTGCTTGTATTTAGATGAGATGATTGAATGGGATTTAAGTGCGGTGAGACTGATAAATCGAATCGTAGCCTAGCAAGCACTGAGAAAGACGTGTATTGCTGGCTGCAGGCGATGGGGGATGGCAGAGGAGTGTTGAGCAACGTGACAATAGTGTAGAAGTGAAATCGTAGGCATTCGTGGACAATGCAGGATATGCAAATCTGAGTACCGACCACCTTATCCCATGTGAGACCCACACATGGTCTAAATGATGGCCAAAATGTCGATGAAACCACCTACATCACGACGGGTAGGCGGGAACATTCGCATTGTTAAGCAGGTTTTGTTAGTCATATTCAATATCTTATCTTAAACGTATGTCGTATTTGAATAATTACGAGATAGGTCAATGGTTCAAAGAGCAGTTAAGCTAGCTTTTGGGCGACAGAAAAACTGAGAATTATTGTAAGAAAAATTATAAAATACTCGTTTATCCTCCAGCTAACACTTTCATTCTCTACTAGACGCCTTTACCTGATCCTTTTCCCTATGAACTGGCAAATAGTTTTTGTTAAGAGGCGTACCCTAAATTTTTTTGCTGCGAAATAGATTGTTAGACCCGGGCAGTATATGACTTCGAGTGCAGACCTGTCCAGAAAGAGGTGATTTCAATTACTTAACATTAATAATACAAATGTCCCAACCTTGTGCAAGAAGTAATTTCTGTGCAATTGCATCAATTTGCGAGGGTAGCCACGAGTGCTACCGAGGGTAGCCACGGAGAGGCGAGGAAGGCGGTGGCGTGGCGATGGCTGCGGCGGGTCGGAGGGTTCGTTGTCTACCCATGCGTCGAGGTCCCCGGTCTCTTGTCGCCGCCGAGCCGCGGCCACACACGGCGAGCCAGCCCGCGGGATTAGCAGCGGTCGACCCCTCGCCTCGCGTCGCGTCGTCTCGACTCCACGTCTCGACTTCCGAGGCTGCCGGCACACAGTGGTTTGTAAATGGCATGAACTCGCGGGTATATAAGGAACACAACCACAAAGTCACGGCAAAATATTTGAATTAATTTATTTTAAAATCTAATAATAATATAACATAAAATATTTTTTGGATAGAAATGTAAAACAAGGTAAAAGGCTCAACAATTTTACTTGTGATAATACAAACTAACCGGTAATTTTTAAAAAGAGCAGATCGGAGAAACACATCTCAATAGAGATATATTTAATATTTCCGCCTTATTTTTCTTCTTATTCTCTTTTTTTATTATATAGTATATTTGTTTTCAAACGTGGTTTGGTTTTCTGATTAAAGTGCCTGTCAACATTTATTACTAAAAACAGGACAGTTTGATAAACATAAACACGTACCTGAAATACGCACAACATAAAATATACCTAAAATTTAAATTATATAATACTAGAAACTTGCGATTAAATACATTTCACATAAATGAAAAATTTAACGTTGCAAAAACGTTAAACGTTGCCAACGTTAGTGTATTTTCACTGTTGATGAGAACGATTCAAAAATTCTAAGTTTGGGGAAGTCTTTTAGTTGCAAAAATTTATACATTTATAATACATAATTATCTTTTTAGTTTCTAGTTACTTGGAGTTTTTAGAAATTGCACATATTGCTAAATGATTTTGTACTTATAAATAAAGAATATTTGTCACATATAAATAAAGAACTGTTTTTGTCCACGTACGCGTTTGGGCCAGGCTTAGGTTCTTGTGACGCGGGTGGGGAAGGACGACTTCTGCCTTAGCGTCTGCGGCGTGCTGCTCCTGTTGCCTTGACGGGCTGTAAAGCGGCCACGTAGCCCTCGGCTCAAATTACCCCTGAAGAGTGGACACGAGATTTAAGCGAAGATTCTTGATTTTATTAGTCTCTGAGGTCTGGAAATGTGCTACTGTCTGCCGCTTTAATGTTTTCGAGTGGCTGTGATCTACGTACATAAAATGGTCACACCAGAATAGCGTTTAATGTTCTTTTATTTTATTTCAACTGAAACAGTAATCAAGAGTCTGCTTTAAATATATTCAACATTAACGATGTACTAAAATATTATTGCGTTAAATATGATAGTTATCATCTTTAAGCAATTTTTTTGTTAAGCTTGTTGTCTGTATTTCATGTTTTTTCATGATTTTCTATACACTTTCTGTTTTTCCATATTTTTTATTAATTTCATTTCTCCAAAAATATTCATTTTAAATTTCACGCTGTGTACACGTATATTTTAAATATTATTTTTGGAGTTATGTACTATAAATACAACATCAAGATTTTCAAACTTGAATAATGTGATTCTTTTGGAAATACAACAGACAAACCAACACAACGATATTATATACTAATGCCTTATTAATTAGTCCTGTAATTTAATGAAACTTTCAGAATGGTTATATTGTAAAATACCAATTTAAAATTATATGGGTTTTTGATTGAATGAGAACATTTTGTATCAAAATCCTTAAACGAACAACTCTCTACTCCGCATGATTACAGTTGATCCATCCGAATAGGGCCTTCATCAACTTCTTCCCATTTAAAAACTTCACAGTAAGTCTTGTTTGGATCTACTAAATTATGTTAATAAATGTCTTGTACTTTTTTGAAATGAATTCGGTCTCGCTTTGCTGAACTGCGTTAATTAATTCTCAGGACTGTGCATTTCTCGTTCCAGAATTCAGACTTCTCATTTGTTGTAGCCTGTTCATTAGTTGTTGAACTAGGTAATTTACCAAATACTTTTGAATTACATCACTGAGTGAAGGGTCATTAAAGTTACTTCATGGTGCCTTTGACTTCTCGAGAATTCCGCCTGACGTGATTTTGAATGGTGTAAGACTACTTCATTCTCGGAGGTTCACAAAGCACCTTCGTTAAATGTTACAACTTGGCAAAAGACGAATACCTCTTTTAAGGCATATTTCAGTGACAATTAGTAATTGAATACTAAATCATTGTGCGTTATACTACGCTAGTTGAGTTTCCTTTGAATATTTTTTAGAAGGGATGAGTTCTACAGTTAAAAATATTTAAAATATTATTTATTTCCCGATATTGGGTTGCAGACGACCAAATATGAGAAGATTGACACGCAGTTTTTAGAAGAGGTATGTGTATGAAAATAATGAAATTCTACTTAATTTGAACCTCCATTTTTTTAAATATTTTATCACTGAAATAGTATTTTATAGCCCTCCCCAATATTGAGAAATTTTAGACTACCATGTAATATCTAAAGTGGGACAGTTACATAAATTTCAATATTTCTTATTCATTTTTCGCGTCTGTATTGTAAACAATATATTCGAATTTTTATATTATTTATTCATGGTTACATGTTAATCAATTTTATTTTATATTTAATACTTTTATGGATGTTTTCGTTTGTATGACACCAAAATATCGATTTCTAAGATACTCATTTGTTATTTACTTTTGACGGCAAATTTGATTAGGTCTTTGGATTTCACTAGTAAATCGCAGTGGAGGTAGGTTACATAAAAGCAGCCGTATGAAGCCCAGGCGTACTGAAACCTTCCCGAGCGGAGAAAGACGCCGAGGCAGAGGCTTTCGGGTCGCAAACGGAATCTCCCGAGCAGGAGCTGCTGCCAATTGGCTGGGCACACACGCGACCGGAAGGGCGCGGCGGCGGCGGCGGTGTGGGCGGTGGCGGAGGCGGCGGCGGCGCGGGGGCGGGGGCGGAGACGGAGGTGCCGGCGCCGGCGGCGGCGGAGACGGAGGGGCGCATGTGGCAGGGCTGCCCACGCACACGTCAACTCGAAGAGCGAGACGCTAGCTGTGGACGGCGAAGCGGCGTCTTTCACCTACGTGCGGGCAGCAGGAGTAAAACATTGTATACCCCTCAATAAGTAAAATAAAAAGTGTCTTGGTGGTTGCGACGTGTTCTGACGTAAACTATGATTTTATAAAAAATAATCTATTTTTGGACGAAAGTAGTTTGGTTGAGCGAACGTTTGTGCAATGGTATCTAATAGGCGCGGTTTAATTGGCTGCTTGAAGGAAGGCACCAATTTCTTCTATGGAAAAGTTTTGTAGACGATTATCAAAAATTTCATCTTTTAATATTCAAATAACTAATACTGTCAAATAAATTACTTATTTAGTTGTCAAGAACCTAAGTGTGATAGTAAATTAAATGGAAATGTGTATCGCATTATTTCTCAATCAAGAGTGAGTGAGCGGCCGGGTCCTCAAATACCTTCATTTGACCACTAGCCAATCATGTCTCGATTGGCGCCCTGAGCGTAAGGTGCTATCTTGCTTAATGACAATAAACTGCCACTGATACTGAACGCTGGATGATATCACGTTTTTTGACAGAAGGGAAGATGCTAGGCGGCAGCTATAAGGTACAGCTCTACCAATATTTTAACACAATTATTTTTGTTTCGTTTCTTGTACTCGGAGCAATTTTTGTTTTGCTCTGATCAAGCCCATGTGTGGCCGAATAGTCACTTCGAGAATCGGATGCACAGCATGTCTTGTCTCTCTTCTGGCGCTGCCCTTGAGCGCCTTGTCCAGTGATGCCCTAGCAAAAGAAACCACATTTTAGGGTCCCTTTCTACTCAATCCATTTGTGCGTGCATTGTTGAAGCGTATGTGTCGCAAAAACGAAGGAGCGTAGCCGTCACACGCGTTAGAAACGAAGATTCCAAGATATGAATGGGAAGTATACAGTACACAAGTATACAGTGCAGGTGTAGTAAAATAGTACAGTAAAATATTGGTTCGTAGGAACATTTTGATTTTCTCACGCGCAGTTTGGTCAAGAAAACGTTGCTCTTTCCCTAACGGTTTTATGATTCAGTGTGTCGACATCCTTTTCCTCAAGAAAAACGTTTAACTTCCAAAACTCCTACGCAGAACGTCCATGTTGCATTTTTTGAGGATCGGTTCCGGTGCGTGCTGTGCGTCTGCTCCTCGTCCAGCGCCGCCCTCGAGCGACTGCGAGAGCTCCACGTTGACCCAACGGCGCCTGCGCTGCTTCACTGTCCACCCGAGGGCAGCTTCCGGCGCCCTCGCCCTCGCCCACGTCCTCGCCCGGTAGCCGCCCCCCCCCCGGGGCTTAGCGCTGCCTGGTGGGCTTCGGGGCGGGGCGGGGGGGCGCCCGCTAATTGCCACCCGCCCCCGCGCGCGCCGCACTGTCCCCCCCCGGCCCCGCCCCCGGCCGCGCCCCCGACCGGGCCGGCGCCGTAAACGGGCGCCAGGCGGTGGATGCGGGGAGCGGGTGACAAAGCTGGCGGGGTTGGAGGCGATGGTGGCAAAGGTGACACGGGTGGTGAAGGCGGTGGTAAGGGTGAGAGCGGTGAGGGCTGAGGCGGTGGTCATGGTGGCGGCAGTAGTGAGGGTGGCGGCGGCGGTGAGGGCGGTGAGGGCGGCGGTGGTGAGGAAGGTGGCGGCGGCGATGGTGAGGGCGGTGGCAGTGGTGAGCGTGGGGCGGTGAGGGCGGCGGTGGTGAGGGCGGTGGCAGTGGTGAGGGTGGCGGCGGCGGGGGGCGGTGAGGGCGCGGTGGTGAGGAGGGGGGCGGCGTGGCGGTGGTGAGGGCGGTGGCAGTGGTGGGGGGGCGGTGAGGGCGGCGGTGGTGAGGAAGGTGGCGGCGGCGGTGAGGGCGGTGGCAGTGGTGAGGGTGGCGGCGGCGGTGGGGCGGTGAGGGCGGCGGAGGTAAGCGCTTCGACTTGCCCTGGGACGTTCCCAGGCGCCTGCTGTGCGCCGCGCACCCGGCCGGGCGGTTGCGTGCGGGCCCGGGCGCCCGGCCCCGTGGCGGGGGCAGGTGCCTTGGGGACCGCAATGAAACGTCGTCTGCGTTGACAATATGCGTATGATTGATACCAGGGCAACTCGAGCAGCGTTGTTCCTTTGATATCACTGTGATTTCATTCTCATTGAAAGTCGAAAATAGTCATTTTAAGAAACTAAGTCTAATTTACTTAATCTGTATAAAAACAGGAATTGAAATTTGCGTGGTTACACGGAAGAGCGGGCCTGATGGCCCGAGTCTCGCCACGTAAAATAAGGCATTAACTAAACTAAAATTTATTCTGAAATATATTTTTATCCGTTATTTCCTAGATGACAAATTTTACTCATGTCATTTCACGGAAATGCTCAATTGTACGACTGGTGTAAGTATCTGTTAATTTATTACGTATATTGTTTTATCTTCTGGCCTTTGCAGGTATGCAACGACGTAAGGCAAACATTTTTTTTTATCGAAGGAAATGGTGTAAAAAAATCCTTCAATTTGCTCTAAGTATAGATTTTGTTAATATTTACTACGAAAATTGATGCAATTATGTATGCTCTGAAAACATTCTTGGATATAAACTCAATAGATGTTTATTTGAAAATAGTTATTTTCATATTAAGTGTGTGAAGTTTCCGTTTTTTTCATGGTCTCGATTGAGACTTTTTGCCTCGACCTACGGTCTAATTTTTTTCATAGTCGAGATTGAGATTTTTTGCCGAGACCATAGGTCGAGGCAAAAAGTCTCAATCGAGACCATGAAAAGGGCGGAAACTTTACACACTTAATATGAAGAACATTTGTTCTACAACTGCATAAAAATATAATACAAATAATATCGTAAACTTGCATTGGAAAAAGAATCCTGGTACTCCGGACAATATAGAAATGCATTTTATAGGGCCATGATTAGTTAAGAGTATCTTAGATAACAAAAATTCTGTTTATTGCGTTTTGGTGAGAAAGAAAGGGCAAAAAGACTTTTTTCACGGTAACAAGATAGTTGTCTTGGCAACGATCTTTTTTAATGGCGATTAAAAAATGACGAAGTTCACGTACTGCTAGCGATGCAAAGAAGTTGTCTTTTTTATGCAGTTGTAGAAAAAAAATATTTTGCAAAAAGTCTGAATAACATACGTTACATTTTTTTCTCCAGAACAAAAGGCATTTGGAACATAATTTTTGCGTATTTTCACACGTTGTTTTTAATCCGTTGTCTTTGTTTTAATAATTTAAATGTAGGAAAATATTAGGAACAAATTTTCGTGAGGGTGAAGTACATTATTGTTGAAAGTTGAATGAACTGTTTGTATCAAATGTACTCCAAAAAAAATTCAAACAAAAATAAATTAAATGCGACATTGAAACGAATAATTTTTCGGTATACCAGTAAATATACTACCACACTGCGTCCCCTCACAGGTAGTTCAGTTCCTCGCTCTTGTGAGAACTTGGCTTCCCATTTTTCCTTTTCCTCTTTCCGACCTGCTGGCGTCGGCTGTGCCTCGTAAAACTGCCACAACAGTTTCCTGCCCAATGTTTTCCCGAGCTGCCGATCGGACCCGATTTCGGGCGTTCGACCGGAGGTTTTCCAGCGATATTTCCCACCAGATGTAGGGGGTTGCCAATTTTCAGAATATCGCATTATTGTGCATAATTTGCCATATTTTTTATTTAATAATAAACCATATTTTTTTAAAAATTGCACAATATTATCCTTTTTTTCATGATTAAATACATTCGATGATATTAAAAAATTCCAACTCGAATATTATGAGAACAGTAAATAGTATTAAAGTCGTATTTAAAAAAAATAAAATAACAATATTAATAATTTTTTCTTTCCTTAAAAAATTTAATTTAAATTTAATTTTTAATTATTTTAAGTTTTCTACTTTTGTTTCAACAATATTTTACGCTTTTATCGAGACGAATAATCGAAGAGTAAAAAAAGAGTCGTTTTAATGTACATAGAATGCACGTTTTTCTGGTCTTTGGGGAAAAAGAAAGTGGTTTTCTTATAACACGATGAGCACTATCATTTCTTATCACTGTAAAGTATGTAATAATGAAGTCTAAATGCAGATGATCTCTCCACCTATAGACATGGATAACGTCTGCGTAACTTTTGCAGAAGTTCAAAGCAGCCACTGAAACGCCTATTCCTTTCCCTCAACCGCCCCTGCCTTTTGCAATCGTCCCGCGGTGAAATGGAAAATGGGCACAAACGGTACGGTAGTTGAGCGCGGGACAAAATGTCCGCGTACTGCACCTTGCGGCACGCCGCCTCTGACAGAGGCATTTCCTGGAGGCATTCTGGGGACGCCGTATCTATTTCGTGCGCCTTTGAAGCCGCCGCCGTCGCGGAGGTCGGTGTCCGAGTCGCACCGACGGCGCTGGCGGCGTGGGGGCGGGGGCCGGGGGTGGGGGAGGGGGAGGAGGGGGAGCGGTCGGTGAAGGGCGCGGCGGTGGCGCCGGATGCGGCGGGCGCCGGCGCTAACACCGTGCGGAATGTTCGCTTCCTCAATGGCGCGCGGGAGGGGCGGTGGGCGGTGATGGTATCGTCCGCGCCCGTTTCGCCCATTCAGCAGGTAGCGGGCGGCAGAGCGGCGCCGCCTGGGCGAGGGGCAAACCCTTGCTCGGCCCTGGGAAGGGCGCGCCCTGTTCTTGCGCCGGTACCGCTAGTCGGAGGCCTCCCGCTGCTGAAAATAGACCCGGTTTCTGGAAATTCAGATCATCCTACCTTTTTTTAAATTTAGTGTACCCGTGCAGTGGATATAACACTTTACGCATTTGAAATAGGAAGGGTTACAAACAAAACACGAGTCGATCATAAATCTCATTGCAAATATGTGATGAAATTTCAAACTGCAAGAGCCTGTATTATCGAAAAAATAATATATGCTTATATCCTGGTTAAATGTTATGTTTTGTGTGTGTTTGCGTTAGGATTCAGTTGCAGTAATTATTAAAGAGGAAGTAATTACAATGACATTCGTATGCATTCAATTGTATATTTTTATAAAATTTGAACATGAGAGATATTCTAATGGAGTTGTTCTTCCTAAGACAATATGGTAGGGTACTCTTCACTAATATGAAGGACTACTTTTAATTTTTTCCCAAAAATGCTCTGCAAGAAATTATGAAATCCCAAATAAAATATTGTTTAGATTTTTCTCAAGAGTTCGTAACCATTTATTACATTTTATTCCACGCATACTATGTAACAGTGGCTTCCTGCAGCCCCTGCAAACCCACGTGTGCCTTTAGATCTCTTTCTTTATCTGTACCATCTTGAATATCACACTGGTTTTCGTCTATTTTAGAAGACCCTTTCAACGCATTCACGATACCTCACATACAGGATGTTTCACTAGTTTTCTCCTTGCAGTTCTCATCAATGAAGTCTTCAGCCTCGACTTTCACCGTAAACATTACAAACATGACTCATGCAACCGTTGGTAAGAAAATCCTTAGTGTTATTGGAATTCGAAGTCCAGAGGAGAAATAGGTTTTCATGGAATTTGTATTATTATTTACTATGATCATAATAACTGAATCTTCTTGTGATTGTGTGTAATGTATTTGAATCGATATCAGAGACTAGGATTCACTAAAAATGAATGTTCATTATATCGAAATGTTCTATATCCAGAGTCATTTTGTAGTGATTTTGATTGATTATTTAGTGTTTTCGGACTCGTCAGTTAGACTTCCAAAGTGCAGTGCATGTTATATCCCAGCAGTTGGAGGTGTTACTTGGAGGTGGAATGTAAAATCCGGCGCCGACCCGCATGTCGGCTTGCCAGGTTCTTCCTTCCAGGGATACACTACTACAGGTTACTTCCTCTGAGGCACGGCCCCAGATCAGACACGCTCTAAGCTCTCGACGTGTGGTAGTGTAGTGTAGTGCATGTATGTGCGTGTTTAGGTCAAGGGTGAGGATAGGACATGAACGAGGAAGGAAATACTGCTGTCGACCCTTTTGTTAAGGCACTGCACTCGCACTGATATTATCGATAAGAGAAACCACGTAAATCTACCTATCAGAGCTGGCGGTCTCTATAATTTTCCTTCAGACAGCAGCTGAATTCGATATAACTGGAATGAAAATTCTCTACCGTCAGGATTCGAACACTAGAACCTCCCGGTCCGCGACGCTCCAGGGCGTCGGCAATGCTATAGTGTGAGCTGGTCCCGTGTGAGAGCAACGCGCGCGCTCCCCGCCGTCACCGGGGCCGGTCGGCAGGGCAGGGTCGGGTAGGGTAGGGTCGGGTAGGGCAGGGTCGGCGCCGGCGCGCCGTCCCGCAGGTGACGAAACGCAGCCGCCCGCCGCCGCGCCCAGACGCCGCCTCGCCCAAAGGCACCGCCGCCGCCCGGGGCGATAGCGCCCCGAGGGGCGGCCGCTTTGTGGCGGAGGCGGCGCCGCCGCCCGGAGGCGGGTGGCGCTCCACGAGCGTGGCGGCGCGCGTGGGAGATTCGGCTCAGAGCGTCGCCCCCGGCTCCGACCCGGCGCGCGTTGCGCTTCTCTCTCCCTAAGTCTCATTTAGTTTTTGTTTTTTTTTAATTTACTTTTTCTGAAGGTAAATACATCCGTAGTTATTTCAATTGGTTGATTGATTGATTTTTTCGTCTTTCCGGGCGCGTCAACTGCTTCGGTCATTAGTCCCGTTAGAGTAGTACATGTTTTTTCTCGGGAGATGGCGGTGATTTTCCCCTCGCTGGATGGCGAGATCCGGCACCGACCTACCGTCGGCTAATGGGGTTTCCCCCTAACCTGGACTCTCCCACCAGCGGGACACCGCCCCAGCCGGGACAAGCTCTAAGCTCCCGACCGGTCTCCCGGAATATGTGGTAGGGTAGTGCATGTTAGTGTAAGTGAGTTTGTAAGGGGAGCGGATAGGACAAGGAAGGGGAAGGACAGATCGCGCGCGGTCCGTGGCCCGTTTGGTAGGGTACTGCTCCGGCATTCGCCTGGTGTTGATCGGAGAAACCACGGAAAACTACCGATCAGAGCAGCTGGCCTCTAGAATTCTCCTCCAGATAGCGACTGAATTCGGCCTAATTGAAAAGCTAGTGTCGAAAATCCTGCCGCCGTCAGGACTCGAATCTAGGACCTCCCGGTCAGAGGCGCTGCAGTGGCATCAGTTGATGCACTGAGCTACCGCTCCCGGTGTAGTTATTTCAACTATACGTATGTAATTTTTATTACTTGCTGACTAACTTACTCTAAGCTTACATACTATAAAAAGGGGAGGTTGCCCACTATGGGTCCTCTAATCTGGTTCTATGTTAGCGAATTTGATTTGAAAGATATGGGAAGGGTATTTATTTTGAATTCTGGTTTTATGGGTTGGATGTTTTGCAAGTCTGAATTCGGTGAGTGCTGGAATTTGGTGTATGTTATGTTTAATTTTGGTGGTTTTGTTTATGTTTAGGAATTGTTTTGGTTTGGTTTGGAATATTTGTTTTGGCGGCGTGCCTCATTTGGTTGAGCAGACAAGCAGACTTTCTTTCGGGCCGGGGCCCTGGTCGGACTTGCAATGGACTTGTGTGCTTCAGCAACTCTATATTGGAGTTGGGCTGTAGGCGAATATGATGTTTGACCAGGTTGTGTATTAGTAAGCCCTGATGAAGGAATTAACTATTCCGAAACGTTGGCAAACTAATGTGTTTGATTAATTGACCGATCCCGTGATCCATATCCTACTATTATTTTCGTGATTTCTACAATGGTTAAGCAGACATATTGATTATACTGTCTCCGGGAGCGTGATTTGCTTTCATCGTCTAGTGCCGTTGGTGTACACTATGTTACATCCCGAGAAGTGCCTTTGGCCGACGGTAGGTCGGCGCCGGATCTCGCCATCGAGCGGGGGAAGATCACCACCATCTCCCGAGGAAAAAACATGCACTATGCATACGGGAATAATGACCTAAGCTATTGACGCGCCCGGAATCACTAACAACCAACTAACCAACCGAGAAGTGGCGGTGTTCGAATGAAAACCATATGCTTCCGCGACCGGTGTCAGTATCTTCTTGGCTGACGCCGCGAACGGCTACATAATTGGAGTTCGAAATACTACGATAATTGGAGTTCTACTTCACTTTCATTTAAAATATCGAAGTGTGAGAACTTTCGAAATTATAAATTTATCAGACAAAATTTCAATGAAACGTACCAATAAGTAATTAAAAGCGGCATTACTTATTTTAATCGGCCCAAATTAAAATTTAATAATTTAACAATATTTTGTATTGTAAATAGGCCGTCAATTATATATTTATTTACGATTTTAAATGTCCACTAGCAAGGCAAAGAGTATTAAAATATTACTTAGGTAGATGATATTGAAAATTATATTACCTACGAGTTCGAATATTGTCTAGTTAAAATTTAAAATTTTTAAATAAAGAAAATTTCTCTGAATCTCACTGTCGAGGCTGAATTCAAAGTTCAGTTGTCGGTCGAGGGGGCGAGCGACGGCCCCTGCTCCAAGAGCCACTCGGTCGCCGAGCGGGAAATGACGTCAGGGATCGGCGGGCGGCATGCCGCTGCAGAGGAGGCCGTGGCCGGATTGTGGAACAGGCAGAGGAGGTGAGCGCGACGAGGAGGAGCAAGGCGGTGAAGGTAACAGTGACGAAACGCCGCAGCCTGGCATGTACGCGGCGGATTTCGGCGACTGTCGGGATGACCTCACGCTACTCCAGTGATGCATAAACAGTGACCGCGACAGCGACAGTTCTTCTACAAGCACAACTCACTATTAGAACGACTGTGACAGTGGCACAAAGAAGGGGCGTTAGCAGTGTTATTGACAGTGACAGTCCTTCTACAAGCACAACTCGCTATTAGAATGACTGTGACAGTGGCACAAGGAAAGGGATGGCAACGGAGAGCGGCGTTGGCAGAGTTATTGGCAGTGACAGTGACAGTGAAGTTAAGTTAAGTGACAGTGACAGTGACGGTGACAAATCGGATAAGGAGAGAAACGACCATTGTGACGAAGCACCGTACCCAGACGAAGTCCCAACTTGCACAGGTATACCGGAAGTTCGTTTGCAGCAATGTCGTTTGTAATGATAAACTGCCTATTACAATGTCACGCTTGCACCCCTCTCTAAATTATTTTCGAGTGCATATAGCATCACTTATTACATTTTATCAACCATTACCTCGTGAATTTGTGATCCCGTCGGGAAAGACGATCGGTTATAGCAGGGAAGGCTATCAATGATATCTTATTACTTAGTTGTTACTATTATAAACAATTCAGCCAAATCTGTATTTGTAGCGTAAAATATTAGTTGTTATTTTATTTGTATTTCTTGTATTGTTGTTTAGTTTGTTATCGTGCACTATGTTCCTGGCGCAGTAACTTAGAGCAAGAATTTAAATTGTATGAGAAACTACTCTTTTCCTGTCGTTTGAAATATGTCTATATAAAGCTGGCAAAGGAGACGAAACAAACCATTCCATGTCATCAATAATTTCGGAGAAGTAAGGTTACCATTAAATCGTCCACTAACCGATCTCGCTTGCTGAATCAGTTCCTGTGACAACTGTCACTCCTCTCAATTCCTTCTGGTACCGGAATGCTAAACATTGTTGTGTTGTTAAAACAAGAGTCGTTATTGACATTAGTACAACTGGTATCGGCGTGCCATTTGTGCGATGATTCTCAGAGGATGCGAAGACGCTCAGGAATATGCCAACAAAGGAATTAAATAAGGAAAATATGAACACCTTAAAAATGCAGACTTGTGACCAGATAATTTCATTACAAGCTGAACAAATAAACTGTTTCTGTCCAATTATAATATTTTTTTGTAATTTAATGGAATAAACAGGGTTGTTTACTTCTACTCGTTAGTACAATACTGAGAGGAATTCCATATAAAGACATTCGTAAATGTTCATTTACAGAAGAAAGTTACTCGAGTTATTTTGTTTTATGTAATTGGAGCCAGTATTGAACATCATTGTTCGTTAAGTAATGTTTTTGAAACATTACATACTATCAGGCAGAAGCTTTCGTACGCTTGAACCCTAACCCTCAAAAAGAAAAATTATGTTTACTTTAACAAAAACAAGATTAAGTATAATGAACTAGTCTATATTTGCATTACATAATTTAAAAAAAGACTCAATATGCCTGTAACAAATAATGTACTTCCGGGTCAATGACCCCATCTCGATCGGGTTTTTGTCTAGTTTCCCTGATCCATTAAACAAATGCAGAGATGGCCCCTTGATTTGCTTCTGGACGTAAATGTAGCTTCACTATGCGCACGTTTTGTTGAACTTTCCTTTTGCTTGTAGTGGTAGTAGAGCTTATGGTGAGTTTCTATTTTGTTAACAATACAGAAAAATCAAATCTGTTTGTTCCTTTACCGTTAAAAATAAGTTTTGTATAGTTTGGCAACGAAAATATCTAGTTTTTTAAATGTTAATCCCTTGCTTTTTTAAATTTGTTGTGATTATTATTATTATTATTATTATTATTATTATTATTTTCATCTTCAACAATTAATAGTTAAATTGTTTGGGAAGGGATTCTAAAACTCAAGAAAGCGTGCGCAGATGATTTTCTGCCCATACGTCACATACAGTTTTTGACTGTTTTTGACTAAATAAATAAAAATGCAGGCAAACGTGCCCCGATGTTCCTCAAGACGAAAGAGAGTCCACGACCCCAAAAGGTTTGAGAACCACCAGTGGCTGAACGACGAGGGCGGATGCCTAAGGCATACCTGCCAAGGCCCCGCGCTATCGCGGCCTTGCGCCTTATCGCCGTTGGCGATATCACACCGGAAGGATGCAGGCAGTGAGGAAGCTGCCAGGAGGTCAGCGCGCGATTGAGAGGTTTCGAAGAGAGTTCTCTTCTGGAGAGCCTCGTATAGAGCGATTTTTCTAAGGATGAGCCAAAGTGGCAGCTTGTGCTGGCAACATAACTGAAGGTTCTGTTGTCGTCGTGCTCTTGAGCCTATTAGACTCCCTTCCCACATTCGTTCGTTTGCAGTTGGCTAACTTGTAAATGGTTTCGACTCTTCCTTTTGTGATGTCCTCGTCCGACAAAAATATAGTGCGCCACGAGAAATAATTGAAATTAGGATGCGCAGTATTATGTGCTCTTCTGTAAAATTTTTTTTTCTATTAACATTACATTGAATTTACTTTTTGTGTGATAAATATTATGTTTATTTTAAAACCGATACTTGAATGCGAGATGCGTACCGATGAACGTGGTTTAGGCCTTTGTGCTCATGTGTGGCGAGCTGTGATTGAGAGCTTTCTATTTACATTGGTGGCAGTTTTCTTTTACCGATTGTGAGAGCATGTTAGGAGATTTTCCACTTACGAAATTAAATTTAAATATTTCCTGGACTCACGTACGGGCATATACCTCAGTGAAATTCTTAGACTCTGCATAGAGATATTTTGATAGGAGCCATCAGCACTTTACGAAGGGGCGTGGCCGAACAGCTGTCGCGGCGGAGGGATACATCTATGAAATACATGTGATGTTCACTTGTTTTCGCGAACTGTCACTTTGGTTCATCCTTAGGAAAATCGTTCTATACGAGGCTCTCCATAAATCTCTTCAAAACCCTAGGGAGTAGGAATGACATATCATGCACGTTGCAGTAAAAAAAAAAAAATTTGTAAACTTCTGTGTCTTGTTGTCTAAAACCCGAGAATACTAGTATATCCTCTGACGATGCCTTGCTACTTAATAATTTGTGTCTTGATCGAAAATCTACGTCTTTATTGCTCGGTTCGCTACCAGTTGATTTCCGTTCGCGCAATTATGAGAGTCTGTTGGGCAGAACGTCACCTGGAGGCAACGAGGTCAGCTCGGAGAGGGCGCGTGCCGTTCTCCTGGTGGGGGGGAGGGGGCGCTACCCCTCCTTGGCCCGCCTCGCCCTCCCTGCACGCGTGGCCCTGCCCCGCCCCGCCCCGCCCTGCCCCGCCCCGCCCCCCCGCTCCACCCCGCCCCGCCCGCCCCGCCCCACCCCGCCCCGCCCCGCCCGCCCCGCCCCGCCCGCCCCGCCCCGCCCTCCGTACCCGCGCCGCACCGCGCTGCAAATAAGCCTGAGAGCAGTTCTCCCTTCGGCGGGGGAGGGGCGGCAGCTGGGGGTGGATCGATGACGGCACCGCCCGGAGGCCCGCTTACCGCCTGTCGCCCCGGGCGCCCTCGCGCCGCGCCCCTCACATCCCCCACCGCCCGCGCCGCCCGCACGCACAGTAGGGCAAAATGAGACCATTCCGCGGAGTGCAGATTATTTGCCACGGTTTCGGAAGCTTTAAAGTTTTGCGACACCGGCTGTTTTTCGTTTTGAGTTTCATTAAACTTATTCCCAACTTAGACATTTATTTAATTTTGTGAAATACGTTCATTAATATTGCATCTCTTGTTATTTTTGTAAGTGGTGTACTATTTTTTTTTAAACGTAAACTGTTCACTAAATTTGTTACACATGTAGATGAGAATTAACAATAGTAAATCTGCATTCGATGAATATGACCCGTTCATATACACCTTTTTCAAGTTTGTCATTTGGTAATATTCTGTTGTCATTTTAGTAATATTTCGCCTTTACATACAGAATGCAGAGCTCCTTTCGTTCATTTTTGTGTAAACCTTTGGATGAAATTCAATGAAGAATTGAAAGTTTTCTTTCATGGACTAGTCGCACATTTATCATTTTATGTGTGCCTAATGGTTGCATTTAGAAGATAAATGCAAAATATTAGCATATTTCCATATTTATAATTAACAGTATAGTAAATTATTTAGGAACCCATGCATTAGGCTCGCGAACGTGGTCAGTGGTGTATGGCAATCTCATTTAAGAGAGTCACAAAAGGGGAGCAATGCGACGGCGACAGATTCACAACCGGTGCCCACCAGGCTTGCGAGTGTCGCTTGAAGGTGTATGGGCCACTTAAATATCTCATTCATTGTTTCCGTAAAGTTAGTTATCTCCTTCTTTCTTCTTTCTAGGGTTTTTATCCAGCCTACAGCCGGTTACCCTTTGCGTCCCGATGGAACGCATATTCGACCATACACTAGACCAACACACTTGCGGGCTCCTCTGATCTGGGATCAGCAGAACGCGAGGCCCTCCGCGACAACACATACATACAAAGACAAGGGACAAACAACCATGCCCAAGGCGGGACTCGAACCCGCGACCCTTCGGACCGAAGCGCTGAGTCGGTACTCGCTCTTAGCCACCTCGGCCATCCAGGTCGACAAAGTTAGTTATTTTATGGTAAATTGTTTCGGTTTTCTTCCTGGCGCTTTTCGGCCTCTGCCAGTGTGTGCCACGCCCACCGCCCCCAATCGCCCGGCCCCTCGCGCCACGTGCCGCCCTGTCCCCCGCCGCCGAGACCGGGGGCCGGGGGTTAACTTCTAAACGCCGGGAGCCTAATGAATATCTTGATCGCGTGAGTGGTTTCCAATGTACTTTTGCACGCTAGGTTTCGCGGCCACTTCAAATAGCGCGGCGGCGGCTTTAAATAATCACGTCATACAGATTGCATTATTCAGGCGCTTTACGGGGGGTAATTCATGAACGATATCGGACGTGAAAATTCAAGAGGATGGGTGGCGTAATTCATGTTTGAATAACCCTTCAAAGCTGGAAGGGAACTAATTTCTTATGGAGTTGTTTGTTGAGAACTCACTTTCTTACTATTGTTTGTGATTGAAAAAAAAAATGTTTTTCTTCCCATTCAACGCTTCAAATTCAAAATAAGTTTGTATATGGACTTTCAACAATATAAAACCCGATATTTGTACGTCTTTTCTCTTGACACGAATCTTCGTCCACTTACGTAAGTTATCAGTGAGACATTTCGTAGTAACAAATACTGTTTATTGATAGAATGTACATTTTTATTAAAACCAATATTTAAACGAATGAAATTATCTTTAAAAACTTCTTACTCGCTGATTTATTCAGATCATTTAAACTGCACTTATACAACATTACGAAGTAAGCAAACAAAACAAAAATAATATAGAAATCGCATCAGTTAAAAAAGCCGATCGATTGCGGGAATCACGCTGTCTTAAGGGCGATATAAATACAAATTACTCCCCTCCCTTCGGAGGTTGTTCGTTCCGATCGAACTGGAGCAGAAGGACTGTTGAGCCGAGATGTGATTGAGAGCCTTCTCGTCTCAAGAGATGAGAAAAACGCTTGGTAAAATTGCTGTGTGCGCAATGGGAGCTGTCTACGAGCTACCGAGGGTCGTTTACTACGCTGCCTCAGCCGGCAGTAAACGCCAAGATGCTCGAGCGGAATTTTAGGGTCGTCTCCGTCACACTTCTCGCATTTCGACTTCGTTCTGTTTAAAAACAGTGGTGGTGATTTCTCTTCCACCGGTTTTCAACGATTTTAGAATGACTGAACTTTCACATTCATAGTCAAGGAGGTAAGGTCATTTGGGTAAAACAAGTGAATTTCATTTCCATCTTTTGCGCGATTCTCAACTATTAGATCTTTGTTTTCGAAGAGACTTAAGAACAATAATCTCCAATTGCCGTGCCTTTTGAGTAAATTAATTTTGCTACTTTTAATTTTTAAAACAGAGCAAGCTCAAACAGCAACGAGCATTTCCGAAACTGTTTTATTTGCTATTTTACCTTGTACTGAAGAACTGAAAGAAAGCATTTAATTCGCGAAACAATTAAATGGTATCATATTTTCTTCCAAATTATTATATTTATAACAATAGAAATGTAGATATGAAATATATTTGCCACTCAAAATAATGTTAGTTTTAATCAAGACACTTTGAGTAATAATAAACTTTTCAAAATATGGAATAAACTAGTCAGAATATTCCCGAGAATAATAATAATAATAATAATAATAATAATAATAATAATAATAAAATATGGGTTTAATCCGGGGTATTTAATCGAATCCGAGGGAAACATTAAGTTCAAAACTAATTCTTACAATTACTTCCTTCTTAAAGTCAAAATCCTACATTTATTCCAGTTTTAGGAAATTTGATTTTGAAGATTGGTTTATTTCATGTTCTCCATAGCGATGTCAGGCTACCAATACAATAATGTATCCAAATTGTAGGAAAATAGAAAAACGAAGAGTAAAGTATTCCTTGCAAATACCCCCAAAGGAAAGTTAAGGATTCGGATTATTCAAGCTCATACGGTTTAAGCAACAGGTTTGTTCTTAAATGCGCGCGTTCCGCCATTCGCAGGACGCGGCGGCGCGAAGTCCGCTTCCTTATAAGGCGGCCGTGTCTGCACCAGTCTGAGATAAGGCAAGCGGCAAGGCGCAAGGCAGGGTACTGGCGCGGCTGCTGAGGCTGCAAGGCGCTGTTGTCGAATCGTGCTTCTGGACTTGTGGGCATTGCATTGACCAATATTCGTAGCGTACCAATCCTGCACAAGAAGAATGAGGGAAAATCTTTGATCCCAGTGAATCCGTTGATAAGTCATAAATACTTAATTTTACAGGACAGCAAAAAACAGCGTTTAAATTAATTAAATTAGGGATTAATGAAGGTGATATTCAAACAAAACAATTTTTGTGTAGATTTTGTTTGATTGTTATTAATCCCTTATTTATAAAACTAGTTTAAAGTTGCTTTTTTCTCCCGTGTAAAATTAAGTTTTTTTTTGACTTATCAGCTTATTCACCGTGGTCAAAGATATAATATTGGTGAGATATTTTTTATGACTGTTGAGATACATTCCAAATGCTTTCTTCATGTAAGGTAATTCTTTCAATCTCAATAGACAAAATTATATTACTTATGTTTAGTAATAGTATAATCACTATGTAAACTAAACGAGGCACAATAATACATGAAACTCCCTTGCAAACTTTCTAGGCTTGTTAATATTGAGGTAAATCAATTAATGGTACAGTTAATTAACAATGTGGGTGACCCAAAATCAGTCAAATTCTAAAAACAAACTATAACTCATTTGGTAACGCTATGCCCGTAAAATAAGTAAAGTTATATTTTAATTTGAAAAATCCTTCAGTATTTCACCAATTTTTTTCACATTGATAAAAATTGTTCACATTATTCACGCTAAACATAGTTTAATGCCTTAATAAAGTAGCAATTGTAAAATTGCATTATTTACGAGATTAACCATCGTTGAATATAATCAGAGCATTACTATTCTTACTACGTCAACTTAAATATTGTGTTCAGAGCTAAGGTACAGTCTCAAATCTCCAAGCAGCCATAAATAGATGGAATATTGCAGCCTGACATAGGGTATCAAGATCCTTCGAAATCTCCTCTGTGTGACAAGGACACCGGTTTCCTAATTATAGCTTTCTTCAATTATGATTGCGGTCCTTATCGTATTTATTCTATGATACTACATGGTCTGTGTGCTCTTTCCACATTCCTCAACCAACATTCTGAACATTGTGTGAAATGTATACACCTATCACAGGTATCTTCGGGATCATCAGTTTTTGCTGTGCCCATTCTAGAGTAGTAGTACTATTATTCTTTAATTATAATATTAGCTACTTTGCTAGTTTCACTATAATAAATTCACCGGTTCTCCATCTCCTATCAAATTTCTGGATCGGTGAAGCAGATCGAGGGAATTCAGCAGGATACTAATCCAAGACAATGTGAACGCAAGTGTGTAACTGTAGCGTCTAATCCCAAACCACATGCATAGAATGAAGCGTGTAGCAGTTACATTCCGAAACAGCATGAAACGCAGGGAGTATTATCTTCCGGAGTCCCAATTTCCTTACTAGGCCACGTTGCTCGTCGCCGGTGCCTTCAGCTGACACGGAGGCGAGGCCACCAAACAGCGTATCTCGAGATAGAGCACTTCCTTCCGTGTGCCGACCTGCCTGATTTCAGGTGCGCCTCGCTCAACACACCATGATGAACGGGTCCAATAAGTAAACAGTAAATAGGTGAATAAAAATAAATAAAAAAACTATAACATCTAGGTCATTAGCAACCACTATTGGCATTATCGTTATGGTAACTATGAAGGTGTAACGAAATGCTGATGATAAGGGGTGAAAGGACGAATACAAATACAACCATGTCCGAGGCGGGACTCGAACTCGCGATCCTTCGGTTTGAGATCCCTACGACATTGCTGCCTTAGCGATCTCGGCCACCGGGCCGACGAAGTGGACGTTGTATATACAGAAAAAAATTCTTATGCTGATATCCAGTCTGTTACGCTTATTTTTCTGTACCGACGAAAAAGGGCTGTGTAAAGCTGGTTTTAGAGTCAAAATTATAACATCTCAGCTTGTAATATATTAAATGTGCGTCCGGACCAGTACTAACAGAAGTCTAGGGACCATAAAATGCTACAACATGCACAAAATATTCAAAATAAATTTCTAAAATTCCAATTATGAATTTACGGAATTTTCTAATGTAGACATTCTCAGTTCGTTAGATGTAAGGATGGTGATACTCCCTGCCTTATAATCGGACGAATAGTTGATTTTCGTTCTTCGTATTAGCCAGTCTTACCAGAGATTAGTCCCACAATCACTGAGGTCTTGGATGCTCCGAGTCTCTCCCAGTCATGCTATCGTCGGTGCACAAAAAAGTGACATCTCAAAAAAATGTAATTTTGCAAACGAAAGGTTTAATCATCTACGGGGACGTTTCGTTTCACGGAAAAAGACAAAGAAATATACTGAATTTACCGGCTCCCTAGTAAACTATCTTTATTAAAATTTTAGTAGTAAAATATTCTCTTAATACAAATATGAAGTTTTTTTGAAATATAGCACTTTTTCTTGCATACTAAGGTCTCGTGGTGAGATAACCAAAGTTAAAAAGTTAATTCTACCATGCTTTCCAGAAAATTCTATCACTTCCTTTTTGCTCCTTCCAAGGAAGTGGAGCGGGGGTTCTGTGCATCAACTGGTGTCACTGCAGCGCTTCTGACCGGGAGGTCCTAGGTTTGAGTCCGGACGGTGGCAGGATTTTCAGCTAGGTCGAATTCAGTCACTGTCTGGAGGAGAATACTATCGGTCGGCTGCTCTGATCGGTAGTTTTCCGTGGTTCCTCCGATCAACACCAGGCGAGTGCCGGAGCAGTACCCTACCAAACGGGCCACGGACCGCGCGCGATCTTTCCTTCCTCTTCCTTGTCCTACCCTCTCCCCTTCCACACACACACTTACAATAACATACGCTACACTACCACATATTCCGGGAGACCGGTCGGGAGCTTAGAACTTGTTCCGGCTGGGCGGTGCCCCGCTGGTGGGAGATACCTGTTTGGGGAAACCCAGTTAGCGGACGGTAGATCGGCGCCGGTTCTCGTCATCCAGCAAGGGAAGACCACCGCCACCTTCTGAGCAAAAAACACGCACTACACGTACGGGACTAATGACCATAGTAGTTGCGCGCTCGGAATCACTAACAATCAATCAACCAATCGACCAACCAATCAATCAATCCAAAGAAGTTATTACTTCGATTGAACTCGTGGAGTACAGCTGGGAGGTTTCACGTCGTTCCGGCCCACTGCTTCCGCGGCGCGCGATATCTCAGCATCCGACGCGACTCGACGCGCCCCATCCGGCGCCGCCGCCGCCGCGACGTCGCGGCGAGAAGAGCTTATTTTTAGAGGCTGCAGCTCATCTCTCGCTGACGCTCGTTATGTCAAAATCTAGATTCCGTACAAGGAGCGGGGAGCCCCACGCGGTCGAGATCAGTGATTCAGCATCCGATTCCCGGTGTGTGCGCTGGGTGTTAGACGTGAGTCAGTAACAGAGCAAATGCAACCGAGTGTGTCAGTGTGTGTAGTATCCGGTTCGCCTGGCAAACTTTGCGGTCATCGGTTGTACCTGCGTAGAAATCGACCTTGAGGGCATTTGTTGTTTCTGGAGGTTTAGAGGATGTGTACTACGAACCTCCACCACCTTCCGCCAGGCAAACTAGGAGCTGCCTAAACCCAACTTTAGAGGGATGATAGTACTGAAATATACAGTAAACACCCAGTAAAATTTTAAACATTTTTAGTTTATAAATATGGAAAATAATTTTTTACTATTTTAGTACTTATACAGTTTTTAAAGCATATTTATTTAATTCATTATTTAAAAAAGTTGATTACTGAAATAATAATTATAAATAAGAGGATTATAAATAAAATAGAATGAAGTAACAATAATTATTTTACACGCTAAATATTAATGTTTTGTGTAAGATTTTATTTGTTTTAGTTCAATTACTCAAATGAGGGGCCCCAATTTGTTGATCGCTCAGGGGCCCTGGTTTGTGAAGTTCAGCCCTGACGGCCACCATTTGTCAAAGGTTACTAAATTCCTATTTCTTGAAAGTTTATTGACTGCGATAGGAAGTAAATACTGTGACAACTCACTCTTTGTCACTTAGTTCACGAGACTCATTAGGTTATGTGCTACTATTGTTGTGGATGTTATTCTAACATCACAGTACATATAATTATGGAATGATACTAAACTTCATTCGGTACTGCCTTCAGCACAGTGAGGAATCCAAAAAATCCATATGTATGGCTATTGCGTCTGAGGTGTTTGAAAGAACTGTTTTGAGTCCACTATCTAATTTAAACGAAGGCTTTTCATCGCAGTTTTAATTGTGCATCTCGCACGCTGTGACGTTTAAAAGCCGCTGTAGCCCGCGTGCACATTTCGCAGATTCCGGGGCTGTTGCCAAGACCAACGATATGGCGCGAACTGCCGGTAGCAGACATGCAGATAAAAAAGAAGTAGCGGCCAGCGCCCTCGCGCAATTCCAAGAAAACAGATGGGATCAAAGAAGCGGCACTTCAGGTTTCATTAGAAGCTAAGTCGACATAAAATGCCAGAAAAAAATTGTATGAATTTGAATGTTAGACCTCCTAAACGTCCGGTGCCCCGCTGGTGGGAGAGTCCTGGTTAGGGAGAAACCCCACTAGCCGACGGTAGGTCGGCGCTGGATCTCGTCATCCAGCGGGGAAGATCACCGCCATCTTCCCAGAAAAAAACATGCATTACACTAACGGGACTAATGACCAAAGCAGTTGACGCGCCCGGAAACACGAAAAAATCAATCAATCAATCAATCCACAGTCTCAATGAAAAAAGCTGGAAACTTGTGTATAATTTTAATAAGATTGAGCGGAAATATCAATCGGGAAATATTACGCATCTTCATCAACATTATATTGGTAAAGCTCATTATTTTTTTCGGTTCGTTTCGTTTTTTTTCGTTGAACAGATATGCTCTGATAAAATTTCATTTTGTTACGTAAAAATTATTTAGTACGGTAATTATCAACAGATATATTTGATTTTGCAATGAGATGATAGTTTGTAACTCATTGTATACTGGATAACATGATCTGAGAAACTACTAGAGAAATTAATGAAAGGATACTTTTTACATTTTTAGATGTTTAAAGACTTTTCTTTTAAGAAAATTTTCCTGAATAAAACGCTGGCATGCCGGAGACGATTTTTTCACTGGATTGTATCAAGACTTAAATATCAATTCTTATGGAAGCTAGAAATAACGTTGTTCAATAAGAGTTGTACAATCTTTTGCAATATCTCATCAACTTACCTAATAACGGATCGTGTTATACAAAAAGCATCTTATAGGCCCTAAACATGAACAAGCTGCGCTGGCAAGCTTGTCGTGCCGGTTGTAAATCCGTTGTCGCCACAGTGTTCCTTCTTGTGCGAACAATGAAGCAAGTAGAAGCGGTGACAGTCTTGCGAATAGCGCGAAGTTTGCCCGTGGCTGTCTAGCTTGATCCAAGCGCCAGAGCAGAACAAATCGTCTGATTCTTATGAGAAGCGCGCAAAACCTCTTCTTTAACCCGGGCGAGTCCCACACATTTAATAAAAGAGCATACTTCGCAGGAATTCCCCGCGAACAGGTTTCACATGAGATGAGACCTCAAAGGAGCCTTTCACAAGAAAATGCCTCAATTGGCTGTTAGTCATGGACTCTAAGCAAACTGCATGTTTTCGTGATGTGCTAAATTGTACTAGTGATGATACGAAAATCGAAACAAGCGACTATAATATTCACATTGAAATGTAAAAACAAAAAATGACAATACAATAAAAATCAACAATAAAAATACTTGTGATCATCTTTACTGAATTGATGTTTATGCTACAGAGAATAACACACGATAAGAACACAATAAATTTTATCTAGAGCGCAAACATTTCGATTTGGAATATTTTATTCTGCCACCAGTGTGTATCTACGCTGTCGACTTCTCTGTATATCAGTTCCTAAACACAATATATATAAAATTTGTGTAATGAATTTATAATATCTAATGTGAAATATGTTCCAAGGGCATTCAAATTCTATTAAATATGAATATTAATAAATGATAAAATGTTTATTTACAAATAATTAGTATTTGGAAGTGCAATGATTAGAGGTTTATTGTTTGTAAAACATCGCGTTTAATTCAGTTTTCATAACGCTCTCTGAATAATCACAGCCAAGGCTAGACGGTCTGTAAAGACTATCGGGAACTGTGCGCTGCACGATTTTGACCGAGTGGAACACGTGGCCTCAAACACAACGCTGCACGTGTCATCCGTAACACATAGCCCCTGTGTTTGTGTGCTGCGACTCAGTTCTGATGGCATCCTTTGTTCCAGAGCTTCCTTCTTTGTCCCTTCATTTTTTCCGCTCTCAACATCTCGTGACTCTTGAACACTACTGACTCCCGCATTTCCTTGAACCATCACTCTCGTCTCTTCGTAGAGTTTCTTTCTAGTGTTTTCGGAAATACGTCTCTCGTTTCCTTTCACAAGCAATACTTCGAGCAGAATGTCCTATCTTTTACATTTCTCCTGACGTATCTCATTAAAATTAATTTCGCCTTGATGAAGTTTTGGCATGCATGCAATGGGTAGGTCCTCTGACTTAGTATTAAATGCACGGGAAGAACTGAAGTGTCAAAATGTGTTTTCAAGTTCTCCTTTTCAACAAAATGTATTTCAGGACATCTATAATTTCTTCATCATCGAAACAAGAATACAAACAGTTTTTACGGGAAAAGCTTACAAGGTTTATTTCTGAAAAAAAAAAGTTGTCCTTTAAAGAGATGGAATCAATGGGTGTGTGAAGTCAAAGGCTTCACCGAATCGCCAGTGATGCGGTAATTGTGAGCGAAGGAGTAAATCATCATTTCCCATTATGGTTTGATTTCTTCGTCGTTCGGTCTGCAGTCCAAACTATTCTATTTCTGCAAACATCGCATCCATTTCCGCCTCGTTCCTTCCACCTGCCCGCTTCCTGTAGTGCTCCTTCTCTCCCTCTGCCCCACTTCTTCCATCCTTCCCCCTCGCACCCACCCATCGCCTTTGCTCCTCGGCCTCCAACAATCCCCATCGTGATGCGGCCGTTGCGCTCCCGTTTGGCCCCTTCCCTACCGCTTGCCCCCCTGCCACCCGCTTGCCACCCGCTTGCCACCCGCTTGCCACCCTTGCCACCCGCTTGCCACCCGCTTGCCACCCGCTTGCCACCCGCTTGCCACCCGCTTGCCACCCGCTTGCCACCCGCTTGCCACCCGCTTGCCACCCGCTTGCCACCCGCTTGCCACCCGCTTGCCACCCGCTTGCCACCCGCTTGCCCCCGCTTGCCCCGGTTCCCCCTGCGTGGGCCCTTCCCCCCCCCCCGCCCACTTCCCGCCCGCTTCCAGCCCACTTCCCATTCACTTCCCGCCACTTCCCGCCACTTCCCACTCACTCCCCACCTTCCTTTCCTCTCGCTTCCCACTCACTTCTCACCTGATTGCTGTCCGCTTGCCGGCCGCTGGCAACCCTTTTGCCGCCCTCCCGTCCAACCAACGCTAGCGCTCGCTCAATTGCCCGTCGTCCGCTCGCTCCGCCCGCTTCACCACGCGCCGCTCCGCGCCGCCGCGTTGGGTGGGCGCCTCTTGCGCGGGCGGCAGCGGCGTCTGGCCCGCGGCCAGGCCTCGGCCCCGGCGCGCGACGCCACGCGGGACGAGGGCGCGGGGCGGTGGCGCGGTACGGGGCCCTCTGTTCGCCGGAGGCGGCGCGTTGTTCGTCGCGTGGGTGGGCCCCGGCGGCGACAGCGCGCGCGCCCGCGGGCGACGCCGGCGCCCCACCCTCGCCCACGCCCACGCCCGCGCCCGCGCGCCTCCGTCGCCCGCGGGCGGCCGCACGCCAGGCGTCGCCGCCGGGGCGAGGGTAAATATTTGGCGCGGGGGCGGGGCGGGGCGGGGTGGCGGGGGCGGCGCGCGTGAGAGCCGAGGCGGCGGGCGGGCGGGCGGGCGATGAGTGGGCGAGTGGCGAACCGCGTGCTGCTGGGCCGGACGCGCGGGCGAACGACACGACCGTTTCTCTGATGTTCCGCTGAATGGCGCCCTTGTGCTGTGACGGGCGACGAACGATCTGACGCGGGACGTGACGTGGAAGCCGAGATGATATCTGCATGGCGAACTGATACCGGTTGTGATGACGGAACATGTAGTGCCAACTGTCGCAGATACGCGGGTCAGTCAATGATGCATGAAATGCGCGAATGTCGTGGAACGTTCTTGACGGTTTGAAATATTTTCTTTTAAATGCCAAAATCAGGCTTTTCAATAGGGGAACGGAATATTGCGACGTTGTGAGAAGTATAAAAAGAAACCGCTCAGATATGTGAAAAAGATGTCATGTAAAACTTTGAAGTAGAGAGAACTGCATAAAACTACAATAGATAAAACCAATTATAGAGCTCAACGAAGTTCTCTCTGTGATATTTTTAAATAAAGTTTCCGTTTAATGAACCGGCATTTTTTAAAAGTAATTTTTAGAATTTATGTCACAATTTGTGTCATAGTTCAAGCCATATTAGTGCATGATCCTATTATTGAAAAACAAATAATAAATATTGTGCAATGAAAACAAATGCTAGAACATGTTGGGCTGTATAATAAGTCATCACACGTATTTTAAACAGCATAAATAGTTTCTGTGAAAATCAATAATTACGAAATATTTTTTTCGTAAATAAAGCAATTTTTGAGAATGGATTTCTCCATCAATAGAATTATCAATAATATTTCAGACAACCATACAAAATATGGATTATTTTACTCCCAACAACCAGTTGAAGGTGGCGGAAGGGTCTGCCCAGCGACGCGCGCGTCGGCAGGGTGTCGTGCGGCCAGGGGCGTGTGAGGCGGGCGACGGCGGGCGACGGCGGCCGCGGGCGACAGACGCGCCCTTAGCTCGCGACGCGCCCGTTTGTAAACGCGCGCCAGCACTATCAAACAAAAGAGAAAGGCGCCTTCTGCGCCAGCGCAGGGGCGGCCCTTCCACAAAAACCGTCGCGGCGGGGTGGGCGGCAGATGCGGGGACGACGAGGGTGACGGGGGCGACGGGGGCGACGGGTGACGAGGGACGGGGGGGGGGGACGGGGCGACGGGGACGGGGGACGGGCGCGACGAGGTGACGGGCGCGACGAGGTGACGGGCGCGACGAGGGTGAAGGGGGCGACGAGGGCGACGGAAGCGACGGGGCGACGGGGGCGACGAGGGCGACGGGGCGACGGGCGCGACGAGGGCGACGGGCGCGACGAGGGCGACGGGCGCGACGAGGGCGACGGGCGCGACGAGGGCGACGGGCGCGACGAGGGTGAAGGGGGCGACGAGGGCGACGGGGACAACGGGGGCGACGGGCGCGACGAGGGCGGGTATTGAAGGCGAAGAGGGACCGGCGGGGACGGCGGTGGCGACATGGGCATTACCGCTCGCGTTCCCACACTGTGCCCCCTTCTTCGCCCCCGCCGCAGCCTTCCCTCTCTGGCTCCCCTTTGTCCTTCGCCTCAGCGGCGCCTCGTAATCTACTCAAAGGCGCTCGAGATTAGATTGTTACCACATGTGGATCAGCTTAACGCTGTTATGGCCCATTACGGGGGTGGAGCTGGGTGCTTTGACTGCGTGCGGGGTTTTGAATTATACATCTCACTGCCGACGCGGGAATTCGGGAAGTCAGTGTTCTAGGAAAATAAGCGAATTAGTAGAAACGACTCTTTGTAGGGCAATATTACTTTCCATATTTGTTTTTCTTCTTTTTAAAAACGAAATTTCTTTAGGCATCTTTGTGTAGACTTATTGTTTTTGTATACGAGGAGAATATTATTTTGCTCTACATTCATAACTTTTTTTGTGACTTGAATTTCACATTTATATCTATCGTACCCTCGACGTAAGTATTACTCAACATTATATCACTCAAAAATTTGCTTCGTTGTTCTTCTTGTCTAAAAATCACATCAGCATTATAAATATTCGAATTAAGTATTCCCAATTGCATATTAATTAAAAGCTTATAATTTATTATGATTCAGAATTAAGTCAAATAGCTGTGGTATGCTCTTTCTTAATAGCCATACCAGTTCTGTTTTTTCTGCCCAGCAAAGAACTGAGTAACTTAGAACAATTTTGTATGTAATGTCGGCTACTTTCGATATCTTTTGATGCTATCTGGAATCTCGTAAGAAATCACAAAGCAACGTATTCGAAACGGTTTTAAACATCGACTACTACTTCTCTAGAATTTTGTATCCTCTTAGTTTTCGTCGTGGCAAAATCGCTGCCCTATAAAATATTAATACATGTACTACGCATATGGGAGAGACAGGTTTTGTATTGACGCGCCCCTCTCACAATCTCTGGGTTCGCGATGAGCTGTGTCGTTATTTCGTTGTTTTTTGTTGTTGTTTTTTTCGTATTTGCTATTGTCCCTTGTATAGAAGTTGAGGCGGGGCAAGATTTGTGTGACCAACACATCTTTTCCCAAAATGCTATTTTGAAATTAATATATTTTCAAAAGATGGAGTTTTTTCAACACCTTGATTAATTAAAGGAGAGGAGGTGTGGTTTCACAGCGAACTAAGAAAGAAAATTCTCTCAAAAATAGTTCTGCGGAATTTTCATATGGTCACTTTAATTGACAAAATTATTTAGCGCTTCACAATTATATCTTCTTAGCCAAAACTCAATTATTATGAAATGCATTGAAATATTTTATCTTGAAAATTATTAATTTTCTTTTCCACTGTTTTTTTCACATTGATTTATTTACGAATTCAGTAATATCTGTTTTCGAAGGGTTACACGAAAAATAAATCCAGAAAAATTAATAATCTGGTTATAATAATTGTTTTTGTGTGGCCTATTTTATATTGATTTTTTACGTTAATACATTCTAATAGTAACAAATTTGGGTATGAGAAACCTTAACGATCTGCCTACGTGTTTTTCGAAGGACTTCTCCTGTAATGCCCTCGTAGTATCCATAAATTGAAAGTAGACAAACTCCTACCAGGTTGTGGTTAGTAGGACTTCGATAAGCGAATCACAAAAAAGAAATTTTTCCCTCACTTCTCAAACTTGACACTTACAAATGTCATTACAGATGATTGCTGTTAAACATTTTTATCTTTTTTCATTTAATGTCCATACAAGATCTGTATGGAGTTCATTGTCGTTTTCATGTTTTACCATTTCAGTCCTTCGTATTTTTGTAGGTCTTTTTGTTCGTATTTTCCAAATTTTTTCTCGGCTCTCTCATAGTTCGCTCACTTCTTGCCAATACAAATTTTAATCTACAAAATAGTTAGGTAAAAAATAACATTTTTGAATCAAATATATTCATCACTTCAGTGTATACTTTAGCCGAACATTTGTTTTACTCATGAGCAGGTGTATATGTTCTTCACACATTCATATGTAATGTATCTAACGTTTAGCTTGGCCACCCTCCTTTCATCTCTCATCGCCCAAGATGCTGAATGGAACTGAAACGTGTGCAGTATGCACAGTAAATAAGTGGTTAAATGAAATTTTCCTAGTTTTCAGGGCACGATTTTAGAGTTTGCACAATTATGAAAATCATGAGTTCTGAAATTGATGAGATGTGGTAAAATGAACCCCGATGTTGGTAACTTCTCACCATTCAAAGTCGATGTAATTTTTGTCATCAATACTGAGATGTGTTAAAATTCTTGCCTTGAAAAATAACAAAATTTTACCACATTCACTGTCTGTACAGATACATTAGCATAAATATGCTTTGGTAATTTAGTGTTTACAAATCCAAGGTTGTTTTACAGTCTGTCTTTTCCGGTTGTCGCAGACACTTCAGGTCGAAACCTCAACGTTGAATTTGGGCTCCGGGGGCAATACCGTGAACTTGGTCATAAAAGTATCGTTGCAAAAAAATTCCCAGGATTTTACCGTTCCCAAAAGTTCTTTTGCCTTCTTTTTACTCACTTTTATATTTTAAAAAGGATACTGCACAAAAACAGATTGCGCTCTCAGGCGGAGTGGTCAAGCTAAAGTAAAGTTTAACCAAAAATGAAAAACAATTTTCCATGAGTTTCCTATCGCCTTCCTAAGAGTTAGTGGCATTCGTATAACCCCCGTTCCTCTGAAAGGATTTTGTAGGGATATCGAGCGTTTCTATGAACTTATTACCGGAAGCGGTAGCTCAGTGCATCAACTGATGTCACTGCAGCGCCTCTGACCGGGAGGTCCTAGGTTCGAGTCCTGGCGACGGCAGGATTTTCGACACTAGCTTTTCAGCTACGGTACGTCAGCGTCGGATCTCGCTATCCAGCGGGGGAAGACCACCGCCATCTCCCGAGAAAAGATCATGCACTACACTAACGGGACTAATGACCGAAGCAGTTGACGCGCCCGGAAACACGAAAAAAACAAACCAAACCAAATCTATGAATTTATTCGTTTTGACATTTGCCCTGTGTCTTGTGGGTTTTGCCCACTGCGTGCCCCGAATCGCGCCGTCGTGGCCCACTGTGCTTCGGCGGAGGCGGCGGCGGCGGCGGCGGTGGCTGGCCCCGGGGCGGTCCGCGGGCGGGTGGCGGGCGACGCCGAGGGGCTGGGGCTGGACCGCGACGGCGGCGGTGGCGGCCTCGGGGCGCTGCGCCGACGCCCAACCGGCGCGCCGCGGGCCCCACCCCGCCCCTTCCCGGGCGATGCCCCCTCCATCGATCGCGCCACCGCCTCGCCGCGGCCACGGCGGCGGCGGCGGCGGCGGTGGCATAAATAAGGCGCCAGGCCTGCCTCTCCCCTCCACGACGCTCCGCTGCCGACGCCGCCGCGGCGGGGCGGCGGACGGCGGCGGTCGGCGGCGGCCCGCCCCAGACGCAACGCCCAGGCGGCTTATCGCCCAGTCACCTTCACTCCGCCACGTGCACCATGGCAAGCAACGCTGCTCTTGAACGCCGCTTCGGAACCGGTGGCGGGGAGGGGGGAGGGCATGCCCTCATGGCCTAGAGTTTTCGTGTGTAACCCTCTTTTATTTGGGAAAATTTATATATATATATATATATATATATATATATATATATATATATATATATATATATAAATTATTTATTTAAGGTCGCCTTATAAACAGCTAGGTCATTGGCGGCCACAGTTCCAAAAATACAGTATTTACAAATTCACATACTAGTTACACATTTTCATGAGATACACATACACAAATCCTAAATCTAGATGTTATACAATGTGTAGTCACTAGCTAAATACTATTTAGCATATTAAATTTGGTGAGGAGTTCTATAATTTTCTTTTGACGGGGATAAGAATTGAATATACAGTAGAGATTATCATTTATGTTAAGGTTTGTTCTCACAGTCGCCATCACGTGGCAATCAACTATAATATGCTTCGTGGAAATTGGGAGTCCGCAATTTGGGCAAGGATCAGGAGTAGCCTTTTTAATTAGGTGACTGAGTTTAAAGGTCCTATACGGAGTCTGGTTATAACAACTTGATGTCTTCTGCTAAGCCTAATGGAAGTAATGGGAGATTCCTCGATATTCTTCCTAACTGCTTGTAATTTGGAAGGCAACATTTTCCAGTTCCGATCCCAAAGCTTCTTAACTGCAAGAGGTAGTTTTTAAAGTCTGGGAGTGTGCCGCCAGCTTCAGTATCAATTTCGGGGATTCAATATTCAATTCGGATTCGGATTTTATCAATATTTATTTATGAAGAATAATGTAATAAAAATAATAATATTGTGTAGTATCGTATACACACTACAAACGTACTATACAATATATAACAAATATTTATTATTTCACAATATTCTACAATGGCTACCACCAAAAATAACCGGATGGAACCGCCCCTGTTCGAAACATAGTCATATTAATAGATAGTTTATGCACTCTCGAACGTTAAAGCAATCGAAAGCACTATCGATCTGGGCATGCGCCGTGAAAGCTCCGCATCGCTTTTGTGTATCTGCGCTCATATGCAGAAGATGGAGATTACAGTCGATTGCTGTACGCTATGTCGTGCAAAAACTCCGTAATAATAGGGAGTGCGCCCACAAACCGACCGCAATCTTCTGCGCATGAGCCGATGCTCAAAAGCGATGTGAAATTCAAACTGCGCATTTGCAGAACTATCGGTTGCTACAACGCTTGCTCCATTCAAAAACTCGTAATGTTCAAATGTAAACTTCAAAAACGTGTAATGTTTGCGAGAACGTGGTAAAAATAAAATTAAGTTTTTCCTTTCCAATGATATGTTACCTAATGCCAAAGCGCCTTCCTTGTTTTTGAATATTAGAAATTATTTGGGTTACAAATTATTTTTCGCAGGAGATGCATCTGAAATGAATAGTTCCACCGTTTTTATGTATGTTAAGATTATTAGGTGACATAACGAAAGGACCTTGACTTAACTGGAATTGATGACGCCGGGGACCTCCATCAAAACAACATACAAATTTGTGTTTTAAAATATACCATATGTGTTTGATTAAAAAAGAAAATACTGATCATGTCTGTTAATATTATTTCGAACTCTATAATTAGGCAGTTACAGTAAATAATAATGTTATATTATCTTCCGAGAAATTTAATATTAATTCAATTAATAATAAAAATGTATTTTACGTATGGGAATTGCTCTCTTTGTTCTGTAAATTCAACTTCAATATTAGAAAAATCTTAAATGAAATTTATTTACCATTCAGAGTCAAAACATTATCTTAAAAAATGACAAATACAAATTTTTAATGCAAACGTTCGAAATACTGGTGTATAATTATAAATAAAATTTACAGTTTGTCTCTCTTATATTGGTGTCACCCGGGATGGACCACCTCGTGTCCAAACCTTTAGCTACCAGTATGTCACAGTTTCTAACAAAGCCCATTCACATTCGAAATATAAGATCATTTTACCAGTCCCGTTTCACCTACCCGCGCTAAAATATGATTTCGACTTTTTTTTATCTTTACAAGTTGTATTTTGTAGATTCGTGTTATCAGATTCAAATTCTGTTGTATATACCAAGGAAATAGTCAGTCTCTTATTAACTATTCTAGGATTCTTGAGATTGAACAAATCTAGAACCTTTGAAGAGAGTTTTACACAAAAGCTTGATAAAAGGATAATTAAAAAATGGACATGAAAATGGAAATAAAATCGAATGGTGATTTCAAGAATTTCAAATTATTTTCATTCGCTGGAGAAGCATCTGGAATGAATCGATCCACATTTTTTATGCAAGTTAAGAATGTTAGGTGACGGGATAATAATGAAAGACCCTTGACTAAACTTAAGAGTTGAAACAGCTGCCTGCTTGCTTGGTTTATTTTAGACGGAAATTGCACAAATGTATAAACTTAGCTTTGTTCTAATTGTTTTCTCAGATTTGGAATTCTTATTATTTCCATGATCGTTTAGACTTTGTAAGTGTGGAAACTCATAAAAATGTACTAAATATGTCGATATGGATAATGCACGAAAACACTGCTTAGTGAATACTGACTCGTAACTACAATATCCCGTCACCAATAAATAACCCGTAAACACTCATCATCAACACTAACCACCCATAGAAAAAAACATTACCACTAACTGGGTAGTTTGATGTAACTGGGATATTCTGAAGTGAGAATGATTAAAAGAGATAGACGTCGTAACTGTATTGTTTTTGGATAAGCCGGTTACGTAAGCATTAAGTTTTTGGGATGCAGTCCAAGTAACTACACAGCATGCAATTAAGGAATCTGCGATTGAAAGTCCAGATCATATTTCTCCTTGTCGTGGAGTGAAAAGTAATAGAAATATCAGTGAAACGAAAACATTTTCATTTCTGAATTCTTAATTACCAAACATCTGGTTCTTAACAGCATTTTTTTTTGTTCGTCTAATCTGAAACAACATATCAAGAGGCACGAACTTGTATAATTAATCAAAACAAATGTCAATAAGCACTTTTTGAACAAGTAAATGGTAGTTGTGTTACTTAATGTATCATATTCCGAGTCTTCCCAAAACGTCCTTCCTGGAAACTTTACCGCTGGCACGGGATCGTAGAGTCCAAGATACTTAAATTACTGGTTACTTTTTCGGAACATCACGTAATATAACACATTTCATACCAGTGGAAATGAAAATTAATTCTATCAGTGAATATATTATCAGAAAACTAGTCATATAAATACAACAGTTATTTAAAATAACATCAATCATTAATTCTGGATTCTCAAGTGTTCTTGTCATCGTGTGTCTGAGACCCAATGGCATATTTAGCCTAATGCTAAGTCGAGCACTGTGGACTTTCTTGCCTCGGAGCTTTTTCTGAACTGGTCCACTACAGCTTGGTTTCACCGTGAGCGGGTCACTCTTATCGTGGCGTGTCTGTGTGTGTCCTCTGTCGGGGAGGGAGGCACGAAGCTGCTCGGACAGGCTCCCGCTGTCCGACCGTCGCGTCGTTCTGTCCTCCGCTTCTGCGTACAGTGGGCGAGAATCAGCCGAATAGCTAGCAAGGAGCTTTACATTGAACAGGCGCGGCTGGCATTACAGCATGTACGGCCGAACCTCTCCTAAAGCAATCCTCCCCGAAAGAAATTTTAAAAAAATATTTATAAATGCATTTATTTGCCAGTCCGAATAGCCGAGATCGCAAAGGCAGTAGGACCGCGGGTTCGAGTCCCGCTTCGGGCATGGGTGTGTTTATGTAGGTCTGTTTGTGTGTACCGACCATTCATCCTTTATTATCATCATCATTCCATCTTCCATCCCCCCAGGACTAACAACCCTGGGATATAAAAATCGGATTCAGCATAATGCTGATCCCCCTGATTGATTTCATGCAAGACTGAACGAAGGTGATAAATGATACTGAGCCCGTGCAAGTGCAGGTATGCTTTGTCCAAGATGGCCGATTCGCGGGAAAAATTGCATTTATTTATTAATAATGAATTTCTGAATTATATAATACATCAATCAAATCGAAATGTTTCTTTGTCAGTTCGATAACAGCCGTCCGTAATGCATTTGAAGCTGTTGACTGGGAAGAGAAAGGTCGTTAGGCTCTCACTTCATTCCGTCGTAAGGCCTGTGTAAAACGAGGAGACGTGACGTCATGCACTTACTGCACAGGCTTACCGGCGGACGAAGGCTGCCGCTAGGCAGCCCTCAAGGGCTGAAAAAGGGCGTGCTGACCAGGCAGCATTATTATGCAGCTCAGCGAGTAGTATTGAGCATCGACTAGTGTTCCCAAAATCCGGTAGGCGCGCTACTCCCTTAAGCATGAATCGGAAGATATTGTGACTAGAAATACAACGCATACAATGCAATGCAATGCATTTGCATTTGCAGAATTTAGAAAACCACCGTGACAGACATAGAATAATATTAGAATGACGCGAATACTAAATGCGATTGCGGGTTACAGATATTTCATCAATGGTTTAAATTAAACACTTGTTTGCAGATATCCTTTGATTATAATGAAAATAGGAATAATTAATTTCCTGCAGTTTTATAGGCGGTTTATAATTTGTAATTAATATAATGAGAGTTTTTAAAATTATTACATACATTTTTGGAATTATTTCATACATAAAAGGATGACCCTTATTTAAATATATTTGGACACCTAACCTAGACATCAAAAAGCTCGGATCTATTGGTTATTTCAAGTCACTAAATTCGAATTCCATTACATTTTGATGTTTTCAGAATTGGCCGCCGTAATTATATTCACTGAATAAAATAAGCTCTAGATTTTCGGGCATTTTGAACTCTCTAAACTTCATAATCCCTAATTTTTACAAGCAGGGCTTTCGCAAAATCGCATCTTGACACGCCGAGGATAATATTTTTTAAGAAAGACTTCATGTTCTATCGAAATTCCATCCACGTATATTTATTTAGTGATTTACATGATGCGCTCTTTCCTTATGAAATTCGCAATCAAAAGATAATGTAAAATTTAATTTGATAGTGCAAAACGAAAAAGGTAACACGCTTAAAAATAGTTATATTTTAGTTATCCATATAAGGGAATATGTTTACAAAAATAGAATATCCCCAAAGTTTCTGAAGATAATCTCGATGAATATGTAGTATACTTTGTTCACGGCCGCGAAATAAACCGCTTCGCTCAGGTTAAAGCAACTCTCCTGCAAAAAGACAAGTTTTGGTATGTGTCACATTTCTTGCGGATCGATTGAATACTAGTGATTTCGGCGCGTCAACTACTGAGGTCATTAGTCCCGTAAGTGTAGTGCATATTTTTTCCCTTGGGAGGTGGTCGTGAACTTTCCCCGCCGCATGGAAAAATTCCAGCGTCGACGTATCTTCGGTTGGCAATGTTTTCCCCAACCAGGTACCTCGGTTGGGGACCCCAGCGGGCAACCGCTCCAGCCGGGAAAGCTCTAAGTTCCCGATCGGTCCCATGACATGCGTGGTAGTGTAGTTCATGTAAGTGTGTGTGTGTGTGTGTGTGTGTGTGTGTGTGTGTGGTGTGTGTGTGGTGAGGATAGGGCAAGGATGGGAAAGAAAGATCGCGCGCGGTCCGTACCCTATTTGGTAGGGTATTGCTTCGGCATTCGCCTGGTATTAGTCGGAGAAACCACAATCTGAGCAACCGGCCGCTAGAATTATCTTCCAAACAACACAGAACACGACCTAGCCGTCTAGCCAGTGTCGAAAATCCTGCCACCGTCGGGACTCGAACCTAGGATATTCAGCCACTGCAGTGGCATCAGTTGATGCCCTGAGCCACCTCCCCCGACGATGAATGCATTTTGGAAGTATTTTTTTTTATCAAACTTGAAGCTTTATAGATTTAAGTCGGGTATTTCTTGGACCAATGGTTGGTTTTTAGATGCGCTCTTTATTTATTTATTTATTAAAGTTCGCTTTGAGCTAATGCTCGGTGGCAAACATTATTACAACTAGATATACGACAATTACAAAACTATAACGAATATTTACAAATATAATTACAATTAGAATTAGAGATTGATATCCTAGTTATAATTAATTTTCAGTTATCTGTAAGTTGACTTATAGCTTAACACTTCACTCCACTTCACTTCACTTCACTTCATTTCACTGCGCTGCACTACACTGCACTCCCCGCCCCTCCCGTGCCTCCACCACACTACACTTCACTTCACTGTATAAGGGACATGGCCATATTATTAATAATACTAACGATTATAATAATGTAACTAATAATAATAATAATAATAATAATAATAATAATAATAATGATAAAGGTCCCAGTATTATTAATGATGACCTACATAGAATTAAGTATATTTTTGCTCTCTATTTTTTAATCTCTTTGCTTTCCGTTTGCGCCCACTGCGCTCCGCGTGGACATTCCGGGTCCTCGTCGGACTGCGCCTCCGCTTTGTCACCGCGTGTCACGAGCTGCCTTATCTCGAAAGTACACGCATGCGTGAGCGGAGCGCGGACCACGAAACGAACCACACTCGCAGCACAGCACACCACAGCACTGCTCAGCGCGCAGCTCGGCCAACGACTAATTTCTTCTGGATATTTATCTCTTTGATCGATATCTCGTTTACCTGGACAGACGCCTTCCTGAATTGAATGACGCGTTTTGTGGAAGCGGCGATGAATAAATTTAGTCACGTGCGTTGATGACTAAACGATTGTCGGTTCAAAACTTGTAATGAAAATTCAAGTTTCTCCTAATTATTGAACTCTCAAGACCGATGTGTGTGAATCTTTATTTCGCGCGTGTCGTAATCTGAGATTATTAATGTCGGATTTGTGATGGAATAAACATTTGGGTGACGTCTTGAACGATAATTTTTTCAAATGATTTTGAGATCGGCAGCACAAACAGTAAACTTAAAATTGTAGGTCAGAATTCTGTCAAGTCAGAGCGTCTTTTTCTGAAAATTTAAATTAGAAACAATGCTACTTTAAAAATTGCTGTTGGACACTTGTACATTTAACCCATAAAACCACTGGAATGTATGTCAACAAATAGTGTACCTATTATTTTCACCGATTATCCTTTGAATGTACTTAACAGTCGATGCATTACTCCGGTACACATGTGTTGGACAGAACACAAGTTATGAAGGTCGGTGAGTGATTTAGAGCTAAAGGAATAGTCCCGTAAGTGACAGTTCAGTTGCATTTGTTGACGAAGTACAGCTCGCGACCAGATGAAGTTAACACATTGTGAACGTCATTGTGACTCACGTCGCGATGATTCCACTTCGATTGTACAAATATGTTAAAACAGCTAAATAGACATTTCTGCTGGTAAATTAATAGATGATGATATGATTATGATATGATTATATGTTTATCTTCAATTAAAATGAACGGACTTGTTCTATTGTAGTAATGAGTTTAGTCATAAGAACATCATATAGTTCCTTGAAGTAAGGAAAATGAAGTTATTTTGTTAAAATTAGATCAACAAGATGCTTCTTTTGGCATTATCCATTCATCATTTTAAAAAGTAACTGAAAAAATCCGAATGGATAAATATTCTTCACATTCTTATCAATTAATGTAATAGTACATTACTGCCACACGTCTGCGTCATCTAACCTCAAGACAGTTCCATAGTAATTTTCATGAAAAGTTAAAAATATTTATATGTCTATCTCGACTATACATATTATATACTATTAAAAATAATATTTAAATAAATTTGGCGTACTTCAAGTAGCGAAAAATGTTATCTTTTTCTTATTGTTTTGACTTGGTCATTACAGTGTGAAAGTGACAGAAGTAGATGCAGGTGATACAAATTAGAAACTAAATTTGAGCTTCAATGTCACCTCTTGGGCATGACGGTAGCTAAACATTATAATAATTTAGGGCTTCCTTTAGAGTATCATAAAAATTCATGAAGTGAGACTTAGGATACGCATGCAACGATACATCCAACCAACCTTAGGCATTTTCTTCGACAATCTTCTACTGGTTATGATAACTTGTAGTTTGTAGCAACAGAAAATATACTCTAAAGCTTGATCGTAAAGACGGAATATTAGTTTGTAAGTCTACTGATTACTGTCTCATTGTTCACGATTCAAACTAAATTTACATTTAAGAATTTATTCTCATTTCATATCATTATAAAATGTCCTCAGTCGCATTATCTGTTATTGTTTCAATGTATATAAATGTTTCAAGCATTTAAGTAAATGTACGGTAAAAGTAAAAGGACGTAAATGTTTCTGGCAATTTAAGTCTACTGTTGCCAATAACAATAGTTTCTTTGTACCGTGCCTTGCAAACTGAGGAGCTTTAATTCTATAAATTCAAGAGAAGTCCTTCCAAGCCTTTCTAGAAAATTAAATGCAATTCAGAAATACGCTACAAGTCTCATGCATGTCCATGAATTCATGAAAATGAGGCTAGGTCTCAATATCAGACGGAATAATCGCAACTATGACTCTCGCTGCGGTGGTTCCCGTTCATTTTTAGAATGGATTTTGCGGTTTGGACCTTTGTAGAAGGTTATAGACAAAACGAAACACCCTTGCTCATGCCAAACAAATTTGTTATATACCGCGCAATCCAACTAAAACATTTTGACGAGTTTCTGAATTTCAAGGAGGTGTGTAAGATTTTGAAAGTTCACGGAGTTTTTACTGTAGATAATAAACTTGTTAATATATCCCTTGTAATTGCCAAAAGACATGTCCATGCACTGGTGCCACAACGTAGTGTGATTTAGTTTATTTCTGGAGAAGCTTTGACCGAAGCTGACACTTGACACTTTTCCGTAGCTGTCTGCCCTTCACCTTTCGTTAGTTCGAATCGTTGGACTTAAAGACTAGACATAGGATTAACTACTCGGATAGCAAATATATAACTATCTGAGTGTAGCAGATGTTGCCGAATGTCCGAGCGTTGGACACTTGTTCATTCCTCAACCTCGACATATTGTACCAAAAAATCAGGCAAATTTGATCATGTGTTTTCTTCATGCTCAAACTCAACCGTAACAATATTAGTAAAACTGCCGCATCCATTTATAGTAATCGGTAACGCGTGTGTGCATTCGTCCGTCCGTCCATCACTCACGGTTAAATTCTTTCCAGTCCCCCGTTTGCGACAATCAAAAGTGCCATTCGATTGATAGATTGATTGACTTTTTCGTGTTTCCGGGCACGTCAACTGCTTTGGTCATTAGTCTCGTTAGTGCAGTGCATGTTTTTATCGGGAGATGGCGGTGATTTTCCCCGCTGGATGGCGAGGTCTGGCGTCGGCCTACCGTCAGCTAGTGGGGTTTCCCCCTAACCAGGACTCTCCCACGAGCGGGGCGCCGCCCCAGCCGGGCCAAGCTCTAAGCTCCCGACCGGTCTTCCGGAATATGTGGTAGTGTAGTGAATGTTAGTGTAAGTGTGTGTGTAAGGAGAGAGGATAGGACAAGGAATGGGAAGGACAAACCGCGCTTGGTCCGGGGCCCGTTTGGTAGGGTACTGCTCCGGCATTCTGGTGTTGATCGGAGAAACCACAGAAAACAACCAATCAGAGTAGCCGGCCACTTAGAATCCAGACAGCGACTGAATTCGCCCAAGCTGAAAAGCTAGTGTCGAAAATCCTGCCGCCGTCAGGACTCGAACCCAGGACCTCACGGTCAGAGATAACTTTTTAAAATTTGGTTGCTATGAAACATTTATATATGTTTTGTTACGTACGTAAGTTTTTGCATTGCGTGGCTTGACGACGCGCGTGTGTTTGTGTGTGGCAGAGAAGCGGCGGCTGTCGCTGTGCGTGGGGTGCGGCGCGCAGATCCACGACCAGTACATCCTGCGCGTGGCGCCCGACCTGGAGTGGCACGCCGCCTGCCTCAAGTGCGCCGAGTGCCACCAGTTCCTCGACGAGACCTGCACGTGCTTCGTGCGCGACGGCAAGACCTACTGCAAGCGCGACTACGTCAGGTGAGCACTCGGAGGAGCACGCGCGCCCTGGCGGTTCTCCGCTTTTGGCCCGTGCGCCTTCTCTTTTTCCACTCTTTCTTTCTCCGCGCACAGGTTCTGTCTCCGCTCTCCCTCTTGCCCATTCCATTCCCTCGGTCTGACATTTTTCATTCTTCTCCCTTCTCACTCTTCATTCCCACTCTTCATTCCCCTCTGTCATTCCCACTCTGTCATTCCCACTCTGTCATTCCCACTCTGTCATTCCCACTCTGTCATTCCCACTCTGTCATTCTCACTCTGTCATTCTCACTCTGTCATTCTCACTCTGTCATTCTCACTCTGTCATTCTCACTCTGTCATTCTCATCCCCTCCCTCCTTTAGCTTCCTTTTTCCTCTTATCCTCTCTCTCCCTATTTTCCTCTGTTATCTCATTCTCTTTTTCCTTGTCCAATCTCTTCCTTGTCTTTCCTTTTCCCCCCCCTTTTGCAATTATCTATTTTCAATTTTTATTTGCCTCGTTCTTTCACTTTCATCCACCTGCGAAAGAGAACTCAGTGCGTCTGTAAATAGAAGATGTAATTTATACCTAAGCAAAATCTCTAGGCTGTTAGCTCTTCAGGAAAGCCCACCTTATTCCATACGTATGAAACAGCGTGCATTCAATGACAAGCTCAGCGCTTTTCAAGAATCTGGTGGTATTCGTAATCAATTACAATGAAAGTAGTTCCCATTTTACACTATGCATCTTCGAAAAAGTGCTGTCAAAATTCTGTTACTTGTACTGAGATTAACCTAAAAAAATTAGTTCCTTACTTTAATGAGGTCTCTACACTTACTCAAATTACAAAAAATGCATTAATTCTTTTAACGGTATTTTTTTAACTAAGTGGAGAGACGCGAAATGGGATGAAAGATAATGTGTTTGTACTTGAATGATCATAGTTTCAACTCTAATATTGAAGTTTCATTTATTCTCTTTTTTATTTTGTCTTCTCACAGCTTTTCGGCGTTATTTGCTTTTTAAATAGTCGTTATTCTTTCTTATAACTTTGAAGAATTTGAAACTAGTTCAGTTGCTCTCTGCATTAAAAAGACATTATGCAAAATGTGGAAAGAATCCATTATTAATTCTACCAGAAATTGGATTTTTTTAGAAACGGAGATGAAAGTTCCACTGTGTGTACTCGTTACGTTTCAAAGAATGAATTATTTGTGGGAACTGCAAATATAACTATGGCGATACACCACTCCGGCTGAAACGAGTCTCAGCGTATTTTTGTTCTTCACGTTGCGAGGTTACACCGCTATTTCAACCCTCAGTACTAGCACAAGGCGAGGAAAATATAAATTCTTTGTTAACTCTTTGCATTCGTTTACTCGAAAACAAACACTGTAGGTCAGGTTCTTTTTGAAATACTGCAAAAATGAGTAGCACAGCGAGAGCTACGAAACTTGGTACTATAAGAGCTATACTATTAACTATGCTATTAGTAAGTCGGACGAGTTGCAGTATAATACATTGAGGAGATAGGGAACAAAATACATTTTTTTCGTTGCTTATTAGGCGAGTTCTGATGCTAGTGAGAGTTGCTCAATCCGAAGTAGGCAATCAATTAAGAGTAACGAACAGTATTAATAACCATATAATAATAATAATAATAATAATAATAAGAAGAAGAAGAAGAAGAAGAAGAAGAAGAAGAAGAAGAAGAAGATATAAACAAAGTGTTGTATTCGAGGCCCTGTTTCAATTAATTCTCAGTGTTTGCCATTACTTAGTGTATACATTTCGCAACTAAACCAGTTGTATGTAACATCATGAACCACTGGCAAGTTTCGATTCTTCCTTTTTAATCATAAAACGTTCTTTTTTTCTAATGGTATCATAATTACGGGGAAGTTATCATTACCTTTTCAATTATCTTAAACTTCAAAATATTGATATTCCATATACGAAGAGTTCCAACGTTTGGGGCATCCTTCATAACCTCACGAAGGGATATAAATCAAATCCAGATTATTTCACCTACAATGTGAAAATAATAGAAATATCTCGTTCGTATCAAATCTCATTTGAGCGCGATTATTTCTCTAGTAAAAGTTTTGCAAATGGTTTTGATTCTAAACGCTTCGTATGTAGAATTCAGTTAGAAACTGGGTTCAAATAAAACATCACGAACCATCAGTAAGTTCCGTTTAAGTTTAATGTAAAAAATAATAATTTCTAATTATAAATTTGAGGTAACTTACCTCGATCTATTCAATGATGCTAGCAAGAGCTGGTCTCCTGCTTCAGAGAAGGAGGCTGCGATCTCGCTGCCGGACTTTCGCCGGAGGCTCTGTGAAGTGCGGAGAGAAGAGCAGCCGCTCAAGGGCGGGAAAGGGGAAGAAAGATAGGGAGGGGGCAGAGGAGGGGAGGCGAGTGGAGCAGTTTTGGAGAATCCGGACTAATTAAGCCCGTCGGCGCCGGAACACCCTTTTCGCCCCTCTTACCCTCCGTTGCGCTCTTCGCCCGTACTTTTACCACTCCGCCCCCCCGCCCCCTCCCGCCCCGCCCCGCCCCGCCCCGCCCCGCCCCACCCCGCCCCGCCCGCCCCGCCCCGCCCCGCCCGCCCGCCCCGCCCGCCCCGCTCACCGCCGCGGGGGCACTTCCGAGCGCCGGAGAAAGAGCGGGAAGCGGAAATTGAATTTTTTTTCCTTGCAAAATTTCCCATGCATTACGCGTATTTACATTCCGCCCCATTATTTTTGGCGCGTGTTAATTTGTTCGGAGCGGAAGTGGCACAAATTGAATTTTTCTCGCGACTCCGTGCCCGCCCCCTCCCAGCCTCCGCCACTTCCGCCCCGTGATGCATCGCTCTCCCACCCCAAACCTACCATTCCCTTCCGCTCTCCACTTTTGGCCGCCTCACCCTGCCGGGTGAGTATAGAAGCAACGGCGTGCCGGACTCGGCAATGTAATGCGTTCGCCGTCACGAAAGGCAATAAAAAAGACACACTTTCATTTTCAGTGTGGAATAAGCCTGATGAAAATAAAATTCGCGGAAATGTATTTGAGATTATTTTAGTTAATTTAAACTCTGTATTGTTTAAATCAAAGTATATAGTAAAAAAAGGTATTCCCGTTTTCCAACTCGGAAGTTTTTCCAGGTTTTTTCCTTTTCTTTCATTTCATTTTCAAAATAAATACACAATTCATAACCAACCAAGAACTAACGCAATTACTTTTTTGTTTTTCACTGAACAGCTCTAACATGAGTGGTGCTAAAATTTATTTGTAGATTATCAGTGTATTTTTCAAACCAACATCCGTTTCAATAACCGCTGCTACGGTTTACAAAGGATTGTTTCAGCATTGTCACCTCTGTTTAATCCTCCGAAACTGATACGTTTTCACTTGCATATAATGTAATATTTAATTTTTCCCTTTTTGCCTAAGATTCGGAATATTCTATACGAGATTTGTATATTATTTTGTTTAACTGCGTAAACTTCACTTAATCATGATTATAGCTCAAGCCTTAAGAATACTCATTAGAGCATAAATATTGTCCGACCCTGTAACTTTCTCGGGAGGGCAGCTTAGAACTTTATTTTCAAAATGCAAAGTTAATTCGTGTTTTTCGCACACATTCACCTACTCGCGAGCGCTGGCATCAAAAGCCACCAACACCGCGCGCGACAAACACCAGACATTCCTTCGTAGGCTTAACCGTTGCTCGCGAATTATTAATCTCGTGAGTGTAAGCGATTCAAATCTTATAAAAATTTGTCACAAAATAATGTTTGGAAGAATTATTAATAACATGCGAATGTACGTTTTTGCATCAAAAAGTGTATACACCCGTTTGTAATAGTTTTAAGATACTTTGGACCGTTGTTCCTTATAACAACCGATCTCTGGTGTGTTATGTGGAGTACCACGAAGACTCGAAGAAAGTAGCCCAAAGCCTGGTGATTTGTACCGGATTCATTAGCTCAAGAGCAAAACAAAACAAACATGTCGCTGCAACATATCTAACCGGGAGGCTCTACGGTTTGAGCCCCCATGGCGGCAGATGTTCCGCAGTAGCTAGGTCGAATTTAGCTACTGTCTAGGGAAGTCTCTAGCAGACAGCTGTACTGATCTGTAGTTTTCCGTGGTTTCTCGATAAGTACCAGGCGATGTAGCGGAGCTGTACCCTAACCAACGGTCAATGGACCGCGCGCTATCTTTCCTTCCACTTCTTTGTTCCATCGTCGTCTTTTACATCCACAATTACGCTTATTTGCGCTACACAACCACAGATGTCGGCAGACCAGTCGGGAGCATAGAGTTTGTCCAGGCTCGGGCGGTGCTCTGTTGGAGATAACTGGAGGAGAGAAACCTGCAATCCGCCATGTAAGTTGTCGCGGGATCTCACGTTCCATCTAAGGTGAACCGCCACTTCGCGGAATATTACTTAGATCACACTGACGGACCAAGTAATAGCAGGTGACGCTCCGGACATGGAAAATAACCGATCCGTCAATAATCAAAGAATGATGTTCGACCGCTGTAACGACGCGTTAAAAACTATAGCATTCATGTGCATGTTCATTTTAAATTATATTGCGCCCTCATTCCGCGCAATAACTTTTCGCCGACGTATGCCCTGGAAAGTACCGCGGAGACTCGACAAAAACCGTCCGGCGTCCCACGATTCGCTTGATTGATTGATTGATTTTTTCGTGTTTCCGGGCACGTCAACGGCTTCGGTCATTAGTCCCGTTAGTGCAGTGCATGTTTTTTCTAGGGAGATGGCGGTGATCTTCCCCCGCTGGATGGCGAGATCCGGCGCCGAGCTACCGTCGGCTAGTAAGGTTTCCCCCTAACCAGGACTCTCCCACTAGCGGGGCTTCGCCCCAGCCGGGACAAGCTCTAAGCTCCCGACCGGTCTCCCAGAATGTGGTAGTGTAGTGCATGTTAGTGTGTGTGTGTGTAAAGGGAGAGGATAGGACAAGGAAGAGGAAAGACAGATCGCGCGCGGTTCGTGGCCCGTTTGGTAGGGTACTGCTCCGGCACTCGCGTGGTGTTGATCGGAGAAACCACGGAAAACTACCGATCAGAGCAGCCGGCCGCTAGAATTCTCCTCCATGCAACGACTGAATTCGACCTGAAAAGTTAGTGTCGAAAATCCTGCCGCCGTGGGGAGTGGGAAACCAGGACCTCCCGGTGAGAGGCGTTGCAGTGACATCAGTTGATGCACTGAGCCACCGCTCCCGGTCCACGATTCGCGCTTGCTTACCTGAAGGCCGTGATTCCTCTGGAAAGCCCCGCTAACAGCGAGCCTCCCCTTCTCCCCCGTCGCGTCGAGCAGCCCGCTTCCCCACTCGATGGGAGGGTTGCGGCTTGGCGAAGGGTTGGCGAGCGGCTCCCTCGCGGCGCCGCAGCCCTCCCCGGCCAAAGGGTGACGCCGCCGCCTTTGTCGCGCTGTCCCCATTGGTCTGCCATTTCCGCGCTCTCTCGTGCGCCACAAAGCCTGCTTCTCCGCCGACACGTCGCCTCTCGAATCGTCACCCCCTCCCCTCCCTGCAAGTCTCTCTTCCGGTTCCACTCGTCGTGGCCGCTTCATCTGCCCCCTCGCATTGTCGTGTGTCTGTTACCGCATTCTCCCTCTTTCGGGAGAGCGTTCGCCTTTGAATCGGACGCAGTGCGCTGCTATTATGTATAGCACGAGGGGAGACGCCGAGCTCGGGTTGGTGGACGGCGCCGGGCCTTTCTTGCGCGCCTGGGCATTGCTGCGGGCTTAACGAAACGGAAAGGGAGTCATTGTCCTTAATGGTGATGCAGGCAATAAATGGTCCTTTGAAGCTTCGCGTGTAGGCAAATTACATGGTAGTGGATTTGGTGTGAGCAGAACTCGGCGGCATTCAAGACAGTGATTATTTGCATTAATGTTGCATTTTACTCCAAGTTCTTTTCTATAAGTGGAGAAAGTGATGGTTAACAATGCGTAAGTATAATATGCGTTACTGCAACTCGTAAAATGTGAACAATACTGGTGTAAAACCGTAAAAGCTGTCTGTATGACGCAAAGCAGGGCACACCCGTACAATGCATGTCCTAGTTTCACTACTGGGAAATAAACGTCCAGGATAGACAAGTGTATTCGCATGTGCAGTGGTTGCGTAACATTTCTTGTAACCTTGAAATATTCTTAACACAGATATATCGTTGCGGTTCAGAGTCAATGACAGGATGTGGGAGTTTAATTCAATTATTTGGCGGACAAGAATCATTTCAAGTGTTTGGTTTCAGAGGCGGAACCTTTTTTTTTTTTTTTTTATTTCGTGTTCTGCATGACAGGGCCACATCATCCCATGTACTATAAACTTATCAAAATTATCATTATTAAATAAGATGTGCCAAAAAATGCCCAGGCATCATATTCTTCTCCGCCGTCGCTCAAACGTAAACAGATAAGAAATCGAGAAGAAATATACTTTGAAATCTCTACTTATGTATTCTACGAGAACTTTCACTGCTGCAAATAAATTTCTTAATAGAACATGCTTAAAACAACAAAATTAGTAATCATCTTAATTGTTCGCATTTCTGAGGCAAGAAAGCTCTGTGAAGCGAGAAATGACAATGTTATTTCATTGCTTAATAAGAGGTGACGGTAGTCATGCTTAACGTTATTAGGCAGATGTGATTCCTTTTAATTGAGCTACGTGTCATTCTTTGAATTTGTCGTTTTTTTATTTCTCCACTTATTTGATCTCATCTTTCACGAACTTAGGTTGTGAATAGTAAGTGATTATCAAATATGGCGATAATAGTAGTCTAAAGAAGATTATTGCTTAAAGTTAGTGTTTATTTATTTAATTATTTGATCGGCAGTATCTTCCTCCAGATTTGTGAAAATTTTACCACTTTGATAGCTTCTGCCGTTTAAAGAACTTGGAGTGTAATTACTCTATTTTAAAGTCTCAGATTATTTTAATTGAATGGATTTACTTTAAAATATTCTCCTATACATTAATATTATTATGTTTATTTATGCACTCCTCCCACATAGAGAGAGGAACATTCAGTTGCTACTGATGTTGTGGCTAGGCTTACTCGAAAGGCTCTGATGAGCACGTTACGTGCAATATCTTGATTTCCTCTCAGGACCTTCAACAGTACATGTCAGACATAGTGACAGTTATTTGTACTGTGTCAGTTGTCCAAAATGATAGCTTTTTGTAGTGTTCCCAGTATATGATTTACATTCAGTACCTGTAGATGTTTTATAAGGATATTGTTATTATTCCTCTGCTAGTAATTGTGAGGGGACGGATCTCCACCTTTTTTACAAAAATTATTTATTTAAGGTGGCCTTATAAACAACTAGGTCATTGGTGACCACAGTTACAAAAGTACAGTAGTTACAAATACAGTACTTTTATATACTCACAGGTTACAAAATTCCATAGAATATATGTACATTAGAGATAAATCCTTAATATAGAAATTGTACACGAGGCTAAAAATGTATAATTAATTACTAAATACAGTCTATCATATTAAATTTGGTAAGGAGTTGAATAATCTTCAAGTGACAGGAATAAGAATTTACTATACAATGTTAAGATTTACTGTGTCAGTGGTCATCACTTGGCAATCAACTATAAGGTGATTGGTAGATACTGAAAGACCGCAATTTGGGCAAGGATCAGGAATAGACATTTTCATCAGGAAGCTATGACTAAGGTTAAAATGTCCTATACGCAGTCTGGTTATAAACACTTCATGACTTGATCTTGCACCTTTATTACCTTCCATATGTTCTTTATCTAATTCGCTAGTTTTCCGTATTTTGTGTTTTTTGTTCTTGTTATTATTACTATTATTATTATTATTATTATTATTATTATTATTATCGGTTGGTTATAAAATGTACTCGGGGTTCCAACTAGCTTCATAAGGAGCAGATCGGGCTGTCGGTGCCTCTACAATACTTTACGCAAAGTGTGGGCTGTTCCTAATAAAGCCATATTGTTATTGTTATTATTATTATTATTATTATTATTGTAGAAAGATGTTTTTTTTTAATTTATTGGACCAAATAGGATCAATCCTTGACAAGCGGTTGAATTTCAAAAGCAAATGCTTTTGAAAAGGCACATGCCAAATGTGCGAAACATTAAGCAACAATAAATTTATATGAATTATACGTCTTAATTCCTAGTATCATCGTGGATTGATCCTACTTGATCCAATAAATTTAAAAAGAACCATCTTTCTACAATATAAAAAACCGGATCAACAGGAATATACACAACCATTCTAATATTATTATTATTATTATTATTATAAACGGTACCCTGAAGGCGCGGGCGCGGCCGGGGCGCCGCCGGGGGCGGTATAAATACGGCGAGCGGTGGGTGGGCGGCGGCGGCGCGCGCCCGAAATACGCCCAGGCGGCGCGGCTTGGAGCGGGGGGGGGGCCTCGGGCCGGGGATGGGCGGACGCGCCCCCCGCGGGGCGCGCGACGTGGGCGGCGACGACGGGGGTCGAGCGGATGTTGCTCCGCGCGCGCCCACATACCGCCGCCCGCGACGCGCTGTTCGGCTGATTGCGCGCGAATGGAACTCCAATTTGTAGGCAGACGACTACTTTACTTTTGTTTCACTCGATTGGTTGGTTGGATGGTTGGTGATTCCGGGCGCGGCAACAGCTTAGGCCATTAGTCCGGTAACTGTAGTGCACGTTTTTTTCTCGGGAGATGGCGGAGATCTTCCCCCGCTAGATGGTGAGATCCGGCGCCGACCTACCGTCGGCTACTGGGGTTTCCCCCTAGCCAGAACTCTCCCATCAGACCTAGCCGGGACAAGCTATAAGCTCCCGACTGGTCTCCCGGAATATGTGGCAGTGTAGTGCGTGTTAATGTAAATGTGCGTGTGTAATGGGAGATGATAGGAAAACGAAGAGGAATGAATGAATGAATGAATGAATCGCGCCGTGGTCCGTTTGTTAGGGGACTGCTTCGGCATTCGCCTGGTGTTGATCGGAGAAACCTCGGAAAACAGCCGATCAGAGCAGCCGACCGATAAAATTCTACTCCAGACAGCGACTGAATTCGACCTAGCTGAAAAGCTAGTAACGAAAATCCTGCCGCTGTCAAGACTCGCAAGTTTCTAGTGAAATGATTAGTCAGGGGGTAAAATTAACTCTGTGATACTATAATGAAATAAGATTCCCACTTAGACGTGCACATTAATCTCGAAGATCAAAGAAGAGCCGTAGGCAATATTTACGCGACTCGATATTTGTCGGTACTAAAGACCATACGCTGAGTGGTCTGGTACATTTTCTGAAATTTACGTCCCAATTAAGTCGTACCAAACGCACATGACGCGCTATTTCCAAAGAGCGGTGACCTGTGACGGCACAGCCGGTATACGTTCTACTAGACGTTCAGAACCTTGTCGAGTTACAGTATTAAAAGCGAATAATTGATCCTGTAAGTGATAATTTCTAAACAATGTGTAGCTAGTTTTCCATTTCAGTAAGTGTTCCAGAGTAAATGATATTATCGTCTCAGGCGGTTCGTACTAAGGAACTTTAATCCTGCTTGTAATGTTACATTTTCTCATTCCAACGACAAATGTGTGTATTAGTTCACTTAACTTGTATTTCTGAGGATTCTCAAGACGGAGTTATGAACACGTTGTTAAAAACTCCGTACTAAACTTAAAAACGTAGTTACTCGACTTGTTGGTCAACAGCCTTTATCAACTGCTGGCATTGACTTCGTATCAGTATACATATCGCTACAAGATAGTCGCGATCGATTATTTAAAAGACAGTCTCAAAGCATTTTACGTCTGATAATATTTAAAATTGTTTTAATACTGACAATAAAATACACGTGAATTTTTCCTGGGCCATGTAATTTGCTAGTTTACTGAAACTATTCAGTGATTTGTGTGTGTGTGTGTTCGTGTGTGTGTGTGTGTTCGTGTGTGTGTGTGTGTGTGTGTTTGGAAAATAATATTACTGGGTGAAATTACATGTTATGTAAATTTGTTTGCGAATCACTGGGAATACCTTTTATTTGGATCAACTACCTCGAAATAAGATCCCTTTTACCCAAGGAAATATTAAAAATTCAAATAATTTATCAAATATATTTATGAACATTGCATTGGATAATTCACAATTTTTCCTTATACGTCAACGATGTAGTGAAAGGCAAGTTTCTTGTTTTTGATGAGCATTTTTCAAGATTTGTGTAGCAAATGAGGGTTACCTGATGTACAATGTGTATTCATTTATTTCGCTAGACGGACGGGAAAGGTCTCCTAGTAGTTCTCCATTCTCCCGACGACGAGTTGGCGAGTACGTGGGTGATTGCGACAGCGATTGAGGCTATGCGACGGACAACTCATGGCTCGGGATTTCCGCAATCTATTCCAAGGGCATTGACTGTCACCGACCCGGACGCGTAGCGACACTATCTACGACAAGCAATGGTTATGGAGGGGACATGGCAATAAAAGATCTAGCAGATGCGTAGTGTCCTTTTTCCTAAGCAATTCAGCTAGTTGTAGGTTGGAGCAACCCATGATGTAGTGGTCAGCTCGCACATCTTCTCTCTTTGGATTTCGGATTCATATCACTGTCGACCTGTGTGGAATTTGCGGAAAAAGCAGGTTTGCAATTGGTTTTCTCGAGGTTCTCCATTTTCCCATCGTCTCATTCCACATGATCCTTGATACTTCTAATCGAATTACTATACGCCCCTCACCTTTCTATCAAAAACATACAGCTCAAATACGGCCCAAAAGGTACTGAGGAGCATTATAAAAATATACCAGCTGAACCCGTGCGAAAAGTTTGCATATTTCAGCAAGTAATGATGCAGAAGTACTGTAACTTTTAAACCTATATTCAATTCTTGATGATTATTTAAACTTTTAAATGAACTCTTTTTATCAGGGTTAGAAGGATCACTTAAATATTCCCTCTCCCGCTTGGGTGGGAAACGCAACGGGTAACTGGTCTCGTGACCTCAACCACCAACAGAGCGAAGTCCTCCAGAAGTCGAATATTTCGTCAAGAATATGCTTTTCACGTACACAAATGTAAATATAGAAAACAGTATATTTCTTGTAAACGCTATGCTTGAAATAAAGCGTCCAAAAAATGTCATTTTGTTAATTGAGGGATAGAAGAACAAAACCCTACGAAACACGAAAATCTGGCTTTAAGGTTGTAATGCGCATTGTATTCGAGTCACGCACGATATCAGTGGCTGTGTATATATATATATATATATATATATATATATATATATATATATATATATATATATATATAACATACCCTATAAAATAAGTTTTTTTCTTTTTCCACTCCTTCATATACATTTTATCTATGTCAAATGTCGCACTCCTCCGTGCGCACAATATGCCTAAAAAGGGGTACAAAATTTTCTCTTCACATATAAATACACACGAGTTGGCCATGTTCGTTTTTGCACGTTGGGGCGAGCGGTAGCTCTGCCCGAGGCAGCCCAATTGGGCTCGTTGCGTCACACGACGCAAGAGCGATGGATGGATGGGTGAGCGACCTTCCTGCGGGAGGCCACGGAGGGCCATCCATGTCCGCCCACCCCCTCCACACCACAGGGCGGTGCGGTGCGCTTTGCGGCGGCGCTTTGCTGCTCGGCTGTCGCCGCCTTCCGGCCGCCGAGGGCGACGCCCCCTGCTCTCGCCACCGCCCCCTGGCGCCGCGGGCGGGGGCGGAACGCTCGCAACGACCGAGCGGACGGTCGAGGACGGGCAAATGGGAGACCGCGCCGGAATGCGATGGGGCGCTGTCTGCGGGTTGCAAAAACGTTCATGGTAATTGGGGGGTATTTTATTTCAAGTATGCGCCCTTGGGCCATTTGCCATCGTTCAACTCGTCACTACTGTGGTGTCTCCAATCAACACCAGGCGAATGCCGGAGTAGTCCCTAACAAACGGGCCATGGACCTCGCGCGATCTTCCTTGTCGTCTCCTCACCCCTTACACACACACACACACACACACACACACACATCTACACTACCACACATGCCGGGAGACCAGCCGGAGACTTAGAACTTGATCTGGGGTGGCCGGGTGACACCGCGTCGAAGGCTGAGGTGCCGACGTTTCGACCGACATGTCGCGGTCCTCTTCAGGGCTGTACTGCGCCAGGATGTCGGGCGCTCGACAGCCCTGAAGAGGACCACGACATGTCGGTCGAAATGTCGACACCTCAGCCTTCGACGCGGCGTCACCCGAACAGCCCAGATCATGACTCTGGCCGCGGAAGCCCACGATAACATTTGACTTTAGAACTTGTCACGGCTGGGGTGGTGCCCCGCTGGTGGGAGATATCTGGTTGGGAAAAACCCGTTAGCCGACGGTAGGTCGGAGCCGGATCTGGCCATCCAGCGGGGAAAGACCACAGCCACCTCCCGCGCAAAAACACGCAATACACTTACGGGACTAATGATCATAGTAGATGACGCGCCTGGCATCATTAACAATCAATCAATCAACTCGTCACAATATACTTCACAGTCCGTTCTATATATGTAGATCTTGACTCTACATAGACGTATGCCTCATCAACCGTAATTCACGCTGAGAAAGAAAATAAAGATTTCAATTCGACAATCCTCGTCAGATCATTTGTTTCACCATCACCATAATAATCGGGCAAAATGTAACACTATATGACAGGTATGTTAAATGATCTTACATTTGTTGAAATGTGGCGTAGAACTATCTGGAGCCGATCCCTTCATATAATACATTGAGGAAAAATAGGCTTTTGTAAGGCACTGTCTACCCAAAACCTTGTAAGTGTGCAACTCTTTGAGTATGTTAAATAAATGTAAGAGTAAAGTTTTAGAATTTGTAGATTATGTTCCAAAGAATTCAGTAGGTGCATGTGTATCCGGCCACTCAGATTATAGTGTAACAGTGCAAGCTTTACTCCGGATTGGTGCGGCATAAACTTGCGCATCTAACTTGCTGGAACTAACGTGTTAAGACAGTTCGAGTTGCGTTTCTTTGACAGCAATGTAGAAAATGTGACATTTTGCATTCTTACACGTTTTGGAGGTTTAGATTTTTTGTGCATCCTACGTCTAGAGCGGGCGGTCAAAAACGAGATGTATCTCGAAATCTGTGAAAAATAAAATGGCGGTTTGATATTCTGTGCAATTTAATATTACGGATTTAAGTCTTTTAAATACTTTACAATGGTAGAATGTGTACACACGCACAATCCCAATCCACAATACCGCTCCAACCACTCTGTAATCTTTTCACTATCATTCAATGTTTTTCACATCTCGAGTTTATATTTTCTCCTGCAGTCTCAATCGTTTGCAAATTTTCTTTGTTATTATATATTCAATGTTCAATCCTATCGTTTGTCACGATATTTCAATGACAATAATTTCACATGTTTTTGCTGTGAGTTTGACATCAGCAACGATGGACAATTCTTGTACTGTCACAATTTTTATTAATTTCACGAACTATGTCATAAATGCATCAATCAAAACCGAAAGAATAGTTTGAATACAAATAAAATATTTCCTTTCACGTATTGGATTCCTAGATGAATTAATTGAACAGATTCCTAGATGAATTAATTGAACATCATTAACAATAGAATTCACATTAACAGATCGTCATGTGAACATCACTTTTCTATTAATTTGCTTGAGATTTCGTGTATTTCGTCTCGTGTATGGCAGACGCAGAATATAATTCAATATAAATGCATCAACATGCGTAAGCACGTTCTAAAAAGGTTAGGCCTTCGTGTTTCTTATGATGAGGGTATAAGACGCATTCGGGAGTACAGAAGGATATCTGACGTTCCAGGATACGTAGAGAAATTCATTGTGAAATTACGATTTTATACGTAAAAAGAGGCACAGGGCACAACTTACGAGCAAGTTATCACTATTATTTGTTGGTCGGCCTTGAAATCACTTAGAATATTGCAGATACTCTCTCTTCTTTACAGAGACCAAAAATCCGAACTTCATCCAAAATATAACAGTTATAACTATATATATATATATATATATATATATATATATATATATATATATATATATATATAGTTATAACTATAGTATTAACAGTTAATATTTGTAACTGTTAAATTAACCGTTATAAACATTAACTGTTATAATTATTTACACCAAAACGTTTCAACTTTAAGAGCTGAATAGAAGATTTCTCTTCGGTATTCCATTCTATTTTAACTTCATGTCGCACCCCTTCATCCAAACATGCGGCGCGTACCCGACATGTCCGCCTGGCCTGCTGAGTGCGTTGCCGGCGCCTGTGGCCCCCGTCCTTTCCTCCGCGCGGCTGCCATTGGCGGCACGGGACTTGCAACCCGATACCGCCCGGAGAGAGCGCCCCTTCTCATCGCCCACCGCCCTTTTCCCACGGGGCACTCTCCTCGCCCCCGCGCCGCACCCTTGCTCACCGCCATTTTGTGCGAATGAGCCGCCCGCCCGCCTCGCCGCCGCCACCGGCGCTCCCCTCGCGGAGAGGGAGACAAAAAAAAAAAAGAAGGGGAGCGCGAAATGAAATTCCCGAATGGGTGCTGCAGCGCCTCCATTGGCTCGGAAGCGAGGTGGCGCTGGTGGCGGCGGCGATGAGGGTGGCGCTGGAGGGTGCGGCATAGGTGGCTGACGATGCTTGCGGCGGGGGATGTGGGGACAGTGATTATGAGGGTGGTTGTGACGGCAGCTGAGTTGGAGATGAGTGACGGCGTTAACAGCGACGACGATAGTAACGGCAGGAGTGACGATGGTGACAGTGAGCGCGACAGACATGGTGGTAGCTGGGGGGACGATAAATACAAGAATTACCCTCTTTCCTCTATGGTGGGGTCAGTCACAATAAGGGTGGTTATGACGGTGGCTGTAGTGGTAGCGGGTGAGTTGGAGAGGAGTATCGGAGGAAACCCTGAGGCGACGAGACGGTGCGGAGGGTGGCGGCGGCCAGTAGTAGGATGGTGGAGGGAGTGGGTGGCAGCTGCTGTGGTGGTACCTGTAGCAGGGATGAGGGTGGTTGTTGCGGGGGCGCAAGCTGAGGTTGGCGGCGTTGCAGTGCTCGCCAATGCTCAAAAAGCCTACAAAACCTCACTTCCATAAAATGAAATACATACATTTATTTGAACTGCAATTGGGTATGACCCGGTGGCAGTTAAATAGCAATAATTACAATTATAATAACAATATTAATATGAATAACCACTAGTATGAATAACTAATATGAATACACAACTGTAACTTCCTAAACAGACCAGTGTAATACATGGACTGATTTTTGTATAGAATATTGTTGCAAAATACTGAAGAGTAATAAGAGACAATGCAACTTCCAAAACACAAACAATTTTTTAGAAATACAAATCCCAAAATGGCTTTACTCTGCAATCGCCTTGCTCCATAAAAACCCTCATTCTACACAAAATTAAGCAAAAAATACGAAAAAATATAATGCGGAACATAAACCTCTGAACATATTTATTTTTGTGTGTGTTTTCACCTGTAGATTCCACTCCCGAATAAGTGCATTTATCCTTTATTTTTGCGTCTATCCAACCACTATGCCGGAGCGGGGGCGAGGGTAGAGCTGTGGAGACGGTGGTAACGAGGGTGTGATGGCTAAGCCGACGGGTGGGAGGCGTGGCTTAAGAGATGCTATGGTGGATTAATGGGCATTTAGCTCTTGGGTTTAAGTGCAAAAGTCGATTTTTTGCGAAAGTAATTTATATTTATGACGCAATCTTGAGAATAATCACCGAAATAAATTCCGTATATGTATTGAGAGGGAAGAGGGAGTCTTGTGAGTCAGCCCGCAAATGGACGTTGAATATGGGCGGCGGAGGAAAAAGCGAGCGTGTCTATGGGCTCTGCGAATGAGGGGAGGAAATGGGCAAATGAAAGATGAATGAAGTAAATCCGTTTGCGAAAAGATTTCGAGATTTACTTTAAGACCGTACTTCAAACGAATGTGATGACGGTGAATGGGTAGTCATGAAAGCGATAAACTTTAATATATTAGAACTTAGGTATGGTTTGTATGGTGGGAAAATTTAAACTGGTAGGAAAGCGTCTCATTTTTACGGAAAGAAGTAATAAAGTTAGTACAATATTATATTATTTGCATAGAATTCGTAAAATTTAATATCTATTCAGTGTCTAAATCCTGCTTCTCTACATTTTATTTCACTTAGTCGATCTAATAAAATCTGGTAATGGCTTGTTCGTTATGATTCTCTGGTAAATAAATTTCCTTAAAGTATTTTTTTTATCTTTATTACATCTAAAATGTTTGCATAAATACCTTTGTATAAATTAGAAGTTTCCAATGCAAAAAAGTATATAAAATGATTTCTCAACTGTTTCTTAAACTACATAACTTTCTTCGCATAAAATAATGTATAACGTCCGAAAAAAATTGTGATAAGTTATTTGTTACTCAACGACGCGATCAACAAAGTTTACTTTAACTATAATTCAATGCATTCTTGAACTTACATTGTAGGTAATATATAGGTTTTGCAGTTCTAGTTCCACTCTCGAAATATTGATCGCCGAGTAACGTACGTAACAAATGCACCCCGAGGGGCCGTTTAGAACCACTCCACTAATTAAATTACCATAGGAACTTCACGCAAGGCTCTTCCCTCTTGGAGACGGTGGTGATGGGTGATCTTCTAATAGGATGCGTCGAGTACTCTGTCTTTGCACTTAATATCTCCAGTTGAAAGAAACTAATACACAGAAGTATTGACCAATGTGAAAATGTATTAAATACAAATAAATTATACATGAACTCAGAAAACATTAGATACTGAGAAAAATCTACAAATTACAGTTTCGAGTAGTATCAAATCGTAGGTTTAATTCACTCAGTCAATTTCGCAAAGAGAATTTTAACGTTTAATACATTTGTTTATTTAATAAAATCCAGTATTTAAACAATGACCACATTGCTAATGATGATCAACAACTTACTCAAATCCATTTTAATGTTCTTTTATGTATATTACACATTTTTTGCAAGGAAAGTGTGCTAAAGTCTTCGAACGAAGTAAAAGAAACGTTGAAATAGACCATGATTAGAGCTGTCTTTGGTAACAGTTTGCTAGGAAGTTGGAAAATTATATTTATAGAAATTAAAATGTCGATGCAATGTTCTAAATCGAGCAATATTTTTATTTGAGATAAAAATAGATTATCCAAAATAACAATGCCCCACAAGTTGCAACGTTTGCAGACTTTCACAGCGAAACAAGTTGATGCATATTCCTAGCAGTCTTCATTGCATGTCTGGAGCCAGTCAGCTGGCCTTCCAATCCGCCCCTCTAAGATTCCCCTTGGGTCAGTAAGTTGGGAAGATTTCCTCGAAGAGGCGGTCACGCATCTCAGTCACGCACTGGGAGTCCTCCCTTGCCCTCGCCCGCCCCCATCCAACCTCAGTGCGAGGTTGTCCTCGCGCACTTTCCAAGCGACTGACGCACTGTGGTCTAGATTAGGAGAAAGAACTGGACGAAAAGATATTCTTTCAATGAAGAGAAACTCGCAACTATAGCTGGACCGCGCAGAAAATAACCTTCCGGCCCGCTCTGCTCATGCACTATATTATGATTGGCAACCGTTTCCATAAACTTTGAGAGCGAACGGACAACTTGACTTCAATGTCGTCATGCATTGAGTTTCGATGACAGTTGATGCTCTTCGAGAACGGGTTTGTCACACGTATCGTATATCCCACTACCTAGAAGGTCGGAAGCTCTGATCTGTCGTTCTCGTACATTTTTCGTAAGTACGGGGAGAATGCCGAAAGAGTATGCAAACAATGGGACACAGACTGGTACGATCTTTCTTTCCTCAAGATCTACATTTTACGTTAAAAGTGAATTGGAAGTTATAAAGTTGCAGAAGTTTCAGAAGCGAAATGTTCACGACGTATTTCATATTTGGTATTCACTTTTTTTATTAATGAAAGTTTTAAAATATAAAAATGTACACATTCTTGAACTCTGTATGAGTCAATAGAATTGAATGTAATGACATTAATTTAAAAAGAAAACTATATTATTAATAATTACTAATTATTATTAATAATTATTAATATAAAAAGTAATATAGTTTATTAATAAATTATTTTTATTAAATATTGTTAGAAAGTAATGAGAGGAAAATTCAATTTTAGAACCGTAACAATTACTGTTAATTGTAAATTTCAGAATCGAAATAGATTTCTTAAAGTTCTGTTTTCACAATAATTAAACTAAAACCGTTAAAAGGTATTTAAATTCTTCGCGTTAAGGCATAATAATTTCTGTCTCGACCTCACAGAATTTCTTTCATTCTCTTTCTTTTCTTCTCTCTACCTCGGCTTGTATTCGAAGGTTAATTTCTTCAAGAGTTATCCATTCTTTGTGAATGGTGTAATTCTGTGTGTGATCAATCTTTCTTTGAAAACCTTCGCATCCAGGCCTTCTCCGGTATCATGTCTTCTCTAGTGTATCCTTTTGGTCTTCATAAAAGCCATAAAAAGTCAGAATACTGAGTAATATGAAGCAATGAATTTTTCTTTCATTTCTGTTCCGGAGTAAAAACATTCAGTTAAAAATTCTCATTTTTATGAGGATTCACCACTCATCGTAAAATAGTTTCTTTGAGCTTAAAAGTGTGTTAGCTAAAGGATGACAGAAGTGACGCTTTTCTTGATGTTGGGTGCTTTCACACTTGTTGAAATTCTAAGGATTCTTCCAGAAAAAAGTTTCTTGATTTGTAACATTTTTTCTTCGGGAGAAGTAAGTGCTTGAAGCAATGACATTAGGTTACTTTTAAACCTTGAATTTTGTTGGTGGCTTATCCTTTAAAACACCGCACTGATAAAAAAAAAAGCATACAAAACTCCCAACAATGTGATCGTAGTTGGAATGAACGTGTTTAATTGAAGTCATCCGTCTTAAGTGAAGTCGTATGTGCAGTATGTAATAAATACATGGTACAGCAAACCGAATATACGTTTGGGTTATTTTTCACAAACTGCCTGTATGCAGCGTACAGGAATCTGTTGGCTGTGAACAAGCACTTTTCTCAGCGTGTGCGACGCCTTCCACTTCGGGTAGTTAGACGGACGTGTGGCCTCCAGATTCGTCTCGCGCGCCTTGCGGTGGGCGTCCATACATTTGCCTCCGTAATCAACTCGCTTCGGCGATAGCATCTCAGGTACACGCTGTAACTCGAAATATAAAAGCGACTGTGTCAAAGCAACGCACGGTAGTACCACGGCCATTAATCAACCCAATGCTTAAGACTTTGTACCAGTAAAAATGTTGACCTTTCGTGTTTCTCTAAACGCTTGACAGTTACCAGTTTTGACATTACCTTTTAGGCGTGAGAAATTAACTTGTAAATGTAGGAGATATTCTCGTACCTTTGAAAAATATCATTATCTCTTAAACAATTGAAATAATTAATAATGTAAATGACCACGTTTCTTGAACATTGTGATTACTTGTCAGGTTTAGAATTTTTAAACGAAGATTATTTAACATTAGTTGAAGTTTATTTCATTATATTTTCGCTAAAATTATCATTTAAATTTTTTAAGGCACAGTTTACTAGTTTGTCTACTTGTCAGGTCAAGAGTTTTGAAACGAAAATTATTTGATTGAAGTTGATTTCATTACATTTTCGCTAAAATTATCTTTTAAATTTTTGTAGGGACAGTTTTAGCAAATATATCTTTTAAGATAACTAAATTCTCTTTGTTGACAAGAAAATTCCTTTTATATAATCAATTTATAAATTGTTTCCAGATATTCGCTACATTGTCTTTGCATCATCACAAAACGCTACAAATACTAAAGTAACGCAACACCAAATTGCTGAATTCAACTTCACACAATTCCATGTGCTATTAAACTTAGGTTTTCCTTCGATAGTGAATTGAAAGATTTTCATTCAAATTTCATACGTTAGCCTGTTAAAACGCCAGCCAATTTTTTCCCAAAACCTGCATCGAGTGACGCTACTCGCAATTTTCGTCCTCGTGTTTGGATGAATAATTTGATCGACAATTGTACTTTGTAAAAGGGCCGGAAGACATCCTTCACTTCAAGTCCAACATGTGTGTGTGTGTGTGTGTGTGTGTGTGTGTGTGTGTGTGTGTGTTGCAGTCTATTCAGCAACAAGGGCGACCAAATGGAAACTTCACTCCTATACACATCAGAATCCTTGAGAATCACATGAGAATCCTTCCTCTCTTGCGGAGAATCTTCCCGCTTTCTCAGCTCCAACAAGTGTGTGTAACTGTGTATTACTTATCGTCACAACGTTACTTCACCCTTCCTACACCCTGACTTTGGACATCCCTCTGCTAATATGGATCATCTTCACATCTTTTCTCGTCCGACATGTTCACGTGTATGTATTTTGCATGCTGACCGGCAGCAAATGTGAACAGGTTTAGCCCTACTCGTCTACTCTCAGCCTCCTTGGCCATTCTCCTAATCTTGCAGACCATATTTCCATATACTGAGATCGAACAAATGCACGTGTTTGTGTGTGTTTGTGCTTGTGTGCAGATTTTTGGACACTAAATGAGAATTACTAAACCCCCTCTCCTTTACATATCGTAACCTTGCACATCTTTCCACTCCTGTGGATAAAATTTCTACCACAGAGATCCAACAAGTGACCTTGCGCGCGTGTCTGTTGCAAGCTGTTCGACATAAAGTGCAAACAAAAGAAAAACCCTTTCCTTTACACGCCGTATCCTTGGACGTCATTCACTCTTGTGGGTCATATTTCCAATTAAAGGCCCAACAAGTAAATGTGTGTAGTTAATTGTTCGGCATCATGTGCGAATAAAAAACCCTTGCCTTTAGCATATCCTAACCTTAGACATCTTTCCAATCCTGTAGGCGAAATTTCCATCATTAGAGGCATACCCTAACCTTTGCCATCTTTCCATTCCTGTAGACCAAATTTCCATCATCAGAGGTATACCGTAACCTTGGTCGTCTTTCCATTCCTGTAAATCAAATTTCCATCAACAGAGGCATACCGTAACCTTCGACATCTTTCCAATCCTGTAGACGACATTTCCATCATCAGAGGCATACCATAACCGTGGATATCTTTCCAATCCTATAAAAAATCCATCACCAGAGTCATACCGTAACCTTGGACATCTTTCCATTTCTGTAAACATAATTTCCATCAACAGAGGCATACCGTAACCTTTGACATCTTTCCTATCCTATAGACGTAATTTCCATCATCATTTTTCCATTTCTGTAAACAAAATTTCCATCATCAGAGGTATACCGTAACCTTGGACATCATTCCAACTCCTGTAGACTAAATACCCACCAAGTGACGGTGCGCGCGTGTGTGTTGCAGGCTGTTCGGCACCAAGTGCGACAAGTGCGGGCTGAGCTTCAGCAAGAACGACTTCGTGATGCGCGCCAAGACCAAGATCTACCACATCGAGTGCTTCCGCTGCAGCGCGTGCGAGCGCCAGCTCATCCCGGGCGACGAGTTCGCGCTGCGCGACGACGGGCTCTTCTGCAAGGAGGACCACGAGGTGCTGGAGAAGGCGTCCAACTCGGAGAACAACAACAACACCACCAACGTCAACAACAACACGCCCGCCGGACACCACAACGAGGGCTCCAACTCGGGTGCGTCAGGCTGGCGATGTTGAGCTCGTCTCACTGTTACTTTTAAGTTGACTTTTTTAGGGCCTAAATTGTATGTACTATTTTTGCGGGTGAATTCCATGTGAATGTTTATGCACGTCAAACTCGCGACTGACTGCATGACTGCAATAATCATCATCTAAATAAGGTAATACCTTTCCTAAATTGGTGTTGGAGCATGACAACGAGGGCTCCAACTCGGGTGCGTCAGGCTGGCGATGTTGAGCTCGTCTCACTGTTACTTTTAAGTTGACTTTTTTAGGGTCTAAATTGTATGTACTATTTTTGCGGGTGAATTCCATGTGAATGTTTATGCACGTCAAACTCGCGACTATCAAATGACTGAAATAATCAATTTCTTTACCATTTAAATAAAGTAATACATTTCCTAAATAGGTGTTGGGAGCATCACGAGGGCTCCAACTCGGGTGCGTCAGGCGCTGTCAGGCACCGTTCAGCGCGTCTCACTGTTATTTTTAGGTTGACTTCTTTTTCTTGGCCTAAATTTTATGTAGTTTTTTCTTGCGGGTGAATCTCACGTGAATGTTTATGCACGTCAAACTCGCGACTGACTGCATGACTGCAATAATCAACTTCTTTACCATCTAAATAAGGTAATACATTTCCTGAATAGGTTTTGGAGCATTACCGACTGGTTGCATGATAAAAATAATTATAAAATATGATCGAATTCCTGCAGGGGACGATCAAAAAATTAATTTATCATTTGATTGGCATCAGGAGGTATAAAAATTAAACATTTTATTCTATAATTAACAAAATTAAAATAAATTACTTGCTTAATCACTTAGAAAATGTATTTCTTGACCATAGTCAGTAAACTGACAGGCTGCCAATAGATTCAATTTATAAACTTTCAAAACAACAAATAAAAAAGCTGAAGTCTTTGTGATTGGGATATGCTAATATTTAATTAAAACTAAATTTGTACATTTATGAACTTCAACACAATAGATTATTTTTTAGACGACTGATCTAATATAAATTTCGTTCATTATGCGTGAGTATAATGTCGAAAAATCGATGTAAGTGTTCAATTCCCATTCGCCTTTTCCAAATACAATGGGTATAAAAGAGCACTAAATAAAATTTTTCGCCTGATAAGTTGGTTCTACTTGCGTTTGTATATTGAAATTCGACAATTGTCAGAAGCAGTTTTCGAATAAATTAATACACTCTTCCTTTAGTACCAGTCTTAATTTTTTCGTGTCATTGCATTGTTAATGCTTCGTTTAATGATTTCTAAATTCATAAGACTGGTTCGCTAGAAGTACACCAATTTATAAAAATTTTTCTGTTTGACAACAAATTATTATCATATATATATATATATATATATATATATATTTATATATTTTTTCTGAGAAAATAATATGGCCTTTTCTATCTACCTTTTACGAAATTCGTCTGCCTTTTGAAAAGGGATTCTTAAAAGCTTCGGTAAACAGCGCGCTCACGCATTATGCAAGAAGGTGGTTGTGAGGAAAACGTGGTCGTGATGACTCGTTTCGTAACAACCTCTCCATTATTCACCTATCGCGAGGGCGAAACCTAGAAAGCTAATGGGCATGACTGCGCGTGATTCCGACCGATTGTCCGACGAAAGTTGAAAATCCTCCCGCGGCAGAACAGTTTTGACAGACGGAGAAACTCTCGAGTCCGCGCGCAGTCTATAACACCCGTGTTCCGAAATGAAAGAAGAAAAAAAAAACCTCTGTCGAATCCTGTGAACCAGACTTGGTGGTATCTGCTTTGACGGTCAGCGGTGTTGAGGCTGCAAAATAGCTTGAGCTTTTTTGAGAAAGCGTCTGAAGATGTGTAGAAAACCAGAAACCTGCCGCATTTTTACTCTCTTGACACAAGGGAATATTCTGAAAGATCATTATTTAAGAACTAGTTTACCCCAGAGTAAGAATTATTGAGTATTGAAGTTGTCAGTATTACCTTCTCTGGGAGAAAAGAAAATCAGTTTTCTCTCGTATTGCGTGCATGCGAGCAAATTTTGCGCCCGAATAATCCTGCGGAGGTCGCAATATCAACGCTACACAATTTAATTTTCTGTCAGTAGCATATATACGTGCGCATTAACAGCTTGTTACTCGAGCGAGACGAGTCGCCGCGAAACTTTTTCAGCGACCTGCTTTTCAAACAATGCGATCCCATCACGTCTTTGTTGGGAAAGACGTTTGATTCTTGGAATGTCGACAATAATGAAAAAATATTTCTCTAATCGTCTCTGGGTGTCCGTCCTGTTGCGAGCTCTGACTCCATTCCTAGAAAGTAGTTCAAAATTTTAAAACAGTTCATCCTCTCCAAAGAGCTTCATACAAAAAATGTATTGCCTTTCTCTCTGGAAGCCCGCCCACTGTTTTTACAGAAAAACATTGTAAGTCCAGCGCGGGTCATTTTAAATGTATACCCTCTGCTGTTAATTAGCGCCAAAGAATTGCTACAAACGATGGAATTCCAAGTGCGGCGCCAAGTTTGAATTAATTTTGGCGACCTACGTGCCAAGTGTGTGTAGGGGTAAAAAAGAACAAGAATTGAGAAGGAAATATGGGGTCCATAGACCTTTTTGAGGGGTACAGCTCCGGCAGTCGCCAGGTATTGATTCGAGAAACCACGGAAAACTACCGATCAGAGCAGCTTGCCGCAACGATTCTCCTCCATACAGCGACTGAATTCGACACAGCTGAAAGCTAGTGTAGAAAGTTTTGCCATCGTCAGGACTCGAACTCCAGGACTGCCCGGTCAGAGGCACTGCAGTGACATCAAATGATTCTCTGAGCCACCTCTTCGTGTAGTGAGAACTGTTCTGTGCAGAGGCTGGAGAACGGGGTGATGATGATGATGATGATGATAATGATACTGTGTTTGGGAGGGGAGATGGGTAAAAACACACGGATATGCGAGTACGGAGGCATGCGAATGACACGAACGAAGCGCAGGAAAACTGGAAAAGACGTAAGAAGTTGGCAAATGTGACGATGGGTATGGCAAGATCGATTAGGATAGAATCGTCGAGGCGACCAAACGGGCGGGCGATCTGTGTAGATTAGAAGGCTGAACCGGGAGTAGAAAGGGGTTTGCTGAGGATCTCCACTCGTGCAGAACGGATGGTGCGAGGAGAGAAATGAAAAGGAACTGAAGATGGTGTCGGTGAGCTACTGTAGAATCGGAAAGCATACTCTAGAAAGGCATGTCGATGCTGCGAGCATACATAGAGGAACACTGATACAACACTGAACACTGGATACAACACACTGCGATGCATAGAGGAACTGAAAATGGCGGAAGAGGTGGGTAGAGATGACGATAGCTCCGGCGAGGACGGTTAGGGTTCAGTCGACGCAAGGGGCAGGGACACACGAAACGCGAAGGCGGTGGTAGGGTCGGGAGTGGCGGCGTGGGGGAAACGTCAACTGGAGCACAGCGAATGGCAAGAAGAGGGGAATGGAGTGGAAAAAATGAGTGCGGCACCGGAGGGGGGATGATCACCGCCATCTCCCGAGAAAAAAACATGCACTACACTCACGGGACTAATGACTCATGCAGTTGACGTGCCCGGATACACGAAAAAATCAATCAACCAGTCAATCAATGAGTACGGCCGGTAGAGGGAAAAAGAAATGCGGAAATAGGTATACGAAGCAGTGTAACAAAGCCGGTACGTAGCCGGACTGAAGAAACCGAAGAAGACGGGATGGATAGTCCAGGGACGCGAACTGCAGGGCCGAAGACGCCGGCGCGGCGGGGCTGGGGGCGTGGCAAGGGGCCCCGAGATAGGGGCGCCCCTAAGCCGCGGCGAGCCTATATTAAGAGGCCGCCCCCGCACGGCGTCGCGTAATCTGGCGTAAGCCGGGAGCGGAGGAGGTGACGGCGGAGGAACAGCGAGGCAGCAGAGCCCGTTCTTTGCCCCCCCTTGCCTCTGCTACCCCCAGCCACTCAGCATCACCCACGAAACCTCTGCCGCACCCCCCTGCCACCCCAATTGCCACCTCAACCGCCTTGGACGCTTTCGCCGTCTCCGTTGGCGCTTCAGAAGCCGCCTCAGCTGCCGCCTTACTCGTCGCCTCAACCACCGCCTCAATCAACATCTCAATCAACATCTCAATCAACATCTCAACCAACATCTCAATCAACATCTCAATCAACATCTCAATCAACATCTCAATCATCACCTTAGTCACCGCGCCTCAACCTTCCCTCAGACTCCACCTCAGCCATCGCCTCAGTCCCCGCGTCACCCACTGCCTCAGTCACCGCCACTACCACCGTCTCCGTCACTGCCCCCGAAGCCACCTCCAACTCCGTCTCCGCCGCCGCCGGGGAGAAAAATCGAAGGCGCCGGCTGACGGCGGCGCAGCGAGGGGAGCGGAGAGCTATGTACTTAGCGCCCCGGCGGCGGGGGCGGCGGGGGCGGGGGCGGGTGGGCGAGGGTGGCGGAGGCACCCCGAGCAAACAGCGGCCGCCCGCCCCCCGCCGTCGCGGCGCCGCGGACGCCCTCTCGCGTCTCCGCTCCGAACTGCTCGGGCGGGCGGAATGGCGAAACAAAAGCTTCAACGCCGCCGCGCACGAGAGCCGCGTCGCGTCTTCTGCGGCATTTGCTGCTCTGCCCGGGCGCCCCCGATTTGGGGGGCGGGCCGCGAAGCGGCTGTGGATGGGCTTTGCTTCGGCTGGGTATTCTATTGATACATTTCAATGTGATTGCGTCGACAAAGCATACGTTCATTAACATCTTTAGCAGCAAAAGACTTTCGTCAGAGATGAAATATAATAATCTTGTTTGAATTACACTTTAACTTTTGAGCAGCTTAGACTATGAAAACTAAATTTATTGGAAAGTGATTCTCCATATTACTGCACACATTGAATTACGTGCAGTTAAATGCAATATTGTCGTTTTCACTGTAAAATCAGAGAGCTCAGTACTCAGTTTACAGTCATGTATTATTTTTAATTAACGTAGATCAAAATTCGTAAATTAGTGGCTTCTAAATTCAGCACCAATTTACTCAGAGCACGCGTTCGACGATTTTGTGAACTTTATGTAACCCTAAAACCGGCTAGATTACGGATCCAGATTCCTAACTAGATTACAACAAGTTATAATCAAATTCATTCACGTTCAATTGCATTCAATAGTGCAGTGCGTAGTCAGGTTTACACAGGTAGTGTCTTGTCTCTGCTGTGAAACGACCGTTGAACTCTGTGACTCAGGCAAGTTTAAAAAAATTGGCAGATGGAGTAAGTTATAATTAGCACTGTTATTGGCGGCAGTGGCAAATTTTCGAATGTTAATGAATTAGAGATATTAAAAAAATGGATCGATATGAATATATATTATCTGCACCTGCTAAAAGTTCGGGGAGAAGATTGTAAAATATCCACATTATAGAATAATATCGTCAATTCAGTAATTCATTCTTTACTTTGTCACGGAATCTATTTTGTTGATACGTCCTTCCGCAAATTGTAAACTCCTTAAAAAGGCGTCGATGCTATCAATTGCACCCCATACCCATTCACGTAGCATAAGTGCACATTGCTTATTTCGAAGAACATTGAGATTGGAGTTAGGGAAATTATGCTATGTTTCACACATCGAAGAATATACGGCAGTAACAAAGCATCAATAACTACATCACACTTCCATTTTCACATTCTCATCAAAATGTTCATAAGAATATTCGTTGCAAAATAAGTTATGTGGGCAAACATCGACCCCAAGAAGAACGTACACATACTTTCACAATATTGTGAAAAATAGATCGACGACTAATGTGCTGTTCTCATCGAGGGCGTAATACCGATTCAAACAGCTTCGTAGCCCCGTCAATAGAGCAGGGGCGATGTATAATTTCCCTGGCAGTGTTATGGAATGACGGCACGTCAAGTTGGCTAATCTCTGCGCGTTGGGGTGGAACCGATTGCTTTGGCGCACCTAGCAAGTGGCGAGTGCTGTAAGCCGTCGGACGCGGCGGGGCCGGGAAGTCGAGGCCGGCTGGGCTGCCATTTTGGCGGCGACGACGGCGGCGGCGACAAGGGCGGCGGCGACAAGGGCGGCGCGGCCCGGGCTCCCATTTGGGCGGGCGGACACACGCGTGTGCGTGCGGCCGCGCCACCGCCTCCACCGCCCGCGCCGCCACCACCGCCGCCACCGCCTCCACCGCCCACGCTGCCGCCTCCACCGCCCACGCTGCCGCCTCCACCGCCCACGCCGCCGCCTCCACCGCCCACGCCGCCGCCTCCACCGCCCACGCCGCCGCCTCCACCGCCCACGCCGCCGCCTCCACCGCCTGCATCGCCCGCACCGCCTCCACCGCCTGCATCGCCGCGCCGCCTCCACCGCCTCCGCCGCCGCCGCCGCCTCCCCCGCCTGCATCGCCCGCGCCGCCCCCGCGGCCCCCCCCCCGCTCGCCGGCGAGTTCCCATCGCCCCCTCCGCCATCGCCGTCCCTTCTGCCTCCGCTGTGTGGACGAACGCTGACGGGGGCGTGTGCGTATGCGTGGGGAGCGCTGGAGGCTGGGTGCAGTGACCGGGGGTGGCGTCGGCGTGGCGGGGGCGGGGCTGGGGCGATTGCTTGGGCGCGGGCGCTTGCAGGGGCGGGGCAGGCACTGAGGGAGAGAGGAGTGGCAGTATTGGACGCGGCCGAGCGGGGCGATTGTGTTGCCACTGTCGAGGGGCCCTTGGGGGCGGGGCGGAGCTGGTGGTAACGGTGATGGCGGTTCCGTTTGCGGTGGAGGTGGCTGCGATGATGCGGAACCGAGAGTATTGGAGGTGGAAGCCTAGGGAGGTTCTTGTTGTCGGTTCTTGAGGCTGTTGCGAGGGAGGGTGTAGCGAGGATGGCGACGGCTACGTTCACGCAGCTGAATCCGCGTTTAAGATTGAATGAGGAGGGAGAGAAGGAAGAGAGCTGTGAACTGTTCCTATGTCGGTAGATGGTAAGGCATATAATTGTAGAAAATTAATCAGAATAGAACCAATGTATTAATACGTGAAGAGAAACTTTCGGATCCCTTTTTAAGCACATTGCGCCCAAAGAGGAATGTGAGATTTGACATAGTTAAACTATATACATGAAGAAATACAACAAGAAGATAAAATAAAGTATAATAAGAGTTACAAACATTAAAAATTGCTTTAAATAATATATCAATCCGCAGATGCAACCCGCATCACAGCACTATCGTACAGCGTACACAAGTCGAAAACCATGCGTTTGAGGTTTAAACGTTATTTTCGTGTCCCGCAAGGAACATGAGTTTTGTTTTCTGTGCCCTAAACTGCAAAATGAGGCACGTTTAGACGTTTTATTCCAAGCTTAGCATTTAAGAGAAAGATACTTCTCCCCATATTTGCATTTGTGGACATGAAAGACATGTAATTAATAATCGTAATAATAATTGTAATAATAATTTTTGCACGTGAACGATATTCGTTTTTATAAAAATTCATAGTGATGATATATTTTCATTTAACATGAAGTACACATAAACAAAGGGCTCTGGAGACAGCATATTTTACTTCTGAAGGACTTTGCTCTTTTGGCGGTTGAGGCCACGAGACCTGTTTACGATGTAATTATCACTATTGGGGGGGGGGCGAGAAGCTCAGTGATCCCCCTGTTTTTATTGGTACGTTTTTATAGGTATCCTATTCTCATAGTTATTGCAGAAAATTAAGGCAAACTCTAATGACGCTATTTGTACACGCTCGCAAATGACGTAATGGAACAAAGTAACACGTGAAACAATTGCAATCGTACGTGAATATGTAAGCATGAGTCACTATGAGTATTGTTGAAAATTATGCGATTTATTTTAAAAATACAGTTCGTGAAACTTGTTCATCAAAATATATTTTTCTGTCGGTGTCAAAAGTAAAGTTCGTGCATCTGTGGTTTTTTCACTTGATTTTATTGAAATATTATTTCAAATATCATTACTTACCCAATGTTTCAAACAGCCCTTGATACGAAGTAAGGGTGCCCTCCAATGTTTAAGAAATCATTCAAATAGATCTCCTTATCTAGATTGCGGCAAAATAAATATAGCTCAAGACTCTGTAGTGACTTGCAAACCTGATTTTTCAGGACTAGAACGTGTCATTATGCATAGTGACACCCACAATTATGGATAATGGGGAAAGCGTGCTGCAGCATAACGTGTGTTGCTGGTTACAGTTGAGTCTGCATTTTCACTTATTTTGAATTATGTTCGTTTTTTTATCTTTATGATATAGGTCGGGAGGGATACGATATGGAAAATTAGTATATTTAGGGTTTTCTTGTGGTTTATGTGGCTTCTTACACAAGTAAACGAAACAGCTGATAACTTTTTTAAATAATGTTTCATGAATGAATCTAACTTCAATTTGTAAACATGATTAATTTTTAGAAGATATGAAGTCGGCACTGCTTATCACGTGAACATTCTGGGAAAGGCCCATCAGATAAACGGACAGAGGGTACGCCCTCTTTAGAAGAGGCGGGGAGGGGATGGTCGGGGAATGACGCAGGTAGGGCGTGGGAGGCCGGTCGACCGGAACGAGCACCCGCCCTCCGATGGCGATAAGGGCTCTTATCGCCCTTATCGGTGCTCGGGGCGTCATACGCCCGGCACGCCGACATCGCACCTCAGGGCAAAGCCACTGGACGAACTTGCGCCGCCCAACACTCGCGACCTCCTCGAGGGTCGAAGCTGTCGAAAGGATGAGGCGTGGACAGTTCTGTCGCATGCAGGTAGCAGGTAAGGTCAAACAGCGTGTCCATTTCTAATGCAAATTAACGTCATTAGGCCGTTATAAAGCAAATAACGGACGCAGATGAAAGTGTAAACCTCGAGAAAAGCGTGTCCATTTCTAATGCAAATATTATTAACGTCATTAGGCCGTTATAAAGCAAATAACGGACGCGGATGAAGGTGTAAACCGAATGCAGGCCGAGGTTTAACAGCGTAAACATAGACTGTGTCCATTTCTAATGCAAATATTATTAACGTCATTAGGCCGTTATAAAGCAAATAACGGACGCGGATGAAGGTGTAAACCGAATGAAGGCCGAGGTTTGTAACCAGCCAAGTCTGTTATTTGTTGTATCTGCAGTGTCGTTCAATACTTTTCTGTACGACTGTAACACTACTGTTCTGTACGTTCTGTATTGTTCTGTAAGACTGTAATACTACGGTACATCGACTTATTGTAACCAAACAGAGGAATGTAAAGCCATTCTTAATGGACGACATCCGTTAAGAATTTAACAGTCCACCCTCCGTTGAGATCAATCGAATCAAATGAGTTGTAACTAAAGAGAGCGCATTTATTCCCAAAAGGGAAATTTTTCTTATAAGAAGATATGAAATGTGTTGAAAGTCAACGGCCGATAGCACGAATAACATATTCGGTTGGTTTTTTCTGTTTATCAGCATGACATTAATAACTATTTCGAAGTATCAGTTTCTTAAAGGGAAAATTATCTTTTTAAGAAACACCTTGTTTTAAAACAGGAGTAATCATACGCTATCTGTCGATACAACCCATTTGCTTCGATTATTCTTAGCGAATGACGGGCTGTCTTTTTTGGTTGGGTGAGGTTAATAACTTACAGAGCGCAGTATTACAAAAATACATTTCAAGGCGATATATGTTATGTATCTTTAAAATTCCCTTTTATTATTTATTCTGCGACGTAATGATAGAAATCTGCGCTGGAAAGAAGTGCTAAGATGACCGTTTGTCTCCTCGACAGTGAATGCAGCTACTTCCTCGTAAACGTTGTTGTACGTTCCGGGATTGGTAAATGTTAAAATTTTTATTAAAATTAATTTCTCCCCCTCAAAGTTACCATAATTCATAGAAATATTAATTGAATTAGTAATATTCCCTGTGAATTTAATGTATTTTCTATTTTCTCTGAAAAATTAACTAAGAGAAAACTAAATTGTATTTGCGAAAACGATGTATTTTTGTGACCAAAAAGTCTGAAACTGCGAATTACTGTTTTTGAAATCTCCAAAAAATAAATAGGGCACATTATTTATCTGTTCTCGGAAAAATAGACATGATTTTACATAATGTCAGTTCCATGACAGAACTATTTGTATCTGTCATGCACATTTTAACATTTTATCAAATTTATCTCGGTATTCTCTCTTCACTTTCTGAGTCAAAAGGACATTTGAAATATGGTTGTGAAGGTAATTTTCACCTAATGGTGCGACTGTGATTTACCGTTTAGAACAACATACGTTGATATACAAGCTTTTAATGGATAGCGAAGATAACATGCAAAAACAAACGGATGGATTATTATCTATTGCGTTTCATTTATATTGCGTTTTGTTTTAAGTATTTAATTTACTGACAAAACATTTTTCGGTTTTTCAACATGTGAACCTGAGTAGTGTCATGTGTGGTTTCTCTTGATCACTTACAAAAGCGCAATTAAGATTTTCAAGAAAAATATTTTAGTCTCAAGACAGAATTATTATAATTGTCACATAATCTGCTTTAGATGCCGGAGATTATTTTTTACCTAGTTTTTTTAATGTTCATTCACTGCAAAATATTCACATTTACTATTAAGGAGGATAATTCACTTCGAAATTTTTACCATTTTTAGATAATAGCATGCTTTAAACTTGAAATGAAAAGTTCTTATGAAAAGTTCTTCGCGGGGCAAAAAAAATGTTTTCTCTCTCAAGTTGAACAGATATGAGTTATTAATATGTCTGTCATTTGTGATTTGCGCAATGTTCAATAGCAGCCCATCCAATTAATGTTACCAGAGTGTAGTCGATCTGATAATAAATTGCATTTATATGTTGATAATACATAAATGTTTACAAAAATATTTTTCAGTACTTGAAAATGAAGGAAACATGTCGTTGAAACGTAGTACAAAATGAGATATTGAGTAATTGAAAATAAAAACAACTATATCATAACTGTCTGAAAATGTATTGGGACAAAATTTTAATAATAATAATAATAATAATAATAATAATAATAATTACAACTAAAAAATCAAGGCAAGAATACTCTCTTTAGAAATAGTACGCAAGTAATAAACAATTTTTTTCATTTTGATACTCTGTGACGCCGATAACAATACTGCAAATTTGAAATCAATTATTATTTTTTTTTATTTTTTATTTTTCGTCAAAAAGGAGTTAAAATTGTATTTGACATATTGGTGTCGATAGAATATAGGGAATATGCCTAGATATCTTTGTATACATAATTAATGAAAAAGTAAAGCTACAAAATGAGCCTTGTTGATAATATTTGATTACAAGAAACATTCGTCACCGTATAATAGAAACTATTTGCATCAGAAAACGAGACACACATTCGTTTTGATATTGCTACTGACGAAATATTCGCATCCTGCCAAACGTTCCCTCGAGAAAATGAGCTTAAATAGTCTCGTTACACTGACTTCTCCCAGAATCGAACCATTACCATCTCAATATTTGCTCAATGAATCATGGTAAATAGAAGGAGACACCTGATCGACATGAAATGGGCATCGCTGGCTGTAAGAATAGAGGGAACAGCCCCACCCTACTTTTTCACAAATATCCAGTATTATATTAATACTAATTTCCAATGCGTACAGAAATTGAGAGTCTAGTATGCAGCCACCGGCCTTGTGAGACGTGTCTATAATTTTGTTCACGAGATACCTACAAACTCGAAAAAAATCCAAAAACAATAAAAAGGTTTAGATTTTGACTGATTGAAAACTATTGATTGAAAACTATTGAAACAAAAAATATTGAAAACTTCTATATTTTATTTATTCCCATCTTGTCATACTGCGCGTACCGACAGAATTTTCATTCTCAGGGCGTCACTCTTTACGACACTGCTGACGTCATGCAGCAGCAAGGTTCCAAGGATGAGGCTGCCCGCCTCTTGTCGCATAGCGTTATGCAATGTAGCGAACAGCAATATTTTTTTATATTCGTGGTATGAAAAAAACATCAACATTACATGCACATTGTACTACGTTGTTTCAGTACCGTAAAGACCATTCTTAATTAAATATTTAGTATATTATAGTGTTATATAAGCATTTTATTTGTTATTCTCGCAAAATGTTACCAAAAACTACCTTCCGGAAAACCATTTTGTATGGATTTATTCAACAGCATTTTTAGTACTAAAGACCACTAGTTTTATTATAATTTCGGTTTTTTAAAGTTAAGGGATTTAAGTATTATAATGATGTTTATTCTTTACTTATTCAGACATAGAAACGACAATATGGTGTATATAGCAATATTTTGCTGACGTTTATTAGTAAAAAATGCTTGGGAAACAATATAAGAAGCTTCCCAACTGGCAGGTAGATGTAAGGGTTCCCTCCAACTTGCAAATTCATAACTACGACGAAGCACATTGCTTCCCACTTTTACTGCTCAAAACCGCCGCCACCACTGCCATCGGCGTGGACGCCATTTTCCTCAAAGTTTATTTCCGAAATGCATTAATGAATTCGCGAATATCTACTTCATAACTTGATCTTTTTAAATCTTCTGCACCCACATAATTAACTTCAATAAATGAACAATACATTGTCCTAACACGTTATTCTAGAGAAATACTAGCATTTGAGTCACTTCCTTTAATATCACCCCCAAATTCCAGAGCATTCAAGAATCTCCAAAGTGACGTGCCTGCATGAAAAACAATGTTTCAGGAAGGGAAAGTTATAATATTCAAATCGAACCATATAGTTCAATACGCGCTTCCACGGTATTCGGATACCGTTTAACAAAAGAAAAACGCAATTTTTTAACACAATATTTGACAGCACGATGAAGAAGCGATGAAAAATATTGAAGTAATATTAGTAAACAAAATGGAAATACAAATTCGATACTTTGGACATAAGCTCTTCAATTTTACGTGTCAGAGACACCTTTTCGTGATGGGTTTGGATAGGGTTCCTAGCAATTGGCCACCTACTACCGGAAACAAGTGCATCGCTACTTGAAGAGCGTGTCCTGTAGCAACGCGCCTCGCCGCTTTCGGGGCGCGCCCGGAGTCGTGGGTTCGACGCTGCGCGGGCGGGGTGCCGCCCGGGGGGCGGGGGCGGGGACGACGGGGGCTATCGACCCGCGGGGGCGGCGCAGGCGCCCCGCGCGCCAATGGGAGCCCTCGCCCCCGCTCCGCCCCCCCGCGCCCGCACGCGGGGTTGCGGGAAACGCACATCGCGCCCGCGCCGATATGCTGCCCACGAGCGAGAAGTGTGAATACAGCTTTCGCTTTTATTAGCAACTAGCATTCCCGGCCGCTGCACACGGGGCGGTGAATTGGATAAAAATCTAACTGACCGTTCAAAAAGGGTGGGTGTTGGACCTCAAACTCACCTGAGTAAAATGTTTACAACAGTATTGCATTTCCTACTATCAGGGTTTCAATAGAATATCATTTAACTTTTTTGCGGATATTTTTGTTGATAATTATATGCATGTCTGAGCATTAGTTATAGCCCTAACATACATGAGATTTTGTTGTAGAGAAATCTATTAAATGAAAAGATACATGCATCAGAATTTGCATTAGTGATCATAATTAACGTAAAGCCAATATTTAATACCGTGGGATGTAGAATCACGATAGCATTGATTTAAAAATAATTTTCTGCACGCGTCTCCGTCATTTAATTACGTTTTGTGAATATTCGTTACCATGATGCCTTTGTTTGTTACAATAAATTAAAAATTGAATCGTTGATAACAAAATTTCAAGACACTCATTTAGTGATATATTCTTAGATAAGTCTTGTTCACATTAAATTTTAAACTGAAGTATGAAAACAACTCTTTCTTCTGTGAAAAAAGAGCCCTGAACTGACTAGTCGTCTAAAACGTGAGAAAAATCAACCGGTGGCATCAAAGAATACAGAGAAAACACCTAGTACGAAATTAAATGTAGTGATATCTTAACTAGTTCGTTAATATAAAGAAGAAAGTCATCACCGGTGTAGATTTTATTTTATCCAGAAATCTGTAATTGAAAAACCGTACTCAGTGACCGCGGAGTTAGAAGGTTTAATCAAAACGTACAACAAACATATTCACTTTTATTTGAATGGATTCGCACTCTAATTTACAAAACAAAGTTAATATATGCTCAATGGATTGTATTTGAAGATCAAATGAAACAAATAACTGGGTGGAATTGCTAGTAAATAGTGTTTGTACGTGCCCACAAGTCTAACTCTGCGAGCGTTGATATACATTTACGCGCAAAATATACATTTTTCTCCAACAGTATTTCTAAATCGGAACACAATCAGACTAAATAGAATTTCGCTTTGGATTATGTGCGTAAAATAAAACACACAACTCTTTCCATGCAAAAATATGGCTACAGAAAGTAATGTTCTAGTTAGCAACCATCGAGTCTATTGCTGTGACAAAATCTTAGAAACGGTTTGAAAATTTGTGTGGAAACGATTAAAACTCTCCGCAGTACATTCATTTGGAAATAATACTAATGAACTATTTGAACTTTTGAATCCACAGATGAGTTAGAATGTCAATGTAACTAATAATCTTACAACAAATGTGAGAATAAATTAATACGATTCATTAAACAGGTTTTCGGTATATTTTTTAATTAGTAATCTAAATGAGGTGATGGTATTCTTCAGGACTATCTCCGTTTAACCTCCGCGCGAATGAAAATCACGTAAACTGCTACATAAAAACTATATCGTGACGTTTGTTCCATTTATCATATTAAAACATTTGTAGAAGAAAAAAAGAAAAAGATAAGAACGTAAAATCTCATATTCCACCGGATAATGTGATGATTCTGCGACTCAGAATTCTGAAGATACGAGATCTCATCGTGAAGACACACACATACAACATTGCGATGAAGAACCGGCCAGAACCACGTGTAACCGTTACCAAACTGAACCTCTAATGGCAACAGCTTAAAGCACTCGCAAGATATCACATTTTCCACGGGCACGGCTACATAGGCACCACACATGAAGTTAGAATGAATGAAAGAAAGCGTTTTGTTCTTCCGGCTATGAACGTATATGACTTTATATGTACGTAACGTATTCACAGGTTCGAATCTATATTTTGGCAGCATCAACTTCAAAACTGCAAT